>OW569419.2:0-621570 GCA_937662695.2 Halyzia sedecimguttata | reverse complement strand
AATATTTGCTCTCTTCGTGTTATACTTAGTCACCATCCTTTGTGAATTCATGGCCCAAGCACTCTTTTTGTTGTCCCATTTGCGAGGCATTCTGTTATCGAAGTTCAGGAGTCTTTATTCCTGATTTTGTGCTGATCCTATTCTTTATCTTGTAGCATATTCTTGCTGAGATCAAGATAACATTTTGATTTATCAGTGCTATAGAGTTCTGGAGGAACTTTTTGGAGTACTAAAACCTGAAAGATAAGACCACAGAGCGTGTCTGTTTCTTCTTTCCCTCCTTAATTTTTCCTTTGGTAAGGTTCGGGTTCTACGAATTGAGTTGTAGTCCCTTTCATAGCTAATATGTTGTCCCCTGGTTACCTACTCCTTGTATATATTGTTGTAGGGGGTAACATTGCACTGCGACCTTAAGCTGTATTGTGACCCCCCCCCCCCCCCCGGTTAGAGCTGTTGATGTCATCACCATCTACAGCTCGCCTTCCAGTTCCAGAGTTCTGATGAACTCCAGTATCTGGGGTGGCTTCAAGGAGGCTACGTCTTCGCTCCTGCAGATTTTTTGCCCAAAGAATTCTTTCCGTTGATTTGAGATGGCGAGGCATTGCGTTATCAGGTGATCAGGAGTTTCATCCTCCTCCCAACAGAATCTGCACTCGTCATTTTCTGCATACCCTAATCTCATCATATGCTTCCTAAGGCTGCAGTGCCCTGTGAGGAAACCAGTGAGGAGGTGCAGCGTGTTCTTACTGAGGTCCATGTATTTCTTGGATCTGACAGTATCAAAGTTCCGGAGGAATTTCTTGGAGTGATACATTCCGGGTAGAGATTTCCAGAAAATACGTCTTTCAGATTCATCTTTCATCCGGAATTCACTTTTGTAGCTGTATCTACCAACCCCACAGTAGGGTTCCGGGCCAATAAAGGGGGTTTGTGCTCCTTTCTTGGCAAGTGTGTTGGTCTCCTCATTTCCTGTGATTCCCGCATGACCAGGATACCAGACAAAGGAGACCCTGTTATTCTTACCTACTTCATTAAGTTTTCTTCGGCACTTCCATATTAGCTTGGAATCGATAACATGGGAGCTCAGAGCTTTAATAGCAGCTTGACTGTCAGAGTGGATTGCTATATCACATCTCTGATAGTTTCTTTCTAGGTTCATTTCCACGCATTTTCCACTTCCTATTACCTACTCCTTAAACAATGCAATTTGTTTCGATATAAATCTGTTGAAATCTCGCCAGGACCTTGAACTTGAAAAAAGAAACAATAGAATCAGCCTTCGGATAATTTTGGGAAGCTGAGTAAGCCACCAGATGATGTTACTTCAGATCCATGCATATCTAAAATAAGACAGACGATATATCGATGTCGCAACACCTTGAGATCGACGTATTGGAAGTTTACCAAGAAATCTGACATTTTTCTCGCGATTATACTTTCACTATTAGGCGCGCTTGATCGCCTGAACAGAGTGTCTATCGATTTCCCCAAATGTCCGTAATTTTAGAATCGTCTCGAACGATTAGTTTGGATTCTAGAACCTGATTGCGGTGCCTCCTACTGGGTCCGATTGCGAATATAAACAATCCAAGGACCCACTCATAAACACACACGAACTTTCATCAAAATCTGTGAAGTCGTTTGGGAGAAATTCGAAAACATACACACTTACTGTAGAATTATATGTATTGAGATAGCTAGCCATCATTGCTTCTTTTTTTTATCTTAATTCTCAAAAACTGCAAATCCAAAAAAAAGGCACCGCGGAAAAACACTACAAGTTCCTACCTTGCTTGGTGACCATTCCGAGGCGCAATCACAGTGGAGGACGTTTCGGAAATTCGCTCATATTCAGGAACGCGTATTCGTGAGCAGCGAAAACGCGGAACGATCGAACGGACGGACCTGAACGTCGGATCTCGGTCGGCTCTGTGTCGAAACTGAGCTTTCCTGCTTTCGGCTGTCCTGCCTGTTAGATATCGGGAAAGAACCGGGAGTATAAACATACTTGCAAACGTGGGAAATGTTGAGGTAGCGACCGGCTAATTGGGGTGAGAAGGAAATATTTCGTTCGACTATTCAGGTTAGGCGAAGAACGTAACAGGGTGTTCCAAGCTGTATCTCGTATTTCGGAACTGCTGAACGTGGAGTTCCGCAAGGAACTGTGTTGGGGTCTTTGTTTTTATAATATATACAAAGGAGGGCTTTCCAATACCTACACGAAGACTTATGCAAAATTTCGTAAGGATCGTATAGCCAAAACATCAAAAAAAAATCCCTATCTCAGAAACTCCTACCCAGGGTACCTGGCTGGGTGATCTCATGCTATAAATTTGAGCTAACGCTCCGAAGCTCCTGACCTCAGTGCTTTCCTACTTGTTTAAGTATTCAATGCTTAGGGATCCTATCAGATAGAGAAGGAACATACAGATATTCAATTTTAATATTCTCTAAATATGACTCATTAGTGTTTTGAATCATTGAAATTTTCGTTTGTTGTTCGAAATTGCTGAAACATTAATTTTGCAATCGTAAAAACTGTGTGTAATAAAGGCAGATAAAACATATCGAAATCCCACAAAACTATTATGTTGTTGGTCATCAAGATTAAGGACGAGGAAAGTTTATTTTCGTAATTTTCCTAAATTTGGGTCGTTATCGTCCCACATCAGGAACGTATCTAGTATTCGTTTTTCGATTATTTTTACTATGCGTCTACACAGCGGTCTGTACCTGATAACCATGAATTATAAAGGGTTTAACACGAGGAAGTGGAATAATATTATGTCGATTAGTGGATAGTATGATTGATAAACACGTGATTCCAAAAATCAAACTGATATTAAAACAAGCCCTGTGGACAGGAGCTTTGGCGCTCTTGTTCAAACTTTGACAAATCATATCTTCGAAAGTATTGGTAAGAGTTGGGAATTATATCAATGGATTCTTATGATAGAACTTCATCATAGCAGAATATAAATTCAAACATCATAAAAGAATTTAAATTCAACAAGAGTGCCAAAAATTATTAATCCAAAACCAATAGACCAATTGTACCAAACAACGAACTCATCCGAGATATTCGTTCCTCAATTCTATGATGAACGATATATTTTTTCCTCAAATCCACTCTGAAAATTATATTATATCAATTGAAACTTTAGCCAATATTTCAGTTTTGTTTTTACTGGAGATATTCTGAACTCAATATTATTAACTTACCATTACCATTCCCATCATCATATGGATTAACCATGGGCATTAAATATCAAAATTGTGAGTCGAACCAAATCGTTTGATATCATTTTCAGGCAAAAGTTCGAAAATTACAGACATTTGGGCAAATGGATAAGCACTCTGTTCCGAGGAACAAGAGCGCCAAAAAGACGGCTAGAAGGTTCATGCAGTATTTCGCGAGGGTGTGTGAGGGGTGAATAGACAGTAGAACTTACCTCAAGTATTTGCTGAAATTTTATACCGGGTGGCCCACCATAGACGCGGAGCTCGTTTTCAGGGAGTAAATCTTAATATTTTGAGAATATTTTTGTGTGATGGGTGTAGAGTGTTCAAAAGCATAATTTAAAATTATTTTCATATATATGTTCGAAAACAAAGATATAGACCAAAGTTAATTTTTTTTTAATGGAACACCCTGTATATGAGCTAAAAAATGGAATGGTAAGATCAAATTATGATGGGTTTTTTCAGATCACATTATACCTTATAGAAGCACCATTTACATGAAAATAGCGAAAAATTTAAAATATGGAGTCTTTTTAAATAACAATTAATGAAGAAACCAGTTATGCCAGCGATACACACAGTATTTTTCCGAGTAGACATATTGGCAACTTCTATACAGAAAAAAAAATTAACTATGGAACATAGAGATTGATCGTAAGTAATTTTCAAACATCAACTACAAATCATGGTCGAAAACTTTCTTATTTCAAATGGCACACCCGGTATTTCCATATATCGTTGAACGTAAAAATTAATTTCCAAACTATTTTCATATGGTTTTCCTACACCTAAACCTGATAGTTTCTCAGCAATTTTCCGCCATTATTTGTAGTTGATGTTTAAAAATTAATTATGATCACTCTGTATATTCCAGAGCTATTTTTTGTCTGTATAAGAGTACCCAATCTGTCTACCCGAAAAAATAGTGTCTGTATTGCTGGCGAAACTGGTTTCTTCATTAATTGCTATTTAAAAACACTCTATATTTTAAATTTAGTACCATGAATGGTACTTCTAAGGTATAAAGTGGTCTGAAAAAACTCATCTTAATTTGAGCTTGCCATTTCATTTTTTAGGTCAGATACAGGGTGTCACATTTAAAAAAAATTAACTTTGGTCTATATCTTTGATTTCGAACACATTATAAATAGCAAAATAATTTTATATTGTGCTTTTGAACACCCTATACACAAAATATTCTCAAAATATCTTCATTTATTCCCTCAGAAAGGAACTCCGCAACTGTGGTGGGCCACCCGGTAGGTACATAAAAGGCAGGTTTATAGCTATTTAGGTTGAAATAAATGTAAGTTTTCCTAAGTCTATATCGAATCAAAACATCCCCTCTAATCATAATCTTGGATATTGTTTGGAGGGCATAGAATTCTTATGAATAAACAAATTTTTTCACGTTTATTTAGCGTAGGCGTTGAAATGGCGCCACATTCAGACTAATTAATGCTCGCACTCCAATTCACAACGATTATATAATATTCACTCAACAAACTAATCGTTCTTACGCCCAATAAAAATCTCCAAACAGATGATTATTTAATTAACGACCCAATCCAAACGGATATTTTTAGAGATGATATCGACCAGTCGAAAACAAAGCTCCGCAATCCGGCAACACACACTTACCGTACTCCCTGTAGACGGGCATTATGGACACGTCGAGTTTTCCGATGATAGATTTTCACGATTTTCTCATTATCGACGGGTGCGCTCGACTGTGGCCCGAACGACTTGAACACCCCGTGTACGGGCGTTCGAACGGTTTATTTATAAGTCGGTGTCATAATTGTTTATGTTCGTATATTTAACTAAACCGCATGAATGAGGAAGTGCATCGGAAAGTGAAACGATCGATTTTTTCAACGGGTTCACTAAATTCGGGGGAACGACGTACTCGACGCGTTGAAATGTGAGGAAAACATCCGGTTTTTGGGGCTCCTGTTCATCGGAATAGAGTGCTTTTCGATTTGGACGAATGTCTGTAATTTTTTTAAGATGCAGTTTGATCATAAGAATCCATTGATATTATTCTCAACTCTAACAAACTGATACTTTCGGAGATATGATTTTTCGTAGTTTTTACATAACAAATTTCAAATTCAATTTTTTTATTATTCAGTTTGATCATAGGAATCCATTGATATAATTCTCAATTCTAACAAACTAATACTTCCGGAGATATGATTTTTCGAAATTTTTACATTACAAATTTCAAATTCAATTTTTTTTGTTAGTCAGTTTGATCATAGGAATCCATTGATATAATTCTCAATTCTAACAAACTAATACTTTCGGAGATATGATGTTTCAAAGTTTTTACAACACAAATTTCGAACAAATTTTTTTTTTAATGCAGTTTGATCATAGGAATCCACTGATATCATCCTCAACTCTTACAAAGTAATACTTTCGGAGATATGATTTTTCGAAATGTTTACATCACAAATTTCAAATAAATTTTTTTTTATGATGTAGTTTCATCATAAGAATCCATTGATATCATTCTCAACTCTAGCAGACTTATACTTTCGGAGATATGATTTTTCAAAGTTTCTACATTACAAATTTCAAATTCATTTTTTTTTAATATGCAGTTTCATCATAAAATTCATTGATATAATTCTCAGCTCTAACAAACTGTTACTTTCGGAGATATGATTTTTCAAACTTTTTTCATTACAAATTTCAAATTCTTTTTTTTTAAGATGAAGTTTCATCATAAGAATCCATTGATATCATTCTCAACTCTAACAAACTATTACTTTCGGAGATATGATTTTTCAAAATTTCAATAATACATCGTACTTCTATGTTTTCACTGAATGCAAATTCTGTATGTCTGTGTTCTATCTGTGTTCACTGTTCATACATGTCATCTTATCTACATATAAGAGGCATGTCAAATATATTTCTGTTCTAGAAAACAAAGTACGATTGAATGCAAAATTACTAATTATAGGATATTATAATTTTTGGGTGATATACCCCTACCTTATATACCCTTGGATAATCCACATGATGATGGAAATATATACTTTCGTTAGTTAATCAAATTTGGTTCAGAATATCTCCAGCGATATGATATTATCTAAGTTTTAATTGATATAATAAAATTTTCAGAGTAGATTTGAGGAATAAGTTTGTTATTTAGTTTCTTTTATGATGTATTTCTATCATAAGAATCCATCAATATCATTCCTGACTCTGAGAAACCTATACTTTCGGAGTAATGGTTTGTCAAAGTTTGAACAAGAGCGCCAAAGCTACGGTCCACTGGGCTTGCCCACTTTTTTTTTCTGGATAAGAATAGAGGATGATCGCTTTCATTAAAGCTAAAGTATTTATTCAGACAGACGTTGTCCTGCTCAAACTTTGGATTTAAATACTTCAGCTAACGAATCACACGATAAATAGTTTTTAATTATATTTAAAACCGCTTCTTACATTAATTACACTTTAACATAATATGTCCTACACTTCTTTTCCTCAAACAGCGTGATACTGACCGAACTTAAAATTAATAACAAATGTCAAAGTGCATTCGCCATTTTGTACTAAAAACAAATATTCGATAACCTGATTGCGGTGCCTCCTATATACTGGGTCTGATTCCGATTCTAAACCATCCAGGAACTCACTCAAATACACACACAAAATTTCATCGGAATCGGCCAAGTGGTTTAGGAGAGTCTCTGAAGAATATATGAGAGGGGCAAATTCAAGGCTTCAGCTAATATTCAAAATTTCTTCAATCAGTTGTTGAATGATTATTCAAATTAATTAGAAATTGTTAATGGGGTAGTTTACAAACTACTTCCTGTTCATCTGCCTGAAAAATAAGACCTATTTATGAACATTACCAGAAAAAGCAACAAGTATCCCTCAACTTATCGATTTTCCGCATAAATCGAGCTGAAAAATCAGTATATTTGGGCGCATAGCGAAATATGTTCCTTTTTTGCACCGGAATTTTATCTAGGCGTCCAATTTTACTAATGCACAATGCGAGGTCAATAAACGGGCAGAGAACACCCTATACTACCTGACTTATCGCCATTTCATTAGATCTTTATGGGAAAAAATAAACGTTGCAACGATTGGGAAACGATAGGGGTGGTGAAATTTCTTATTTATGACTTTCATTCGTTGGAAAAATAGGCTGCATTTAGCGATCAATATGTCGTGAATTATTGCCTATCTGCGGTTGATATGTTCCAGGCTCGACACACAGATGATGTCACAAAAATACTGTATTCTTTTATTGGAACTAACCATCAAAATGTAACTGTCAAAATTTCATGACGGTCTGAAGTTTGGATTGAAAGTTACAGTAATTTCAGTGAAACAACTTTTGAAAAATTGGTTCAAGAACAGGAGCTTTTGCGCTCTTGTTCAAACTTGGTCAAATTATATCTCCGAAAGTATTGGTTTCTCAGAGTTGGGAATTATATCAATGGATTCTTATGATAAAACTGTACCATGAAAGAAATTAAATTTTTAAAATGTGTCGTTTAAAAAAATGCTTCAAAAATTATCATTAAAAAAAAAGAGCAATCTGCAATGCTTTAATGCTTCAAAAATTGTCATTGAATTTATTTATCAAGATTAAATTATCAATCTGCAATGATTCAACCTCGTGGAATGGGTTGTTGCAAGTTACACTTAGTTTTCACAACTCGAAATACCTAAGGAAAGTATCATCGAAATGTCTAGAGCAAGGCTGGAGACAATCATAGCAGATTGTCCATTTATTCCTGATATTTGAGTAGGTAGAGGCTTACGAACAAATTATTTTAATAGTTCAAAATATATTAATAAAATGCTATCCTCTTTTCATAATTTGAAATTTAATAGTTCATACCACTTAAGGTTGGTTTATGCTGGCTGGTAACTTTAACCTAATCCTATATATATAATATATATAGACATACATTTTTAATGTTATGACTCATAATCAGAATAAAGAATCCGTTAACTTATTAATTATTATTATTATTAATAAGTAAACGGATTCTTTTGTTTCAGTATAAACAATATTCCTAGAAACCAGCCAGCATAAACCAGCCTTTACACATTATTTTCTGTATTATGAACTTTAACTCGAGAAAAAATGTTTGATACACAAATTTAGATCCATATTTCAGCATTTTTTTGCTAGCAACATTATGAAAATACTGTATATATGTAGGAACATTTCTCACTACTTAAGGAAGTAAAAGGTCATATTAACCTCAGTGGTCAACGAACAGTAATTTCTTTTGATGATTCCATTATGTTCTTCTTTCCTATTGCCTCCATAAACTACATCAAAACAGTCTTGTATATATTCACAAATTCAAGAATCGAATACTTGCTTTCCAAGATAAAATATTTTCAAACTATGAATTGACAAGTCTCTAATAGCTAGATAAGATGACATTTATGAACAGTGAACACAGTCAGATTCTGTGTTCACATTCTGTTACTCGTTCGTGATCAAGAGCGCCAAAAAAGAAATCGGGAAAAATACCGACGTGAAGTCAGGAGCTTTCGCGAGCGTTTTCTATTGTCTATCGCCTCACACACGAAATACCGACCTACTGCGGCCCTAAATCCCTAACGTACTCAGTTCCGGTCCAACCTGAGGTCGATCAAAACTGAATCTAAAATTATAGAATAAAATCCATATCTGTCGACAAGATATTCTTAGAAGATTACACCATCATTTCTGTTTATTTAGACGATTAACGGCAGTAACAAATCACAATCGGATTACACATTATTATTCAACTTACAGGAAACATTTGCGAATCTAGGTTGAATAAACATATCGAGTGCGCGATTTTCAGATTCGCAACATCGAAAAAGAGAAACATCTGCCACCCGGCCAAGATGTGGGACGTCGACGAACAGATAACGACGCGAAGCGCCGATCGCCGTCTGTTTGTTTTTCCGGGCGCCGGCGACCCGTTGTTGATTTTTTTGGATTTAAATATACTTGAATAGTTTCGTTCCGTACAGGTTCCCTGGAATTTAATTCGTAAGAATATTTGGCTAGGATCGGGCGAAAGGATTCAGATCGGTCAAGTGGTGTCATATCCGGTAGGTAGGGAGGCTGACACAATGAACTTTCGTTCAATTTGGATCAATTGTTTCCACTATAAGATTATACGTAATACCGAATCTGGAAAAATGAAAAAAAGTGTTCATTTTCGCGCTCTTGTTCCTCGGAACAGAGTGCTTATCAACTTGCCCAAATGTCTGTAATTTTCGAATTTTTCGATGAAAATGGTCTTAAACGATTTGGTTCGACTCACTGATCAAGAATACGTGGTCGAAATCGATTCTGTCCGGATGTCCGTTAACACGATAACTCTCGAACGGAATGAGCTAGACAGTTGAAATTTTCAGAACAGGTTTGGGAGATAAATATCTCGGCTAAGTTCATTATTGGGCAAAATCGGTCAGATGGTTTCAGAGTAACAAATTTTTTTTACATAACAAATTTCAGAATAAGTTTTTCTCAAGATGCAGTTTCACCATAGGAATCCATTGATGTCATTTTTAACTCTAACAAGTTAATACTTTCGGAGATATGATTTTTCAAAATTTCAATAATAAATCGTACTTCTGTGTTTTCACAGAATGCGATAATTATTCTATCTATGAATTATTATAATATGATCTGTGTTGATACATGTCAAGTTATTTTCCTGAGACATGATATGTCAAATTTTGATATTTAATGCCCATGGCAATCCATATGATGATTGATGATGGGAATGGTAATGGTAAGTTAATAATATTGAGTTCAGAATATCTCCAGTAAAAACAAAACTGAAATATTGGCTAAAGTTTCAATTGATATAATATAATTTTCAGAGTAAATTTGAGGAAAAAATATATCGTTCATCATAGAATTGAGGAACGAATATCTCGGATGAGTTCGTTGTTGGGTACAATTGCTGTATTGGTTTTGGATTAATAATTGTTGGCACTCTTTTATGATGTTTGAATTTAAATTCTGCTATTATGAAGTTCTATCATAAGAATCCATTGATATAATTCCCAACTCTTACCAATACTTTCGAAGATATGATTTGTCAAAGTTTGAACAAGAGCGCCAAAGCTCCTGTCCTGGCTTGAACCAATTTTATGATAGAAATTAAAATGAATAACAATAATAATAATAATCAATTTATAGATCCTTTCAGACAAAAAAGTATAGGACAGATCACAATAAAGAAACGAAAAAGAAAATTCAACATAATTCAAACTAAACAAAAATTTGGAATTAACTGTGTTATAAAACTAAGTCATTATCCACTAGATATTATCTCACAGAGTAATAACATTTATTTTACAATAATTTCTTCATTATTTTTTTGAATTGGCTCGTATTCCTACTTTTTATAGAGACTGGCAAATGATTGAACATAATTCCCTGATAGGTCGAAGATTGTTCGTATTTCCACTCACCCTGTATAAAGCTCTTCCGTTATCCGCAAATTTCTGTTAACTCGATGAATATCAAATAAAACCTCCCCTTTGTTATCGTTCTTATCAGAATTGTTAACAATATACGGAAAGATTATAACCAGAAATTAAAGTAATAATTCATAAGATGCCTACTATAATTTATGTACCAAGAAGACAGCCCACATATTCAAAACAAACGCGGCTTAACACATCGTATATGAAGAACAAAGCCTTGTCAATGTAATAAAAACAATACGTATCGTTTATAATATATGGATTAATAAACAACTTCATCGATTGATTAACATGTATTCTAAACAAAATAATCGAACAATGTCATTAATCTTCGTCTATTATATCGTGCACACTCTGGATGCAAGTATTCAATGAATATTATTATTATTACCGGTCGAATTTAAACAAATTACAGTTTTGAAACACATTTCGACAGGCAGAATATCCTATAAAGAGGTAATTATTGAAAACTCACTGGAGTATATCAGTTTTCTGCTCATATCACCGTCTTTCTTATCACCAAAATTCGAATTGCGTATTTTTCACCTATTTTCCGAGGAGTCATGCACATATTATCCGCGTATCACAACCTGAAAAATCGCAAATGGAAAAAAGATGAAGATCGAGACTGTTCAGAATGTACTTTCGATTGCTTCGAGACTGAAACTCGCGTTCAAGTACTTTACAAACGTGTTCTAAAATCGTAAATCTCTTCTGATAGCCATCCTCTATTGTCGGAGTTTTGCACTCTCTGGTCTTTTTGTACCGGCAGCATCGTTTTCCTTATACCAGAGACGTACAGGGTGAACGAAACTCGATGCCTCATGAGAAGAGGTAAAAACCATAGAATAGTTAGTTAATAGGCTACTTGTTTGACAATTGCGAATTTATGATAAATAGTGGTCGACCGTGAACAGACTGTATTTCACTTTCAACGGCGAATCAGTGTATAAAACACAGATATCTTGCTACATAGTCTATTGGAAAACACAAAATTTCCACTATTTTATCACAGAATATAATGTGTTTCAAATTGGCAGTATACAGAAACCATAGACTATTAAATGTTTGAACAGGACGAACGAAAAATGCTTATTGTTTGACTCTTAACTATTACGAATTTATGATAATTTCATGATTATTGAAACAAAAATGCTTTTAATATCTTTACAAAGTCCTCTACCATTTGACCACAGACTATAATGTATTTCAATTTGGTATTACATGTAGAGAATTCTAGCCGCCGTATTCACAAAGCATTCAATCACCGTTAAGTCCTAGCTGAGGTCCTCAGTTAAGGATAACTAAGAATCGCAACCTCAGTTCAAGTGAAAATTAACGTGAAACAGACCTATTTCAGCACCGTTACATACGTTAACTGAGATTGCGATCCTTATTTATCCTTAACTGAGGACCTCAGTTAGGACTTAACGGAGATTAAATGCTTTGTGAATACGGCGGATAGAATACTAATTGTTTGACATTTGCAGTAAACAGTTAAATATCTCATTTAATTGAATTCAATGTATTTGTAATACAAATTATACGAGCAAATTTGAGCATTATAAACTCCCTCTATATATAGACTCTAACTATGCCGAATTTCACACTCCTATTGTACTGAATTTGAAAAAGGGTAAGTACAAACTTTTCCTCAAATTTTTTAAGGAAAATTAGCCATTTTTAAATATGGAAGAAGAAATACTCGAATTATTATTCCAGTTTCCGAAATGTTAAATATGCCACCACTTTTCTATGCAATTTCTGTTGCAAATTAGGCACGAAAACTCAATATTTTTGCATCTAACAGATGTTGGTAATTTTTCAGATAAAAATCTCGATTGCACAAGTTCATTTCAATACGTTTTCAGTGATTTTTACCGTCAAACTATTATTTTAATTCAAGCTACTGGTATTCTAAAGTTTCGAACATAGAAAACGAAACAACATTTGAAGCTCAAACAGTTTACGAATTTTCCAAACCCTAGTTCGCAGAGCTATGCGGTATTTTCGCCTTCACCAACGCACCATATGTTCGATAACACTTCTTATTCATGAACACATCTATATAGTCGTAAAACTATGTAGACGCATTGTTATATTCGCATGTTGACACAAAACGTCGTTCATAATTAAAACAATTACCAATTGTTTGCTTAATTTTTCCATGTACCAGCGCCTTTCAGTTCTCGGAATCGTCATATTTCGGTCATCTGCAACGTATCTATTAGTCATATGCTGGATGCAGCTATAGCCTCAAGATTTTTACGCCATAATGGTGCAAGAGGTGAAGTCATGTTTTATTTACGACCCTTTGTGGATGAACGAGAAGGTGATAAATCACCATGCAGATTCCAAAATGGCCTCGCGCGCCGAAATATACAGCGTGAGTCACTGAGTAATGGGGAAAAGTCTATTTGCTCATGTCGTCTTGATGATGGGCGATGTGGATGCACGTGCGGTATATTTCTTCACCTGCACGAAGCACCAGAAATTCAGAGATTAATTTAAATTTAAACCTCCATATGAGGAATGAACAAAATGTTTTTTTTTTTTGTTCACTGGGTATACAGAATTTTTGTTTACTGTTTATTTCTTATGAATCATTTAAAACCGGTGAAATTTGGTAGATCCCTTACGCGATCATTTTTTGACAGTTTTTATCACAAAATAAATCGTACTTCTATGTTTTAACAGAATGCTATAATGATTCTATTTATGAATTGTTATATGATCTGTGTTCATACTTGTACATGTCATCCTGTTCTATAAGAGAGAGTCAAATTCATTTCAGTTATCGTAGAATTATGCGGATTATAATATGATATTATACTTATTGGTGATATTTTAATGCCAGTGGATAATCCATAAGGTGATGGACTTACTTTGGTAAGTTTATCAGAATGAGTTCAGAATATCTCCAGTAAAAAATTGGTTCAAGCCCTGTGGACAGAAGCTTTGGCGCTCTTGTTCAAACTTTGACAAATCATATCTTCGAAAGTATTGGTAAGAGTTGGGAATTATATCAATGGATTCTTATGATAGAACTTCATAATAGCAGAAATTAAATTCAAACATCATAAAAGAATTTAAATTCAACAACAGTGCCAAAAGTTATCAATCCAAAATCAATAGACCAATTCTACACAACAACGAACTCATCCGAGATATTCGTTCCTCAATTCTAGGATGAACGATATATTTTTTCCTTAAATCCACTCTGAAAATTATATTATATCAATTGAAACTTTGGCCAATATTTCAGTTTTGTTTTTGCTGGAAATATTCTGAACTCAATGTTATTAACTTACCATTACCATTCCCATCATCATATGGATTAACCATGGGCATTAAATATCAAAATTTGACATAACATGTCTCAGGAAAATAACTTGGCATGTAGCAACACAGATCATATTGAATAATTCATAGATAGAATAATTATCGCATTCTGTGAAAACACAGAAGTACGATTTATTATTGAAATTTTGAAATATCATATCTCCGAAAGTATTAGCTTGTTAGAGTTAAAAATTACATCAATGGATGCCTATGGCGAAACTACATCTTGAGAAAAACTTATTATTATTGCCCAATAACGAACTTAGCCGAGATATAGTTATCTCCCAAACCTATTCTGAAAATTTCAACTGTCTAGCTCATTCCGTTCAGTAAGTCGAACCAAATCGTTTAAGATCATTTTCAGTCAAATATTCGAAAACTACAGACATTTGGGCAAATTGATAAGCACTCTGTTCCGGGGATCAAGAGCGCCAAAAACAAAACACAAATATCGGCTAAGTTTCAATTGATATAATAAAATTTTCAGAGTGGATCTGAGGAATCAATAACTCGGGTAAATTCGTGATTTTTGGCGCTCTTGTTTGAATCTAATTTCTTTCATGAAGCAGTTCTATCATAAGAATTCATTGATATCATTCCCAACTCTGAGAAAACAATACTTTCGGTGACATTTCAGTCTATCCTCGAGAAAATTCCTAAATTCAAACAAAGTACAAAAATACTCACTAGAGTATACCAATTTTTTCGGAGCCATCGCAAAATCTTGACACCTAAACACAGAAAAAAAATATCTGATTCACATGGCACCTCTTCACTACTTCACCGCTTGACGAATCTGTGCGTAAATCCCAGCACCAGCTATCTCAACTAATTAATCCCCAATTTAAATCCTAAAACAAACCGATCTGTCCCATCTCCCGCATATATACAGGGCGGAGCGTCGAGACGGAGTTCTACCGCGCCTGTTGCCGGTAATTCGAGGTGGTACCCGCGACGTTCTTGAGTCACCTGTCGCCTATTCGGAGGATCGCTCGCGACTCCGCGCACCTCTACGCGACATCTGATGCTCGTAGGTGATGCCCGACTGAAAACAGGGACGACAGTTTGGTGATCCATTATGTCGGATGTTTATACGGTGGGATATTAATCCGTATATCGAATTACACGAAATTATGCGAGCGAATAGTGATGTACAGTCTGTTTGGACGTCGTGTTCGAAGGAACGCGCAAAAAAGGACCGGAAATACGAGAACGTGGGCTAAAATTGAGGTTTGGAGGGAACAGATTGGTCCAACGGGTGGCCATCAGGTACACCGGATTTAATTGGAACACAGTTTATCGATATTGAATAGGGCAATTTGTATTTATACATTTTAGGGTGTTTTGGAGCTTGTTCAATTTAATATAATGCCCAAATGTCCGAAAATGGTCGAAGATTAGTTGTAGTTAGCTGTATTAGTTGACTGGGAATTTCGAAAATAATTTTTGTTTTCGGTAATATCGGTGACATTCCTAAAAATTTGTTCATAGAACTTCCAAAGCCTGTATCTCGTATACTTGCGACCTTAAGGTCTATTGTGTCCCTCCGTCAGAGCTGTCGATGTCATCTCTATCTACTGCTCGTCTTCCAGTTCCAGAGTTCTGATGAACTCCGGTATCTGGGATGGCTTCAAGGAGGCTACGTCTTCGCTCCTGCAGATTTCTTGCCCAAAGCATTCCTTGCGCTGGTTTAAGATAGCGAGGCATTCCGTAATCAGGTGATCAGGAGTTTCATCCTCCTCCCAACAGAATCTGCACTCGTCAGTTTCTGCTAGCCCTTATCTCATAATATGCTCAGTGATGCCACAGTGAGGGAAATTACCCTACATGTAAGGTAAATATTGTGTTTCATGGATTCCTGAGGGATTTTTGAGGGAAATTTTAAATATGTCATTTTGTAGGGTAAAATAGGAATATCCCAAGTTCTCTTGTAAACTTCAATTAAGACAAACATCCTCGACTCCGTGTCTGAAAAAAAATCTGGATTCAACAAAACTAGGCTGAAAGTAACTAATTCGGAATAGACCCCACCTGTTCCAACTCCAACTGTTAACACCATGGAACTCTATACTTCGATGGTATAGAGTTCAGTGGCCAACACCGTATTGTATTCTGTGATGTCAACTGTCAGACTCAGAGCACAGAGTGTTCTGTGGTCAGAGCTATCTTCTCTACTTGTCAGTGTTACTTTTCGATTCTTGTAATTCTCGATTTTTCCTTTTCCCTCGTTTATGTTATGTTTGTTTTGGTGATTATATTATTTTGGCAGTTATAAGAAAAGAAAGTGGACAAAATAATATATAATAAAAGTGTCGGACGAAGATAACTGCAGTTTTTTTTCCACAAAGAGGGAAGGGATAACTGCGGGAAATTTGAAATAATGGAGATAATTGTAGGGGATTTGAGGTGTGGATGTAGGGAATTTTGGATTTGACAGTGTGGCATCACTGCATATGCTTCCTAAGGCCGCAGTGCCCTGTGAGGAAACCAGGGAGGAGATGCAGCGTGTTCTTACTGAGGTCCAAGTATTGCTTGGATCTGACGGTATCAAAGTTTCGGAGGAATTTCTTGGAGTGATACATTCCGGGGAGAGATCTCCAGAAAATACCTCTTTCAGTTTTCTACCAACCCCACAGTAAGGTTCCGGGCCAATAAAGGATGTTTGTGCTCCTTTCTTGGCAAGTGTGTTGGCGTCCTCATTTCCTTTAATTCCCGCGTGACCAGGAACCCAGACCAAGGAGATCCTATTGTTCTTGTCTACTTCATTAAATCACTGTATCTTGAAAATCATGCAATTCCGGTGGAAGAGAGTGCTTACCACTTTGCCTTGTGTCACCATTGTCATATATTAGTGTTCTGTGATTTTCATCTCATAGAGAAATAGAAGGTATTGTCTCTGTCTACAGGTAAGAGACATGTCAAACTATATATGATGTCATATTTATTTCTAGTTCAATTTAAAATTCTTTATATAAAATAACTCCTGTTCTAAAAAACAAAGTATGATTGAATGTAAAACGACCAATGAAACAACCTCATCTATCGTAGCTCTTGAATAATCCATATGATGGTGGAAATAACTTTGTTAGGTTAATAAAATTGGGTTCAGAATATCTCCAGTAAAATCAAAACTGCAATATTGTCTAAGTTTTAATTGATATAATATAATTTTCAGAGTAGATTTGAAGAATAAATACCTCGGATATGTTCGTTATTGGGTGAAAACGGTCTTGTGGTTTCAGATTAATAATTTTTGGCACTTTTGTTTTTTTTTTTATTTTAATTTTTGAAGCATTAAAGTATTGCAGATTGCTCGTTTGATCTTGATAAATAAACTATTATTTGAATTTAATTTCTTTCTTGATGTAGTTCATAGATCATAATAATCCATTGATATAATTCCCAACTCTGAGAAACCAATACTTTCGGAGATATGATTTGTCAAAGTTTGAACAAGAGAGCCAAAGCTCATATCCACAGGGCTTTCCCACTTTTTTTTAAACACTCAAGGAGTTTTCCCTATCAGTTTGTTTCACCTAATCTGGCAATTGTTAATATCACTTATTAACCTGAAAAATTTAATGTTTGAAATAGATTTAATATTAGTCACGCTGAAGGAGTTACGTTAAGTACCTATTTTACATATTTTCGATCTTATCTTAACTATCTACTAGCTGAATATAAATGAACATGGGTTGATCTGATACTGGTAGCAAAGTTTAATCAACCCATTCATCACAACTTCTGAACTAACTGAATGGGAATTCAACTCTCCTATCTGCTATTTTACGTTAGGTATCAAGGTTTCTACTACTCGACTTGCTTGGGTCCTTTTATGGGGAAACTTCTATGGGTCAACATGTCCGTCTGTTCGTGAGTTATAACTCGAAATTTATACGTTATATGCAACCTACAAGTTGTTACCCAACTCTGATCGTAATAAATGATTGGTACTACTATGCTAGACTAAACTATGCGTCAGATATCGCTGAAATTTTACAAACCATTATAATATTGTTGGAAATATTTTGAAAATAGCATTCTTGGGCGAGTTTAGTACCTGGATGGGTGTTCTCTCTGGATATAAACTTGAAGAAGCGCCCTAAATCAGACCGACCTCACGTCGGTGCCTCAACTTTTTTTATCAGAATACATTTTGTGACAGTAAGAATAGAATTAACTGTAATTAGAACACAATCTAATGAGGAGGGTTGCAACCCTAAGATACTGCGATGGATGTACGTCATGATTGTGAGACCCATAATCACAAATTGGGCAGTAGTCTGGTACTCAAAATCAAGCCAGAATACTACGAGGAAAACCCTCGACAAAGTACAAAGGTTGGCCTGTGTGTCTATCACTGGAGCTATGGCAACCTGTCCTACCAGGGCACTTGATATTATAACAAATCTCACACCACTTCATCTAGTGATAGAGAAAATGGGCCATGAAGCCATTCGCAGAATATCTAGGAAAGGAACAGGTAATGAGGGTATTAAAAACCAGAAAGCCTGGCCCTCTCTTACCAGGTACATTTCATCGGCCAATCTTCCTAGTGACGAAATGATTAAGGAAGTAAACATCGAAAAGAACTTCACTCGATGCTCGGTAGTAAAAAAGACTGGGACAGGGAATCCACCACCTGAGTTCTTGAAAGAAATGCCATTAAATGTTACACAGACGGTTCAAAAACCACTACAGGAGCTGGCGCTGGAGTATATGGACCAGGCACCAAATGCTCAATATCGCTAGGCTCATATCCAAGCGTCTTTCGGGCAGAAGTACTTGCAATCGAAAGATGCGTGGAAATTAACCTAGAAAGAAACTATCAGAGATTTGATATAGCAATCCACTCTGACAGTCAAGGTGCTATTAAAGCCCTGAGCTCCCATGTTATCGAATCCAAGCGAATATGGGAGTGGTGAAGAAAGCTCAATGAAGTAGACAAGAACAACAGGTTCCCTTATTCTGGGTTCCTGGTCACGAGAGAATTAAAGGAAATAAGGAGGAAAACACACTCGCCAAGAAAAGAGCACAAACCCCCTTTATTGGCCCGGAACCCTACTGCGGAGTTGGTAGATACACCTACAAAAGTGAAGTTTGGATGAAAGAAGGAACTGAAAGAGGTATTTTCTGGAGATCTCTCCCCGGGATGTATCACTCCAAAAAATTTCCCCGAAACATTGACACTGTCAGATCAAAGAAATATATCGACCTCAGTAGGACCACGCTGCACCTCCTCACAGGGCACTGCGGCCTTAGGTAGCATATGATGAAATTAGGGCTAGCAGAAACTGACGAGTGCAGATTCTGTTGGGAGGAGGATGAAACTCCTGATCACCTGATAACGGAATGCCTCGCCATCTCAAACCAACGCAAGGAATGCTTTGGGCAAGAAATCTTTGAAGCCATCCCAGATACTGGAGTTCATCAGAACTCTGGAACTGGAAGGCGAACTGTAGATGGTAATGACATCGACAGCTCTGACGGGCGCACAATAGACCTTGAGGTCGCAGTGCAACGTTACCCCCTACCACAATATACAATATATAATAGGTTGTCAAATATCTCCCTTCCGCTTTTTTCCTCTTTATTCAATGCTTTATAAAAAGTGTTACAGTGATCGGATTTAGTTCAAATATGCGCCGTTTTGTTCGATAATCTGTTTTTATCTAGACGACAACTTCATAATACCGCCCTCGTAGAAGCCCCCCTCCTTATTTGCAAAGAACTCGGACAGCTACTTTTCACAATCCTCTTTTGAGTTCAACTTTACACCACCAAGGGCGTTCGCCATGGACAGGAACAGGTGGTAATCACTTGGCGCTATGTCCGGGCTATATGGTGGATCTGATAAAACCTCCCATCCGAGCTCCCGTAGCTTCTGACGAGTCATCAACGAAGTGTGTGGTCTGGCGTTGTCCTGGTGGAACACTACACCCTTCCTGTTGGCCAATTCTGGACGCTTCTGGTCGATCGCCTGCTTCAAGCGGTCCAGTTGTTCGCAGTAGATGGTAGAATTAAGCGTCTGGCCATATGGGAGCAGCTCATAGTGGATGATTCCCTTCCAATCCCACCAAACACACAGCAAAACCTTCCTGGCCGTCAATCCCGGCTTGGCCACTGTTTGGGACGATTCACCTGCCTTCGACCACGACCGTTTTCACTTGATATTGTCGTATGTGATCCATTTTTCGTCGCCAGTCACCATCCGCTTCAAGAATGGGTCGAGTTCGTTCCGTTTCAGCAGCATATCGCAGGCGTTGATTCGGTCCAGAAGGTTTTTTTGCGTCAAATCATGCGGCACCCAAACATCAAGCTTTTTTTTGTATCCAGCCTTCTGCAGATGGTTTAAAATGGTTTGGTGACTAACTCCCATCTCCTGGGCGATGTCACGAGATGCCACATGCCGGTCTAACTCGATGTATTCCATGATTTGATCGGTATTTGTCGTCTCAGGTCTTCCGCCGGCTGGCTTATCCATGGTGTCGTTTTCACCGGCTCTGAATCGTCGAAACCATTCCTCCGCGGTTCGAACTGATAGAGTACCATCCCCCAAAACACCATTAATCTCACGCAACGTTTCTCTGGCAGATTTGCCTTTAACGAAGGAAAAATTTAAAATAGCGCGAATTTCGGCGATAGTGAACTCCATGTTTACACGTCTATAACTGTTGAACGCAATATCCAAACTAATCATGCATAGCGTTGTTTTGTAGGTTATGTCAAGACCTTTCAAATTATGTATAGTATTGCCAGTTACGACCTCTGTAGCGTTTTGTACATAGCCGCGAAATTCAAAAGACAAAAAGGCGGAAGGGAGATATTTGGCAACCTATTACAATAAGGGTATAAAGCCTTCTTGTCCTCCAGATCCACACCCCCTAGCCCGAAATACATCCTACAGCTCCATTTGTCATACTTCGTTCACAGGGAGGTCGGTAGACAGAGGATGACATCATAATATGTCGATTGAGTTGTCATGCCTTGCATGGACGCTATAAATACGGTCGAAAATTGTTATTACAAGCACGTACCAATTCCTTTTTTCGTGTTGCTGTCTCATGGGAAACACGTACGTAACTTTATACAGTCGGATGTTCAGTTTCGAGACCATTAGAACAACTATATATATGAATTTGAACTGAATCCATGAAAAAATATCTCATACTTTGTTTGATCTTGGACTCAAAATAAAATAGAAGACACCCTGTATAGCGAGCTGAATATCCATAAACTTATCCGAAACATATTACAACTTATTTTAGATCATGTCTCAAACAAATTGACCTTCCTTTATAAAAATGACATTACCGCAGACATTATGACGTATTTAATTCGATCAATTCAAACTGCATCATGAAAATCGTTCGACCATGCGTTAAAAGTCAAAAACCATTGACAACTTTAATGTTCGAATGCATAGCAGTGGACCAGTACACTGTAATCGTTTTCATATTTCGAAATTTTGCCAAAATGTCCAATAATATAGATCCCTTGAAGTTTATATTTTTAATTTCTTGGCCATACGATTATGTGTCTGTATTTTTCAAAGTAACAGACAATTGTGGCTTATTGTTAGGCGCTGTGATCAGAGGAACAGCGCGCCAAAAATCTTCTTCAATTTTTGGATGTTTCAACTCGATTCTGAAGAATGCCTGACATGATTTTCCTTCGACCTCTTCAGACAGAATTAGATGCGTCGTAATTTGCGCCGTATCGTTGGGAGACCCTGTATACGAACCGAAGGAGTTTCTGTCTCAATTGGTATCGATCGATAAAATTCCTACTTGTACGGACCTGGAAATTGTCCAACTGAAACTTGTTCCGCCAATTTGTCGCTTCTGAATACACGATTAAGATAACACGGACATCAATTAAAATCAGGATTGCTACCGAACGTACAATTAAGTAGTTTAGTTGTGTTGTAGATAAAAATTAATCATTGACGAAAATTAATTCCTTAGGTCGAGCCTCTTTTGGCGTTCTTGTTCCTCGGAACAGAGTGCTTATCAATTTGTAATTTGAAATTTTTAATGTAAACATTTTTAAGAATCATATCTCCGAAAGTATCAATTATTAAATTTCAAATCAATTTTTTTAGGATGCAGTTTAATCATAAGAATCCATTGATATCATTCTCAACTCCAACAAACTAATACTTTTGGAGATATGATTTTTCAAAGTTTTTACATTGAAAATTTCAGATTCATTTTTTTTAAGATGCAGTTTCATCATAAGAATCCATTGATATAATTCTCAACTCTAACAAACTAGTACTTTCGAAGATATGATTTTTCAAAATTTCAATAATAAATCGTACTTCTGTGATTTCACGGAATGCGATAATTATTTTACTATCTATGAATTATTATAATATGATCTGTGTTGATACATGTCAACTTATTTTCCTGAGACATGATATGTCAAATTTTGATATTTAATGCCCATGGTTAATCCATATGATGATGGGAATGGTAATGGTAAGTTAATAATATTGAGTTCAGAATATCTCCAGTAACAAAACTGAAATATTGGCTAAAGTTTCAATTGATATAATATAATTTTCAGAGTGGATTTGAGGAAAAAATATATCGTTCATCATAGAATTGAGGAACGAATATCCCGAATGAGTTCGTTGTTGGGTAGAATAATTGGTCAATTGGTTTTGGATTAATAACTTTAGGCACTCTTGTTGAATTTAAAATCTTGTATGGTGTTTGAATTTAATTTCTGCTATGTTGAAGTTCTATCATAAGAATCCATTAATATAATTCCCAACTCTTACCAATACTTTCGAAGATATGATTTGTCAAAGTCTGAACAAGAGCGCCAAAGCTCCTGTCGACAGGGCTTGAACCAATTGTTTTTAGTTGAAATGTATCAAAAAATGACAGCTGTCTATTCAAAATGAATCCTCAAATTGGAAAACTCGGCATCAATAAAGTAATCGCGCATTTGATTTTCTAATAGAACGGTGAATACCTCTAGTTTTTCCAGCATATTGACCGCGAAAATCGTAAAATATCACGACCTGATTTCATGGTGGTTAGAGGTTAAAAATAAAAGCTATTTCCTCGGTTGGCTGCGCTCCCTGAAAGGGTTTTTCCAGCAGGACCCTGTGCGGTGAAAGCTACTTCCGTAATTTGAAGCTCTTTATTTATGACCTGTTTAATTGTAGTCGGTACACCTATTCACATTATTCTTGGTAAAGAGGATGTTCAATTTGTAAAGGGTGTTTGTTTAAGAGCTCGAGAAGTTCAAATTGAAATAAAACATTAACAATAATAATCCAAATAAGCCCTGTGGACAGGAGCTTTGGCGCTCTTGTTCAAACTTTGACAAATTATATCTTCGAAAGTATTGGTAAGAGTTGGGAATTATATCAATGGATTCTTATGATAGAACTTCATAATTGAAGAAATTAAATTCAAACATCATAAATGAATTTAAATTCAACAAGAGTGCCAAAAATTGGTTCGAGCACTGACATGGAGCTTTTGCGGGCATGTTCTGTGGTCTACTCACCTATATTGGACACTCTACTACGAATTTAGCATGGATATATATATCGTTTTCTCAGCTTTTATAAAATATATGAATACATTTCGTACCATTTTAATGACAGATTTCAGTAGGAAATCGTATATGATCAGAGAATTTTTAATTGCGTCATATGTATTCTATTGGAATTGAAATACGAAAAAACTTACGCCTCAAGTGAGTCCATGATATTCACGAAATTCCGCAAAAATTAGTGGGGCGGCATTCTACAAGTAATCACCGAGTTTTATTTTTTATGTTGATTTTCTACAACTAGTTACCAAGCTTCAATTCGATCGGGTCTTTATTTTTTGAGTTATCGAGAAAATAATATTCCAGGTGGGTATAACTCCGAAACCGTTGAGCCGATTATGTCCAACAATGAACTCAAGTCTTCCATTCGGATGCGCAATCTACCCTGAAAATTGCAAGTCCCTTTTCGTTCGACAGTTATCGAGGCAACGGTCACCCATCCAGCTAATGAACTCACCCAATGCTGCTCATGTCCACGATATAGATCATATCGTGTACAAACTTGGAACTTGACAGTAAAGTTAGGTCTTAAAGGCTCTCGGAAAATGTCAGGGAATAGTTTCTGATATATGAAATTTTTTTCAATAATTTTTTTAAAATTGACTAGTGATACGATTCTCACGAAATTCTACAAGAATTTACGCGTTGGCATTCAATAACTATTAACCATTTTTTAATAGGATAGGTTTCGTATTTTTCTAGTTATTGAGGAAATAACAACCAACTTTTAGATGGGTATAATTCCAAAACTGTTTAGCCGATTATGCCTATCAATAAACTCAAATGTCCCATTCAGTTGCACAACCTACCCTAAAAGTCGCTATCTCTTTCCGTTCTCAAGTTATCGTGGCAACGACCGGCCGGACAGAATCGAATTTGACCTCGAATTCTTCATCAAGGCATCAAGGTTTGAGACCATTTTCGGCTAAAAGTTAAAAAATTACAGACAAAAAAAAATGTGGGAAAATCAAGTAGTAGCAGGAATTGATCCTGTGATTATTTCGTCTCTAGATTCTTGTGTTCAAATTAAGGGATTAAAATTGAGAAAATTCAGTACAATACTCATCTGAAACTGAAAATAATGTATCGGTTTGTTCACGGGAGGTCTGAGAATTTTTTTATGAGTGTTGTTTTAGATACATAGTCCCACGACCTTCCATCCTGACAATTTTCCATTTCCTCGATTATACCGTAATGAGCTCAATCTATATTCAAAATAAATTTACACATCGTCGTCCGAATAACAAAAGCATATTTGCAATATTAAATTTAGACTGGCTGAACGTGAGTCAACAAGGAGACTCTGAACGTTGATGACATAACTGATAAGTGGGTTTAAACATTCGTTTTACGACTTTTTGATGAAAACAATAATAGGGATGATGGTCTTGTATTTTCGATCATGAATAACGAGAAAAAGTATGAGGCGTCATACTTAATGAATTCGTTTTACTTCAATGGCGGTTTCATATAAGCGGTAAAAATGAATCAGCTGAATAAATAAGGAGAATTATGAGGTAAACTTATTGTTGACATTTCATATTTATCCATGAAGTGGCAGAAATATTCAAATATCTACTTTCGTCATTTCCACATCAGGCTAATAGTTGTGAAGGATGTTCTTGGGTACATTTAGAATAACAAATTTCCTATGAACAGATGTCCTAAAAGACTTAACTTACGAACTACAGGGGACTGATGTTTTAAGAATAGTAATTTACGTAACAAGTCCGGAAAATAGGGTTTTTTTGGACGAATAGACAAAATTCTAGGACGAGCGTAAGCGAGTCCTGGAAGTCTATGAGTCCAAAAAAACCTTTTTCGGGCGTGTTGCGTACAATATTTTTTCGGCAACCGTGTAGAATAACAAATCAATGAGACGACACATTTCTTTTTATATATTTTGAATCTTATTCAAATTAAACAGAACAGAAAATATCACATGTTGACAACTAATTTTATATGAACTGTCAGCCGTTTTCTCAGTGCTATGGTAACTTCATTTATCAAAAATATACCTACCAAGATTTTCATATTTACAATGACCAAAACGGCGTGATTGTTCCGGCCTAGTCCGGGAAGTACGTACTTCCCGGACTAGGCCGGGAAATGCTTCTTTCTCAAAGAAAAAGCGTCCGGGAAGTGGGCACTTCCCGGACGGTTGCCGAAAAAAAATATTTTTGGGTGTTCAAATGTCTCTAATTTTCGAATTTTTTTACCGAAAATGATCTCAAACGATCAGGTCTCTCCGTTGTCACTATAACTTTCGATCGGGAATAAATCAGTTAACCAGATGGCCGCAGAAAATAAATTGGATTTCAAAAATCATTTTCAGTTCAAAAATAAGCAGAGGTATATCTCTTAATTTTTCTTTTTAAGATGATTCATTTCAAATCCCACACGACCGCAAGAATAAAAAATTATTCGTTGTGCAGCGAACCAGCCATTCAATGCATGGAAGATGCTTACTACATTCAACTAAAATATCTAAAGATGGGCCATACGGAAGTTATCAAACCATAAGGAACTCCTTTTTATAACTTTAGCACCTAGACCCTGTAGAACTAAGAAGTTGAGGACTTTACCACTTATGATTATATGAAGGTTCTCGTAATAGGCCCAAGAATATCGTCTTCCAATATGACTGTGTCATTAGGGGAAAGCCTGTATTTGACGCAGGGTAAGCAGTTCAAAATATTAATATTGAATAAGCATGTATTTTTCATGTAAATATTGTTGTAGGGGATAACGTTGCACTGCGACCTTAAGGTCTATTGTACCCCCCTGTCAGAGCTGTCCATGTCCTCACCATCTACAGCTCGCCTTCCAGTTCCAGAGTTCTGATGAACTCCAGTATCTGGGATGGCTTCAAGGAGGCTACGTCTTCGCTCCTGCTGATTTCTTGCCCAAAGCATTCCTTGCGTTGGTTCGATATGGCGAGGCATTCCGTTATCAAATAATAAGGAGTTTCATCCTTCTCCCAACAGAATCTGCACTTGTCAATTTCTGCTAGCCCTAATTTCATCATATGCTTCCTAAAGGCCGCAGTGCCCTGTGAGGAAACAAGTGAGGAGGTGCAGCATATTCTAACTGAGGTCCATAAATGTTTTGGATCTGACAGTGTCAAAGTTCTAAAGGAATTTTTTTAAGTGATACATTCTGGGGAGAGATCTCCGGAAAATTCCTCTTTCACTTTCTTCTTTCATTCAAAATTCACTTTTGTAGGTGTATTTACCAACCCCACAGTGGGGTTCCGGACCAATAAAGGAGGTTTGTGCTCTTTTCTTGGCAAGTGTGTTGGCCTCCTCATTTCCTAGATATTCTAAAAATGGCTTCATGGGCCATTTTCTCTATGACTAGATGAAGTGGTGTGAGACTTGTGATAATCTCAAGTGCCCTGGTAGGATAGGTCCTGATTCTTATGGAAGAAAGGTTGCTCTCTTAAAGTTTATATTCAGTTCATGTGATTCTACACACAAAAAAAAGATGAGCTTTAATTTACTTCATCAGCCCTCAATGATCCAGAGTAAAATTGATGTCAAATTTCTATCTATCATGCTGAAATATACATATAGTAATACCTATTTTCATATCGATTCTAGATTCTACGAAAACTTGCTGAATTATTAAGCAATTTCGAAATTAAATTATTTATCACTTAAACGAGCCATTCAATCCTAACATTTCAGACTCTACTATTCACAGTTTTAATATTTGCCCATTCCTAACGACTCACCCTGTAAATAGAAGAGTGTCAAGTGGAAACTTTGAGCATGATGTTGTTTATACAATAAATATGCACGTGTTAAAACTAGTGAACAAGCGATTTTTTGACGGCGCATCCACCATATTTATTAATGTTCATTGGGAGGGAATATGGACGCTTCAATTCACGTTGTAAGTATCGGTGAAGTTTACAAAAAGCATCTAAAACTCATCTGAATTTCATTCAGTATCAGAAACTCACCTCATTGCAAATTTGAAAAACGTACAACAATGCTAATCTGATTGTGGATAAATTGGTGGATGCGCAACTCCATGGTCGATTTTCTGATCCAAAATTTTGCAAATTTAAAAGGAAACGGTGACAAAGATATCGAGAAATGTTCATCCTCGAAGAAACATGAGTAATAAGCAAGCATATATTTTCAAAAATCATAATTATGTACAAATTTATAAATCTTTATTCTCAAACCCAACGATCATTGTGCATTTTCTTTATTGACCTTTCTTCTGCAGATCTTTCCATTGGTACCTTTGTCTGATACTTTCGTCCTTTTCCACTTCATCCTTCTGTTTTGAAACCACACTTTTACCTAAAAGAAATAATATTAACAATAAACAATGTAAGCAATGGTGACAGAGAAAGAAATGATGTCGTTAGATTCTCAGCGTGAAAACTCACCTGTCTTTCTGTAAGATCCAGAGCAACGGCAATTTCATATCTTCTCAGCCTCGTCAGGTAATTTGAGTGGGTAAATTCTTTTTCCAACTCCCTAATTTGCGTTTTCGTAAAAGCTGTTCGCTCCTTTCTGGGTTTGTTGCATTCTTCGGATTTTATATCTGAAATGACAAAATTAAATCTCTCAAGAAACATTTTTTTGAGATACTAGTTGCAACAGTACTGTGATCAGGAACTTTGACGCTCTTGTTCAAATTTATAGCCAGAGCTCTTGTACTGTAAGTCACATATGCGCCATCTAAAAGAAATCTGACAAACTAAAACCAAATATTGATATTATTCACAGGTTTCCTGCTGGTTCTTCAGCCACCTAACGGTAGGAACTAATAGTTCAATATTAATTCCGATATGTGTCACTAGGTGGCGCCACATATAATTTTCAAAAATATTCATTTAAATTGTGTGAAAATAGATAGTTTAACGAAATTTATAATAATCCGTTATAAAAGTAGAATGAGAAACGAATAATAAGGATGAAAAAAGTGCATTCTGCATTTTCAACAAATTTTCATACCTTTATTTATTCTAGATAAAATTTTCGAAAATAATGAATTCAGTAGGTTATAGCCATTGGTCTTTTCCCGATCAAATATTCGAAAGTTGTCGGACGGGACTCAAAATAGGTACATCGTAACAGCTGACAGAGGATAATATAATAATTGAATTTGAAATTTGTTATGTAAATTGAAAAATCATATCTCCGAAAGTATTAGTTCGTTAGAGTTGAGAATGATATCAATGGATTCTTATGATGAAACTGCATATTAAAAAAAATTTAATTTGAGATTTGTAAGGTAAAAATTTCGAAAAATCATATCTCCGAAAGTATTAGTTCTTTAGAGTCGAGAATCATGTCAATGGAATCTCATGATGAAACATCATATTAAAAAAAATTGAATTTGAAATTTGTAATGTAAAAACTTTGAAAAAATCATATCTCCGAAAGTATTAGTTTGTTAGAGTTGAGAATGATATCAATGGATTCTTATGATGGAACTGCATATTAAAAAAAATTGAATTTGAGATTTGTAAGGTAAAAATTTTGAAAAATCATATCTCTGAAAGTATTAGTTTGTTGGAGTTGAGAATGATATCAATGGATTCTTATGATGAAACTGCATATTAAAAAAAATTGAATTTGAAATTTGTAATGTAAAAACTTTGAAAAATCATATCTCCGAAAGTATTAGTTCGTTAGAGTTGAGAATGATATCAATGGATTCTTATGATGAAACTGCATATTAAAAAAAATTGAATTTGAGATTTGTAAGGTAAAAATTTTGAAAAATCATATCTCTGAAAGTATTAGTTTGTTGGAGTTGAGAATGATATCAATGGATTCTTATGATGAAACTGCATATTAAAAAAAATTGAATTTGAAATTTGTAATGTAAAAACTTTGAAAAATCATATCTCCGCAAGTATTAGTTCGTTAGAGTTGAGAATGATATCAATGGATTCTTATGATGAAACTGCATATTAAAAAAAATTGAATTTGAGATTTGTAAGGTAAAAATTTTGAAAAATCATATCTCCGAAAGTATTAGTTTGTTAGAGTTGAGAATGATATCAATGGATTCTTATGATGAAACTGCATATTAAAAAAAATTGAATTTGAAATTTGTAATGTAAAAACTTTGAAAAATCATATCTCCTAAAGTATTAGTTCGTTAGAGTTGAGAATGATATCAATGGATTCTTATAATGAAACTGCATATTAAAAAAAATTGAATTTGAGATTTGTAAGGTAAAAATTTTGAAAAATCATATCTCCGAAAGTATTAGTTCTTTAGAGTCGAGAATCATGTCAATGGAATCTTATGATGGAACATCATCTTAAAAAAATTGAATTTGAAATTTGTAATGTAACAACTTTGAAAAAATCATATCTCCGAAAGTATTAGTTTGTTAGAGTTGAGAATGATATCAATGGATTCTTATGATGAAACTGCATATTAAAAAAAATTGAATTTGAGATTTGTAACGTAAAAATTTTGAAAAATCATATCTCCGAAAGTATTAGTTCGTTAGAGTCGAGAATCATGTCAATGGAATCTCACGATGAAACATCATCTTAAAAAAAATGAATTTGAAATTTGTAATGTAAAATCATTGAAAAATAATATCTCGAAAAGTATGATATCAATGGATTCATATGATGAAACTGCATCTTAAAAAAATTGTCCCATCGAAAGAGCAGATGGGCTATATTACCCATGCTAAATTCAATTGAATCCGGATCAGTAATTCGGGGGATACAGCGGCTTGAGGAAAATAATAAATTCAGAAGGTCTTTTTTCGATAAAATTTTCAAAAGTTTTCGGATGTGACTGAAAATCGGTACATCGTAAGAGCTGACGGAGGATATATGAATGGATGAGGCAGTCATCAATCTCCCTCATGTTGTCTTTGACACCGCACCGCCCAGCATCTGGAGCGGAGTCCCAGATACCAGAGGATGCCCCATATAATGAGTAAATTGAGCGTGGCGAGGAGGCCGAGATTTAACAAATTTCTGCATTCATTAGACGAGAAGTGGCGTGCCAAATTTCGTCATGATATCTCCATTCACCAGATCGCGCTCCTAATTTTCATTCATTTCTATCGTGAAATTCATTCATAGGATATGATATTTGTGGAAACAAAATTTAATAAAGGTACTATAAGAGATTTAACTATTTTGTCAGATCCCATATTGAGATTTATCATTTTTGGCGTTCTTGTTCCTCGGAACAGAGTGCTTATCAATTTGCTCAAATGTCTGTAATTTTCGAATTTTTGGATGAAAATGGCCTTAAATGATTTGGTTCGACTCACTGATCAAGAATACGTGGTCGAAATCTATTCGGTCCGGCCGTTAACACGATAACTCTCGAACGGAATGAGCTAGACAGTTGAAATTTTCAGAATAGGTTTAGTACATAAATATCTCGGTTAAGTTCGTTATTGGGCAAAATCGGTCAGATGGTTTCGGAGTAACAAAAACAAATTTTTTTTACACTACAAATTTCAAAATAAGTTTTTCTCAAGATGTAGTTTTACTATAGGAATCCATTGATGTCATTTTTAACTCTAATAAGCTAATACTTTCGGAGATATGATTTTTCAAAATTTCAATAATGAATCGTACTTCTGTGTTTTCACAGAATGCGATAATTATTCTATCTATGAATTATTATAATACGATCTGTGTTGATACATGTCAACTTATTTTCCTGAGACATGATATGTCAAATTTTGATATTTAATGCCCATGGTTAATCCATATGATGATGGGAATGGTAATGGTAAGTTAATAATATTGAGTTCAGAATATCTCCAGTAAAAACAAAACTGAAATATTGGCTAAAGTTTCAATTGATATAATATAATTTTCAGAGTGGATTTGAGGAAAAAATATATCGTTCATCCTAGAATTGAGGAACGAATATCTCGGATGAGTTCGTTGTTGTGTAGAATTGGTCTATTGGCTTTGGATAGATAATTTTTGGCACTCTTGTTGAATTTAAATTCTTTTACGATGTTTGAATTTAATTTCTGCTATTATGAAGTTCTATCATAAGAATCCATTGATATAATTCCCAACTCTTACCAATACTTTCGAAGATATGATTTGTCAAAGTTTGAACAAGAGCGCCAAAGCTCCTGTCCACAGGGCTTGTACCAATTTTAGTCATACGATCCTCACGAAATTTTGTATTGGTCTCTGTATCGGTATTCTGCAACTAACAAACGAGCTTTGATTTAATCAGATCAGTATTTTGCGAGATATTTGAAAAAAAAGTTTCAGATGACTCCGAAACCACTCAGCGTATTTCGTCCATTAACGAACTTAACCGGTGCGTTTGGACTGGGAACATACCATGCAAATATGAACACTATAACTCTTTTCGTTCGAGAGTAATCTTGATTACCATTCTCGGACAAAAATTCGAAAATTACCCAAATTAAGCAGCATTGGTAGGCAGTCGTTACAGGGGAACAAGCGCGCCATAAACCATTTTATAAAACACGAAAATTATGATATTCCAAGACAACTACGAACTACAATAAACGTAAGTAAGAAAACAATTGTAAAAACAAAGATTAATAACATACTCTTCATTCATTTTGAACAACAACAAGTGGGTTAGCAATAAAGTCTTGGATATGAAAATTAATAATTATATCTTGAGATTAAAACGGTCGAAATTATTGAAGCAAAAATGGTCGGAACGAAAAATCGTTGTAAGGAAAAAAGGAGAAACATTTCAAAAACAATCTAAACAATAAATACAACTACAAAACAACAAAAATCGAGACTCACCTATACACTTTTCCAGAAAACCATTTCCACCAGTACCTTCAAAGTAATAACCTCCGTCCCCCTCACACCCTTCCGGCGACCTACCGTCCTCCTCCCGGAAAACCTCGCAGTTTTCCCCGATTCTCCCCTGCGTATCGTGAAAACTCCTGTAGAAGTTAAAATAGAACTCCTGTATGTTCGATACGTAACCCCCCGTTTCCTCGTGTCCGTAGGGCCTTCCCGGCTCGCGATACGTCGCGTCGTGCATACAGGGCGCGCAATCATTTCCGTGGAAAATCGGCGGAAAAGTCTGCTCGTAGGTCTGATGATCGTCCATGACGTGCGCTGGGTCGTGAGGTACGTACATTCTTCGTCGTTTCGAGCGGCGAGATCAGAGATCGCTAAAGTGAGGATATTTCGAGGATGCTGCTGTTAAAATAATCAGGTTCGGGATGCGCCGTGTGGGTGGGTTCCTCGCACGGGACGCTTTTTTCTGGGGCCAATGGGGATATGTTGGGGGCGTCGCGGGCAGGCTGGGACTAGGCGAGTTTTGGACGTGAATTGGTTTAGGAATGATATGCTAAACGGAAAAATTTCGTTGACGGACGTCTATACCGGGTGTTCCAACAGTGAGTAGTTACTCGATATATCGATAATGCTGATATGAGCGTCGAAAGAATGGAATAATTGATTTATTTTCTCCTCTTTCCGAAAAGCGAAAAATGATTCAATAAAATGTCTAACGGAGTCGAATCTGGAGACCTAGCTGGCCGTTCAATAAAACCTGCTGTTCCCCCCTATCTTGAAAATAATGGGGCTAAGCTCCATCCTGTTAAAACCATAGCATTTCATTTGGGAGATCTGCATCCTTCGGAAAAGAACCGCCATCCCGTAATAAATCCAAATATTTTGGACCTGTTAACGGTCCTTCAATAAAGACATGCCATATTATGAACCTGTTCCTAGCCGTTCCAGCTCATACATATTTATTTCTTCAGAGCCTCTATTATCTGGTTTGGATTGTGATCTGACCAATAGCGACAGTGTTGTCTGTTGAAAGTTCCATTTAAATAAAATGATGTTACCTCAATCAATAAAATTCGAGCTGGAAACCCCTTATTGGCGTTGATATTTTGTAGGGGGTAACGTTACACTACGACCTTAAGGTCTATTGTGCCCCCTGTCAGAGCTGTCGATGTCCTCACCATCTACTACATCTCGCCTTCCAGTTGCAGACTTCTGATGAACTCCAGTACCTGGGATGGCTTCAGGGAGGCTACGTCTTCGCTCCTGCAGATTTCTTGCCCAAAGCATTCCTTGCGTTGGTTTAAGATGGCGAGGCATTCCGTTATCACGTCATCAAGAGTTTCATCCTCCTCCCAACAGAATCTGCACTCGTCATTTTCTGCATACCCTTATCTCATCATATGCTTCCTAAGGCCGCAGTGCCCTGTGAGGAAACCAGTGAGGAGGTGCAGCGTGTTCTTTCTGAGGTCCATATATTTCTTGGATCTGACAGTGTCAAAGTTCTAGAGGAATTTCTAGGAGTGATACATTCCGGGGAGAACTCTCCAGAAAATACCTCTCTCAGTTTCTTCTTTCATTCAGAATTCACTTTTGTAAGTGTATCTACTAACCGCACAGTAGGGTTCTGGGCCAAATAAAGGGGGTTTGTGCTCCTTTCTTGGCAAGTGTGCCTCATCATTTCCTATGATTCCCGCGTGACCAGGAACCCAGACCAAGGAGACCCTGTTGTTCTTGCCTACTTCATTGCGTTTTCTTCGGTACTCCCATATTAGATTGGACTCGATAACATGGGAGCTCAGAGCTTTAATAGCAGCTTGACTGTCAGAGTGGATTGCTATATCACATCTCTGATAGTTTCTTTATAGGTTAATTTCTATTGCAAGTACTTCTGCCTGAAAGATGCTCAGATGGGAGCCTAGCGATAGTTAGCATTTGGTGCCTGGCCCATATACTCCAGCGCCAGATCCTGTAGTGGTTTTTGAACCGTTTGTGTACCATTTAATGGCATTTCTTTCAAGAACTTGGATAGTGGATTCCCTGTCCCGGTATTTTTTTCCTACCGGGCATCGTAGTGAAGTTCTTTTCTATGCTTACTTTCTTAATCATTTCCTCACTAGGAAGATTGGCTGATGAAATGTACCTGATAAGAGAGGATCAGGCTTTCTCGTTTTCAATACCTTCATTACCTGTTCCTTTTCTAGATATTCTGAGAATGGCTTCATGGGCCATCTTGTCTATCACTAGATGAAGTAGTGTGATAATCTCATCGGCTTTGCAAAGGTTCATCATTTGTTCGCAAAACTGCGGTCAAAATCAACCTCATTAAGTTCGTGCACCAAGTTAATCTTGAAGGGGCGCCATTTATGGCATTTTAATGTTCTCAAAACAGATTTTTACAGTATACTGCTATAGGGGCTTGGAATTTAAAAAAATATGGAAGACGTTAATGCTTGGTATCGGGAAATGGTAGAACAATAAGAATTGAGTGAAAATGTTCCTTAAAAAATAAATTACTGTGTCATATTGAACCATTTTTCTATATTCCAGAAAGGAGAGAAAATAAATCCATCAGTCGATATTTTGACGCACAAACGTGCCCAAAGATCTTATATAAAAGTTATACCAGGAAGAGGACGAGACTGAAAGAAATATCTGAAGCACCCTGATAGTTTAATGAAATGAGATATACAAGGATACTCCTCAGAAAGGTGAGTTATTATTGCTTTTAATTCATCAACATTGGGTGAGCTCAGGGCCTAGCTATGAATTGAATTTTCCTCGATAAGCTAAAGTATTTTGGGCCCACGTGGTTTGGGTCGGTCCGTGCCTGATCGTCAGATTCCAGATAGTCCCTGGACCAATCCCCTCGAAGCAACCTTCCCGATTATGAGGATGCAGATCCCTAAGGTTCGTCGGTGCCTTGTTTTGACAACGACGATTCATCGAAAGAATTATGAAGTGAAGAAAATGCTTGATTGTCTACTCAAGTGCGTATTTATTACCACCATAATCACGTTCACGACGAGAGAAATATAGCTAATATTTTTTTGTTACCGAAAAAAATATTGAAAAAGAAACAACGAAGAACAGGCTGGAGGATTTTTTCGGTTTGAAATTGCTCAATATGTACAATTTCACAGGTTGATATCCCTCGTACAGTACAGAAATGGCACCTGTAGATTACCAGGTATCTACATGGAATTAGGAGCCACATATTTTATCCAGATATCATATAGATCACCCAAGATTCGGGGATGTGCCGAAATATAGTGAATCTAGATATAAAAAATTGGTTCAAGCACTGACGTGAAGTCAGAAGCATTTGCGCGTATGTTCTATTGTCCATTCTTCTGTATTGGACACCCTTAATCGAATTTACCATGGTCAATTCGAATTAAGTGCCCAATACAGGAGAATGGACAACATAACATACGAGCAAAAGCTCCTGACTTCACGTCAGTGCTTGAACCAATTTTTTTTTTCGTGATTTTTTGGAAATTTTCTAGGGGTACGATCCTTAAAATTTTTTTTTTCGTCATTTTTTTCAAATTTTCTAGGGGTGCGGTTCTTACAAAATTTTAAACACGTCTTTATGTTGATTTTCTACTACTAGTTACCAAGCTTCAATTCGATCGAATATTCATTTTTTGAGTTATCAAGGAAATAATATTTCAAGTAGGTGTAACTCGGAAACCGTTTGACCGATTATACTCAAAAACGAACTCAACTCTCCCATTCGGATACGCAACCTAACCTGAAAATTGCAAGTCCCTATCTCCTTTCGTTCGAAAGTTATCGAGTCAACGGTCACCTATCCTACTAAACTCACACAAGGCTGCTCGAATCTCCAACAATATTTAACCGATCGTGTTAAAACTTGAAACCTGGCAGTAGAGTTGGGTTCTAAAGGCTCTTGGAAAATTTCAGCAATTTCAGACGAATAGTTACTGATATATAGAATTTATTTTTTCAATATTCAATGATTTTTTAAAAATTTTCTACAAATACAATCCTCACGAAATTTTGCAAGAATTTTCGCGTTGGCATTCTACAACTAATTACCATGTTTGAATTCAATCGGTTTAGTATTTTTCGAGTTAATGAGGAACAAAAAACAACCAAATTTCAGATGGCTATAACTCTAAAACAGTTTGGCCGATTATGCTAATAAACAAACTCAAATGTCGCATTCAGATGCACAACCTAACCTGAAATCTTCAATCAGCTATCTCTTTCCGTTCTTAGGTTATCGTGACAACAAAAATGTGTTTAAATAAGTTTTTAATAATTTTCTAGCGATACGATTCTCACAAAATTTCACAAACGTGCTTAGGATTATATTCTACAACTATTCACCAATTTTCAATTCGATCGGATCTAGGTATATTGGTTGGAAACAAAATTATTACTCGGAAACCATTGGGCCGATTATGCTCATTAACGAACTTGTCCGTCGTATTGAGATGCGCCACCTACCCTGAAAATTTCAAGTCGCTAGCTCTTTCCGTTCTCAAGTTATCGTGACAACGGCCGGACGGCCGGCCGGACAGAATCAAATTTGACCTCGAATAATTCATTGGGGAGTCGAACCAAATCGTTTGAGACCATTTTCGTAAAATAATTCGAATGTTACAGACATTTGGGCAAAATGATGTTCCCTAAAACATACGCGCAATAATTCATGTAATGAATTGAAATTGAATCAGTGAAATAATATTACATTTTACAATTTATTTTCTGGTATTATGAAGTTCTTTCATAATATAAGAATCCATTGATATAATTCCCAACTCTTACCAATACTTATCGAAGATACGATTTGTCAAAGTTTGAACAAGTCCTGCACAGGTCTTGAACCAATTTTTGTTTTGACTTACATCACAGATATCGCTGAAATTTTGCAAAAGAATTCGAAACCTTATTTTCCGACTAGTTCTTCATTCGATTCCTTAATCCTGCGTATTTAGAACCCACAGGAAACGCCCAACTGCCCCCATTGCTCCATATCGAACGTTTCATATTAAACCTAATTCCGAAGCAACACCTCTAATTAGCCGGGATGACTTTACCGAAATTCCAGTTAATTGGCAGATTCCCCGAAAAAAATCGAAAGATTCCTACGTTTCTGGGCCGTGTCATTCGCCTGTCCGACGGGGACGTCAGCCATCTGGGCAGCGGAAGTAACCGACCAATTAGTCATTTCCAAGTCGACGTTTTTGTTTATTTCGTTTTCGAAAATATCGCGTTTCGTCTTGAACAAACAACGCGTTGGCGACAAACAGTCTGGCGGGGTTGCGAAATCCGTCGGGATACCACCCCTGAGCCGGCTAGGGGTTGGTTATACGAATGGTTGAAACAAGGGGGAAGGAAAAAATGTCGCAAATTTCACACGTGTATTGTTTCCATTAAATACGGGATGTAAATAAATAGATGTAGAAAGATTTAAGAGATGATTCCTTGTCACAAAATGGGGTGGGATTTTATATAATAATATATAATATAATTTTGAGCAGTAGAAAAGCAATTTTGAATTTTTTTCTAGAAAACCGAAAAACTGACAAGAATGATATTAAGCTGACATTATATTTTGTGACTGAGAAGGCACCCAAAAAAAATTTGGTGGAGTTCCACTACGTTTGCAAGGGGTAGAAAAGGCCAACCATAAAGTTTATTCCTTAGGAAACATTTCCTTATTCATTTCATTCCAATTTGAAAATTAATTTAAGATAGCTTGGTTCATTTTGAACAAATAGGATTTGTTTATCAACAGGTACTTAGCGTGTGTCGTATACAGGGTGATTCACGAAGATCGTTCCTTAGAATATTTCAGAGAAAGACTCGAGATAAACCCTTGAAATTTTATAGTTAATCTTTTTTAGGAGAGATGAATTCTTGGAAAAAATGTTAGATTCATTGTACTTCCAGTTTCATCGCAAATGATACCAACTTTCGTTTTTAAAATGCAATACCCAGTTTTTTCATTTATAGATCAGAATACCTGTTGAATTCTATATTGTTTTAATGTGTCACTTACATATTATTCTCAGAAAATTCGGGCAAAATCTGAAAAAAGCAATTCCAATGTTCATAACTTGTAGTTTTATGCATGAAAATTCCTAATTTATAGCTTCTTTTAAAAGACATACCAACGCTTCTCCTTCGTTAATTAAAAATTCAATTGAACTTACATGGTGTTTCTATTTCAATGTCAAAGTCAGTCGTGACAAATACTTCAAAACTCATTTTTTTTTCAAATGAGAACCCATTCTTTTTATTGGTCAGCTGAAATCTACTTTCAAGAATAGTGTATTTTTGGCGCTCTAGTTCCTCGGAACTGAGTGCTTATCAATTTGCCCAAATGTCTGTAATTTTCGAATATTTCGATGAAAATGATCTTAAACGATTTGGTTCGACTCACTGATCAAGAATCCGTGGTTGAAATTCATTCTGTCCGGCCGGTCCGGCCGACCGGCCGTCCGGCCGTAGGCACGATAACTCTCGAACGGAATGAGCTAGAGAGTTGAAATTTTCAGAGTAGGTTTGGGGGATAAATATCTCGGCTAAGTTCGTTATTGGGCAAAATCGGACAGATGGTTTCGGAGTAACAAAAAAAAAAATTTTTAATTTTTTTTAATAAGAAGTTTGATCATAAGAATCCATTCATATCATTTTTAACTCTAACAAGCTAATACTTTCGGAGATATGATTTTTCAAAATTTCAATAATAAATCGTATTTCAACGTTGTTACAGAATGATATTATTCTATGAATTGTCATAATGTCAAATGATGTTCCTGAGACATTATCTAATCAATCGAAGAATTGTGAGCGAAGTGAGAAAAATCTCAGTTGTTTGCTCCGAAATTAGTTTTTCTCAGAAAATTCTTACATTTCGGAACTGAACATGAAGTAAGAGATCTGAGAGTAGTGAGACTGCTTTTCATCCATATACATAGATATAACTCTCGAACGGAATGAGGTAGGTAGTTGAAATTTTCAGAGTAGTTTAGGGAGATGAATATCTCGGTTAAGTTCGTTATTGGGCAAAATTGGCCAGATTTAATTTGATTTCTTCCATGGTGCAGTTCTCATTCTCATGATTGCTCATTTAATCTTGATAAATAAACTATTATTTGAATTGAATTTCCTTTAGGATGCAGTTCTATTATATGAATACATTGATATAATTCCCAACTCTGAGAAACCAATACTTTCGGAGATATAATTTGTCTGTTTGAACTAGAGCGCCAGAAAGCTCCTGTCCACAGGGCTTGAACCCATTTTTTATAATACATACTACTGCTCTGAAATGCTTATTTCCCGAGATATTCGGTAGCAGTATAGTATGTATTATTATTATAAGTTTTGAGGTTTTTTTCATGACTGACTTTGACATTAAAATAGAAACACCCTGTATTTTTAATTGAATTGTTAATTAACGAAGGAAAAGCATTCATATGTCTTCTGATAGAAGCTAAAAAATTAGGAATTTTCATGCAAAATTCTACAAGTTATTAACATTGGAATGAAGCCCTATTTGGGAAAATTTAAAAGATTTTTTCAGATTTCACACGAATTTTCTGAGAATAATATGTAATTACAAAGCCTCTATTTCCACACCGAAAAAGTACATAAATTCTTCGTATATTTTCTGAATAAATGAGTGAGATCAAGCAGATTTCAAATAACAAAGTTTTATTCAAAACGTTCTTCCACAACGAAGTAGTTTTAATATTTTCACACCGTTTTTTTTTCTTCACAGCCTTGTAGTTATCCCTTGTCGCTATATAAATTAAGTAGCCTACCGCTAGAGTGGCGCCCCAACACCGCCATGAGAATTGGAAGGGGTTCAATGGGACCAGGGCTATCAATTACCCCTGTTTGTAAATATACTAATGTGGTACAGGGCACGGCATCTTTGGCCCGTATGAGCCGATAAAGTGTAAGATTTGTGACAAATTTGAACCGTTTTTTAAGTCAGACAGAAAATTAATTTCGGTGGAATAATTGCTCGGAATTACTTAAAATTGGTTCAAGAACTGACGTGAAATCCGGAGCTTTTACGCGCAATGTCTATTGGACACTCTTCATCGAATGTAGCATCAATATATACCATTTCCTCAGGTTTTATAATATATGAATTCATTTAATATCATTTTAGCGACATAGGTCAGTAACGAGAGAATCTATATGATCACATTATTTTTTAATTCTATTGAAATTGAAATACGAAAAAACCTCTGCCTCAAGTAACTCCAGGATATTCACGAAATTCCGCGAAAATAAGTGGGTCGACTTTCTACAAGTAATCATCAAGTTTTAATTTGGTAAGATTTGTATATTTTCAGTTATAGAGGAAATAATAACAAAATTTCAGATAAGTATAATTCTAAAACCATTTCGCCGATTATATCAATTAACAAACATAATTGTGGCATTCGCATGCGCAACCTACCCTGAGAATTCCAAGTCGCTATCTCCCTCCGTTCTCAAGTTATCGTGATATATTTTCTCGTAATATTTTTTTTAATTTTCTAGTGATACGATTCTCACAAAATTACACACACGTCTTTATGTCGATATTCTACAATTAGATACCAAGCTTCAATTCGATCGGGTCGGTATTTTTTGAGTTATCGAGAAAATAATATTTCAGATGGTTTTAACTCGGAAACTGTTCAGCCTATTATGCCCAACAACGAACTTATCTCTCCCATTCAGATGCTCAACCTACCCTGAAAATTTCAAGTCCCTATCTCTTTTCATTCGAAAGTTATCGAGGTAACGATCACCCATCCAGCTACCGAGCTCACACAAGGGTGCTCGGATCTCCACCAATATAGATCCGATCATGTTCAAGCTTGGAACTATAGTTATTTTTTGAAGGCTCTCGCAGAATTTCAGCGATATCTGAACTGTGATATAAGTCAAAAATAACAAGAAACTCCTATGAAACCATTGAAATCGTGAATCTTCTATGAATGTTGCAGGTAATTATTTAATTCAACCATAGAACTGCTCTAGGAATTCCGAAATTATCTGACGGATATAGTTTCTTTTATTCGGTTGTTATTTATCCTCTTTTAAATTTTTCGGGTGACTTGAAGAAACCCCGTTTTTTAATGGAAGAATCCACATTGAAGAAGAAAACGCCCTTCAATATTTAATATTTCAGCTAATCTTGAGAACAATTTCAATTTTTCACAAATCACAACACACGAGGGGAGACGGTTTTTTTTGCTGAGGTTTTTCCCTTAGCTCTTGTATCGTACGTGAAGATTTTCCGAATTTCTCAGTCGTGAGAAAATGTCCAGAGACTATTAAAAAAACTAGGTTGATTTATGTGCAACCAGGTCGTGGTGTTGGCTTCCAACGTTTATTTTCACCCAATAAAAGCCGCGGTCTATCTGGAAAAGCAATCATCAAACGAGCAGTTGAATTATTTTGTTATTATTCTAAGGAGACCGTTGATTGTCGAATTGCGGCGTTTAATATTATCATATTATGTACGTACACGGGCGTAGCCAAGAGGGGGGTTTGAGGTATTGTATTGATTGAAATAACGAGAGGCGAATTTTTCAACTTTAATATAAGTCATATTTTTGTCTCGTTTTCTTGATGAAAATTAAAAAAAATATATGTATCTCAGGAAATATCAGTCCAATACCGTTGAAATTTCGCAAGAGCCTTCAAAACCTTATTTTACAGTAAAGTTCTAGATTTGAACTTGATCGGTTTTATATTGTAGAAGATGTTAGGGAAATACAGAAAAATCATAAAAAAATATGGAGCTGTGTTTTCTAGACGCTTGTTTTTACATATGGATTTATATTCTTGGAAATATTATTCTTTTCCCTGAAGCTACGCAGCCTTAGGCGAGTTCAGTACCTGGAATACCCAAAAAAACAAAAATTGAAACCGTTAGTCGATAACGAAAAGAAGCATATAATATGTCTATGGTCCTCTCTTTTCTTTTGTGCTGCAATCATAGAATAGATAATAATAACCTAACATTCAGATTAACTGTCAAATGAAAAAACTTTATCATTAAGATGCTCTGTTATCTTTGATGATTAACATCTATTAAATTAATTGCAATTCGATGGAAGTACTGATAAATTCAAAGAAAATGAGCATGCATACATTTTGTAGACATAGGTTCAGGATTTGATTCAGACTAGAGAAGCAATTCCACTCCAAAAATACAGTCACACTCATGTCTACTTAAGGAGCAACTTAAAAAATGTATTTGTATTTTGCCGCCGCAAGAATATTACTGGTTTTCCTCCCTTTTATGGGCTATATACACCCAGATGAATTTTTTCAAACCGTGGAAGTCATAGCCGGTAAGCCAGGAAAATTTCTTCAATCCGAATGCCCTTCAAACTCCATTTCTAGGTAAATTCTTGAACGTGGAACACAAACTGACATGGGAGTTCAACAACACCTCACCGATACGAAGCATGGCCCTCCCCTACTTCACCCTGGGGATGTCTTACAAGATCCTACTCGGACTGGACAATATACTTAAATTTCTCTTAGGCAGCACTATCTTAACTCCCTATTTTGTGATATTAATCCCCAGGCTTTTCATGTGTGTATCCTCATTTGTTGTCGATTTTTCCCTGTACAAGATTTGCACCAATAACAACGAAAAGTGTAAATCTAGGCTGATAATTTTGTCCACTTCTTACATTATTTTCACTTATGGTACCCGAACCTTTTCCAATGCTTACGAAATGTGCTTGTTTTCCATGCTTCTTTATTATGTATCTGAAAGTCTGACATTTTCCAATCAGATCTTACGTAAAAAGGAATATGTGCAGTATCGATATTCCAAGACTAAAAGCATCCCAGAAAGGGCCAAATTCCACAAGTTAAACCTTTATCTAAAGACGGATTCTTTGAGAAACTGTTTTCAAATAAGTTCACTGGTTGTCATTGGAGTTTTTAACCGTCCCACATTCCTCGTATATTCTACGATGCCAATTTTTTTTTGGCTATATAGGGGAATCGGAAGTCGTATCATAAACAACATTGATTTTCACTTGAGAATCTTAGCACTCGTAGCTTGTGCCCTTCCGGTTTTACTGTTTATCGTCCTAGCAGATTCCTTTTATTACGGGTATATTACTTGGGGGGAGATTGGGATGATGGACGTATCCATCAACAGTTTCGTTTTCACACCCTGGAATTTCATCGTGTACAACACAAATGTGCAGAATTTGGGCAAACACGGTTTACATCCTAGGTATCTACACTGTTTGGTCAACTTGCCTTTACTTTTCAACATATTGGCCTGTTTTCATCTTTACAACATGGGATATTATTTTCACAGGTGAGAATTTAGACTATAGATATATATAGATTTGTTTGAGCAGACATTGATCACCTTTAGCAATGGTATACAGTATGATTGTGTCAGTGATAATGATTTAGGATCTTGGCATGATGCCTCCTTTAGTTAGTCTAGGCAGATCTTGAGTGTTGACTCTACATTGATACCCCTTGTAGCCCTAATATAACAACTTTTCGTTAGCATCTTCTGATATTGTGCTATGTAAAATATTCTTCTCTACTTTAAATGACATTCTATGTATCTCCTTAATATTTCAGGCTCACCCAAAGCAAATACAGTCACCTCCCTTCCATAAGGAGCATCAAGGGCCTGATGACGATCTCTACAATACTACCCGTATCCCTCCTTTCTCTATTTCCCCACCAAGAACCGAGATTCTTGATCCCTCTTCTTCTTCCTCTCGTCTATCTATATGGCACAAAAATCATTCCGGAGAGGGAAAGCAACATAATACGTGCAGATCCTAACTGTTTCAAAGCAGCAAACGTGAAAAAATCTTCTAGACTATTCTATGTCGCGTGGCTCGCTACAAACTTTACCCTTCTGATCTTCTATGGTTACTTACACCAAGGGGGCGTGGTTTCCGCCATGTCTCACCTCTCCAAGGTCGCCAAGAGCTACGACAAGTCTGTAAACACACATTTGTTCTCGAGCCATAACTACATGCTACCAGAATTCCTGCTGCTTCAACGTAAGACTGCGTTGAAGTTTGACGATTTCGAGAGGGACACAGAGGCTGACAAGAGGGTACACATCTATGATGAGGGGTCTAGGGACCTGGAATTCCTGACGAAAAAGATCAGAGTCGTTTATAACGTCCAGAAAATGTCGGGGAAAAAATTCAAAATGTACTTACTAATTCCGAACAGTCTCAAGTACGACATGTACAGGCTGGTTGGGGGTACGAATTTGGGTTTGACAAAGATGAGATATTTTTATCCACATATTAGCGTTGAGGCTTTAGAAGACATTGGAGGATATTTCGTCGATCTCATCAAGGTTTTAAACTACGAAATATTGAGCGATTTTAACAGCACAACGAAGTTTCTCTCTGGATTGATGGAGTTGTTTGGGGTTGGATTATATGAAGTTTCCGAGAAATATGTGATTCAAAGCGATAAAATGATATCACTTGAAAAGAGATAGGAATTTACGACATATCGCTTTAATTCTAAAAACAACTCATTTACTCATGAATTTATCGAAAAAATACTTTGAAACAATCAGATATATTACAGCTTTTTTCTGTATTTTGTTCACAGTTAATTCAATTTCGAACTGTGTTGAAATCGTCCCGATGTTGATTACCGAAAGTTGCATTTTTTAATAATTTTAACGTTAATCATATATTCCGCTGTGATTGGTACCTGCTTGTTGATTATGTTGAAGTGAAAGACAAGATATTTAATACATAAGAAGAAAATAAAATCGATAATGAGGCAAAACGTTTTATGTCACGATTCATCAGTCATTTATTTACAAGCAATTTAAAGGATAAAAATACGAAACCTGTTGAAGGTCTTACATTCCAAAGAATTATTTATTCTAGACTAAAATTAATATCACTGGCCATTTGAATTGTTTATTGAAAACATTGAAATTGTGTTTATATCTATGTTATGTGAAATATTTTATATCACATTGATTGAGAATTGATAATAAAGAATGCGCATCAGTACATTAAATAATATTTTTTTTCTGAGAATATCTATGCCTCTATTGATTCATTTCTGTATCTATAAAATTCCTAATGATCGGTATTATCTGTTTCCTAGATTTTTCGATATTTTTTTGCCTGAGAATGATCAAATTCTGTACCTCGCAAGAAAACTCTTCAAATCTGAAATCTGCACAACTTTTAATTTTGTTGACAAATAGTTTCACCAATTTGTCATCGTCTTTGACTGAAAAAATCCCTATGTCTCTCTTTACATTGGGATCAGATTCAATACCGACCAAGAGGATGAAAGGCGCATCATTCTTAGCCCCCATGCCTCTCAGACTCTCTTCCACTCCAGGTAACTTTGAAAAATTTTCTGCCAGCATTGGTAATCCTGAAATAGGTATGTTGTCCACAAATTTCAGGTCTCGTATTAAAAGCTGAGCTGGTGTTAAGTGTGAGACATCTCCATGTAGATTTACGATTTTTTTAAATAGGTCCAATCTGGGTTCCTTGAAACCGAATTTTTCTTCAAGTATTTTTGCTGTTTCGATATCCAAGGGGGTTGCTTTCTTATTGTCGGGCAGAACGGCCAATGTGTCAAAGACGATAGTACCTAAAACATGAGATTGGTATATTTTCAAGTCGGAAAAAGGTTAATTTTAAACAAGAAATAGCTGTGAGCATTTCGAACTTACAATATAGCAAATATGCCAATTCCTTAAATAAAATCCCTTCCTCTTTCAGCATTTCATCTGCAATGAGGGTAGCACAGGAACCTACCGGTTCGATCCTCAACTCTATATTCGAGGACCATTTCGAGCTTTTATCCACAGGTCGATGATCGAAAATTTTATGAACCGTTGTTTTTAGCGCTTCATCCTTTTTGTTCAAAACATGATGGTCTACCAGGTATGTTTTGAGCCTATCTTTTTTCTCCAGAATCATTTCATCTATTTTAATCTCGGATCTACAACTCACCAGGTTAGATTTATATAGTCCAAGGTGTAATTTTGGTGTTACCTGTAAATGAGTTTATCGAGATCAATGTTGATATCCTTCAGTAAAGAGCAATGTTCGGTTCTTATAGGAAATTCTTCAGAAGGTACGTTCACTACTGGAAAAATGGGTTCAAGCCCTGTGGACAGGAGCTTTCTGGCGCTCTAGTTCAAACAGACAAATTATATCTCCGAAAGTATTGGTTTCTCAGAGTTGAGAATTATATCAATGTATTCTTATGATAGAACTGCATCATAAAGGAAATTCAATTCAAATAATAGTTTATTTATCAAGATTAAATGAGCAATCTGAGAACTGCACCATGGAAGAAACCAAATTAAAATAGCTGAAATGAATTTGACTCTCTCTTATAGAACAGGATGAAATGTACGAGTATGAACACAGATCATATAATGAAGCTTAGATGGAATAATTATAGCATTCTGTGAAAACAGAAGTACGATTCATTATTGAAATTCAGAACTTCATCTTAGCAGAAATTGAATTCAAACATCATAGAAGAATTTAAATTCAACAAGAGTGCCAAAAATTATCAATCCAAAACCAATAGACGAATTCTACCCAACAACGAACTCATCCGAGATATTCATTCCTCAATTCCAGTTTTGTTTTTAGTGGAGATATTCTGAACTCAATATTATTAACTTACCATTGCCATTCCCATCATCATATGGATTGACCATCGGCATGAAAATATCAACCAACAAAAGTATGATAATATTCTAATTTTCATATTGATACCATTACTGGACTGAATTACAATGAGACAACGTCAAAGTTGACATTATAACAATTCATAGAATAGCCACAGAATAATTCTATCAGTGAAATTTTGAAAAATCATATCTCCGAAAGTATTAGTTTGTTAGAGTTAAAAATGATATGAATGGATTACTATGGTAAAACTGCTTATTGAAAAAAATTTAATTTGGAATTTGTTCAGTAAAAAAAAAAATTTTTTTTTGTAACTCCGAAACCATCTGTCCGATTTTGCCCAATAACGAACTTAGCCGAGATATTTATCCCTCAAACATACTCTGAAAATTTCAACTGTCTAGCTCATTCCGTTCGAGAGTTATCGTGCCTACGGCCGGACCGGCCGGCCGGACCGGCCGGCCGGACCGGCCGGCCGGACGGCCGGACAGAATGAATTTCGACCACGGATTCTTGATCAGTGAGTCGAACCAAATCGTTTAAGACCATTTTCATCGAAAAATTCGAAAATTACAGACATTTGGGCAAATTGATAAGCACTCAGTTCCGAGGAACTAGAGCGCCAAAAACTATAGTGTCTGTTGAATTCTTAATGATGAGTTTCTTCCATAAATAGTAGCCGTAGGCAAGCGAACATATTGTTGAATCTAGATCGCATGATTCGTTTCCCAATACAATGTGTATACTTTGGAAATCCTTCCATCGTTTCTACCGAAAAAACAAAATTATTTCTTAACTATCCAAACACATCGGAAGATACTCACGAGAGAATTAAACGCTTCTTCTAGAAAATGTTTTAAGGAACTCATTTTTTGCAATTTCAAACAAGCGTTTTCTATGGCCACAAACAAACCACAGAATATACCTAATATTCTGTGAAACAAACTGTCACACCGAAATCACAAATAAGGGTGTATTCTGTGCTATCATCCACAGAATAATAATAAAATAATATACAATATTTGCTAACGTATGTGATGTTTCGCAGGCAACCAGTGATACAGGAGTTTGGAACTATGGGTGTAATATGTGTTGCCTGCCAACAGAGGCGGTCTATCTCAGCGACATGTACTAGGAGAAAAACAATTTCAAAATGATTCAGAGTAATACCGTTAGATGCCGCCACATACAGTCGAACATATATTCAGTAAGTAAATATTTAAATATTGATAGATTTAATCATATTTCAACTAATCGATCTCACGACTACAATATTAAATGCATTATAAATACTAAAGAGTTGCAGTGGACTCACTCTTTATGTGAACTAAGGCAGTTTGAATAAATGAAAAATATTAGAAGAACAATACCATCTCATTATCTCTCCTGAATGTCAACCCAATCTGTCCATTTTTATCTGACCCACAGCAGTTTGAATATATGAACAAAACTTATAATGTTATCCCCTTCATTATTTTTCGAAGAAGTTCTCGGAATGACTCTGAATTTGGAGACCGGAAGATCAATACCATCCCTTTACCTATTTTGAATTTCAACCCTATCTTACCATTCTTATGTGATGAACAGCCTTATTCTTTTAAACTAGCTCTAATCATTTTATTATTTGTAACGTATGTAATGTTTCGCAGGCAACCAGCAATACAGGAGTGCCGAGGTATAGGTGTAATATGTGTTGCCTACCAACAGAGGCTAGGGAAAAAATGGAATTTCAAAATGAGTCAGAATGATACCATCAGATGCCGCCACATACAGTCGAAGATATATTAGGTAAATATGCATTTTAAAATTGATAGATTTAATCATATTTCAACTAATCTATCTCACGACTACGATATTAAATGCATTATAAATACTAAAGAGTTGCAGTGGACTCACTCTTTATGTGGTCTATTGTTGGTCCAATAAAGGAGGTGTGTTGATTTTATCAGGAGCAACTCTGAAGGAAAATTCACGTTATTGGTGGATTATTTGCTAATTGCCGTAATAATATTTATTAAGGACTATAATAGTTGTCAGGAAAGTACACACGTATTTTTCCCTCGTTATCTTTCATTTCTCAAATTGTTGGGAAATATCTTGCTACTCCTGATAGAATCCAAACACCTCCTTGGCCATAGGGCTGAATACAATCCTGTGCTATGAATTGCTCAAGGTCAAATGCATGGCAAGGGTAGGCGTGGCCTTATAATAAATCGGTCAGGCTACACAAAATACATCCAGTTGAATCTTTAGTCGCCTGCACCATCTAAAGTGAGAGTAAAAAATATTCCAGTTAACTCACCTCATTGTTGATTAAATTTTCTAAAGTTATCGGACTGGGCTCAAATTCGGCACACCAAATTTCATTAAATTATGTTTAGTTTTTTGGGAGATATAGCGATTTAAAGAAATTACTCCCTATTTGGCACACCAGAAGAACAATACGATCCTCTACTATTCTTAATTAAAACCCTGTATTACTATTCATTTGTGATTTACAGCCGTATTCTTTTAACATAGCTCTAATCTACGTAATTTCACAAATAACGAAATATCTAAGTTTTTTCCTTTGTTATTTGTTGTCGAAAATGTTGAAAGTCATCGGAATGACTTCTTACTCGACACACCGGAAGAGCAATAATACCATCTCATTATCTGTCCTCAATTTCAACCCAATCTGACCATTTTTATCTGACTTACAGCAGTTTGAATAATCGAATAAAACTTCTAAGGTTATTGGTTCTTGGTATTTACCAACGATCCAAGAAGAAAATATTGGAGAATATATATGTAAATTGCAACTGTTTCGGCTGTTTTGTTATGTGAGAGAATTCAAAAGTTGAATACAGTTTACAAAAAGTTTGTGTTCTCTACATGAAATCTGTAACTTAATGTTGCGTCATTAAAATTTGCAAGCGATATAATTTTTTTAAAGATTAAACTTCTTTACATACCTCTGCGATTTTATTTGCATGTCTGTAAGAATCATGTCTTCTCATATAACAGTAAATTATAAATCGTTCCATGTTTTGTTTATGTTTTTGTAACCTATATGTTTTACACCAAGTTTTCTATGAATTATTATAGTTTCTTTCTTTCCACAGTTTAGTCGATCATGTGGATTATATTCCGACCAAAATCTTGAAATGGAATCTTCTAATAGCAAGGCTGTTATGAACGTGAGATTAGTACGAACATCTTCGAAATGAAACACGATTAAACCAGCTTATAGATTGCGAGGGAATGGAATAAAACATGTCTCATTACACAGGTAACATACAGTCGACGATCCCATTTTATTCTAGTTTAACTATATCGAGTCTGTATTAATTGTGTTTTGAAAGAAAGTTTATGGACTATTTGTTTCAGTCTCCACATTTTGTATTTAATTATTGGAATGTTAAATGTCATACTGAGGCTGATTAATTTGAGAATATTAAAATTATCAATCTTATCGAAAGCGCATCCACCATTTAAAAAGTCGGTTGAAGAATCCCAAAACTCGTGGTATGCACCGAAAATATTTGATTTTACTATTGTATTTGTTACAATGATGATGGTCCCTTGTTTTTGAGATCAATATTCGAATGAATCAAATAGTAGTTTTCCCAATTCATTAAAAATGAAATTTAAACATTTTCGTTAGGTAAATAAGGTAATACATCTTCTGGAGATCCTACATCTGGAACGTATCTCGGGAAAATTTATTTTCTTTATACTGTATAGATATCCAGAAAGTAATCTTTTTTTTTCATTCACAATGTTTTAATTGATTAATTATTATAGTTTTTCTCGTTCTACAGCATGCTTGATGACGCGGGTTATATTTCAACCAAGACTTTGGAATGGAGTTTTCTAAAATCGAGCTTTAAATGGGTGAGGGATCAAGATGAAAATCTTCAGAATTCATGGAAGACCTGCTGGGAGATTGCGATGAAATAAACATGCGTTATGAGTAGGTATCACACATTTGATATAATTTTTTTTTATTTTTAGTAATTAGTTGGGTTTTCGAAGAAAATTGGAAAAACTGATGCATGTGGACAGTTAGTTTCAATCTTTCCATTTGTTAATTCATTATTTTGCATGTTTAAATTCATATTGAGGCAAATTAATTTCAAAATATCGAAATTAGGGAAGCTGTCGAAAGCGCATCCACCATTTATATAGCCAGTTTAAGAAACCGCATATTCGTGATTTACATCTCGAAGATCTGCTTAAATATTGAATCTTGCTACTGTATTTTATATAATTCTATTGTTTGTCTCACCCTTTCACCAATAATTTTTGAATGGATCAACTGACACGATCTTAAAAATTTCGATAGTTCTCTTCGTTAATGTGAGGGGATTTCTTCATTAGGTGAAGGGGAAATATCTCTTCTAGTTTTTAAATCTGAAATATAACGAACAAAATTTGACATCTTCATACCGACTTCAACTGAAAAACTGTCCTTTCATGATTTTCAATTCAATTTGAAAAGGTTAGACAAAGAAGTTGTTTATAGTCTCGAATTTTCCATTTTAATCTTGGAAAAATATTGAAGAGATTAAGAAATAGTCTAAAGCATAAAGTTCAACAATTTTCAGAATAAAAACTCTCAACTTCTGCAATACCAACCTATTTATACAGTGCGTGTCAAAATTATGGAACAAATTAATTTTCTCAGAAGAAAAATATTAGCCACTGCTTGATAATTCAAAGGCCCTCCATTAGTGAGTCTCACAAGGTGTCCTCAAATTTACCCATGACTATTAGGACTACGTCATCGGTATAGCCTATACACCCGAAGCTAATCCACTACCAGGCTCCAAAGAAGGGGAGATGCTACTCCCCCTTGAGGTGTTCCACGAATGGCTTTAACAAAAGTGGAAGATCAAATGAATGCACTCCAAATAATCTTTAAATGTCCTGAATTAATTGATACTGAACCATAATAAAGGGAATTGATCTTCTGATGATTAAAATGCTAGAGAATTTTCGCAAATATTGTGTATCCAAGCATCATTCATCACGAAAACAACAAATTAATTATATGGTAGATTATTATTTCTCATATATTTAATTTCTTTTTTACAGGCAATTCAAGAAGAACAAACCCCATCGTCGTTGATATGAGCAAGGCACTATGGGAAGAATTTATTGAAGAATTATAACATGAAAAGTTGTTAACATTGAATGAGCCTCAAAGTTTTATCTGAAATGTTTGAAATTGTTGTTTGATTACAAATAAATAATTAATGAAGTAAATTGTCTTATTCCATCTTATTTTCAAACCAATAGAGTTTAGTTTAGTTTATAATTATAAATATGAAATTATGAAGTTTAAAAGCTCCCTAAATCCAAAGACCTTCTCGGCCATAGGGCTGAATGCGGTCCTGTGCTAAGAATCCAATGGTGGGCGGGGCCGTATAATAAATCGGTCAGGCAACACAAAATACTTCGCGTTGAATATTTGGTTGCCTGCACCATCTAAAATGAGGGACAAAAATATTTAAAGGATGATGATTATAACCACGCTGTCCGACCGAAAATATCGATTTCTTTAAACCCCTATATCTCCCGAAATACTGAACAGAATTTGATGAAATTTGGAAGAGATAATACAACCAACATGCTCTTTCGATGTGCCAAATTTGAGACAACTTTCAAAATTCGAAAAAATCCAAAGGGGTTAACCTTACTCTTTTTCCAGAAAAAAAATCGATGGGGCTCAAATTTGGCACATCGAAAGAGCAGGTCAATCATATTATCTCCTCCAAATTTCATCAAATTCTGTTCAGTATTTCGGGAGATATGGGAGTTTAAAGAAATCGATTTTTCGACCAATTTGTCGATTTATTTGAACCCCCATATCTCCCAGCACACTGAACAGAATTCAATAAAATTTGGAAGAGATAATAAGACCAACCTGCTCTTACGATGTGCCAAATTTGAGCCATGTTTGAGCCCAAACGTTTTTTTTTTCTGAAAAAACAGTAAGGTTAACCCCTTTGGATTTTTTCGAATTTTGAAAGTATTCTCAAATTTGGCACATCGAAAGAGCAGGTTGATCGTATCATCTCCTCCAAATTTTATTAAATTCTGTTCAGTATTTCGGGAGATATGGGAGTAAGAAATCGATTTTTCGACCAATTTGTCGATTTCTTTAAACCCCTATATCTGCCAAATACTCAACAGAATTTGATGAAATTTGGAGGAGCTAATACAACCAACATGCTCTTACGATGTGCCAAATTTGAGCCCAGTCCGACAACTTTCGATTTTTTTTCTGAAAAAACACTAAGGTTAACCCCTTTGGATTTTTTCGAATTTTGAAAGTTGTCTCAAATTTTGCACATCGAAAGAGCAGGTTGATCGTATCATCTCCTCCAAATTTTATTAAATTCTGTTCAGTATTTCGGGAGATATGGGAGTAAGAAATCGATTTTTCGACCAATTTGTCGATTTCTTTAAACCCCTATATCTGCCAAATACTCAACAGAATTTGATGAAATTTGGAGGAGCTAATACAACCAACATGCTCTTACGATGTGCCAAATTTGAGCCCAGTCCGACAACTTTCGATTTTTTTTCTGAAAAAACACTAAGGTTAACCCCTTTGGATTTTTTCGAATTTTGAAAGTTGTCTCAAATTTCGTACATCGAAAGAGCAGGTTGGTCGTATTATCTCCTTCAAATTTCATCAAATTCTGTTCAGTATTTTGGGAGATATGGGGGTTTAAGGAAATCGATTTTTCGACCAATTTGTCGATTTCTTTAAACCCCTATATCTGCCGAAATACTCAACAGAATTTGATGAAATTTGGAGGAGCTAATACAACCAACATGCTCTTACAATGTGCCAAATTTGAGCCCAGTCCGACAACTTTCGATTTTTTTTCTGAAAAAACACTAAGGTTAACCCCTTTGGATTTTTTCAAATTTTGAAAGTTTTCTCAGATTTGGCACATCGAAAGAGCAGGTTCGTCGTATCATCTCCTCCAAATTTTATTAAATTCTGTTCAGTATTTCGGGAGATATGGGTGTTAGAAATCGAGTTTTCGGTCGGACAGCGAGGTAATAATCATCCTCCTTTAAATATTTTTGCCCCTTACTTTAGTTGGTGCAGAAAACCAACGATTCAACGCCATGTATTTTGTGTTGCCTGACCAGTGTATTATCAGGCCCCGCCCACTCTTTGAATTCGACCTTGAGCGATTCTTAGCACAGGACTGTATTCAGCCCTATGGCCGAGGAGATATTTGGAATTATCAGGAGGCGGTTTAGTATATAATAAATATTTGTATTCAGACTTTGTGCTTGCCCTGGAAAATTGTAGGAGTCCTTGTTGATTCAAAGTTCAAATTGTATTGAATGTTTCAATGAAATCATATATTTATTCAATATATCGTATCACAGATCACAAGATTTCTAGTAATATTATTATAAACATTTCTACCGGGTATAAACATTATACTCATTATTGTATTTCGAATCTTTTCTGTATGGCAACTCGTTGATTTCTTGTTTGCACTTTATTTTCAAACCAAGAGATTTATTTTAGTTTATAATTATAAATATGAAATGATGAAGTTCAAAAGCTCCCTGAATCCAAACGCTTCCTCGGTCATAGGGCTGAATGCAGTCCTGTGCTAAGAATCGCTCAAGGACGAATGCATTCCAAGAGTGGGCAGGGCCTGATAATAAAACGGTCAGGCAACACAAAATACTTCGCGTTGGATCTTTGGTTGCCTGCACCATATAAAGTGAGGGGCAAAAATATTTAAAGGATGACGATTATTACCACACTGTCCGACCGAAAATATCGATTTTTTAAACCACTATATCTCCAGAAATACTGAACAGAATTTGATGAAATTTGGAAGAGATAATACAACCAACATGCTCTTACGATGTGCCAAATTTGAGCCCAATCGATTTTTTTTCTGAAAAAAGTGTAAGGTTAACCCCTTTGGATTTTTTCGAATTTTGAAAGTTTGCTTAAATTTGGCACATCGAAGGAGCAGGGTGGTCGTATCCTATTCTCCAAATTTCATAAAGTTCTGCTCAGTATTTTGGGAGATATGGGGGTTTAAAGAAATCGATTTTTCGACCAATTTGTCGATTTCTTTAAACCCCTATATCTGCCGAAATACCCAAGAGAATTTGATGAAATTTACAGGAGCTAATACAACCAACATGCTCTTACGATGTGCCAAATTTGAGCACAGTCCGACAACTTTCGATTTTTTTTCTGAAAAAACACTAAGGTTAACCCCTTTGGATTTTTTCGAATTTTAAAAGTTGTCTCAAATTTCGTACATCGAAAGAGCAGGTTGGTCGTATTATCTCCTTCAAATTTCATCAAATTCTGTTCAGTATTTTGGGAGATATGGGGGTTTAAAGAAATCGATTTTTCGACCAATTTGTCGATTTCTTTAAACCCCTATATCTGCCGAAATACTCAACAGAATTTGATGAAATTTGGAGGAGCTAATACAACCAACATGCTCTTACGATGTGCCAAATTTTAGCCCAGTCCGACAACTTTCGATTTTTTTTCTGAAAAAACACTAAGGTTAACCCCTTTGGATTTTTTCGAATTTTGAAAGTTTTCTCAAATTTTGCACATCGAAAGAGCAGGTTGGTCGTATCATCTCCTCCAAATTTTATTGAATTCTGTTCAGTATTTCGGGAGATATGGGAGTTTAAAGAAATCGATTTTTCGACCAATTTGTCGATTTCTTTAAACCCCTATATCTGCCGAAATACCCAAGAGAATTTGATGAAATTTGGAGGAGCTAATACAACCAACATGCTCTTACGATGTGCCAAATTTGAGCACAGTCCGACAACTTTCGATTTTTTTTCTGAAAAAACACTAAGGTTAACCCCTTTGGATTTTTTCGAATTTTGAAAGTTGTCTCAAATTTCGTACATCGAAAGAGCAGGTTGGTCGTATTATCTCCTTCAAATTTCATCAAATTCTGTTCAGTATTTTGGGAGATATGGGGGTTTAAAGAAATCGATTTTTCGACCAATTTGTCGATTTCTTTAAACCCCTATATCTGCCGAAATACTCAACAGAATTCGATGAAATTTGGAGGAGCTAATACAACCAACATGCTCTTACGATGTGCCAAATTTGAGCCCAGTCCGACAACTTTCGATTTTTTTTCTGAAAAAACACTAAGGTTAACCCCTTTGGATTTTTTCGAATTTTGAAAGTTTTCTCAAATTTTGCACATCGAAAGAGCAGGTTGGTCGTATCATCTCCTCCTCATTTTATTAAATTCTGTTCAGTATTTCGGGAGATATGGGGGATTAAATAAATTGAGTTTTCGGTCGGACTGCTAGGTAATAATCATCCTCCTTTAAATATTTTTGCCCCTCACTTTAGATGGTGCAGGCAACTCAAGATTCAACGAAAAGTATTTTGTGTTGCCTGACCGATTTATTATTAGGCCCCGCCCACTCTTGGAATGCATTCGACCCTGAGCAATTTTTAGCACAGGACTGTATTCAGCCATATGACCGAGAAAATGTTTGGAATTATCAGGAGGCGGTTTAGTATATAATAAATATTTGTTTTCAGACTTTATGCTTGCCCTGGAAAATTGTAGGAGTCCTTATTGATTTAAAGTTCAAATTGTATTGAATGTTTCAATGAAACCATTTATTTATTCAATATATCGTATCACAGATCACAAGATTTCTAGTAATATTATTATAAACATTTCTACCGGGTATAAAGATTATACTCATTATTGTATTTCGAATCTTTTCTGTGTGGCAACTCGTTGATTTCTTGTCGGTAACCATTGATGTCCCCCGAGAGTCTGTATTCTGTAAGCAAGGAATACGAAGTATTAGAAGTAATATTCATTGTTGAAATATGAATAAACATATTAACTAATATATATTCGACTGTATGTGCTGTACATCACATATGAATAGTAATATAGGGTTGAAATCCAGAATAGGTAAAAGGATCGTATTGATCTTCCGGCCTGCCAAATTGGGAGTTAATCCAAGAACTTCTACGAAAAATAACAAAGCGAATAATATTAGAATTTTTGTTCATATATTCAAACTGCTGTGGGTCAGATAAAAATGGTCACATTGGGTTGAAATTCAGGATAGATAATGAGGTGATATTGTTCTTCTGGTGTACCAAATTGGAAGTCTTCCGAGAAATTTCAAATCTTTGGACGAAAAAGTAGAAGGGCTTGCATTTTATCTAACTGTTCATAACTCTCATAAAAATAGAAGGTACAAGTAACGGAATGAATCGTTCTTCAGACGTGTTAGATTTTAAGCTATACCAATAACTTTAAAATTTTTGACAGAGAAAAAACATCCAGGGATTAGAATAAAATGAAATGAGAGTTCATCGTTACTTTCTGGTAATTCTAATTCATCCCATGTAATATTTGCGAGATAAATTAGTTAAAATTACATTAAATCTATCCATTTTAAAATAACTATTTACCACAAATATCTTAGACAGAATGATGTGACATCTAACGGTACCAATCAGAATCAATTCACACGTTTTCCACTAGTAGATGGCGACACGAATGAGAAGAAATCTAGTTATTAGGTCTTCTTCTTCGTCCAAATGGTAGTCTCTGTTTTACAGCGCCGTGTTGTCCGGCAACACATAATACACCAGTGGTTCAACATACCTGTATGACTGGTTGCTTGGAAACATAACATGATGCAGAAAACATAATTAGAGCTATTTTAAATTAATTGGGCTGTAAAACCAACATTAATAATAATATAGGGTTGAAATCCAAAATAGATAAAAGGATGGTATTGTTCTTCCGGCGTCAAATTGGGAGTCATTCCAAGGATATCAAAAAATTTCTACGATAAATAACAAAAGGGATAACATTGGAAATCTTGTTCATATATACAAACTGCTGTGGGTCAGATTGGATTGAAATTGAGGATAGATAATAATGTGGTATTGGTACACTTCTGATGTACCAAAGTGGGAGTCATTCCGTGAACTTGCACGAGAAATAACAAAAAAAATATGTTTATTCATTAGACAGGAAGCACTCCCAATTACAAGACACATGTAATAAATGTTCAAATTTGACGAAGAACAGAAAAAAATATATATAGGTACCCAAAAAGCTCACATTAAAAGTGAGCAACTGCAACTCTCTAGTATTTATAATGCATTTATTATCGTATTGTTGAGATAGATTACTTGAAATAAGATTAAATCTAGCCATTTTAAAATAATTACTTACCGAATGTATCTTCAGCTGTATGAGGCGGTATCTAATGCAACCAATCTGACCCATTTCGAAATTACATTTTTCATCAAGTAGATATCTTTATTGTAGAACACCGATGTTGGCAGGCCACACATATTACACCTATAGTTCCACATTCCTGTATGACTACTTGCCAGGGAAACATTACCTATGTAACCAAAAATTAAAAGATTAGGGCTATGTTGAAAGAATAATATGAATAGTAATTCCTATAGGGTTGAAATTCAGAAGTGGTAAAACGATAGTTTTGATCTTTCGATGAGTCCAATTATTTTCATTTAATCAAAATGAATCAGATGGTATTGTTTTTCCGATGAGCGAAATTGGGAGTCATTAGGAGAACTTTAATTAAATCTTTTTAGAAGTTTTTGCATTTATTTAAACTACTGTAAATCAGATAATAATGGCCAGATTGGGTTGGACATGAGGGAAAATGATCAGATGGTATTGTTTTTCCGATGTGCGAAATTGGGAGTCATTACGAGAACTTTAAATCTTTTCGAGTCTCCCATACACTCGTAGAAGTTTTGCAATAAACTGGAAAAAAATCACTGGAACTATCTTTGCCAATGTAAGGAACGCGAATGTGAACTTAGAAAACGTATAACATATCAGAACCAAATTACTTCTCTGATATTTAATAATTCATCATTCAAATTACTCAATCACAAAATTTACAATACGGCGCATGGCCATTTTTGATATTTTTAATTGTTCATCCACGAAATATAATTCTGTGGTCCACGAAGGAATCAGCTGTTGGTGGGCACACAATCAGCCGTTGGAGGGCAAGCAATCAGCTGTTGAGGAGCACACAATCAGCTGTTGAGGGGCACACAATCAGCTGTTGAGGGGCAAGGGGCATACAATCAACTGTTGAGTGGCAAGCAATAAGCAGAGAAATAGAGGCAATAAGCCATTGGGGAGGACTGGGGGAGATGAAACAATCTTCTGATGGCGTATTCCATTGGCAGCACCAGTGCTGCACTGAGCACGCACTGAGTGCAAAAAATGTTGCACTGGACGTCAAAAATGTGTCAAAATGCTTGAAGAAATTCCCCAATGGAATACGATTCATGCACTCAGTGCGCACGAGTTCTACCAATGGAATACGCCATATATTGTGAGTTGCTGCTAGATTTCCACTTTCCATTAGTAATTTGGCAAAAAAGATCATCTCAATAGTTCAAATGAGTATTAGTTGTTCTTATCTATAGTTCAAACGTTTCATAGATCAAAGACAAATTATTAACCTTACATGTGATCGTAACACATCGTAATAATCTGGAAAATTTTTAATTATTTTCTTCAACTCGTACAATGTTCAGAAGCATAAGACAGTTAACTAGAATTCGCAAATTTAAAAGTGATTTTAACGTTGTACCCAAAAGGTTTGCTGGCCATTCCAAATGGGCCAATATTCGACATATAAAAGGACTCAAAGATGCAGAGAGGGCAAACTATTTTTCGAAAATGGCAAAACAAATGAAAGTGGCCGTTCAAGGTAATCACAAATAGTATTCGTTTATCAATGTTAGCTATAGCCAAATTTTAGAGGGCGGTTCAATTGATCCAGCATCAAATTTGAAGTTATCACAATTAATTGATCAAGCAAAAAGAGCGAGTATGCCTGTTGCAACAATTCAGAGTATCTTGAAAGGTTCACAGACTGATAAAAAGCAGTATAAGAGGCAGATATTAGAAATAAAGTAAGTTGCACCTTTCATTTTTCAATTAAATATAATTCATACTTGAACTAGGGGTCCTGGAAGTTGTTTAATTCTCTGCGAGATCTTCACTGAAAACCTTCATATGACAAAGCAAGGTATAGCTACAATTCTGAGAAAAAATGGGTTAGTATTGATCAATATAATTCAATGAATCACAGTGTTATATCTTTAATTTTTTCAGTTCAAAATATGTAGAAAACATAAGCGGTTTATTCACCGAAAAAGGTATAATAGAAGCAGAAGTTGATCCTACAGAAAACATGGGTAAAATTTTGGAAAAAGCTACAGATGATGCAATTGAAATTGGGGCTGAAGAAGTGACAGATATAGAGGAAAGCCTTATACAATTCGTATGTGGAAATACTAACTTGAGAGCGGTAACCTTAGGACTAGAAGAAAGAGGATATAACGTACATAGTTCTACCATTGAATATTTACCATTGAAATATCAATCTTTGAACGAACAAGACATGAACACCTATCTTAAGTTACATGAGAAATTGGAAAATGTACCAGAAGTAGTGAGGATTATAAATAATATAGAGGTGGAATAAAAAATGAATCAAGCTAGCTAATTATTATTTTATTCTATTTAATTGTACAAAATGGTTCAGAATCAATAATATCAATATGAGATATTTATTCTCAAGACTGCAAATCAAGATTCGATCCCATAGGGCACCACTATGATCATTGAAGGTTTTTATCGTAACTAGAGACGTCTTGTACTTTAATTTATACTAACTGATGAATAATAAATCAATTTTATTCCTAACCCCAAAGATTACTAAGAATTCAGAGCGGTAATGTTCAAATTGGCGGTCTTCTGCCCCTCTCTAGGAACACCCAATCCTTCAACTGACTGACAACCATACCCCCTAGAATGATCTGAGTAGGATGATAAACCAGCAATGGCAAACTGATTTGACTCAAGTGGGAATATCCCTGGAACATAATCCTCAAAATGGGAATGCCCAAAGTCAGGGATTTGTGCGTCGAACAAAAAACGATGGATACAACATCTGCTCTTTGAAAACTCCCGCTAAAATATTGCGAAATGAAAAAACTAACCAGCAAAAAGGAAATCTGTAGGAAAACAACCGAGAGCACTGTAATCAATACATCCAAAGCACTGAGGCCCGTTTCGGAAACCAAAAAAGTATCACAGAAGGTTGTGTAAATCACGAACAGCAAAGCACTCTGTCCAATGGCATTCAGTGGAAATTTATGCTCATTAAAGTTGGTAAAGTTCCTAATTAGTTGTCCTACAATCAATGGGACTAAAACGGTTGTTGTCAGTTGGATTACCGTACCTAAAAGAGGAACTATAGTTGTTGAGCCAAGGTTTAAAAGTAATAGCAATGGAGTCAAGATAATTCCTAGAAAACTTCCAAGAACAGAGTTGAATATTGACGCTGTTTCGTTACCTCTGGCATTCCTTGTTAAAATCACAGCACTGGATACCGGAGGTGGCATACACGACACGGTTATCAATCTAAAAAAAAAATGGTACATTCTTCAGGTTTAACTAAAAGTGTTAACCTACCCTCTGAGAACCCATGTGTTGACTGCGAACAAATTCAAAAATTTCACAAATACCTGGGTAGCTACAGGAATCAAAATGAAAGTGAAAGTCTGAATAAATAAGTGTAATTTATAGTGTTGGAATGTATGAAAAATACTGCCAGTTTTTAATGTCAGACCACTTATTAGAAAAATCAGGGAAATGGCACCATATTTGACGGAATATTGCGTGTGTAGAGGGCCTAAAAGTTGACAATTAGTGAGAATCGTGAAAAAAATGTTGAAAAACACACCTTCTTTAGAGCCAAGTTTGGGATATAAGCCAGCTAGGAAAATACAAGTTAAGATAGCTACTAAAAGCCAGTTTCGCTTAACATATTCTTTAGGTGTTACCCTATATCTGGTCCTCGAAAACATGTTCCCAATTCCATTTGTTTTGTTGTTCTAATACATCTAATCATTACCCATTACTTTAAACATTTCCATTACCAAGTTTAAACTTTAAACTCTCTCAACAATCAACATATTTGTTTTTGTTTGATGTTAGTCACAGAAAAACTAGGTTTGAAGCATAGACAAATGGCTGCTGCCATAGACTAAATAAAAAGGTATTTTAGTCTATGGGCGTTGCGTTATTTAATAACGATACTTCAGGAGGAAAAAAAATAACGGTTAAATTCTGTAAATAGCCGTTAAGAGGAAATAACGCTTTTACCCATCTCTAATGAATTGACAGATGTCACTTTGACAGCTAACATAGATTTTTCAAAAGTTTTATGACTACTATGCTCAATGTTCTCAACGGTTTATTCAGTTTAAAAAAGAAATGGAGGCAATGATATTCTAAACAAGTTCATATTCGCGTTATGTTTTGTATAAATTTGTTTATTAACAATTGTAAACTGATCTGAAGAAGAAATGGAGCCCACGGAAGAAACTATAAATGCTAGAGTAGCGCGCTTAAATTTAGAAATTATAGGAAAAAAATTGAAGACTGATGCCAAGAGCTTAATAACTCGAGAAGGACTCTTAGACTCTCTTCAAGCCTTGTACGATGAATGTTCAATCGAAAATGTTCAAAATTCCGACAAAAACATCGAATTCTTCGTACAAACATACAAGAGAACGATGGAAAGCCTCAAGACCACTCGAATCAATCTGACAGATTTCGAGATAAAGAATTGTATCGGAAGGGGCCACTTCGGCGACGTTCACGTCGTTGTGGAAAAGCACACCAAAGACATTTACGCCATGAAAAGCATAAGGAAATGCGATAGTTTAGATCAGAACAAGACTTCATTTATCGAAGAGAGGAACATAATGGCTTTTACAGAAAGCCCATGGTTGACCACTTTGCAGTATGCATTCCAAGATAAGACACATTTATTCTTCGTTATGGAGTTCCATCCAGGTGGTGATTTGTTGGGGCTTTTGTTAAAACAAGGGGGCACTATTCCGGAAAGTGCCGCCTCTTTTTATTTGGCAGAAATTGTAAGTATCAACTGTAGTACTAATCAATATCCTTGAAGTTGCTAACATCACTTTGTTCTTTTCGTTAGCTTCTGGGACTCAAAGACCTTCATAAAATGGGCTATGTCCATCGTGACATCAAACCAGACAATATTCTATTAGACCGTTGCGGTCATGTTAAACTGGCTGATTTCGGAAGTGCAGCAAAGCTTGATGCCTCTGGATTTGTGACAGAGGGACCACCCGTGGGAACACCTGATTATGTAGCTCCCGAAATCCTGGAAGCTATGGAATCTAAATCGGGGAGATATGGAGTACGTATGATTCATGTGCAGGGGTCAAAATGATGATATTTATCATATTTTTTTGTAGGTCTCTTGCGACTTTTGGTCTTTGGGAATACTGGCTTATGAACTGACAGTTGGGAATTCTCCCTTCAGCAGTCAAAGTACTTCCATAGTTTACATGAAAATTATCCAACATAAGAGTAATTTAAAGTTTCCGCCAGATATTCTTCTTTCAGAGGCTTATGTATCGTTAATAAAAGGTTTGGTGACTGATCAGAAAGACAGGTGAGCCTATATTTTCGATTTATACTTTCGTTTGATTGACTTGAGCATGAAGAAACTATTTACTCTCTGTATAAAAAGTACCCGGAAAATGTTATTTAAATGAACCGCCAAAAAGGAATCGGTAATTTCTTTTTTTTTTAAGTTGGTAGGACCTTCCTTTATTACCAAGGCAAATTTGAGCGCGATCTGTCATCTAGTGTGTTTACAACAGCTGTCAGTATCAGTCGACCTCAAAAGTGCTCTGCGAATTTTACAATGGAAAAAATAGTTGATCAAAGAGTTTGCCTCAAATTTTGTCTTGCAAACGAATTTTCTTGTGCCGATTCATTGAAAATGTTAAAAAAAGCCTTTGGTGATAATTGTATGTCAAAAACACAAGCATACGATTGGTACAAATCATTCAAAGACGGTCGTGAAGTGGTCGAAGATTTGCCCCGTTCTGGACGGCCTTCAACGTCAACAACCGACGATAACATCATCCAAATCAAGAAATTAGTGCTCGAAAATCGTCATTTAAGTGTTAGAGAGTTGGCTCGAGAGTTGAGCATTGATAAAATGACCGTTCATAACATTTTGACTAATGTTTTGTGTATGAAACGCGTCGCCGCAAAACTCGTTCCAAAAGAGCTGAATTTTTTGCAAAAAAAACATCGAAAGCAGGTCTGTGAAGACATGGTTTCTCGAGCTGCTAGTGATCCAAATTTCATGAAACGAATCATAACTGGCGATGAGATATGGGTCTATGAGTATGACACGTTAACAGCTCAACAATCGACCGAATGGCGCCTACCAAACGCCATCAAAACAAATTCGCAACGAGAATTGAAGGCCATACCTTTGGCGGCGTATGAGCGGTGCATGGAAAAGTGGGTTCGCCGATATCATAGTTGTATTGTAAGCAATGGGGACTATTTTGAAGGAGACAAAATAAATATTGATGATTATATTTAAATTTATGTGTTTTTTTAACAATTCCGGGTACTTTTTATACAGAAGGTATATCCAGATTGTTTGAGCATCGTGACCATATTTTTAATTCCAGATTGTCCTTGGATCAAATTTTCCAACACACCCTCTTCAAAAAGACCCTCTTCCACTCGCTTAGAGATCAAGTGCCCCCCTACGTTCCCAGAATAAGCGCAATAGACGACACCAGTAACTTCTCCGACGTGCCCCCTCGCAAGAAGATACCGTCCATCGAAAACTTCAAGAAGAGGACCCATTTCTCTGGCAGGAACTTACCCTTCGTAGGTTTCACCTTCATCCCTACCCTGGACACATTCGAGACTAGTTTTGACCTGCGGAAGGTCAAGGACGAGATGGTGGAGAGCATGAAGTTGGAGGTGGAGAAACTGAGGAAGAAACTGGCCAAGAATGAGAACAGCGGCATGGAAAAAGAGAGTCTTGAGAAGAGGTTGGACGACAAGACAAGGAAGTTGGAGGGCGTGGAGTTGTTGAGGAATCAACTGGAGAAGGATATGGCGAACAACCTGGCTGAATGTGCGGTAAGTTTTTCATTCAATTCTTACAGTTATCTTTTTTTACTCCCGGTGAAATCTGCATGAAGTTGCTCGTATGGCTAAATTAATGATTGTCATGACATTTTAGTGACGAAATTGATCAAAAACATAAATATTTTCAATAGGCGCTGAGGAGAACCCTGGAATTGGAGAGGAAGGACAGGATAGAACTGGAAAAAAAAGCTATGGATCTCATCAAGTCTGCCAAACTCAAATGGGAGACCGAAGAAAAACGTAAGATAAACGTCTTAGATCTTATCATCGAGGATCAGAAAGAGAAAATCTCGCAGCTCTGCCAGACAATCAAAACCCTCGAAGAACAAGTATGTTTCAACTAAATTCCTCGAACAAAGTCACAACTTGTCTTTTTTCAGCTTCAGCATGCACAAAGGATGGAAGAAAAACAGAGGGTCTCTGTCGAGACTACAGAGAAGTTGAGCAGGAAGAGCGTAATAGGTTTACAGTCGCGACTTGAGACTGTCACATCTGAAACCCAGAGCAAGATCTCGGAGCTCGAGGGAAGACTCCACGAACAGTTCTACCAGAAGAGCGCCCTGGAGAGAAAGATCTTAGAGTTGGAGGATAAAGAGTGCAATCTATCCGCCAAAGTGAAGAATTACGAGAAAAACCAGAAAGTGTTGAATGAACAGATCAACATGGCAGAGAGTCTGATCAAGGAACTGAACGACAAGGCGAGTTTAGCTTTCAATACAATCTAGAAATTATTGCCAAAATCTTCAACACGATTGATAATCTAAACATGTTGATTTTCCTCAGGTTACAACTTACGAAAAACAACAAGAAATCCTGGAAAGCTATACCTTGGAGAACAGAAGTTTAAACGAGAAGATACACAATGACAAGAAACAGATCAAAGACATGGAAAACAGCCGCATCCTCCTCGAGTTGGAAAATAGAAAATTGGAAGGTTTGAAACCTCAGATCGACAACATGAATAAGAAGATTAAGGAGATGGAAACTGAATTAAAGAAGATTGCCGAATTGGAAGTTCAATTACAAAAGGAGAAAGAAAAGACTAAATTACTGAACAAACAGATACAGGTAAGAACAGAAGAGGAAAATACACTTAAACAATCTATAACGAATTGAACTGCAAATGTTTTGCGTTACAGGAAGCTGAAAACAATCTTTCAGAAGCGCAAGAATTGAAGGAGATAAGAAGCAAATATTGGAAAATAGAGAAAGAGATGAACAACTTGAAGATCGATAAGAGAATCTTAGAACGAGAACTCAAAGAATCGCTTGCTGAAAAGAAGGAACTTGCTGGAGAACTAGGAGACCTGAAGGAACAAAGGGAGAATAGCAAGAAAGTTTACGAAGGAGCCATGTTGGAGATGAACTCGATAAACGACTCCATATCCATGGAACTCATGAAGGTCAAAGAGAGTTACAAGAGTCTACAGGTTGAACTGCAAGCGCAGAAGAAGGTCAATGAAGAGACCAGAAATATCGTGGCCGAGCTGAAGGCTATAAGCAACTCCAAGGAAGAGAAACTGAGGCAGACTAATTTGGAAATGGAGAAAGTTTTGAAGAACATGCAAAGAGTCACCCTAGAGAAAGAAAAGACGAACAAGAGGGTTGAAGAACTGGATAATGATAAGAATGGACTGGAGAAAGAAGTGGAGAGTTTGAAGGAAGAAAAGAGAACCCTACAGGCAGTAAGTAACATAATCCATTATTCAATGCAAGTAAGGTAGATATGCAAGTTAAGTAGATATGCATTTTTAATGAATATGCATATGAAGTAGATACACAAAATATCATTATTCCCATTTTAAGTAATTATTATATTGAATAGCAATCCAAGAACACAATGTATATCAAGTAAATTCACATACATATCAACTAGAAGATCAAATTGTTATCAAGTATCAAGTATTGAATCGATCATTTATCACCCAAAATTGATCTTGTTTAGAGCCTTGTCAAAATGCAAGATGCCCTTACCTACCTAGACGGTATCCAAGAGGGATACATCAAGAAGATCCAAACGTTTGAGGAGAAGGAGAAAATGTTCAAGGACAACACGAAAAAACTAGTAGACGACCTTCAAGAGGCCAAACGAGAAATACAAGACGCGAAGAAACTTGCTAACGAAGAAAAATCCTTCAAGCTCCTCGCTGAGAACAAACTGCAGAGACTCAGGGATGAAATGGAGTCCGTACAGACGGAAAAGGAGTCTTACAAGCGTCAGGCGGAGGAATACAGACAGTACACGAATAAACTGTCCGAAGAGCTGACGGAATCTGAAGAAATGTTGACTGAGTTCAAGATCAAGAACAGGTCGATGGAGAGGGAGAACCAAGAGTACGATCTTCAGATCAAACAGCTGAAGGAGGAGCTGTCTGACTATCTGACTCAATTGCACAAGTGTAGAGAGAGTAAGCAGAAGAGCAAATATAGAGTCAACGAATTGGAGGTAAATAAGTTCTTAAGCTTAACTTATATTATTGGGAATGGGTATCTTTGTGAATAGAAACAAGAAGTTGTATGAACCGAACGTAGAACTTACTGTATCACTCAAACTCCTCTACATCTATGCACTAAATTAGCGACATTGTTCAATAAATTCACCGAGCAATGAAGAAATATTCCTGATATGAATAAATGCAAAAATAATTCTGTTTGACTTTAGGGACAGATCGAATATTTGAAAAAACAACTCAGCGAGATGGATGTCAAGTTGTTGGAAAGAAATGCCACCTTGAACGCAACCGAAACTAAAAGTAGAGAAACAATAAAACAGCAACAAAAATTAATCGATCTTCTCCATGTTAGGGTGAGTTATTTGTTAATTATAGTCTCTTACTAGAATTTGATTAAAATGTTTTTGTGTCCGCTTCAGATAGAGGAGCAACCGAAAAAAAGAAACTTCTTCCTGTTCGGAGGCTCCAAGAAGGAGAACACTCCCCCCATTTCGTTACCGTTGAACTATAAGGACCTGGAACTGGAACTGCAGAAGGAGAAGGCTACCACCAAGGCGCTCCAAGAGGAAGTCTTCCGGCTGAAGGCGGAGGGGGCGCAGAAGGTCAACGACGACTGCGCCAGACAGATCGGCAAGGTCACCAGGGACAAGTCGGATATCGTATCCCCCAAGAGCAAGATGGCAATGCAGAAGCTCGTGCAGTCGCCCTCCACGCAGGTCAAGGACAAGCAGAGGAAGGGATCGGGACAAAGGATGCACCACAGGATACCGCACAGGTAAAGTATTTGTATAACTCGGTATTGCAGGGTGACACCTGGAAGACTTCTGAAACACTACATGGTGAAAAGTTTCTGGACTAGCACATGGATGGCGCCACAAATGCAAAATCGATTACGGTATACGATAGCACCATCCTATGGGCTTATTATGACAATAATACCACTTTAACGTTTTTGTTAAAAGCTTGGATGGATACAAACGCGCAAGAGCTCCTGTAAGTAAAAATTTTTGATCCACGTGTTATCTCTTTCAGGTTTTCATCGAGACTCTGTCACAAGTTGGTGAAGTGCGCTTTCTGTCAAAAGAACATCACGTTAGGAAGTCATTGGTCCTACTGCAAGGAGTGTAATATCAAAGTACATCCGCATTGTTCGTCTTCGGTAGCAAACACTTGTGGCCTTCCTTCGGAATTCGTACATCATTACAAGACGCAGTTGGATGCTCCAATTACTTTGGGACAGGAAAAACTGGGGGTTATGGACGTCGCTGGATATCTCAAAGTGCCGGCGTAAGTGAAGATATTGTTTACGTGGTATCTGGATTTTAGTTAGACCTTCTTTCAGGAAAAACAATACTTGGGAAAAGCGTTACTGCATCCTGAAAGAAGACAGGCTCGAGATATACCCGGAGGAGCCAAAGGAAGGTTCGGTTGAGATGTTGGAGAGCATAGATCTGAAGCCTGAGAATACTAGCGGGAAGATAGACCTGGAACCTCCGCTCTCTGAGATCGACATCGCTGTGGCTAAGAGCGACGTGCCATTCTTGATGAGGGTCGAGGTGTCCACGAACTGTTGGCCTCCCAGATATCTGACGTTCCTCATGTCGTCGCTTCAAGAGAAGGAGGAGTGGTATCTCGGTGAGTTGGACATTAACATCATCAACAATGTCCTTAGGATTGAATAAGTAGGGTAATATAACGAAAGATCATATTGGTCCCAGTTATGAAGGGTTTAACCAAGCCACACGACCCCGTTGTAATAATAATTATAGACCAATATTCAATTCTGTCAGGTGTTCCACAGGGAACAGTGTTCGTCCTAGATTTCTTCATTAAATTCTCGTAGTTTTTGTATTTGAAAACTGATTTGTCTTGAGGGCAGGAAAAGAACCTTTGGACACATGAAGTAACGAGGAAAATTAAATTCTATCTTGTCATTTCCGCAGGTTTCCAGAAGGTGTTTATGGCAGGCAACGAGAATCTCTACACCAAGACCGTCATGTCCATATGGGACGACAAGGTGGTGGTGAACTGCGTGGTCGACCTGACCGAAGGCATCAAACTCCTGGGCACCCAGAACGGCCTCTACGCCTTCTACAACAACACCCTGATCCAGTTGAGGGGTTTCAAGGAGGTCCACTACATCGCCAAGCTGGACGAGACCAAGTCCCTGGCGATGATCGTCAACCCCAACAACGTGGTGGCCGTGTGCGACCTGTGTCACGTGATCAACGTGGTGCAGTGCACCGCCGGCTACGCCCTGCCCACCGTCAAGTTCGACGTGGTGCGCGTGAACAACCTGGAGGGCTTCCATTTCCTGGAGGCCAGCAGGAAGAAGCAACATAGGATGTTCTGCGTGGCGAATCCGAAGGTGCTCGCCATCATCGGTTACGTGGAGAACGAGAAGGAGTTTGTGCCTTTGAGGTTGTTGGATACGGCCGAACCGACGAATACTGTGTTGTTTACGGATCATAGCATTATAGGTGGGTATTTAGTATTTGTATAAGTTTCCTAGCCTTTGCCCGATGGGCTGTTAGGAAGGTGTTATGAAGAAGGAAAAAATAGTTCTCTCAGTGTCAGTTTGTGGACTCCTAGTTCCTCCAATCTGATCCTGTCCCCAGCGGGGCAGTCACACATATGATGTGTTCGATAGACTCGTCGTCCTCCAGGCAAAGTCTGCACTCGGAGTCTTCAGTCAACCCCAGTGTATTGAGGTGTTTCCTGAGGCCACAATGGCCCGTGTATACAGCTGTAAGGATTCTCAGGTCTACCCTAGAGAATTTGAGCCATTTTCTGGCTTTTTCAGCTGATGGGCCAGTAATTGTTGGCGAGCACGTCTGTGTCCAGGTATGCTGCTCCAGATTTCTTGGACCTTTTGGTCCACCCATCTGTTGTTTTCCTTCGCCGCTGCTCTGAGAGAGATACCGCAGGCCGGTTCAGGTCCAATGAGCCTCATGGAAGCACCCCGTGCCGCCAATGAGTCCGCCATCTCATTACCCTTTATGCCCGAGTGGCCCGAGACCCACAAGAGCTGCAGTCTGCAGCGCCCTCCAAGTTCAGCGAGTGTGGTCCGGCAATCCTGCACAAGCAGGGATTTGCAAATGTATGAAGTCAAGGCCTTCAAGGCAGCTTGGCTATCCGATAGGATCTTGATTGATCCGTGAGCCCAACCTTTCTCAAGTATGAGCTTCGCACAGTGATCAATGGCGAAAATTTCTGCTTGAAAGACAGTCGCAAAAGTACCCAGGCTGATGGATTCACCCCTAGCAATTCTGCAACCGCTTACTCCCGCTTCCACCCCTCGGGTGGTAGCGGAGCCATCTGTGAACCAGCAGGGACCCTCAAGCAGTAGGGTCTCAGAGACGGCCCAGTCGTCTCTGCTGGGAAAAACGACTTGGTCACTCTGTGTAGGTTCTGATCGCATGCCCATGATCTCGTTGGCCTTCAATTCAGCCTGCAGAGAACTAGACACGTAGGCGATCGCATCTGGCTCATTGTGAGCCGTATGCAGAAGTCTGTATGTCGCCATCCGGGCCACGCTCCTGATCACCAGGTGACGAGGTCCATAAGGCGTTCCATGGCTGCGGTGGGGGTGGAGCGAAAAGCCCCTGTCACCATCAAGCACGCAGATCTGTGAATTTTAGCAAGCTTCAGCTGAGACTGCACTTTTACAGTACACTCCCACTAAGCAATGCTGCCGTAAGTGATTTGTGGTCTCACCACCATCATGTACAACCAGTGGGGCTGTTAAGTTTAAATGTCTCACAGGCTGAAGGACCTCGGTCGACCATTTGTAACAATGTTTACAATAAACCACTTTTATTATCATTATTATTCCTGTTTCAGTCGGCGCGGATAAATTCTTCGAGATAGACATCAACACATTCAACGCTGAAGAATTTCTGGACACATCCAACCCGAAGATGAAACAGGTGTTGAAATGTTACCAGTTGGAATCGTACCCGATATCCATAGTGGAGGTGTCCGACAATCCCAAGGAGTACCTGGTGGCGTTCAACGAATTCTTCATATTCGTGGACGAGTTCGGAAGCCCATCTCGGAGAAAAGAGTGGACCACCAATCACCTCCCTCTCGCTATCACCTACATAAAGCCCTTCCTCTATATCATCGGTTTTACGGCCGTCGAAATTCACGAGATCAAGAGGACGACATGCGACGAGGAGGAGGATGGTGTCAAGAGTTTCATGAGGCTCGGGTTGGACAAGTTTCAGTTCGTGGGACTGACTAAAACGGGGGTCTATTTGTGGCACGACAGGTGTATAAAGCTACTGGAGGGTAGGAGGTTCCAGTCCGTTGATACTTCGGTGGATGACGCTGCTTCTACAGATTGTTCGGATAGGTTTAGTTTTAGTAGTTCGATAGTGAGGACTTTGGAGGAGATGCAGACCAGCGATGAGGATTCCGAGAGGACTAAAGAGAGGGTGGTGACTTTTGCGCAGACTAGTTTGTAAGTTTCTTTACTGGTGTACTTTGTTAAGAATGAGTTTCTGTGTTTATATTTCAAAATATTGTGTTTTTCATTATCTTGCCTTCGAAATTTGTTTATGTTGATATCGACTATTATTATTCTTCTTGTTTGTAATTGTACTTATATGAATGTGATAATTTTTTTAGAATAAAATAAGTACTTCGAATATTGTCTTCCTCATTTGGATTATGATTATCTTTCCGGTAGTATTTTTTTCCTTAATGACATGTTTGTTCTCCTTGCCTAAGAAAACTCAACTGGGTTCCTGGTCACGCGGGAATTACAGAAAATGAGGAGGCCAACACAGTTGCCAAGAAAGGAGCACAAACCCCCTTTATTGGCCCAGAACCCTACTGTGGGGTTGGTAGATACTCCTACAAAAGTTCGGATGAAAGAATAAACTGAAAGAGGTATTTTCTGGAGATCTCTCCCCGGAATGTATCACTCCAAGAAATTCCTCCGGAACTTTGATACTGTCAGATCAAAGAAAGATTTAGACCTCAGTAGGACCATGCTGCGCCTCCTCACTGGTTTCCTCACAGGGCACTGCGGCCTTAGGAAGCATATGAGGAGATTGGGGCTAGCAGAAACTGACGAGTGCAGATTCTGTTGAGAGGAGGATGAAAGCCCTGATCACCTGATTACGGAAGGCCTCACCTCTCAAACCAACGCAAGGAATGCTTTGGGCCAGAAATCTGCAGGAGCGAAGACGTAGCCTCCTTGAAGCCCTCCCAGATACTGGAGTCATCAGAACTCTGGAACTGGAAGGCGAGCTGTAGATGGTAATGACATCGACAGCTCTGACGGAGGGGCACAATAGACCTTAGGGTCGCAGTGCAACGTTACCCCTAACAACAATATACAATACATCAATATATATATTGTTCTCCTTAAAAACAAACAGAAAAGTAGTAATATTTGTTGAAGTCCCCCCCCCTACATTCTGAATTACTCACCTATACAATTCTGAAATTTTTTTTAAATAATCATAATATGTATATTTTGCTATCATTTTGTCCAGATGTCTGTATTTTTGGAATATTTGGCCGAAAATGGTCTCAAACGATTGGGTTCGACTCGCTGAAGAATAATCCCTGGTCAAATCCAATTCTGTCCGGCCGGCCGTACAGATGGAGCGAATTTTAGAATTACGAGCTTTACATTTATGCAAAGATTTGTATTGAATTGATGCAAAATACCGACACGAAGATTTTCATGATGTTCGCATGATTAGAAAAAATATTCAACTATTTGGCTTGAAATACCGAAACCATATATCGAATCGAGTATAATTTTGACAATTAGGTAACCAATAATAAACTATTAGGGTGTGCAAAATTTAATTGGAAACAGACCCCTAGGAGCCTCAACAAAAATTTAAAATTCCGAATACTGGGCCAAATATTTGAGTTGTTTCGAAGTGAATCATAATCTGTTTACAACTAATTTAAATATGGACGAGTTGTGCAATATTAGGTGAGTTATATGTTATTGATCATATTAATATGAAAATGTTTAATCATCCTTTGAGAGTTCTGCATACGAACAGGATGGTTTTGAGAAATTATACATTTCCGTCTTTTCTTTCTCGGAATGATAAATGTACAAGTACGGCGGCGATTGAATAAGTGGATGAACGACGTATGGAATTTTATTTTTTTTTATTTCAGCGAGTCAAGAGGGACTGGAAGACCATATCACCATTCTATGTAAATTATGTGTGTGCGTATGATTTGATTATACTGACCCTTCTAGCTCTTCCCTTAGAAGGTCCTAGAAGCTTGCGCGCTCTATCCACTGAGCTTGAAGCACTCATCCTTCAATTCAAATTGGTCAACCTGAACAAGCGCGCCAAAGAATACTGATTTCATGTCAGAGCTTTCTTAAATTTTTTGACGCGGAATAAGCTCTCACAGTTTTTCGCATCTATTTATTTACACCCTGTATATTAAACGGCATTGTCTAGATAGATATTCAAAACACCAATAAGAGAAACAATAACACTGATTTTAATTAAGACATCCTAAGAAGTTATCGGGCGATCACCTCAAAACAAGGTTGTTATTCAACATCGTGAATTTATGCAAAGAAACCGATATAATCCGCGCCATCAACCTCAGGTTGAGTGACCAGAAAGGAGGATTCGTTCATAAACAGTTATTCTGGTCATCCAACTCTTGCAGTGTAGCACCTACGACCACGTGGGAATCACCACAAGTGGGTCATATTAGTTCTCTCTTGCAACCTGACAAGGTTCAAAGTGCCACTTTCACTATTTATGGTGTTTACTCGCTTTATGCAATTACATAACAAATAATTCAGAGTCAAGGACGTCGGACGGTGTTCCTCTAACTCACCTCTCCATTTAAAAGAGATAAAAACATGCACTTCCAATCCGTTCATTAATTAATTGTTGTTTCTTGCCTATCACTGATACGCAAATTAAATCCATCTCAAAATATCGATATCGCTTTTATCATCGTCTCACTCAAAATTCCATTATTGACATAAGTTTCTTACTTTCGTCGGGCGGGATTTTAAAGAATATGTGTTGAACCCGAAAAATGGAGTCTTTACTGTTCAGTTTTTGCTACTACGCGACATTTATTGTTGTGCCTATTGTTTTTTTTTCGCTGGTTAGTAACGATAAGAATTTTCATTCCAGAAAAGGTAAGTTTATTTTCGAAATTTTCTATTATTTTCTACATTCAATTGCCTTATTTCTGTGTTTACAAATGTACAAGATTCTTCTTAATATTATCTTGCATGTATTTATATTTAGAATAGCTTATTTCTAAGGGAAACACACGACGAAATATTGTTCGATTTTAATCATAAAAAAATATTCCTTAGAGACCCGGGATAGCCTGTCATGTTACAGATACGTACCGGTTTCATAGTTGTTACCAATCTTCAGCGAAACTTAGCCACTGAATGACAAACGAAGGAGCTCTAGAAAACGTACACCCTATGGTAGCGAAATACTGGAATGAAAATCTTACCAGCGCCACCTAAGAAGAACCTCACGAACTCCAACCCACTGTGATGCAGAAATCTTGAGCGATGTTCAGTGACGTTCATTATTTTGTCGCTAGAGGGAGATTTTAACCGTCAACAAATATTCCCTAGTGATCCCTAAAGTGATATTTCGCCGTGTGTTAATTCCTCATAGTTACTATCAATTACCTACAGTCACCTTCTTCTATGGCTTATTTCACCTAGGCAACTTCGTTTCCAATACCGCACTTCGCTTTTCTTTGATTTTTGTTTTAGCAGAATTAGAATTTTTGAGTTTCTAACTAGATATTTTATTCGTAGGAATCCTATATCTCTTTAAATTCGTATTCGGAAGAAGAGCTATCGAGAAGGCGCAAAAAAAAGTTAAATACCCGAAGACCTATCAAGAATTGGAACTGTTAGAGAACCCAAACTCAATAACTAGCGACATTGTGAGTAAGTATAGCGCTGATCGTGAATTTCCACTCATGTCTCGATTTTCCAGGAGGCGGAATCGATTTCCTTTAGTGCCGTCGACCAAAAAGGCAATCAATTGAGCGTAAAATTAACGCTTAGAGATGATCATATAGTAGAAAGCACGTTATGTTTGAGGCTCGGAAGAATCCTTTACATAATGCCCGATAAAGGGGGCTTTACTAGGAAACATGTTCCAGGCTATCAGTGGAAATGCCAGGATTTAAACGTGGAAATCTTAGAGCCCTTCAAGAGGTGTAGATTGACCTATTGCGGATTTCTCAGAAATATATCTCCAAATAGCCATGGAACAACTGAACACGTTAATATACGTTTGATGTAAGTAAAGAGAAAACTTCAATTTGTGATACGATTTATTCGAAGTGAAGCCCGCTTATGGATATACTCCCCCCTTGAAACTTATTGTGGTCCATCAATAAAAGGATCATGGAAATATATAATATAGTATGGTTCTTGAGGAATTTGTTTTAGTTCACGTATAGAAAATTCAAATTTTGTATATCGACTATTCCTAAATTTTGAGGATTAAGGTTCCATCTGTACGCAACTGAACTAAGTAAATACTTTAATATCTACCACACAAATGTAGGTACCTACCTAATTTTTTTTGGATTTATAGGAATCTGTATCATTGTATTTATGAGAACGTTGTAATCTTTTCGAGAAAATTGTGTTCGTCCACGTAAGTAGTAAAAATATTGCATATTCTATAATCTATAAGTAATGTTGAAAATCATTAAAAATGCTGAAAATACTGATGGTCTTAGCTCCATCTGTACGAAAGTAGACTAAGTAAATACTTCATTTTATCCCCACAAGAAGGAACCACCAATACAAAATCTAGGTACAATTGTATTTTTATTAAGAAGGTCGTATAGTTTTCGAGAAAATTATGAATAGTGGAACCTTGCATATAGAACATAAGATATGGTAATAATCTGTTAAAAAGTAAGTTTGAGGATGATGGCTCCATCTGTACGCGAGTATAGTAACCAAGTAAATACTACATTGAATTTTTTTTCTTCTAGGACCCTGATCATTCAAAACTTATAATTTATTATTATTGTACATAGATATAGGTAATCTATATACAATGATATTACTTCCATACGTAGTATTGTTTCATTTTCAATATATTTTCGATAAGAACTATTTTATTTTCGCGTTCATTTGTTCCAAATTTCACCGCATTTTTCCCGTAAATCTTATTTTTCTACAATCTCCCCTTAGCAAGCATTGAAAATATCGATATTATTTATTATTTATTAATTGCAAGCCACTATTATTTTTTTACACGAATAATTCATAAAATTCTTGATTCGGTAGTGCAATTGCAACTCCATTTGGGTCAATAATTCTGGAGATATTTATTTAATTAAGTCTTCATTAAATAAACACTTTCTGGCGCTCTTGTTGAATACAAAAACGATACTAGTATTGATAATGAAAATCACGAAAAATATTTTAGACCATATGGCTGTCTTGTGAGTTCTCCTAGTTCTAGAACCCACTTGCCTACAGTGAAATTTGCAATCTTTGGAATTGATAGTGGTATTCGAATTAATTTCGGCATCAGACAAAATAGAAATCCTATGAACGAATCGATGAAGAAGTTTGTGATTATTATAATGAAAAAATATCCTAATGCTGTTAGTAAAATAATCAGGAAGTATGCGGAGTTTCGATGCGTGAAGGACCATCCAAAAATTGGACGATAGGCAATTCCAGAGGAAGTAGAATTGAACATTTTATATATATTGCATAAGTCTGTTTTGAGAAAATTAAAATGCCATAAGTACCATCATTCAATATAAATTTAGCGCACGAACTGAATGATGATGATTTTGAGCGGAGAACTGTGTTTTGAGGCTTGCTGATTTTTTGAAATTATCAGATGGAATTGCTGTTCCAAACCGAACTTTTCTCTGGTCAACGACGACCTTAATCTTCTAGCAAAATGCTTGGCGAAGACTACTTGGAGGGATGGAAATTGGTTAGATCTCTTGTAAGTATTTTGTAAATGATATTTTATCATAATACGATATAAATACATACTGGTTTGGAATACATTAATCGAGTCCTTGATTTTAGAACACATTAAATTAGTACTCTACAGGGTGTCCGGGAAAATGTGGGAAATCTCTCGGACTCAGATAAAACATAAAAAAATTGGTTCAAGCCCTGTGGACAGGAGCTATTGGGCGCATGTTCATCTTCCTTGTGGCCCGTACTGACCAGTAAAGAAAAAAAGCAGTATCATGTTGAATACCTTAATATTATTCTGGAACTCAAATTTTCCATTACAATAATCTTCATCTAGCTTCTATTTAGTATCAATTCCTGTAGAACGTGATCATAATAAGTGTTTTCCATATAATAAAATGTGTTTGAACTTGGTATGTAGGAAATCTGACATCAATTATTGGAATTAATTGATTTGACAAACAGCCGTCAAATGAGGTAAATAGATTTTTGTGACGATTTTCTGTGACCATAGAACGTCAAAACACGCTGGAATGTGAATTTTAAGCAATATCTTCTGGAATTGAGATCGTATCGAACTGAAATTTTGCACACTCGTGTAGAATGCTTGATTTAACGTCGGTACAAATTTTTTTATTAAAAAATTTTCCAACTGCCCGATCCCAACAATACTTAGATAAAATTATATCCATAAATTAAGCATTTCATTATTGCATTTCTTGAAATAGGTACCTTTTCAAGTCGATCAACATCGTCCTTCTTTCGACGTCTAAACTATGACTTGATTCTTTATGTTTATGTCTTTGAATTTGTTTTCGGTGGAATTCAAAGAGTTCATAGAATAATCGATGAAAATACTGAGAGAGACCCAGGAAATTTGACACATTTTGTCTTATATCTCCAGAAATTGAAATCGTATAGAGCCAAAATTTTGCACAATGTTGCAAAATACTACAATTGACGTTAGTACAAGTTTTTGTTGCAATCTGATGAATAGTTCACGAAAAAAAAATTGTTTTTTCGAAAAAATTAAAAGAAATATTTTTTTAAAAATTACCAACATTTCGATCATAACAGAATTTTGCCAAAAGTTGCGCGTTTATATCCTCGAACTGACTACCAAGTTTCGATTCAACATCTTCTTTAGTTCCTGAAATATCAGGGAAATAACCTCAAAATTTTAAATGTCTATAACTCCTAAACCGTCCGGCCGATTTTGCCCGTTAACGAACTTACCCGTCGCATTTTGATCAGAAACCTACCCTGAAAGTTTGAAGTCGATAGCACCTTCGGTGCCACTGTTATCGTGCCTACGGCCGGAAAACCGGGCGACCGGCCGGACGGCACCCAAAAATCTGCCACCGGATTCGTGATCAGGGAGTCCGAATTAGTCTATTAGCCAATTTTCAGCTCGAAATTCGAAAATTACAGACATTTGGACGAAATGATAGGACGATGTTCCCCTAGAACATGCGCCCAAAAAATAAGATGACAAGTTCTCATCATTTTTTTTCCTAGCGGCCCTACCTACTGAGATACTGCCTCCTAGATGACGCCACTGGAAATCCATTTTACTGGAATACATTTTAAACTACTTAATATAATTTAATGAAAATTTGATATGACAAACAGTAGTAAGGACCTCTTAAAATACTGCCCTTAAATTTAAATTAGCTTGTTTAGTTTACCAGAGGCGGACTAGGTTGTACATTTTAATGCTTACATTTTTAACACCCTGTATGATAAGGAGTTAATAAAACAAATTTGGATACCTTGAATACGGTTCATTTTATCGACATTGAACAAGGGTACCTTTTCTTTAGCTTAATGTTCAAGGTATCTAAATTTGTTTTTTTTAACTCCTTATCATACAGGGTGTTAAAAATGTAAGCATTAAAATGAACAACCTAGTTCGCCCCTGGTAAACTAAACAAGCTAATTTAAATTCAAGGGCAGTGTTTTAAGAGGTCCTTACTACTGTTTGTCATTTCAAATTTTAATCAAATTATATTAAGTAGTTTAAAATTTATTCCAGTAAAATGGATTTCCAGTGGCGTCATCTAGGAGGCCGTATCTCCGTAGGGAGGGCCGCTAGGAAAAAAATTGATGGTAACTTGTCATCTTATGTTTTTATGTTTTATCTGAATCCGAGAGATTTCCCACATTTTCCCGGTCACCCTGTATACAATATTCACAATTGGTGTTGTGATCAAGAGTTCACTTTGTTTTCTAGAGGGGATGAAAAAAGTTTTGTCCAATTTGGAGCCTTCAAAGGCACAATAACCGGAGAGAATTTACCAGAAACCAGACTTAACATGACTTGCGTTAAGAGAAGGATGAGAGGCACAGGAGAAACAGAAGCATTAAAAGAATGTCTAACAGTGTTTGCTGCATCGGAGAACGGCTATTTATTACATTTAGGTGTCAAATCTCTCAGAAACGGCTGCCATGGGTGAGATCCCTTTGAAATTGTTCTAACAACACATAACTGAAATTCTTACAGCCTCAAATTTGGTCACGTTCTAACTCACACCGGTTCTCTTCACCCCATCAAAAAATGTAATTTGGATCTTGCTAAAGCCCAACAAAGTACCTCAGGCGAAATCACCATTCATGTCAAAGGTATCCGAAGGAAATAGAGATGGAAATTTAATTTTAAATCATTTCAATGTTTCAGTATGCTCAAAAAGGATGAAGGTTGTTCTTTCCGTTAATAATAACAACGACGTTGAATTCCTGAACGACAATTTTAACGGTTTCAAGTCAAGAAATATATCTGCCGAATGTACGATAAATAATCATAAAGGTTTTGCTCTTTTGGACCACTGGACCAGCCATCAAGGTAAGTTGGAGTATATTCCAAGTTATCAATTAAAAAATAATATTATAGGAGATGGTATTAAGAGACCAAGCCCCATTTTGAGAGATATGAAAGTGGAGAACATCCCAGATACTTTTGTAACTCCAATAGGTTCGGATGAATCAAAAATTGTTGAACTCTCCGGAGGAAAAGGAATTTCATTATCGTTGATGAAAAGTTTAGACAACAAAGATGTAGATGACCTCTCAAAATTAGGATAGCATTAATTTATCACTTATTCTTGTAGATTTTGATACCGGACGGTTTTATCGTAACAACTCAAGCTTTCAAGAGACAAATAGAGAATAATTTTCATCTCAGAAAAGCTGTCTCGTTGCTTGAGGATATAGCATTAGGAAAGGAAGAAGGGGATTTGAAGAACGCCTGCGAAGCGTAAGTCTTTCTAAATATATTTAATCACTGTTAATGTTTCTTTTTCGATAGTACGGTTGAACTTTTCCGAGACCATTCCATAACTCCAACTATAGCACAAAAAATCAACGATGAACTGATGAAGTTCAGAAGGAAACATGACGACAAGGTTGTTCCGTACCTAAGATGGGCAGTGAGGTCATCAGGTGATGAAATTCGTTCTTTATCAGGTCGGAGGTTTGTAATTCAAAATTTTCAGCACTCGGAGAAGATTCCGAAGAGTTTTCAGCCGCAGGACAAAACGATACGTACTTGGGCTCGCAAACGGACAGAGATGTTTTGGCGAAAATTTGTAAATGTTGGGGATCCCTTTTTACTTATCAGAGCGTCATGTATAGGAGGTAAGTCTTAGAAAAATGCTAAATCATGCCCAACGTATACAGATAGATTCCACTTGTATTGATTAGTCTTTAGGGTACATCTTTTAAGATAATTTTTCGTCTAGGCAGCACGGTATTCCAGTAAACACACTTATGGCTGTTGTGGTCCAAAAAATGATACCGGCAGAGTGCTCAGGGGTGCTGTTTACTTGTCACCCTTCCGACTGCGATCCCTCTAAAATGATGATAACATCCAATTTTGGACTAGGCGAAGTAAGGAAAACGACAACGTTTTTACAAATAAATAAACATGAAGCCAACTTTCGAAATTAATCGAATACTACCTTGGTTTCAGACGGTTGTGTCTGGTGAATCTGATCCAGATACAATAATTTTAACAAAGACCTACGAAGGTGAATTATCTATTGACTCCGTCATTCTAGGATCGAAACTGCACAGTTTGATCATGGGCAGGTATGGAATGCATAAGCAGACGAGCGAGGAGAAAGCTGCACAACAAAGTTTGTCGGAAAGTCAAGCGGTGACACTTGGGAGAGCAGGTATGGCCCTTGAAGAAGCCTTCGGCAGTCCCCGAGATATTGAATGGGCATTCTTCAAGGTGAAGATTCATTCCATCGAATTTAAAGATATATACTTGATTATTCTATATTCGTTTCAAAATTTCAGGATCGTCTGTACATTCTCCAATCGAGGCCGGTGACAACTTTGAACCAGTTCACGGACGACGAACTCATGCATGAATTTGACAGTCCACATATCTCTAACGAGATGTATTACACCAGGGCCAACATAGGAGAAGTTTCCCCATATGCTGTTACTGCTTTAACGTACAGTTCTATAATGAACTCTATAGAAAAAGGCATCCAGGTAACAATGTTCGGAGAGTGGGATCCCTTCATCTCCAGAACTCTCCTCTTCAATCATCATTTCGCTATGATTGAACTCTTGGCGGTGAGTACGAATGTATAAACACTCAGAGATATTGGAAAGTTCCCATGTTGTGGGCGTCTAACAGGGTGCTTGGTCTTGAAGCGTTTTTATCATATACCTGTTCCTTGTCATCAGTTTGAAACTAGTATGGGATTATCTAGGGAAACTCGATAAACTAGGTAACGATATTGAAGGTTCTAGGTGTGGATTCCTAAACATCTCAATTCCTAATAACTCGGATGAATCAATTATACACACAATTTATTATTATCACATTCATTATATTATATGGCAGAAACAAGCAGTCATCGCACGAGCGGGTCATTTTAGATCACTCACCTATAGGAGCATGGGTATCAATACGAAGACTGCAACTGTGATATATAAAATGATATGCATAAAGCAACAAAAACAACAGTCAAGAATCTGGAAGTAGCCGAAACAACATGTATGAGAAAAATAACGAAAATGAGACACCCTAATAATCCCTTGTACAATCCGCCTAATCGACTACTTTACGAAATAACTGTCGAGCCAATACTAAAGAGAATTGAGAGACTGGGCTAGAAGTTCATTGGGAAGCAGACGAGCAAAGACATAATGGAACCATTAATTCATCATTATGAAACACAGTATGCATCACGGACCAAACTGCCAACATTATTACCAATTTACGAACACTTATTATCTATAGAATAACTTTTTTATTGAACCTTTCGTCGATTAACAAAAATTTATAAGTGTAACTGGCAGGAAGACTTCGGTCGATAGCCAATTGATTTTAGTATCAATAAAGTTATTTACTACCACTACTATTATATGTTTCAGGGATTTTATGCGAGACCTTCCAAGGAAGTTGAAACTTTTAACTTCATGGTGGACTTGGCTGTATTTGGCCGTCCCGTTTTAACCGAAGAGATCAACCAAAAGGCTATCGAAAGATACGGATTGCAAAGGCAAACAATTTTTGGCAGCATCCTAGAGGTAATCAGGAAGTACAAGAGCAATTGGTCTGCTGCAGAGCTTGTAAAAGAATACCTCCAAGAAGAAACTCAACTCGACATAGGACTGGATAAGAAGGATAGTACAATCGATATTTACCAAAAAATAGAGAAGGCTCTAGTGAAGGTCATCAAAATAAGCTTCAACCATAATATGATCTCAGGGATGTCCATCTTCTATCAACATGACGTCATGAAACAGCTGGTTAAGGGAGAAAAGGGTGAGTATTATCTATTTTTCTGTTGAATCCTCGCATTCGACAAGAAACAATATCGAACAATTCATTTGCTGCATCCCAAAGAGATATGGGATTCCACAATGGCTAGTCTTTGGCCCTTTCATTTTCTATGTGTTTGATATTCCAATTATTCAAGCGATTTTTTTGTAGAGATTAAAACGGAGCATTATAGCGATCTGGCCTTGATATTATCCAGTTGCGTGGATGTCATTTCTGCAGACGTGCCTGCAAGACTCGAAGAGATGGCTACTAGGATCCAAAATCGTAAACTGGTCGATCAATTCGCAAGAGTCGAACCCGAAGAAGGTGTAGAATGGTTGAGGAAAAATTGCAAAGAAGTGTACGATTTGTTGAGGGAATTCCTGGACCTCCACGGACACAGATTACTAGGGGAGGTGAGTTTTACTGTGTCTATCCGCTCGGGTTTGATTATCAAATTCCTCATATTATTATCATGTGCTGTTTTCCATAAACAGCCTAATCGTATCCATATTGTAGCTAGAAATAAGTCTGGACACGTGGGCGATGGACCCTTCGATCATCATCAAAATGCTTCAACTGAATTGCAAACTTGCATCGGTGACCAAGAAAGCTAAGACTTTTCCAAAAGATATAGTTAACAAGCTTCAAACGCCGATGAGTCATAACTCCAAGTAAATATCTGTGGAAGGTAGAGAGAAGGTGAACAATTGTCAATATGGTTAGGCAGAAAAAGTGTCCGATAAAAGCTTGAAATAATACAGGTGGCGCTGCTAGCTGATAAGAACTAAACCATAGACCAGACACAACTGCCCATAACAATTAAATAGTGGTTATTGGTTGTTTCAGGATTAAAATCATAGTATATGCATATATTTCTCCTTTTTCTTCTATTCTCAATACCTGCTCTCTTACAGGTCGGCCTCCATAATCAGAATCCTGGGACAACCTTCTAACTTTGCTTCCAACCTAACCTATGTGGAGAATACTTCGCTGTTAACGGTTATAATTGTATGAGCGCTTGTGTTCAGCTGATACTGTCCTATGCTTTAGTCCTTATGAGCTATCAGACCACCCGTCTAATTTAAAGCATTTTCCGTACACTTTTATTCGGCCCAAATTGTTCTCCTTATCTCTACCCTTCATATAAATATCGAATTGCCCTCTCCTATTGAAATTATTTTTATAAGTTCCGCTTTGTAATTTTAGGGGGAAGCTGCAATCTGCAATTGAAGGGTACAGGAGGGCCGTAGGATATCGGGAGCAATCAAAATCCGCCTTAGTTAGAACAGCTAATAAGTTCAGGACAGCCTATAGGATACTGGCGAAAGGGATGGTGAGGGAGGGTATCCTACCGGCCGAAAATTTAATATTCCACTTGACGCAATACGAAATATGGCAATTACTCAATAAAAAGAATCCAGCATTGATTACGAAGTGAGATAAATCGATATTTAGACCTACACTTTACTGCACGCCTAACTTCTACACTTTATTCTATTTAACGTTACAACTCTCAGCCTACACTACTCTTCAAGTCAGATCGGTACACATTATCGACACTTAACTCTACATTTCTACACTTCACTGTACGATATTTGATTCGAACACACACACACGACACCACAGGTATTAAACTACACTGGATACACCTTATTAAATTCACATCACTATTACATTTCTTTTTTCCACACTCAAAGACACTTTTATACACTTTAATTTAAAGTATTATACTACAATTGAAGAGAATTATCTTCTTTCTACTTTGAAGCACACCAATTCAGCTATTTTAAGGGTATTTTCCCTCAATTTCCTATTATGGCTTGATCACGCCTGGTAAAATTTCGAACAAATATTCTAATTCATGAACTTCCAGAGCTTTGAGAAGACAGAGACTGTATCAAACCTGGAACAAACTGAAATTTCCAGAAGTAATGCTTGAAATGCCTGTACCCGAAGCTGAAAACGACGCCTGGGATATGTCTGATTCTGGTGTGGTTTGTTACGGTACTCCGGTGAGTGTTGGCGAAATAAAATCCAGAGCAGTAGTCATCACTTCTTTGGACGATGTGGATTTGTTGGAAAAAGGTTCGAATGGTACATCAAATCATTCTAGAATTTAATAGGAACGTTTAATTTTTAGGAGATATTCTGATAACAAAGAGCACGGATATAGGGTGGTCCCCTTACTTCCCAATTTTATCCGGTATAGTCACGGAAATTGGTGGGCTGGTATCTCATGGTGAGATTAATAAGGTGTTTCCTGGATGCGAGTAAAGCTTTTTTTTTTCAGGAGCTGTAGTGGCAAGGGAATATGGGTTACCTTGTATAATCGGAGCGAAGAATGCGATGAAATTATTCAAGACCGGAGACGTGGTGCATCTGTCAGGAAAGGATGGAAGGTTAGAACTTGTATCCAGATGAGTCTTGTTCTTCGTTTTAATTGCAGTGATCGAACTAGTACAAATTTAAATTTTATTTCATATATTTTATACTCAGAAAATCATGTTTTGTATGTGGAAGTATTTGTGATATTTTTATTGATGAATAGAAGATTTTCAATAAATATTTGTGATTTTTTTGTGATTATATCACACTTCAGATATCGCTGAAATTTTGCAACAGCCAGCCTTCTTTTTGCGTGCATGTTCTGGGAAACATCGCATTATCATTTTGCTCAAATGTCTGTAATTTTCAAAAATGCAATACCGATCCAATTCAAACATTGTTATCAGTTGTAGAATGTCAACGCGGAAATTCTTGCGAAATTTTACTAGGATCGTATCAGTTGAAAATTTTTGAAAAATCATCAAAAATCATTGAAAAAAATTCTATTTTATATCAGAAACTATTTGTCCGACGTCGTTAAAATGTTGCGAGAGCATTTAGAACCTAACTTTAGTGCCAAGTTCCAAGTTTATACTCGATCGGATCTTTATTGTTGGAGATCCGAGCTGCATCGTATAAGTTCAGCAGCTGAAAGGGTAATCGTTGCCTCGATAACCAATTTTTTATAACCAAGTTCTAAATTTAAACTCGATGGGATATATATTTCATGGTGCAGTATTAAAAAGTTCGTTAAAAGTATCTATTTTAACACAGTTTACATAAATCGTTTCGAAAATAATGTGGTGCAACCTAGTGACAGTTATCAGAATTAATGTTGAACTACTACTATCTACCGTTAGGTGGCCAAAACTCCAAAGGAATTCTGTAAAAAATAGAAATGATTGAATTTGGTTCAACGGATTTCTTTCAGATGGCGCTAGGGGCGTTTTTGATTATCGTAAACATTTTAACCCGCTATATCACCCAAAAAGCCCGTCCAAATTTAATGAAATTAGGAATAAATACCGAGCGGTACCTTCTCTGACGATGTGCCGAATTTGGGGTGAATCCAACAATATCAGAAACTTTTATGGAAAAAAGAAATACATACTCCCAAAAAACTGGTCATAATTCAATGAAAATTGGAATATATAATATGATTGACCTTTTTTTATAATAATTAGAGGTTGTTTTCAGTCGGCAAACTTCAGAAATTTCGATCCAATAAAGAGCAATTGATATAACCTTCGAGTATTATTAATTACATCAATCCAGTGTATCTCCCAAAAAACTGATGAGAATTTCTCGAAATTTAGAATGGGTAATAAACTTGATATTCCCTTATGACAAGGGCATAGCCAGTGGGGGGTTCAACCCCCCCCCCCCCCCCCCTAAATATTTTAGGGTTATTTTTCGTTGCAGAAGAAATCCCTTACACCCCCCTGTACTTTATAAAGTCAATTGCCAAAATTTCAACTAAGAATTTGAACAAACACTCCAAAGCATACTAGCCTCACGTCAGTGCTTTCCCGACTTTTTAAAGTTCTACCTATCCTAGTAAGGACGCTACTTTTTTTTAAACACCCTTTAGAAAATAATCATTAAAGGATACAGTGGGAGGTAAATTAAATGAATTTTCATTCAACAGATATTTTTCAGAGTTTGGGAGAGAAAACCCAGAAAAAACCATTTAATAACCCTGTAGAAAGTCATCAAACCACGCCACTGCCTCGAAGTCATTCGCAATTTCATACTCATCATAATATATTCATACAGTTATATGGATATCTATTCTAATTTTACTGAACTACACTTCGCGACACTTAACTTGGCGTCAACATAATTCTTTCTACATCGATACACACTTCCATTTAGTAATTTTTTTTATTTTGTACTTTAATTTTATATGCATTAAGTCCAATGTACCGCCCCTCCCCTCGCGATCCCAAACCCGCGATAGGCAAAGAAAATAGAGACAAAACGTTTCCCCGATTCTGATCAATTGATTGTTTCCAATGTTGTTATTCTGTTTCCATAGTTTTTCAATTTATTTATTATTAAACGGCGCATCACATTACCGAGCACTGATCAAAGTAGGTATGCCATATAACGGTCGAAGGCGGAAAAATTCACACCGGCATCGGGAAAGTTTAGTTTCCGCAATTTTCGCCGATTTTCATACATTTTTACAAAATTTTTCGATTTTGCTTTTCGGAATGAAAATTGAGTTAAATTTTCCGGTTTTCTCTCGTAATTATGGAAAATCATGACGTGAACTATCTATTTATCGAGTCTGAGAGAGAAAACCGCTCTTCAGGTGAGCCATAATTAATTTTTCTAACATGCCAGAAAGGCGCCTAAATTTTTATCGAATTTTAAATAATTTAATGTTATATTCTACGCCAAAAAATAGGGCGAAAAGTACATATAAGCCAGTTTTTTCGAAAATAAGTTTAAATGAAGTTTTCTTCCTATTTTATTACGCAATGTAAAAATAATCTAACTTAATTTCGGGACATCCTGTATATAGTAATGATGAACCATTCAGAGGTGCCTAAAATAAAAATTAATTCACTTCTGAAAATAACACGATACTGGAATGTTATATGCATTGAGAATAATGGAAAATTCAAACTTTTATTGTAGGATAAAATATGGAAAATTCATTTATTTATTTCATCATTGAATAAATAAAAGAAGATTTAAAACATTACAAAGCGACAAAGTGGTAGTTCGTAATCATTAATTATTGGGTGAAGCATCCCAATACGACGGATAAGTTCGTTAATGGGCTAAATCGGCCCAATGGTTTCCAAGTAATCATTTTGTTTTCAACCAATACAAATCCAATCGGATTGAAACTTGGTGAGTAATTGTAGAATACAAACCTAAGAATGTTTGTGAAATTTTGTGAGAATCGTATCACTAGAAAATTTTAAAAAAATCATTGGAAAATATTAGTCCTGTCACGATAACTTGAGAATGGAAAGAGATAGCGACTTGAAATTTTCAGGTTAGGCTGTGCATCTGAATGCGACATTTGAGTTTTATGTATATATTTAATAGGCATAATCGGCCAATCGGTTTTGCAGTTATACCCATCTGAAATTCTCAATACTCGAAAAATACAAAACCGATCCAATTCAAACATGGTTATCATGTTAGAACACGATCGGATCTATATTGTTTGGAGATCCGAGCAGCCTTGTATGAGTTCAGTAGCTGGATGGGTGACCGTTGCCTCGATAACTTTCGAAAGAAAGGAGATAGGGATTTGCAATTTTCAGGGTAGGTTGCGCATCCGAATGGGAGGGTTAAGTTCGTTTTTGGGCATAATCGGTCCAACGGTTTCAGAGTTATACCCGCCCGGAATATTATTTCCTCGATAACTAAAAAAATATACACTTAATCGAATTGGAGCTTTGTAACTAGTTGTAGAATATCGACATAAAGACGTGTGCAAAATTTTATGAGAATCGTACACCTCTATATTATTTAAAAAAAATTATGAATATAAAAATTACTTGAAAAAATTGCTTGAACCTATTGTTTGGGTTGTTCATTTCAATTTGAAGATCGCAAGCTTTCTAAAATACACCCTCCATAAGGGTTATTTAAGTAGATGGACGTTATTCTCCAAAATGTCAGAATTTATTTATATGAGGAACATAAAAACTTTACTTATCTAGTTCGAAGTCAGCCCCCTCACTGACCTTTAAGGATAAAACTATACCTGAATCTAGGTCGCTGACTTACAAATGAAGCGTACCACCTACGCCTCCTTGAAAGGTAACGGGGATACTCGAGAGCATTAATTTTTTTATCAGATATTGAATTTGTACGGGATTTCAACGTTTTCCTGAAATTCCAACATCGATATACGTCTCGTTTAGTATTTATCAATATTGCCCGTACATTATTAATCGTCCAGTGGCACCGAAGATGTCCTTGTTTGAACCCCAAATTGGGTGGGGTCAATTGAATTTTCGATGGGAATCCAGGGATTTCGGGAGCTATTTTTAACGATGGGCGTGTTTGGAACGATAAATTGGACGATATAATATTTAATTCAAGTTCTACGCCATTAGACCCGAGGAATTTCTATGGAATTAAATCTGGCAGGTACACTGTAATTGAGGTAATGATGAGCGTTTAAAAAAGCGTCGAAATATGGACGACCCTTATCTGGAGGATGGTTTGACGCCAGAATAGAGAAAAGCTACTGCAGTTGTCTCGATCTGACTTTCGGGTAAGGGTGGGACTGCTGAGCACTTGTACCACATGGGCAAGTCAACAAACGAAACATGCAGGTTCTGTGGACCGTAAAAAAAAACAGCCGAACATATAGCTAGCAAATGTCCAGAGCTGGCCAGCCTAAGAATTCTACAAATGGCTCATATTCTTGATAAATTGTATATTGTATATTGTTGTAGGGAGTAACGTTGCACTGTGACCTTAAGGTCTATTGTGCCCCCCCCCCCCCCCCCATAGAGCTGACGATGTCCTAAGGCTGCAGTTCCCTGTGAGGAAACCAGTGAGGAATTTCTTGGAGAGATCCCAGAAAATACTTCTTTCAGTTTCTTCTTTCATCCGGAATTCAATTCACTTTTGTAGGTGTATCTACCAAGCCCAAAGTAGGGTTCCGGGCCAATAAAGGAGGTTTCTCTTCTTGATAAATTACTGACACTTTAAACATATTCCGTATCTACCATTGCCTTTTCTTCCCGTTGAATGAAATATCGAATTATTTTAGATTCCTCGAGGAGACCAAGCGAAGGGAGCACAGCGAGCCTCAACATCCCTCAGCACAGACAAGACACCCCTCACATCTCGACAATCGAGAGTACCATCTTACCGAGGACCAAGTCGAACTCTCTGAGCAACATTAAGTTCAGCAAGGTTGAGCACGACAACCACCTTAACGGGATCGAGGAGAGTCCCAGGCAGACCAACAACTCCCTCTGCTTCAGAAGGGGGTCCCTCCAACCGGACCAGGTCAGAAATAAACCTCTGTTTCCTCTTTGTCGCCTCTATTCCCGCTCTATCAACTTAATGATGAATCTTATAAGGGCCAACAAAATACAAAACTTACCAATTCAATCCATAGACCATAAAAAAGATCAAATCTTGGCACAACTATAGAAATTAAGTTTAACTTCTGACACGTGTCAATTTTTTTCAAAGTATTTTCAAAATCTCCAAAATTCACGCAACAATCGAGATTGTAGAATGTGCAGAGCCCCTGGTAAGACCCTAAGAACCTTCTGATTTTATTACGTCACCCGATCCCGTTTGTTTCAGTAGAAACCGAGCAATTTCCAAGCTGTCAAAGATGCCTTCGGGCCCCAACTTAACGCAGACTCTTACCCTACCATACCGGGCACCCCACTGCCATCGCTCGTTAAGGAACCGGACTTTCCGTCAGACGAGGTCCTGGAAACGCTGGTCAAGACTCCTCCAGAAAAAGAAGAGGTAGGTGGAATCCTTCCAAAAACATTTCGTGTAAAACTTGTTGCCGGGACTCTACAGAAGCTTTCACATTGTTCAGATGTGTTTTCTCCAGTCGAGTTTACTATCCGGTATGACTCCTAGATGTTTGCACTCACTGGAGATATTCAGAGTCCGACCATTAAGGATTTAGAGGGATTGACTCTAAACCCTTGTTATCCCGTGAGGAGACGTGACATGTTCTTGCCGAGACCAAGATAATTTTTTTATTTCTAAGTGGTAACGTTTCAAAGGAAGTTTTAGGAGTGATCTTTGTTGGTTAATATGCGAGGAAATGCAGACGCTATAAATTCTGTAATAGCTGGGTTGCTCCTCAGGTTTATCGCCCACTTTTCCAACATCAAAGATCGATTAGCGTTTGTGTACATAGCAATTTCTTTGTGTGTAACGAGCAAATATATGTCGTTAACAATTATATCGCCACCCCACTATATTCAGGTGTAATTTGGGACAAATTGATCGCAGGAAGTGACAGCTGCATGAAATCCATAATAAGAAATTAAATTGCCCTCTATTAAATTCACATAGTTGGAAATTGATGCACGACGATGATCCGCCGGAAATAGCCATGCGTTTAACTTGCTCTATCGGTTTATTATTTTCTCAGGTAATAAACGTTCGAAAACGTGGGACTCTGTGATTTTCACAGTTTACTTAGTGATTTATATCGGATTAAATATCGATTGTTAAGTAGGCTAATGTCAAATGAAATCATATAAGCTAATATCAAGTAGGTTTGGTATCAAATGAAGTCCTAGTGACACATATTTTTTTTGTTCAAATCTTTATAATGCCAAAAAAAGTAACTTGAAAGAGAAAGGACTTAGAAAAATAAATTATGTGAACGATTTCCTTTGATTTTTGCTTCAAGACCACCTCTTAAAATTTTCCGCGTCAATTTATAAACACACTGTATAAATAATGAAGGGAATTTGTGTATTTTGACGAAAAATATCGATACCTTACACGGATTTTTTTTAGTTCATCATATATTCATATATGTATAAAATCGGGACGAGACCGTACCCTTGCGGTACACCGTACCTTTCCATGGTCACAACGGATTATCATATGCGATATTTGATTGATTCGGTATTTACTTGATGGCTTCTTCTAATTTTTTAAATCATAATTTGTAGAATTGTCCTGTGGATAGTTCTTGCAATATGTCTCTAATATTTGTATCTATTCATATTGAAATCTAAGAGAGTCATATTCAGGAATTGGACCCGGAGAGTCTGTACTTTCGCGACGGTAAGAGGAAAATCGACATGGTTCTGGTGTACGAAGAAGAAGAGTTCGGAGTCATGACAGAGGCAGAGGCTAGACGTCGCGATTACAGGAGAATCTTTCAGGTATTTACAGTGTTTAAAAAGCAATGACGTGAAGTCAGAACATGCGCGCAAAAACCTACCCTCGCGGTTAAAAAAACTCATCTCTTTTCTCCCAAATTCTTTCGAAGGAGAACCTGGTGAGGGAAGGCTTGGAGCTCGAGATAGAACACAAGGACACCTCCTTCGACGGAAAATCCTGGTTCCTGAAAATACACCTGCCGTGGAAGACGAAGACTCGTTACGCAGAGGTTATGGGCCTAACGCTGCCCATCAAACGGTTCATCACGATCTCGGTCAAGGCCTGGGTAAGCCTCGGTCCCTCGTTGTTTCATCCTTTTCCATAACCCAGATTCTTCTAGGACGACGAGAAGAACGATAAGGAGACGCCCGGTGTGTGGACGAAGCTGCAGAAATGTTGGGAGCATTTTTTCCAATACGACACAAAGTTAATCGAGGAAGATCCATCCTTTCATGCAGCCACGCAAGGGGCGGACAGGGAAGAACAGTAAGTCACAATTGATTTATCAACAAAAAGTGTGGCTATTTGCTAATAACTAAAAGACTAAATATTCCTCGATTTTAACCATCAACGAATATCGTTCGTGCATCACAGAGGGTTGGAGTTCGTAAGGAACTTCCTAGGTGGCGCTGGTAAGATTTAATTTCCAGTACTACGCCATCATAGGCCGTAAGACTCCTAGGACTCCTCCGTTTGTCATTCGGTGGCTTAGTTACGCCGTGTGTCTTTTGGTTATCAGTAAGAAATTTGGGGATACTCTGATATTTTCAGATTCATCGTAAAGGACAGAGTAACAGAATATGCGAGTTCCCAAAGGAGCATGATAGTGATGCAAATCCTGCTCAGAGTACGATACGATGACGCGTCTGACAAGGTGAACAATTTAACATTATTTACGAACCAGAAGATTCATCTCTGTCTATTGTAGGTGGGAATCAGAAGATTGCTCAACGATAACACGTATCTTGCATGCTTCCCCTTGCACGAAGGCAAGTTTGACAGGGAGGGAAGCAATGGCAGGCTCCTGGATCGAAGGGTAAGTTTCTAAAACACTTTTACCGACATAATCACCTTGAAAAACTTCACATCCTACAGTTGTTGTATCTGCAATGGGCCAGGCCAACGAAGTGGATGAAGAAACAGCCCCTGGGCCTGATCAGGAAATACTTCGGTGATAAGATAGGTCTGTACTTTTGCTGGTTGGGGTTCTATACCAAAATGCTGTACGCGCCCGCGATCGTAGGACTCATCTGTTTCATGTACGGCCTGTTGACAATCGACAGCCCTGACAACATCCCCACGTGAGTAACGCGACAAAAACGGAGGACCGAGAACCGAACCCTGGGTAACGCCGAACGTCTGCGTTTCAGGAAAGAGATATGCGATAAGAACGGACCCGGAAACATCACCCTATGTCCCCTATGCGACAGGGCATGCAAGTACCAGAGACTGTTGGACAGCTGTAAATTCGCAAGGTTGACGTATCTTTTCGACAATCCAGCTACCGTGTTCTTCGCCATTTTCATGAGCCTGTGGGGTGAGTGGAGGATTTTTCCATGAAATAACAGTAACAGACATTATGTGTTGTAGCTACCGTTTTCCTGGAGATGTGGAGGCGGAAACAGAAGATGATACAGTGGGAATGGGACCTACACGGGACGGAGCTGGATGAAGAGCCAAGACCAGGTATGAAAGATCACAGGGTTGGAGCGTATTTTTGAGTATTTGAATTCGAACGTTTCAGAGTTCGAGGCGAGTGTCAAAACGTTCCGTACCAATCCTGTTACCAGAGAAAAAGAGCCCTATCTTTCCGCAAAGTCGAAATCGTTGAGGTACTTCATCACGGGGTCCGCCATAGCGTTAATGGTGAGTGACAAAATATCAATAATCTCAGATAACCCAAGTGAATTATCAAAATTTTCCTTTTCGGGCAGCTCTTGGTGGTCTTGTGCGCGGTCTTAGGCACAATAATATATAGACTCTCCATAGTTTCCGTCATCTACGGAGGAGGAGGCTTCTTTTTAAAGAAACACGCCAAAGTAGTGACGTCGGTCTCAGCAGCCATCATCAACCTGATAATCATCATGTGCCTGACGAGGGTGAGTACACATAGACCCGACCTTTCGGCAGTCTCATTGCCCTCTCTCACCAGTTCTACCACAGACTGGCCATCTACCTGACTAACCTGGAGAACCCGAGAACCCACACCGAGTACGAGGATTCCTATACCTTCAAAATCTTCATGTTCGAGTTCTTGAATTTCTATTCGTCCCTCATCTACATCGCGTTCTTCAAGGTTGAGTATTCGAGGATCCTCGAGACTTTATCCTTTTACCCTTTTTCTTCTTCTTGCAGGGGAGATTCTTCGACTATCCAGGAGATATCGTGGTGAGAAAATCTGAGTTCCTGAGGGTGAAGGGGGACGTGTGCGACCCAGCGGGTTGTCTCAGCGAACTCTGCATCCAGCTGGCCATCATCATGATAGGGAAGCAGATCTTCAACAACTTCGTTGAGCTTTTTAACCCGTGAGTGAGTTATCTGTGCATCATAAATTATCGCCGAGTATTACTGATATCAAACCTCCTGATTCTTCTACCCTCCGAACAGATTCATGAACAACTGGTGGAGAGGCAGAAGTCACAGATCCGCCACGAAGGACCTCTCGAGGAAACACACAAGGTGGGAGGAGGATTACCATCTGCAGGACCCCGGAAGATTGGCCCTTTTCGACGAATACCTGGAGATGAGTAAGCAAACAAGAGAAACGTCATGACGAGCTGTCATCGAAGACAACACCGCAAAGAACATCGTATATTATCGCTTTCAAATTATTCAATATTTTAAACTCAGATTTAAGGAACAATAATAAGTTATACTAGTTTTGAAAATAAGATAGGGTTCGCTTTGACATCAGTCTGTGTAGTCGAATTCACGAATAGGCTCTGGAGTTAGAGAACCAGCAAGAATTTCGTCCTTGCTAAACTAGTAGTAAATTCTTGAGAACGAGTGGTCCGATTGTCACGAAACTGTGACACAACCTTCTAAAGTGTGCCACTATGGAATGCCTTAATTTATTCTGCATTTGTTGCGCCATCTATGTGCTAGTCTGGAAACTTTTTGATCATGTTGTACCTTGGTCAATTATACAATATGTTATATTGTAATCTTGTTAATACATTAAACTTAAGTTGTCTCGAAGATACGACACTAAGATATTCCTTCTTCTAGTTCTTCAGTACGGCTTCGTCACCCTCTTCGTGGCAGCCTTCCCCCTGGCACCTCTCTGCGCCCTCCTGAACAACATCGCGGAGATCCGTTTGGACGCTTACAAGATGGTGACGCAGGCCAGACGACCTCTGGCGGAGAGGGCCGAAGACATAGGCGCCTGGGAGGGCATACTTAGGGCCATCACGTACGCAGCTGTGGTGTCCAACGTAAGTGTCGCAATTTTCGTTGTGTGCTAATAAAATTTCAACAATTTTCATAGAAGCAAGTGCGACGAATATTTTTTGATTCATTTATTAAACTTATTAGAAGTAAGTATAGAAAGTCTGATAACTATTTCATGCAACTGTAGCTATAAGGTTCCGAATGTACTTTGTGTAGAAATTGAAATATTTCGATGTTTTCAAGGCCTTCGTGATCGCTTACACCAGCGACTTCATTCCGAGGATGGTTTACAAGTATAAATATTCCAAGTCTTTCGATCTGAACGGATACATAGATGCTTCCTTGTCTGGTAAGTTTGAACGTGGCTTCTAAAGGGCAAGTGCCTTCATTCAAATTACAGATTATTGCTTGATTTTTAAGTTTTCTCTAATATCGAAATAATCGAATAAATAAAAGTTAAATGCAAACAAAATTAAAGCATTTTTTGTAATATTATATGAAGTGATCTGTGTTATGTGTTGAAGGCCATGTAACCAGTTTTCTTCAATAACTGTTTCAGGGTCAGGAATAAATATTATTTCATTATTAAAATTATTATTAATACCCACATATTTTACGATAATTTAGGAGTTCAAAGCAGCGTTATTATAACTGTTCATCATCATTTGTATTACTGAATACTCATGAATTAATATTAATGATGTGTAACTTGAGAATGGCCTTTTCTTAAAATCCCTTTTGGATTCTTCAAATCCCTACCAATTGTTCCATTCCCTCAGTTTCTCGATTTTTTCAGAATTCAACACCTCCGATTACGCGGAGGGTATGGGAGGCGACAACGAGGGTAAACCTCCACCCCAGAGGTGTCAATACAGGGGTAAATTCGAAAAATTAACATGTCTCTGGCCTGGTAAAATATGATTTTGTTGCAGGATATAGAAACGGTCCAGATGAGAGTAACCCCTACGATCTGAGCCCCCAGTATTGGCACGTATTCGCTGCCAGATTAGCCTTCGTAGTCATCTTCGAGGTAAAAACTATTTAGAAGTTGATATTTGGAAATATTTCATCTGAGAATAAATGATATACCCTTATAAAATTCCACATTTCTTACTTTTCGCAGCACATTGTATTCGCACTGGTCGGAGTGATGCAATATGTCATACCAGACATCCCTTCCGAGGTAAGTATACACCTAAAAACACCACGAAATCAACAAAAATCACCAATGATTTTCAGCTGAGGACTCAAATACAGAGAGAGGCTCTCCTGGCCAAGGAAGCCAAGTACGAGCACGGTTTGAAAAGGCAAGATAGCGACTATGACGAGATCTTGCACGCCATCAGGGAGAATAACAATTCTTCGAGAAACGGTGCCAAGGACGTGAGGGGTTAGTAAGGTATCCCTGGTAGCATGAGGTCCATCGAACGTTTTCCTTACAGTTTCAGGTCTTCGGGGTTCGTGGGCCAGACGTCTCAGCCGTATATCGGACGACTTGGACGCCCACGTCGAGGTCACGAGTAGAACTAAGAAAAATTCGGTGTCTTCGACGGTTTGGGAAGTGACCTGAAGGGGCCCCCCCCACCGGTACGAGTGTGTGCGTGTGCGTGTGAAAGAGTGACGTCTCAATTCAACAAAATTTTAATGCTCCTTTCTTGTACATACTTATTTTAAAGAACTAAAGATTCGGGTAGTTTAGATTTCTTTGTATTTATCGTTACTTAATAAAAAGTATTATTGTGGTATTATTTTTTTCTAGACGGCTAACTACTGGTTGCGTTTTTAGCATAATCGATAAACTTCAACATTAGTTTTTTCACGAATGCTTTCTTGGGGTTCACCGCTCTGGATATGTCTTCTATCAGGGGATCCGGATGTTTTTCGTAGTCCAGGATGCCTTTGTCGGTGACTATGGACATGCCGAAAACTTCCATTCCTCGTTTGGAAGCTGTAAGTACCTCTGGGACCAGGGAAGTGCCCACAGCGTCGACTCCCAAGGTTTTCCATTTGACGATATCGACATAGTTTTTAGGTAGTGAGTTTTCAATCATAGCGTACAATCCTGTTTTAACGTGTTTGTCCATGCCTGGAAGGGGAATGATTCAATTCGGAGATTCGATTCGATGCAAAACGGATGAGGTGATAAGACGAATACCTGAACTCAATGCAAGGTTGAGACAAAAGGGTTCATATCCAGATGAAATCCAAGAAAGCTTAAAATAAAGGAAGATTCGTTTGAGACAGACATTTGTGCTTGAAAACAGACGGTACATGTTTGCTAAAATATATACAATAAGATGTAAGAATGAAGTTGAGGCAAAAGGGTTGGTATAAAAACAAAATACAAGATAAACCATGCAGGACGACCACAACTGAAGAAAAGACACCGGAAAGTTCTGACAAACTACTGATAGCTATGACTATCTACATCCAGAAGTTTCTACTATTCGAATTCAAAAATAAAAAAAAAATAGGAAAGGGTAAAACTATTATTTCCGAATATGACACAAAAACAACAAACTTCAAATAATCCAAACATAAATTAACACTAAGCGAGATATTTTTCGACCCCATTTAATTTAGAGATATTTGTTGTATTCACTCTACTTGAAATAACGATATAATATACAGATATACATATATATATATATATATATTGATAATACAAAAATAATAACAAAATATAGGTTTACGGCCTCGGGTAAAGCCTTGGGTGCACTAGAATTATTTTAAGTATGAAAGAAAACTTGCTCAAAACTGGGTTTCCTTAAAACCAAAATTGGGCCAAAGGTAATTTTTTTTCCAATTCCAAGCTGGGACAGTGTAAATCATGCATAATTTTTCATTTGAGTTAAGATGGAGTTGCATCAATTAAAAGCCACCAACAATCAAATTTTGAAATATAGATTATTATTATTTTTAATATTATTACCTTCCTCAACCGCGATCCTCTTGGCGGTTTTCATGAAACATCCATCGTACAACCTGGAACTCTCCTCCACCTGGTTCCTGGACATCTTCGCCGGGTTGTCGTCTAGCCTACCGAGAACCACGTGACTCCCGATCAGCATCACGTCCCCCAGCTCGAATCTGTCGCTCAACGTACCGGCGGCATTCGTCACCAGCATCCTGTGGCAACCCAGACACCTGGCCACCTTCACCGGAAAGGATACCTCTTCCGGAGTGTAACCTTCGTGCAGATGGAACCTTCCCTCTTGCACCAAGACGTGAACGTCAGACACCCTCCCATAGAGGAAATACACGGGGGGTAATCCTTCCTTTTTGGGGGGGAAACGGGGTATCTCATCGCTGGGAATTTTGATTGGGGATTCCAGTATGTCGGGGAAGTTACCTGGGGAAAAACTGTATTCAGCCTAAACATTCTAACATCCAATTTTCAAATTATTTGTTTTTAAATGCGAAGTAGGATCCAAAAGGCAGATCAGGTCCATTCGTGGACATGATCTTCCCATTCGTACCCCGTAATCTATCCTGGGCATAATGTTCCCCAGAACATGCGCGCAAAAATAAAATCTATCACTCACCTAGTGCGTAGGTGTGCATGATGAAAACAGACGGACATACCGGTAGTTTACCGGCCAAAAAGGACACAGCTTCGTCGAAATCCATGTCTGAATCACTGGAATTTTGAACAACTTCTAAATCGGACAGCGTCATTGGGACTGTCACGTGTGAAGTCTCCCATCAAATTCGAAACAGCGGCTTGGGGTACGTGTAACAGTAAATCTTTAAATCGTCCATGTCCATCTCGTGGTAGGATATGTAAGCTTCGGCTTTACAGTGATTCTTCCAGAATTCTCGTGAGGAGGACGTCAGTTCGTTGTTCCAAGCCTGGAAAAACTTATATTTAATATCTTATTCAGTCGCATATTTGCTTGAAAATTTCAAATTCTCTGTACAAATAAACATTGAAGGGACTGAAATGTCGCCCTGTGGAACTCCCATAAGATCCAAATTTCAATGCATATTATATTTAATATAGAAATAAATAAGATAAATATAATGTTTGCCAGAAAAAATGGTTGTAAAGACAGATTGAAACTAAAGAAGAGAATCTGAGAGATAATGGTTGAAGAAGGAACCTGTAGATAGAAGAAGACGACACAACATCCCAAAATCTATCACCTCTAAGAGGAAAATTTGAGAATACAACAATATATCAACCTTTTCCGAATGTTCCACATGAAGTAACACCAACTTGTCCTCGAATTTCAAACAAAATTTTCTAGCCCTGTTCAGAAATTTCTTAGTCTTGCTAACAGTCTCTAATATGTACGAATAGTAAGCCTCCAAAAGGTACAGCCTGAAAAAAAGCCATCAGTGAAACTGCACATCTAAAAAATAAAAATTCTTGAAAAAGAAAAAAATTATGTGTGCAAAAGAATATCTTCCATTTACCTTGCACTGATGAAGGGTCGCACGGCTGCAGTCTGATGCAACTTCTTCAACAGCCTCTGAACATCTCCCTTTCCCTCTATCATCCCTGAGATGCTCCTCTTGTTGATCCTGTTCACTAGGGTCAGCAGGGTGCCCTCCAACAGGTACAAGTTGGAGATGGCTCGGTTGTTGCTGTCTATCTCGCAGTCGCGATATATCTGCAGCTCCTTCTTGAACATGGAGGCGTCCTCGTATCTGTTGTTCCTCAAATACCTTCGCAGAAAGAACGTTTGAAGCGTGTCTTAGAAATATTATGGATTAATTATAGAACTCACCAAACCCACATGGTGATCATCAGCCTCATCTTCGCCTCGCAATATTTTTGGCTTCTGGTGAAGTCTTCAGCGTGGTAGTGCATCTCCACGCTGCTGAAGGGACATAGAATGTAACCGGTCTCCAGGTGGAACATAACAGCGAGGGAGTAATACCATGTTCTTCCTGATATACAACAATGACCAGATTGTGAATAGTTGATGAGGAAATATAGAGCAACTTTCAGGAGCAAAAAAAAGGACTGGCCTTTGGATATTAATGATATTGGCTCTTGAATAGGTGTTCCCCAAAGCAACTGTCCGGGTCCTATTCTTTTATTGGTTAACTACATTTAATAACCTACACAAACCTGAATTGTTCTCTATTTCGTCAGCGAAATACTCCAGTTCCCGCAATATGGTGGTAGCATCACTTATGATCATTCTGTCAAACAGTATCACGGCGATCAGGGTGAATAACTTTATGATGGTTGGCATGTTGTTGCATTTGGTGGCTATGCTGATCGCTATGTAGCCCACCTGAAGTGCGGATTCGAACTCCGCCCTCGCCATCCTAAAAAATATATATAAATCTAAAAATAAACTCTCTTAGTGTTCATCTTAAGCCATACGATGAATATATTGATGAAAAGATAATAAAAGATGATTACCTGGCTTCGAAAATAGTCAAATACAAATCGGAAACAGCTCTAAGCTCGGGAGCTTCCACAAAATTTCTTTTTTTGTGGCAATATTTCAAAGCGTGCACTTCCAAACAGATACACATCAACCTCCTCTCGTAGTGTTGAGCTATGATCATCATATAGGAGAATGAGTCGCAGATCCTTATCAAGTTGGTCTCCGTCTGAAGGCTATTCTTGAAGCTCATCAGCACTGCCAGTTCAGCTAATCTCCACTCCCCCCTCGCCTTAAAATAATTGATCCCCACATTTTCGCTTTATACAAATTGACAAAATGACTCACTATGTGTATCTTGCACAGGTTCAATGTAGTCTCTGCAATGCTGTTTGAGATATATAATTGGGCCACATCGTCTGTTTCATTTAAATAGGAACCGGGGCTAAAGTATAATCTGAATCTATGCTTCCATGTCTGATGGTATAGCTTCAAAGTGAAACTCAAGGATTTCTCGTTTTTCGGATAAGAAAGTCCTACAAATTAACATAGAGTCACCGCAATCTACGGTCAGCAACTAACCAAAAGTCTTCATGGCCTTCAGAAAGGTCTCATATGCTTCTTCCGCTTCGTCCAAGTCTAAAAGAACATTTCCTTTCAAACCGTAAAATTTGGCAATCAACATGTTTATCTTCCATTTGGGATCATTCAAAAGATGAGCTCTGTTCTGAAAAATTATAAATCAAATACAACATTCCGTTACTTCCTTGCACCCTTACTAACTTCCAAAATATTTAGAGCTTCTTTTATCGTACCCATGCAGGAGGCAAAATTCTGGTTGGCCAAAGAGATCTTTATATAATTTATACACGTTATGATCATCTCGTGCCACTGTTCTGAAAAAAATACAAATTGAAATTATTCCCCATAATTTTCCTTTCTTGTTATACCTACCTATTGTCTTACAATTAATGATATACACAGATACTTATATATTAGGTTTTGGAATTTACATTTGGAGGCAGTATCCTTCTGTAAAAGTATTAGACGCTATTTTCTTTATTGCATTAAAATTCAATTCAAATTAATCAATTTTTTTAAATATAAAGTTTAGTGATTTTTGCATTAAAAAAAATCAAGTTGGCATCACTGCTTGACATAGAATAAAATCACAGAATAATCTATGATTATAAAATCATAGCTGTGATAAAATTGCTCTTCCACAAACGAACAAATCAATACAAAATCGGTAAATAATACGTCCGCTCATTCTTCAACGCCTTATATTTCAATCAATTTTCGAAATATAACCTTCAGTGATTTCTCTTATCAACATTTTTTTGGATGGCATCACTTTTTAACATGACAAATGAAGAGGCCAACTGACAGATTCTAATCGGACTAAATACTCTATCTGATCTATGATTCTGACGCAGAGTGACAACATATAAATTAAAAATATTACTGCTAATCGTTGAATGTATTCTTTTTTAAAGGCATATCATAAATAGATTGCAAATAGCATTATTTTTTATCGATCGCTGTAAAAAATGTCCAAGGCTCGCAAGTTTCAATTCGATCGGATCTGTATTATTTGAAAAAAAAAATTACAGAAATTTGGATAGAAGGATAGCAAGCTGTTCCCTAGAACATGCGCACAAAAATATAACGATAAGTCTTTGAAAATTGGAGGGATGTTCACAAATAAATAGACAAATCAGAGAACAAACTTCGATCTCGATATTACCACTTCCTATGAAATGTCGTTTCAATCTTTTAAACATGTTGTTGAGTATCAGATGGCATTCGCATGATAAAAAATCGGACTTCGAGAACGTTCGCACCAACGAAGGACGCTTCCTCAGTCTGAATACAGCCAATGGATTAATCAATTTCGAACTCTCCGCATCTGAAACGAGTAGAATAAAAAAATCCACGTTCTAGTGACGAGTTCGACTTACGTCTGATGTCATAGCTGAGATCGGTCTCGCTGCTCTTGTCCATAATGAAGCTCTTCCCACCGTTGAGATGGCTCGACAGGGTAGCTCTTGATCTGGTCATCGTGGCCCTGCCAGATAAGTGGGTCGAATGGTAGAAGAGTTCATCGACGTCCATCTGCTCCAGTTGGGGGGTTTTTCTCTTCTTGTGGGCATCGAACGTTGTTCTACCCATCGGGTTCTGCAATAGTTAAACGATAAATCTCGAAAGAATTAACAGAAATTGGTTCGAGCCCTGTGGACAGGAGCTTTTTGGCGCTCTTGTTCAAACAGACAAATTATATCTCTGAAAGTATTGGTTTCTCAGAGTTGGGAATTATATCAATGGATTTTTATGATAGAACTGCATCATGAAAGAAATTAAATTTAAAACAAGTGTCGTTTAAAAAAAATACTTCAAAAATTATCATTAAAAAAAAAGAGCAATCTGCATTGCTTTAATGCTTAAAAAATTGTCATTAAATTCATTTATCAAGATTAAATGAGCAATCTGCAATGATTCAACCTCGTGGAATGGGTTGTTGCAACACTCGGTGCATAGTTTTCACAATTCGAAATACCTAAAGGAAATATCATCGAAATGTCTAGAGCGATGCTGGAGACATCATAGCAGATTGTCCATTTATTCCTGATATTTGAGTAGGTAGAGGCTTACGAACAAATTATTTTAATAGTTCAAAATATACAGGGTGTCCCAAAAATACCACGCGAAAGTGACACTGGAGATAGATTGGCATTAGGTATATCAGATAGCATCAACATGACCTCAGTAAAAGTCCGCTGGTTTTCGAGATATCACCACTGTTGCGTCCCATGACTTCACATGTTGGGAAGCGCTCATTTGTATTTCTAAACAAAGCAGCTCGCTTGTAAAACTTAAATGTTTGGGTTAACTGGTTTATTTTTGCATGGGTGGTCTCACCCTTGAAATTAATATTTTCCACGGAAAGATAATTGCAAGTAAAATATCTTGTAATACTTCTACCCTTGTAGAAGTATTTATGACCTATTTCCTGTGAAATATTGATAAAATGCATACAACAACTAACACATTGCCAGAGCTGTGAGTCCTTTGTCTAGATTCTAACCCATACAAAAATCTAGAATTTTCCGATTAGATCGCCACGGCTTTGGCTATTCTCTAAATCGAAGGCGTAGATTCCGAATCTGTAATTAGTTTTTCCGTATCCCGATTAATTTTTGTAATATGGCGAAAAATCCGACTGATTAGTCCATTTTCCGGAGGTAGAGCCAGAAATTGCGACTTTCTTCGTCATTGCTCCGAAAATAATCGAGATACGGAAAATCTAATTACAGATTCGTGATCTGCGTACCCGAATTAGTGAATAACCAAAGCCGCGTCGACCTAATCTGAAAATTATAGTTTTGTGTATGTGTTGGATACTAGAGAAAACTTTTTGGCGTTTGACGGATTCGCTCATTACCTAATATTTTCCGAACGGATAGAGATACAGAAAAAATAGATACATAAATCTAAACGTCGTCCACCGACCAATCATCGGGGAAAATTTGGATATCAAGATGTGAAAATCATAGATTTCGGACGGGAAAGAAGAATTTTCCTTCGATTCCGGGTCAAAAATATTTCTAAGTGCCGACCCAAAAAATTTTTTTCATGGTATATCGATACGGAGCTCGTGTCTAATTGAATCGAGGTCGCTGATCAGGAATATGAAACCAGTTTTTCCCTAAGTGGCGTACTTTGGGAAAATTTCCACTTAAAGTGAAAAAATTGAAGAAAATAGGTCAATTTTGGAACTTTCCACCGCCCAAAAAAATCGGAGTAGGGTGTTGCTGATTTTTTACGTCATATTTGGATCCTTTATCTATCGAATCATCCGAACAATAAATGTCCAGGTCGTACGCTTCGGAAATTATGATTTTTTTTCCCGAGGATCTATTTTTCGGAAAATTCTTTCCGCGATATTTACTCGGAAAATTTTTGTAATAAATATCTGATTCGGTAGATTCGGAATCTACGGCCCCGAATCTATAAGAATAAGTACCCGTTTCATAGTTTTGCGTCAAAAAATTTTTCTCGAAAAATGGGATTTTTTTAAGGCTAATGTATTAAAAAATTGCCAAAATTCGACCGGTCTCCGATTTCGATGCAAATTACGTCATTTACTAATTCGGGACGGTAGATTACGAATATATGATCGGATTTTTCATTAGAGAATTTTCCGCGGAAAAACCGCGAAATGAATTTTCCGAAAAACAGACCCTTGGGAAAAAAATCATAATTAGTACGGCCTGGACATTTTCTGTTTGGATTATTCAGTAGATAAAGGATCCATATATGAGGGCAAAAATCAACAACACCTTACTCCGATTTTTTTGGGCGGTGTGAACTTCCAAAATTGACCTATTTTCGTCCATTTTTTCACTGTAAGTGAAAATTTTCCCAAAGTACGCCACATAGGGAAAAACTAATTGCATATTCGTGATCAGCGACCTCGATTTGAGTAGACACGAGCTCCGTATCGATATACCATGAAAAAAATTTTTTGGGTCGACACTTAGAAATATTTTTGACCCGGAATCGAAGGAAAATTCTTCTTTCCCGTCCGAAATCTATGATTTTCACATCTCGATATCCCGATGATTGGACGGTGGACGACGTTTAGATTTATGTATCTATTTCCTCTGTATCTCTATCCGTTCGGAAAATATTAGGAAATGAGTAAATCCGTCAAACGCCAAAAAGTTTTCTCTAGTATTTAACCCAGGGGTCACCAATTAGTTTCATTGGAGGTCCGTTCATAAAATCTGTATATCTGTCGCGGGTCGTTGATAGCATTATGATGGCATAAGAATTTGACTAGCAGTTAATCTAAATCCAATATCTATAATTAGTAAATAAAACGAAAAGTGTCAGTTGATCCATTCAAAAATTATTGGTGAAAGGGTGAGACAAACAATAGAATTATATAAAATACAATAGCAAGATTCAATATTTGAGCAGATCTTCGAGATGTATATCACGAATATGCGGTTTCTTAAACTGGCGATTTAAATGGTGGATGCGCTTTCGACAGCTTCCATAATTTTGATAATTTGAAATTAATTTGCCTCAATATGATTTTAAGTGCAAGAAGTTAGATCTGGAACTCACGTTGTCCATCTTGAAGCCGGTCCTAGTGGGAAAGTAACCGCACCCGCAGGACACGCATCGCCTGGTCTCCTTCTGTATGAACTTGGCGGCCCTCAAGTGCAGCTCCTTCCTTTCCTCGTCCGGAATCAGATCGTGGACGGTCCTGCCGAAACTCTCCGACCTGAAGCGCATGAATCCGCAGGAAGCGTACTTGGGCATGAACAGGCAGCTATCGTGGATGTTTAAAGCGACGCAGCGGCAATCGACAGCCCTCTCGGCGGTGGGATCGTAAGATCTGTTCCTCAGGAGGATGTAGTCGCCGCCCAAGCTGAAATCGCCCCCTGCGCAACAGATGACTTCCTTCTCGAACAGCTTTTGGAGGACTGAAAAAAATGCTCTCAATGATTTTGCCGAAGGATCCCCTAGCTAGAGACGCGACCGAGATATGAGGAGTGCCTCAAGGATCTCATCTTGGATCGAGACAACAATTCAGTACGGACTGGTGAAAAATATCATCCTTTACCTTCGCCGGCATCCCTCTCGCAGACCGGCATCCACATGAAGAAGAGCAGTCGTCTGGTGAAGGGATCCCCCAGCACCGAGGAGCACCTGAGCACCGTCTGCTCCTCGTAGGAGAAACGGTCGTACTTCTCCAGGAAGTGGAGGTCGTCGGTCACGTTCGGATCCACGTCCCTCTCGGGCTCCAGTTTGCCCGTCAGGAGACATACTGGAACTACGGTCTCCTTGCAGAAGATCTCCTGCAGGCCTCTTCTGACGTCCACATTCTGGAAGGCGTCCCTGCAGCTGTCTATGTACACAGACCAAGCATCCGTCACCTGAAGTTGATCTTTGGTCTTTTCCTCCAAGAGGGCTTTGTAGTACTCCACTGATACCGGTGGCATCCTACAGCGTAAGAAAGAAATTCCAACGGTGGTTAATGAGCATTGACCCAATAGACCACATTAGTTAGGTTAGAATCATTCGCTTGTCAGGAGATCCATATTCAAATTTTTTAACAAGGAATTTCAACTTCGAGATGAAACCACCCCATTTAAAAGAGAATGTTAGTACAGAGACAACAAGTATTGGGTACCTTCATCATTAGTGCATGTTTTCATGTTATTTCCACATTAAAATCTACTTCTATTTATTCTTAAATCAAAATTGAAACCATTATAGTTCGAAAGATTTCCGTATGTCGTAGATGACTCCTGTTGTGCGTCATTACAAGGCCGATTTAGGGTTATGTTATTATTTTTGACTGATTTCGAGTGAGCTAAGACATACGTCAATCGAATTTGGTGAACACTTTTATATTTATTAATTATTTTATATACAATTATACAATTTTGTTATGAAAACTCGATTCTAGATGGTTGAGAAAGGTTCACAGAATCTATTTCAACCGAAATAAACCTTAAGAAATTAGTCAAAGTGTCTAAAAACAGGCGAGAAATTCGCGTAAATCTTAGGTCCATAAGAAATGCATGAGGAATTCAGTGCTCGGATCCACGGATAGATCGTAATTAAAATTTCCCGCCTAACCTAACTAATGTGGTCTATATGGAGAGCATTAAAGCTTGGAAGAATTGTAGATCCAACACTAGATGCAAAAATAAAGGTTACCTAGGGAGATAATAGAATTTCACAAAGCTTCAATTAGTTCGATTGTGGTTTAACTTCTACGGTTAAAAAATTAACTAGGATCACACTGAAATGGTAATTGAGAGCTGTCAAAGTTTTGTGAAACCCACCGTTAAAATCTTACCTTTTGAGCATGTACAGAGGTGGGGCTACCAAAGCCTGCTCGTGGATGCTTTTAAAATCCACTTGAGACACTTTGATTTTCTTTGTTTGTATGGATCAATAAGTAATTTTCTATCCAACCTGGATTTCCCTTACTTTTTAACTGGATGACCCTGAAAAATTAAAGGTTGTTGACCTACCTCTTTAGAACTATATCGGATCTGCAGTTTTGGAAATATTAGGAAAATAAATAATATAAATAAAATCCACTTACTTCTCCAGGTCCACAGGTATAGCGTACACCCCCAGGAACTGGCAAGCCAGCCCGGCGAGATATATCTTAGGTATCGCCTTCAAGGCAAACCTTTGGACGTGGTGACTGTCGAGTAGCTCCCCCAGATGGGTGGGCCCTTTTCTCGTCTCGTCCACGGCGACGATCAAGAAGAACCGTTTGGTCTCCAACATCGCGAGCAATAAATTCGACGACTCCATGTCCATGTACTCGGCGTGGTCCATCACGATGAGGGTGGGTTTTATGAAATACTAAAACGTTAAGAAGGTATAAATCTGATGGACATATTTTTTAGACGATTATGGCAAGTGTTTAAAAGGGCATTCGTACAGTTCAAAGACATTTTCATCAATTTAGAAACATCCTGTATATCGGAAACATATTTGTAGTGCATAAAATGTTTGTATTTGTTGTTGCCTATATACTTGCAATATGATACATTTTACTCTATGATTTTCAACCCAGCACATAGTAAAGGATATAAGAAGAAGAAGACATTCTATAATTTTACGCTGTATGATATTTTATCGAGTGAGAGTCATTTGAATCTTATAATTAAATTTCACCTTCTTGCAGAGTGTCACCATGCACTTCTTCCTCAGTTGCAGTTTCACTTTATCGACAAGAGTGTGCCCGGCCAATTTGAAATTCACGTCAAAGACGTCGTTCAAGACGTACAGCAATTCGGTGGTTGCCTTTTCTCCCATCTCTCTCTTTATCTGTTTCCTCCGGAAGTATTCGGATGGGAATTTTCCCAAACCCAGGTGGGGTTCCATCACCAGTCTCACCGAGTTGTAACTGATCTGGAATTTTCCAAATTGGCTAAATATTATTATTGTATATTATTATATATACAATAATAATATATGTTAATAATTATATGTTGTATATTGTTGTAAGGGGTAACGTTGCACTGCCACCTTAAAGAATATTGTGTCCGCCTGTCAGAGCTGTCGATGTCATCACCATCTACAGCTCGCCTTCCAGTTTCAGAGTTCTGATGAACTCCAGTATCTGGGAGGCTGAGTCTTCGCTCCTGTAGATTTCTTGCCCAATGCATTCCTAGTCCACTACTAACCTAATGACGATAATTTAAAGCATGGAGTACCGAACCTAGGTAAGTATTGAACAGTTGTTTGAGAATAAAATTTGGTAATTTTGCTCACCATATAATCACTTTCGTGAAAATCAATTTTTTGCACGTTGGCATCTCCAACCCTAGTTGATAATTCTTCAAGAAGTCTGCTTTTTCCCTGTTTGTAAGTGGCCTCGATGATTATGCAGTTTTTAAACGAATATTTTGCGAAGTCACTGCAAGGTTTGATGCTGAAATTTTGCAGATATACCTCAAACAACTTCGAGAATTCTACGATTTCTTCGTCTCTGCCCAAAATTGGCAACCGAGTGTCCTTCGGGAGACCCCTGAAACAAGCGAAAATTTAGCCCCTTCCTTTACAACTAAAGAACACAAAAAATGTAAATTACACTAGAAATAAGAAAGGACAACGAAGTCGACCTGTGGTACTCCCAGAGTATCCCAGATCTTATAGTTGAACTGTACTTAAAATATCTAAGATAATGACATACAGCAAGGATCTGAATGAGGAATATTAATTAATGTTAGTGTAAAATTATGTGAGTAATAACAAAAGAAATGTCCAATAAAAACGTTTCACATACAAATTAGGATCCCGATTATTCTCACATTGCTTAGTATAACGATCAAACTCACACTTGCCCGCCTTCTTCCTTGTATTCGTAGATCGGACTCTGCTCTGCCAGACCTTCTATATGTTCGAGTTCCAACAAGGTGAAGTTGTCTGCTTCTAGGTTGCTATAGATGAAGGTGGATCTGTCGCATGTTATCTTGCCGGGGTAGGCGTGACCCATCCGAGAGGATTTGAACATTAACTTACTGACTATCATGTATTCCTTGCGCACAGAGTGCCCGAAGATCCCACAGTACGATTTGCCTGAAAACAGGAGAAATAGAAATTCATCAGGAGAAAATGTGAAAATTCACCAGTTGCACAGCTCACGGATACGGTCTGCACCTCTTCAAACAGATCTATCTCGTGGCGACATCTCACGGCGCACCTCAGAGCCTCCTGCGATTCTATGGCACTGGTGAATCCCCTCAAGCCAAAAAGGACTACGAAGGTCACGTCGCCTTGGACAATCAAGCATCTCATGACCACGCCCTTGTGTTCGATGGCTACACTAGAAGAAGCTGTTACTTTTAGAAATATTCCAGCATGAATGTCAAGTTAACCCCCCAACTGCAACTTACAACTTACAACTGTAAATACCAGGGGACATAAAAAATGTATCAAATGTCACTTTAGGGATTCCTCAAGGCAATAATTGAGGATCGAAAGTCTTCTAACAAGACATAACTAAAATATTCCTCACTTGCAGATGATCTTGTAGTATTGGTTCAAGAGATCCAAATTCTGTACGCCAACTCTCTCCATCTTAACTTTGAGGTGCATGAACACCATCTGCCTCGTCTCTATCAGACTCTCCATGGGTTCTTGGGCATTCAACGTGATCATCACTGGAGGGATCAGGAACTTGGCAAGGTCATCTCGCATATCTTTGACGTCTAGTAGCGCTGGCCTCACTGGAGGTAAAACAGATCATAGGAAAAATATCTGCCTTCGAACACATCAACTCACAAGAGGAATCCTCTTGTCTACGCAAAAGCATCAGTTGGGATTCTTTGATTATATCTTCAACGGAAAAATCCGGTCTTGGGACAGGTTCTTGGCTCTTCCGGATGCTGGCCTCTGAAACATCAGACGGAGGTTAGATCAATAGATCTCCAGTTATAAGATCAGCAGCTAATTGCACCTTATAAAAACTGAGCTTTCGGTAATCAAGTAATAGAAAGTGGAGGCTGGAGAGTGGAAGACAGACTAACACAAAGATGGAGAGATAAATTAGAATATCAACTGAAAGATGAAACACAGTTAACGTCAAATATGGCATCATAATACCCAAATAAACTTAAGATAAGATTGAACTAAAGGAGAAGATTTTTCTGAAGAGGTTTGATCTTTCTCCAAAAGCGTTATTCCAAGTATACGACTTACTCATCCTCAGGTGTTCTCTACCGGCACATTTCCAATGTGAGCTAACCCCTAAAATCTACAAATAAAAAAAATATGTTGTACATAAACGAAACATTAAAAAGATCCCTTAAACCTTGTAATATTGCAGATCCTCGGTGGCGACAGATGTGTATTCGGAGGCATTTACGTGGGCCCAGGCAGAAGGGGCAACTACGATGTCACCTGGTACGCTCTTCTCCTCTATCTGCTCAATCTCATCCACCGGAGGCCCCAAACACACGTAGCAGGATTTCTCTGGGTGGACGAGCAAGAAGAAGACTATCGAACCTGCTGTTATAGCCAAGTGCACTGTTAAAGAATTTTTAAATGATTGATATAGTCTACAATTTTTTTTTCAACTTTTTTGGACCCTAGTTCCTCAAATGATTGACGGTGGGTTTCAGGAAGCTTTGACAGCTCTTAATTGCCGAATTAGTGCGATTCTATGTCGATTTTCAGTTCATTTTTGATACAACCATCGAATTAAATCCACAATTAAGCTAATCAAAGCTTCGTGAAACCTAATGATACTCTGTCAAGAACTGTTATTACATGTTTCCTTTCAGAATTAATAAAAAATACATATTACCTTTCAAAAGTATTCCTTCTTCAGCAACAAATTTACCAATTTTTTTCTGTATGACGAGAGCACAGTTTATGGCAGAATGAACATAATATTTCAACAGCAATACAGAAGTTGATTTGAAGAGAACAAGGAAGGAATCTGCAGACAAATTCATGATGTCCCCTTCAAAAGACATGGATTCTTCTATGATGGCGGCTAAATATCTATTTAATGTTTTTGTCATTTGGTTGGCTGATTTTCCGTTCCGTTCATTAACCTGCATGAGTTCCATAACACCTATTACATTTAAAACTGTTATCGGCATGAATTCATTCCAACAAAAATGTATAAAAGAAACGCAAGAAAATATACATCTTCCTACATTAATTTTTCGTACATACCAAAAATTTTTCCTGATAGCAAACACCCAGAGAATGTTTCCGGAATATTGTTTTTAACGTTCATCAGAACCTGATCGGGTATCATCGTGGCCATTGTTTGAGATAGTGTCTCTTTTTGAAATCTCATTACGCTAGAGCTACCAGGAGGTTTTAAACTTGGGAAAAATATATCAGATTTAATTCTTCTCATGGATTCATGCCTCTGTTTCATTTCCCATATTATGTCTTCCTCCAGATCTGACATTTTTTTACACATCACTGGTGAAATTTTGATAAACTGTTCTATACTTACCAATAATCCCCATAGAACTGGATTCTCTGTGCAATGAAAACATTTTCAAATTTCTAAATAACAAAATTAAAACTCATTCAAAATTTGTCCAACTTAAATTTTGAAACGAGGTTTTTAAATTGTCAATTCATACTTTGACAAGGAATATGACAAATTGTAGTAATTTGAATATGGCTGTATCGTCGGTGCAATCCCAAAATCGCAATTGTTCAAATTTACCGTTTTTCAACTAGGTACATAAGTAGCGATGTTAGAAGCAGGAATTTTCAAATTCATGGTTTTGGCATTGCATTGACAATATTTCATTTCCTGTATAAATAATTTATTACAAATTTTTATTTCGTACATCAATATTTATTTTCACAATCTTCATACTGTGAAGTGCTAAGAGTTTCTCCTATATATGTCTTCTATTTTTTGGGCTCTAACCTATTGAAAAATCTAACTTTAATCAAATTGTTTCATTGTGTTGAAACTTATTTCACCTTCAATTTTGTACTCCACTCGTGTAGTTGTTTCATATCCTTTTTCAACACTGATAATTTCCTTTCGTAAATTTTTATTTTGCCAAACATTTGCATCTTCAGTTCCAAATCATGTATTTTAGCTATCTTCATATTTTGATCGTGCATATGATCTGTCAACGCTTGTTGCTTATCCCTTGTAAAAATCAGATCAGGATGAATTATCAAATGAATAATGTAAGTGAAACTCGGGTTACGTACTGTAGTTCCTGCATATGTTCCTTAGCTTTAATCAGGCTTGGGAGATACAAATCCATGACTCCTTTAGCCAGAATACCTGCTTCTTTGGAAGTTCTTTGATTTTCTGAAGCATTTTCTGAAAGACTAAGAAATTTCTTGAAAATTAATTATTTAGTATATATTTTTCAGCTCTACTAACGGAGTGTTGTTGTCACGAATGTTCAATTCAGACATAATTAAAATTAAAATTGTAGATAGATACGAATAATTTGGGTAAAATCAGAGGTGTCTCGACAAATAATATAAACAAGAACGCCAAAAATATCAAATTTTAATTTTGTATTTACTATTTCGCACCATAGACAAGATTCGCACAGAACATATAATATCCCTAGACAAAGTTACAAAAGCAAAATCCTCTAGTACTTTTGTTACTATCAACATTAATATTCTGTTTTATATATTCGGGTTCATTCAGAAATATTTAAAATTGAAATTTTTCCGTTTTGCCTCATATCAATAAAAGCCTACAAAATGTCAGTTCCTTTGGCCCCGAAATTGTGGTAACATTGGAATCGAAATTGTGGTAACATTGACTTCGATAATAGGGGAAAATCTTCTGTGAGGGGAACTACAAACACAGAAAAGAAATCGTCCATTTCAAAGATTAAAGAGTTCTCTTTAATCTTTTTAATATAAGTCGGTATCTAGAATCAGTAGAATCATTTAAATCGAAGGATAGTCTTAGACTATATAAGTATATAATACGTCTATGAGGATAGTGCGTGAATAGTTAAGTGTTATTAAGTTATTATAGATATAAAAAATGTTTGGAAATCGTCGCCATCAATACACAAACGACGAAGATCGTAAAATCCTGAATTTCATTGTAAAAAAAAATGGGTATAAGAGATTGAGAGGTTTACAGTTCTGGAAAGAGATGGAGAAAGTTGAATTTATTCGGACCAGATCGTACCAATCACTGCATGAGCGGTTCCGTAGGAACATAATAAAAAATATACCTCATCCGATATATGGATTGGATCTAAAAGAACAGGAAAAAATAAAAAAATTGTATATAGAGAGTGGAAGAAATTCCTCAAAAAAAACATCAGTCCTCCCATTACCTGAATTAGCAGCCAGCAGTGCCAGCACGAGTAAAAATACACAGGTTGAGGGAAACGCAGCAGCGGATGATTATTCCTTAAGGTAGGTTCCTTTATTTTTAGGAATACTTATATTAAATTTTGCTACAGAAAGCGACTCTTACACCCCCCCCCTGCCCTTCTAAAGTGAATTGCCAAATTTTCAACCCCCCCCCCCCCCCCCCCTTCCTTCCCCCGAAATTAATTCCTGACTACGCCCTTGCTTATATTCACTACTTTATATATATATATATATATATTTATATATTTGCTATTATAGGAATGATGAGACTGAAGGAAATGTAATAGAAATTTCCGATTCCGATGGTGGCGAAGGCGACTATTCGAAAAATGATACATTGGGAAATGTGGTATGTATTAAACTTCGAAATATTAGAGATATTTCAGAGAACGTTGATACATCTGATCTTATTATTACTATACTTGTAACTGGATTTATATACCGGGTGGCCCACCACAGACGCGGTGCTCGTTTTGAGGGAGTAAATGAAGATATTATGGGAATTTTTTTGTGATGTACGTAGGGTTTTCAAAAGCACAATTTAAAATTATATTCTTATATACAGGGTGTTCGGAAACAAAGATATAGACCAAAGTTACATTTTTTTAATTGTAACACCCTGTATTTGATCTCAAAAATGGAATGGAGAGCTCAAATTATCATGAGTTTCTTCAGATCACTTTATACCTTATACTTTATAGAAGTACAATTTGCGAGAAAATGGCAAACAATTGAAAATAATGAGTTTTTTGGCGCTCTTGTTCCTCGGAACAGAGTGCTTATCAGTTTGCCCAAATGTCTGTAATTTTCGAATTTTTGACTGAAAATGGTATCAAACGATTTGGTTCGACTCACTGATCAAGAATCCGTGGTCGAAATCGATTCTGTCCGGCCGGCCGTCCGTTAACACGATAACTCTCGAACCAAAGGAGTTAGAGGATTGAAATTTGCAGGGTAGGTTTGGAGCATAAATATCTCGGACTAGTTCCTTAACGGGCGAAATCTATCAAGGGGTTTCGGAGTTATGGCCGTTTTTACCAAAAACGTTTTTTATGAATATTTCCGAAACCGATCACTCGATCTAAATTTAGCACCAAATTGTAGAATCATGACCTTTAGACGCATGTGGTGTTTGTATTGATCGGGTTACCGCAAAGTGTCAAAAAAAAAATTTAAAATTTAAAAATTTTGTTTCTACAATAACTCTCAAACGGAATGAGCTAGGCAGTTGAAATTTTCAGAGCAGGTTAGGAAGATAAATATCATGGTTAAGTTCGCTATTGGCCAAAATAGGTGAGATGGTTTCGGAGTAACGAAAAAAAAAATTTTTTAACTTACAAATTTCGAAATAATTTTTTTTTAAGATGCAGTTTCACCCTAAAAATCCATTGATATCATTTTCAACTCCAACAAGCTAATACTTTCGGAGATATGATTTTTCGAAATTTCAATAATGAATCGTACTTCTTTGTTTTCACAGAATGCTATAATTATTCTAACTATGATTTATTATTTGATCTGTGTTCATACTCGTATATGTCATCCTGTTCTATAAGAGAGTCAAATTCATTTCAAGCATTTTAATTCGATTTCTTCCATGGTGCAGTTCTCATAATATGCCTCATAAGAATACATTGATATAATTCTCAACTCTGAGAAACCAATACTTTCGGAGATATAAGACACCAGTTACGCCAGCGATACAGACAGTATTTTTTTGAGTATAGACATATTAGCTACTCCTATACAGAAAAAAAATGAACTCTGGAATATACAGACTGATCATAATTAATTTTCAAACATCAACTACAAATAATGGTCAAAAACTTTCAAATGGCACATCCGGTTTTTCTATATCTCGTTGAACGTAAAAATTAATTTCGAAACAATTTTCACAAGATTTTCCTACACCTAAACCTATACATATATAATTATCTCATCAATTTTGGACCATTATTTGTGGTTGATGTTTGAAAATATACAATCCAAATTTATCATCAAGAATTTGATAACCAATAATTAGAATTCATATTATGTGGAATCCCATACACCTTTTGAATTCAAATGATCCGATTCTTAGTAAGCCCTGCATATTGCAATTATAAAAAATCTGTTCAACTTCTCGAATATCCCTTGAATAGTACATATTTATTAAAGATACATCAGGAGTATCAGTTCCATTGAACCTAGTTTTGAATAATCATACATATTATCTTCTTTCAAGGAAATGGAAGGTGTAGCAGGAGGTAGCCTTTGTACCAGAAACTCTAGCACTTCTGCAGTGATTGAAATTGATTCTTCGAGTGATTCGGATCACATATTTTTGTATTAACTATTTCTAGATTATTTTGTACGTTTTTTTTTATTTTTATATATATTATTTTGATTTTGTATGTTATTTTTTATTTTTATATATATTATTTTGATTTTGTATGTTATTTTTGTATATATTATTCTGATATTGTATGTTATTTTTTATTTTTATATATATTATTTTGATTTCTATAAATTATTCTCTTGGTTTCCTCCTATGCCTTTGTAAGTAGGGGAGATATGAATTTTTAAAATTTGCAATTTTTTGCGCGTATGTCCTGGGGAACATCGCGTTATCATTTTGCCCAAATGTCTGTATCTATATTGTTGTAGATCTGAGCAGCCTTGTGTGAGTTCAGTATCTGGATGGGTGACCGTTGCCTCGATAACTTCCGAATGAAAGGAGATAGGGACTTGCAATTTCAGGGTAGGTTGCGCATCTATAATGATGGGAGAGTAAAGTTCACTGTTGGCCATAATCTGCCCAACGGTTTCGGAGTTATACCCATCTGGAATATTATTTCTCCGATGACTCAAAAAATACAGACCCGATCGAATTGAAGCTTGCTAACTAGTTGTAGAATATCGACATGAAGACGAACACAAAAATTTTGTGAGAACAGTACCCCAAGAAAATTAAAAAAAAAAATTGGTTCTGCACTGATGGGAAGTCAGGAGCTTTTGCGCGTATTTTGTATTGTCCATTCTCCTGTGTTGAAATAGTTAATTCGATTAAGATTGTCCAATACAGGAGAATGGGCAATAGAACATAAGCGCAAAAGCTCCTGACTTCACGTCAGTGCTTGAACCAATTTTTTTTTTTTATTTTCGGAAATTTCATACATTTGGAAGAATTATAGCAAGCTGTTGCACACAAAACGATCGATTTGTTATGCCAAAAGGCATCCTTGAAAAAATTACATAGAAATTGAAATATCGAATGAACCAGGTTCAATTTCAATTTTCATACATTCAAATATAACAAAATCATCCCTTCTATTTAGCGTTGAAATTAATTCAGATACTTATATAAAATTATACCGTACAAACGTAAACCAGACTGCAACATTCTTTCGTATCAGTTTGCATTAGCCCCTTTCAGCTGGATGTCAGGCAACACACAACATTCACCTGGTGTGATGCGGAAAGGCTACAATTAAATATTAATTATTCATCAGAAATAAGAATTGAATAACATCAGATGGGTTATTGTGTATTGAAAAGTAATTCCAATCTGAATTGTCAATGAAAACAATATAAATATATACGAATTATATTGAGTTCTTCAATTCATCTGAGTTTATAAGAATTAAATTCTATGGTTTTTATGACATAACCTCCTAAACTTACTGACTAAATGTCAGATTAGTTGAGAAAAATCGCAAATTTTAAAAATTTATATCTCCAGAATTAGGAATTTCCTGGAGTCGAAAATAGTACCGATGAATTTCTCGTAAGAAACTACGTATTGAAAAAATCGGACACTGGCCAGATACGTATCCACGGAATTCCTGGAAGCCTTGGACGAGCTCAGTACCTGGATGGGTGATCGCTCTGGAAATGAATGTGAATAAGCTCGCCAATCGCCATAGATGGATCTCACGTCAGTGTTTTTAATATCAAGAGTGATAATATTGTGACAATCATATTGTCAATATTATATTTACAAGACATATATAATTTTACAAAATGTTTAATTCTAAAGGTAAATAGCTATTCAACAATTGACCTTCTGTAAAATCTGTTACAATTTTTATAGCAAATGTTGAAGATTTTATATGGGCTATAAGACAGAGACACGAGAATATAAGACTACATGAACTAAGAGCTAAAGCTACCATTTTCGAAGACTCAAAAAGAAGTATCGATTCTACCACATTCTGGGAAGCAAAGGCTAAGATACTACAATCTCTAGTACCTGATGAAGTACTCAATGATGTTAACGACTATTCCCACAAACATTATAATGCCTGTTTACTCTTGGGAGACGTTTCTGGTAAAAATTACTTCCTAATGAAATTTGTAAATGTGAAATTTGCTCTTTTGAAGGTTTCACAGAATTAACTGATAAATACAACCAACCTGGTAAAGGTGGCCCTTCTCGTTTAACATTAGTACTGAACGGATACATAGGAGCCCTCGTACAAGAAATAATGTCTTTCGGCGGCGACATCTTCAAATTTTCAGGGGACGCTTTCTTGGCGGTCTGGAAGTGCAAGGATGAACAACAAATCATGAGAGACTATATCCATCAAGCCCTGGATTGTGCCCTTGTTATTCAGAAAAACTACGGTTCTTTCAGAACCGACGTAGGGACTTATTTGAGAGGTGAAAAAATTATATTAAAGCACTTACGTTAAGGTCTGGAGCTTGACTTCCAGGAAATTGAATAATATTTCCAACAATATAGATCCGATCGTGTTTAAATCTATAACTCGGCTGCAACATATATTTTTGAAGGCTCTTGTAAAATTTAATTTCAGTAATATCTGACGATTAGTTTACAAGACACAGTTTTTTTTTTTATTTTCTACTCATACAATCCTCATGAAACTCTGCATAAGTGTTCGCGTCGGCTTATTTCAACTACCGAGTTTCTAATGGGTAGAATTGAGCTGGGATTAATTATCGGACAGTTAGGACGATTTTTGGGCAAAATGATAGACGATCTGTTCAAGGGAACAAGTGAGCCAAAAAGTTCCATTCCGTATATACTAATTGAAGTTATATCATGGCAACCGATTACTTAGGGAAAGAGGTGTAAGAACCGGCGGTATCTGGAGGGCTAAACCCTCTTAAATAACTGCTATATTACGACGGGAGGGGAAATATTTCTACAGAATATAGGCTATCGAGAAGATTTTTTAGAGGGGTCCTTATGCGTTGAAAAAATTCGAGAAATCGATGACATTTTTGTAAATCGGGAATTTTGGGAATTGTTTTAAAAATCTAGAGGACGGGTCGAGGTTCGAAGGGGGTGGATATTGAATCTTTGGGAGGGAGAAAGGGTAGATCCGAAGACCCTAAGTCGATATTTACCGCGATTTCCCCGTAACGAACGAAAACGTATTTTTTATCCTTCGCCCGGCGAGAAAGCGAGACCGACTTTACTTCGCATAAGGCTTCGAAAATACGACCGCTCGGGCTCCGAATTCTTGAAAGAGACGGAGAACAAGTAGGTGGCGCTACAATCGATGCATAGAGGGACTCGAAAACGCCCGTACCAATTTTGATGAAACTTTGTGATATTGTTTCGGCGTGTCTCTGATTCACAATAGCATCCTGTAGGGGGCGCCTCGATTGATCTATAGAAGCTCGAAAACGCCTCCACCGATTTCGATGAAACTTTGTGTGCCTACTTGAGTGGGTCTCGGAGTCACAATAGGAACCCGATAGATGGCGCTGTGTTCGGCTTTTAGAAACTCAAGAACGACCGGACCGATTTCGATGAAACTTTATGTGTGTCTGAGGAGGCCTCAGATCCACGATATACCCTCCGTAGGTGGCGCTACGATCGGTTCACAGGAACTCGAAAATGGCTTAGCAATTTTCATGAAACTTTGTGATCGTGTTTCGGAAGGCCTAAGGTTCTCGATACGATATGGTAGGTGGCGCTACATTCGGTTTCTAGGAACTCAAAAACGCCTCGACATATGTCGATAGGACTTTCACACAACAGGACACGTTAGATGGCGTTGACCTACGGGTTCGATTGATCTATGGATTATATTGATCTACCATAAAAATGCAGATCTACCGGAAAAATGTAGATCTACCGGAAAAATGAAGATCTACTGGAAAAATGTAGATCTACCGGAAAAATGTAGATCTACTGGAAAAATGTAGATCTACCGGAAAATGTAGATCTACCGGAAAAATGTCGATCTACCGGAAAAATGTAGATCTACCGAAAACATGTAGAGCTACTGGCTAGGTAGATCTGCGGGCCCACTAGTTTTCTTCTAATTTAATTTTATTTCGATTTACTTCTTGTAAATCCTCAGTGAAATTAGCAATAGCTGCCGGACCAGTATTGAGTACTTTGATCGGCAACGAAAAATACAGCCACTACATCATTATCGGTAAACCCATCGCCGACGTCAAAGATGCCGAACATCACAGCAAAGCCGGGGAGATTCTGGTTGCCCCCTCTGCTTGGTACCATGTCAACGCCACTGATTATCTTTCTATAGAACTGGAAGGTGCATTCCGAAAGGTAAGAAAAGTTTCCAGTTAAGGATAAACTTCCTAATGTTGAACTTATTTTCAGGTTATCGGAGTGGGGCCAGGCTGGAGGCATATCAAGGACAACAAATATTCCATCACATCTCGTAAGTGAAGTTCCTATACAGTTTTTTTAATTGGTTCAATCAATTATTAATTATATTTTGTCACAGATATGATTCAAGTTTGTAGTTACTTTGCTCAATTCTTAAGATAGCAAAGAGAAAGGGACGAAAACTAACCCTGGTATATTCTCTTAGATCTATTTAAAATTCGAGTTTTTCTTTTGGTATTTCTGCCGGATTTATTGCGTCACACTTTCTTTCTCAGAAACGAGAGATGAAGGCCTGTCGGAAGATGACCTGGTAGAAAAGCTGGACGCAGAAGAGACTATACTAAAGAAGAAGAACATGGAATTTGCACGTAACTCTTCCCTCCGTATTCTGTTAGGGTGTTTCGAATAAAAAGTCGTCCATTTTGTACAGTGCGACCGGTGATGCATCAGATAAGGATGAGCAAGAATAACCTGCGAAAGTTCATCCTGCCCCCTGTTATGAGCTGCATCGATCGCGACGAGCCGATCGAGTATCTGTCAGAAATGAGGAGAGCCGTCATCATGTTCATCAACTTGACCTCCAAGAGGTGCTCGTACGATGCACTCGCCAACCTCGTCAACGAATGTTACATTGAGATTTGCAAGTAAGTGTTATAGGTGAATATTTATATTTATTTCTTCCGTTCTTGCTTTATAATCGCTACTTTAATAGGATAGGTGTCATCAGTGGGCATTTATTCCCAACATTATTATATGTATAGGAAATAAAAGGACCAAGGGTTGGTCCTTGTGGAACTCCAGTACACCCTGAAATAATCATGTTTGCAATTGATAGTTTTTGAGTTGGCGTTCACTCATTAGTTCTGTCAAAAATAAAAGTCCTTAAAACTTGCCCATAGCCAATTTAATTTATTATCATTATTAATCGGAATTACTTCCTATCAGAAACGTGGACAAGTACAGAGGATGTGTCAACAAGGTGTGCCTGTTCGACAAGGACATAATGTTCGTCATTATATTCGGACTGAGAGGTTCCAAACATGAGCTAGAGTGTCAATACGCTCTCAAATGCGCTTCTGTCACGTTTGAGTTCCTCAACAACCACAAGTCTGTGAAAACAGCATCAATAGCTTGCACTACCGGTAAGTCAACGCTAAGTTTTGGTTTGCTATTTTAAGGTTTCATACGCAGAAGTTCCATTATTATTATTAGAACGGGGTCGTTTGGCGTTCAACCTTTCAGAACTGCTACCAATACGTTTTTTTTTTTGTTCTATTTCCCTACTTATTCAATCGCTGGATAGGTGATTTTAGTCCTCTCAGTGTGTCCTAGCTGTCGGTTATAATGTGGAAGTGAGATTCCATTTAAGACACTCTTGAGGTAGATCAAGTGACCCCGGAGGCTCCAAGAAAGGGGTTGTACATTCTCAGATCATAATTTCAGGTAAAACCTACTGCGGTATTGTCGGTCACACCCTCAGGAGGGAATATACAGTGATGAGTCTGACTGTGAACAAGGCAGCCAGGATAATGATGAACTACCCGGATAGGGTGGCCTGCGACAGTTCCACCTTTCAACACAGCAAGATGGAGGCCAAATTCTTCATCCTCCAGGTGTACAAGCCTCTCAAGGGCATATCGAATCCAGGACCCATATATGAGTTCCTGGAACCTGATACTAAAACGTAGGTCGATGATTTACGGAACCAAGATTCTTATTGTTCGAGGATCAGAGATGATGTTTTTTTTAACGTTATAATTCAGGGCAGAACAAGCGAGCGTGGCCGTGAACTTCTACCCGATCTTGGGGAGGGATGAAGAGGTTAAGTTGTACTTGGAGAACCTGCAGGTGTTCATGGAGAACGCTGGGAATATAACAGATAATCTTCCGAACTACAAGAGGATGATGGTGATCAAGGGTTGGCCTAGACAGGGAAAAACCAGGTTGTTGGAGGAGTTTCTGTTCCAGACCGGTTCCGGGATACCAGTGACTAGGATGCTGTTGGACGAGAACGACTATAAAGTAATGAAAAATCGATTTTATTAGAGGGACAATAATTAAACATTTGATAACTTTCAATAGGTACAACGCTAACCAATTTATTTTATGTAGGTTGACTACCATTCCGTAAGACACATCCTGTACTCGATGCTGGGTTTCACCAGTATCACACCAACTGAAGAGGTCAAGGAGAAACTGCAGCACCTTATGGGTTCCTACCACAAAGAACACTTGTGCTGTTTGAATACCATATTAAATGTAGAGTTCAAAGAGACCGATGAGTTTCGTTCCATGTCAAACAAAGATAAGAAGATATCGACAGGAAAAATGCTGAAGAACCTGTGTTATTCGGTGAATAATAGTGTTGTGAAAGGACGAAAATGCTTTTCTCAATAAATTCATCTTTTTCCTCTTTCTTTCTTCAGTAATATCCATGTTTTACTGTTTCCCTTTTGGTGGTTAATCCCGGTTATTTTTGCTTCCAGTGTATCCCTTCGGTATGGATAGTAGCAGTGGACAAGGCTAAGTTTGTCGACAAGCAGTCGTGGAATGTCCTACCGGCCATGTTGGCATGCAGGTACATATTCTTCATCATGACCCTAGACGCCTTCTACGAACCCGGACACATGATGAAAAGGGTCTTGGAGCACAAGAACGTGCAGGTGCTTCAACTCACCAACATTCCGAAAACGTACCACGCTGGTCTGGCATGTCAGATCTTGAACGTCTTCGCTGTCTCGGCGGATCTGGAGAAGTAAGTTTCGTTCCTTTTCAAAATCTCCTATATTCGCAGTCTTGTCTGTGAACTGATGGGATAGCTTGTCCGCTTATTTTAAAGTTGTTGGAGTTTAGATCTGGTCCTCAGGGAGAACCTTGAGGAACTCCTTCACGGAATTTTAGTTTCTGCTCCCGCTGTTCTTCTCTTCGAAATAAATAATATTAGGTTTACTATAATCTTCGTTCTCCTTCTAGCCTGATACAAAAAAAGAGCAACGGAAATCCAGGATGGATGGAGACCGTGCTGATCAGTCTGAAACAGTCCCACAGCGTGTTCATCAGGAACGCCGATTACAGGACGATAAATCAGTACGGATTGGTGGCTCCACCTCTGTATATGATGAGAAGGTGAACATCTCCTATTTTCTAAATATTTCACATGATATACTTTGTGGAAATGACCAATTTTAGGATGTCACAAGAGAACATAATCAAATGGAAGAAAGTGATGGAAGAGGCGACCATTAAGAATGACAAGATCATCGACAGATGGGATATTTACATAGACACGTGCAGGGTTTGTACCTCTGTTGCGGCCAAGTAGAGAGTTACAGTTTCTCTGTTAATTCAGGACGAATACATGGACGTCGTCGTCAGAGAGCAGATTCATCAGACCTTCTTGAACGACGAGTTCTTACCGGTGTGTTTCCTGAACCCCAAATACGACTTTTCGGACATCGACGACGAGCTTTCTAAGGAGGGACATCTGGTGATGACCTTCGACTCGCTGACCTACCGGGAACAGCTCCTGCTCAAGATCAGCTCGGTGCTAGGCAACAGTTTCCCAAGAAGCCTCCTCATCTACGTCATGCAGAGTGACGCTTCTTCTAGAGACACCTCTGAAGGTACAAAAATCTCCAACTTACTGTCCATACTCGCGTTAATCAATAAGAAATAATTCAATATTTTGCAATGTGATGATATCCCCGGCTTTGACAGCTCATAGTATTCCCGTCAATTTCAGTCGTAAAGAGCCTGTTTGAGAAGAGGGTCCTATGTTGCGCCAAGGGAGATTTCAGCGAGGGAGGGAATTACCTGCTGATCAGAGACAAGATGTTAGATCCCTCCAGGGATCGCCAGATCAAGTGTTACTGCGTGGGGATATACATTTGCGGTAAGTTGAGGAAAGTCGACGTAGTGTGCGAGGCTTCAACGTTGATCTTTCTACCGTAGACGACGTCAAGGACCTCCCCAAGTACGCTTCCTGCGGTTATATACGCTTCATCTCGTCCAGGTTTCGACAGACGACGTATAACCTGTTGACCGATGCCCAGAAGAAGATGTTTCACGCCAGATCCGTGAAGTACCTGCTGAGAGAGACCAAGAAGTGTACCTCCTGCGGCGGGGCCTATTTCGACCTGGACACATACTGCCGAGTCGAGACGGTAAACCAAAATAGAAAATCTCCATGCCGTAGAGGATTCACTGAACGACATTTTTTCATCTCGTTTCAGACAAGTCGGAAGAAGAAATTCATTAGAAAGTCACTTACTTCGCTGGACTTGTCTGAGAATTCCATGAGTCACTACGGTGGTTCCTTGTACTCGGGGTGCACAGGGAACAGGTCGGATTATACGATAACTTCCTACGGTAAACGGAGCAACCCATATTGGAGATCTTTCGGGGCTTCCACAGGTACCTCCCTGTGCAACGCCCTGGTACCGTCTCTAGAGGACAGCGAGGATGGTTCCTTCTGTACGTTCGATATTACCATTTATCTTCTTCCGACTGATATAAACCTTGATTTAGACGCCCAGTACTTCGGCATCCTCAATCCGTTCAAGGTGTTCCAGTACAAGGACAACTATTCCCTGACAAAACCCTTCACAAGGGCGGATTTCCAGTCCTGCTACTGTAACCTGATACTGACCCATCTGTACAATCAGCTGGTCCGTCATTACAGGGGCGCAGGTATGGAACAATTTTTAAGATTGTGTTTTTATTGATCGGTTGCTTGCCCACAGGACAATGGTTGGACATGATAAATTCGATGATCGTCTACTCCAAGATATGCGTGGTGGAGAGAAATTTCGCGGAGGGGTTGAACTGCGTGAAGATGGCAATGCAGTTCTTGGAGGTAAATGGACCTGTGCCTGTTCTTCTTTGATTTGATCCTCTATCTTCGTTGTGCTTGCACTAAATGATGTCATCACGTTTTGTAGTCGTCTGGAGAAAACATAGGAGTGCCCAATTGGAGGATTCCAGTCTACGAGGGTAAACTGTTCATCTGGTACGGCGCCATCTTGCTGTCGCAAGACCAGAAAGAAGAAGCGCTCAATAAACTGTACCTCTCGATGTCGAAATTCGGTAACAGAGTGTTAAACCGCCACCGGTTTCAAAGCTAATTATAGACGTCCTTTCAGGATATCCCTTTCCCAAGAACAAGGTCGCCCTCCACCTGAGACTATGGATGAAGAAACTGAAGCAGAAGCTCCGCATGTACGTCTGCCCCGACAATTTCGTCATCAGGAGCCTCAGCAAGGAGGACAACGACGTAGTGGACAGCATATCCTGTTGCCTGAACAAGATGTTCAGTATTTTCGTGGTGAGGCACGTTTGGGAAGGTCCGAAAGGCCGACCTAACCTCGTTTCCATTTCTCAGCAACAGAACAACATGAAGAAGGCGGAGCTATGCGCGGTGTGGAGCCTGACCAGGGCCCTGGAGGCGGGCATCAACATGTTTCAGGTGTGCGGTTCCTTCAGCAACATGATCCTGATCGCCAACTACAAGAAGAACAAGTTTTGGGGCGTGGTGTTGGAAGTGCACGCCCTCAGGTTCTGCCACAGGAAAAAATATGGTGTAGATCCCCCCGAACTGACGGCCGTCATCAAGTTGTACAACGTCATATTCGAAACAAGGTAATAAAATTACCGGTAGGGCTTAAGGATCCTGACTTTGTTTAATATTGACTTTTGTGGCTCATCCCTTTGGTATTTATCAACTTCAGGAATTCCCCAGGGTTCATATCTTGGACACCTTTTCCTTTTCCAGATTGAGTTTGGGGTACCTTGGAGAAACTTATCTGCTTGTTGAAGGAAGAAACGTTAGTAAAGAAAAAGATGCTCTTCAATATTTCAGCATATTTTGTTAATAATTTCAATTTTCATAAATCACTACACTAACGGGGAGATAGGGTTTTTTTTTCTAAGCTCTAGTATCATATATCAAATTATATGGTACCCCGTTACACTAACCTCTGCTAACACTTTTTTCATACACATGCTTTATTGTTAGATAAAAAACAAATTGTAATGCTCCAGGTTCGAAAGAATATATATATATATATATATATATATATATATATATACTAGCTGACCCACGCAACTTCGCCTGCGCCAAATCGGTTATTGCGGTTGCAATTTTATTTCCAAATGCGAAAAATCTTAAAAAAAAACCTAGAATCCGATTGCAGCGCCTCCTACCGGGACAATTGTATTTCCAAGTTATCCAGGGACCCACTCAAACACGTAATTCAAAAAAATACCTAGAACCCGATTGCGGCGCCACCTACCAGGTTCAATTGCGAATACGAACTATCCACTAAAACGTATCTGGTTAAGAAAAGTGAGAAAAGGTGAGAAAGACAGGAGACCGGCTTCGTTCTCATCCCTACTCCGTGCTGTTTAATGGGACTTGACACCGGTATAGTCTGGCAAATGAGTGATGATCCAGAAAGACGCGGAAATTTTAAAAATTCTAGCACTAAGTATAGCAGGAATAAACTGCCTTGATAATTTAATAAAAATATTTATTTTTTTTGTACAAAAATTTTAGCTTTGCCATAAGCTCAGGGAAATTTTAGTCGAAATAGAGTGAAAAACATTCACAAAAAATACGGCGACTTGGTTTTAATTAGCTCTTTCTCTGGGATAACTTACCAAGTGATAATTGATCAGTTATCGAGCGGGATGAAAAATGATTAATTACTAAAATGACTATTAAAAAATAGGAGTTGGTGATAGAAGGGTGAAAGTTTAGGGTTGTATGTATTTTGTAATGCCACATTATAAAAAAATAAAAACAAGAAATTTCGTCCAAAAATTAAAAAAAAAATTTTAAGGGTGAACAACCCTTATCACTCAGGGCCGGTTTCTCAATTACGAGTTAACCCGAGGTTGCGGGTAACCCGAGTGTTGCGCATTTATGAATATCGCTAAATAGATGCGTCAACTCGCAACCTCGAGTTAACTCGCAATTGAGAAACCGGCCCTTAGGGGTATGAAAAATAGATAGTAGCCGATTCTCGGACCTACTGAATACACATATAAGATCTGTTCTAGAAGATTCTGAGCGGTCTTCTTGGGGAAGACTTGGCAGGGTCAGTATAATCATAATCATGTATATAGCACGCGTGCCAAATGCAGATTGACTTAACAATGAAAGAAAAAGTGTAAAAAAGCATTGACGAGAGGTCAATCTGCTTTGGCGCGCGTCCTCTATACATGATTATGATTATACTGACCCTTCCAAATCTTTCCCAAGGAGATCTGTCAGAATCTTCTAGAAGCTTGTGCGACTAAGGAGAGTCAGTTGTGTTCTTTTTCAACAGTGTTACTCTATCCTTACGGAAGCTTAGATACAGCACTGTTAATTTTTTCTCTCGTACACTTATCATTATACAAATTGCTTAATGTTTTCGTCAGATTGGCGAGGGCTGAGTACGACGAATCCCTGCAGATTGGCTACATCTTGTCGAGGCTGACAATAGCCATAAAAGACATCGCGAACACCATAAGGGTCTTCTCCAGGATCATTATGATGTTGATGGTCAAGCTATATCTGTCGGAATGCGTTACGATAATGCAGGAATTGTCCTACCACATGAGAGAGTTGGACGAACCGGAAGGTGAGACTAAAATAGACCTCATTCACCTTATATTGACTTAAAAATGAAGGTTCGGTGTTCGTAATATTGTGTATGTGAGAGGAGATGCAGATAAAAATGGGTTCAAGCCCTGTGGACAGGAGCTTTGTGGCGCTCTAGTTCAAACAGACAAATTATATCTCCGAAACTATTGGTTTCTCAGAGTTGGGAATTATATCAATGTATTCTTATGATAGAACTGCATCATAAAGGAAATTCAATTCAAATAATAGTTTATTTATCAAGATTAAATGAGCAATCTGAGAATGAGAACTGCACCATGGAAGAAATCAAATTAAAATAACTGAACTGAATTTGACTCTCTCTTATAGAACAGGATGAAATGTACGAGTATGAACAAAGATCATATAATAAAGTTTAGATAGAATAATTATAACATTCTGTGAAAACATAGAAGTACGATTCATTATTGAAATTTCGAAAAATCATATCTCCGAAAGTATTAGCTTGTTGGAGTTGAAAATGATATCGATGGATTTTTATGGTGAAACTGCATCTTAAATAAAAATTGAATTTGAAATTTGTAACTTGAAAAAAAATTTTATTTAACGTTACTCCGAAACCATCTGGTCTATTTTGCCCAATAATGAACTTAACCGAGATATTCATCTCCCTAACCTACTCTGAAAATTTCAACTGCCTAGCTCATTCCGTTCGAGAGTTATTGTAGAAGTTTTTTTTTGTCACTTTGCGGTAACCTGATCAATATTCACATGCGTATAAAGGTCATGATTCTACAATTTGATGCTAAATTTCAGATAGATCGAGTGATCGGTTTCGGAAATATTCATAAAAAATGTTTTTACTAAAATTGGCCATAACTCCGAAACCGCTTTATGGATTTCGCCCATTAACGAACTTGTCCGAGATATTTACGCTCCAAACCCACCTTGCAAATTTCAATCCGCTAACTCCTTTCGTTCGAGAGTTATCGTGCCTACGGCCGGCCGGACATAATCGATTTCGTCCTCGGATTCTTGATCAGTGAGTCTAACCAAATCGATTAAGACCATTTTCATGAAAAAATTCGAAAATTACAGACATTTGGGCAAATTGATAAGCACTCTGTTCCGAGGAAGTAGAGCTCATCACCTTTCAAACACTATGTCCGATCGATTGTCACGATCCCTACACCGATCTGAGACATGTAATGAGCGTTACATTTCAGGTAAATCCGAATACTACGCTTGCGCTCTGATGTTCCACGTGGAGACTGGGTACAACTTTCTCCCGTTCAGGGAAATCGAAATATACTACCGAGGAGAGTTCATACTGACTTCTCATCGGTCGCAAAGGAAATTGTTGTTATTAATGAGGACCTGGTAAGTTATCAAACTGCATTTCAACCTTTTAACGATGAACGATTACAGTCTCCTGCCTCGTTCCAATCTTGAATTGCAGGTTTTGTCGCACCGGCCAGTGGGAGCGTGCGCAGATAATTAACAGACAGTTGGCTCACATGTTGGTTAGAAGAAGGGAACTGATAGAGTTGACGATACACATAAGCAACTGCTTGCAGATGCTGTACGAAGTGGAATACGAGCTGATGTTCCTGGTCTACTTGATCAACAAGAGGAACATCTACGATCAGGCCAAAACCAAGGCCAAGATAGCCGGATACTGGAAGTATCTGGAGAGCCACAGGGACATAGTGCCGCTGATCAAGTCCAGGTTCTCCGTTATCTTTCACATTCTCATTTGCAGCTCGTTTTGACTTGGTCATTGCCTTTCCAGAATGTACATGCTCAAAGCCTTCGAAGCCATCATTTACGAAAACGAGAAACGGATGCTGAGATGTCTGAGGAAGGGTAGAAAGTACGCTGTGAGGCAGGACAACTTGCTACAGCTGAAGCTAGTCGATTTTCTGGAGGCGGTAAATTATAATCTTTTTCGATGTGTTTGAGGCCTGAATGGACAATATAAAATGCTCGCAAAAGCTCTTGACTTCACGTCAGTGCTTTTTAAGAATTTTTTTAAATCGGTATGATTCGTTTTCAGTACTGGCAGGATAAAGTCTCTGAAGAAGTAGTGGAATTGTGGAAGAAGCACTCGGAACCTGACAATTACATGGAGTATAACCAACTTGTTCATTCAGATAGTATAATGTGTTGTCCCTTTGAACCTCCGTTGTTCTACTGATTCACATAGTCGAAGAAATATTCATGACCAATTTTTTACAGCACGATTTGAGGGTGATATTTTTATAGGTAATAAAAGTTTACAAACAAAATAAAATATCATTCTTCAAATAATAAGTAACAATAATTTCAACTGAAAATACAACGAATTTCTCAAAAAAAAAAAAAAAAAAAGTATTGTTGCCATAGTAACAGCTTAAGAATTAGTTGGGATGTTTCCTTTGGATATGTCTACTGAGATTACTAGAAAAGGTGGCTTTATATTCGCAGAAGTCGCAGGGAAAAAGCTTGAGTTCCATGTGGCTTTCTTCAAAGTGCTTCTCGAAGAAATCTCGTCTCGCGGTTTTAAAAGTGCAATGACTACATTTGTAATTGTTTTTCTTGGATCTGTGCACACCCTCCATGTGTCTTCGATACGAGTCTATGCGAGTTCCTACATAACTGCAAATTTTGCAAGAAAAAAGGTTTTCTAGAGTGTGCAAAGAATTCATGTGCGTATCAAGATTCCCTTTCCTGGAAAATGAGTGTAATTTTCAGAAAGTTTTAGAAATTTGTTGCTGATGATTCCAAACAATTTTATGGGATGTTTCCTGATTAAAAATTAAATAAGTCTTCCATTAAAAAAAAATTATTTTATCAAAAAATACTCCCACACTTTTTGCTACTATGTGTTTTCCCCATAATTAATTATTATTATCAAATTAAAGTATATATTTGTTTTTATTTTTTCAAAAATTTTAAACTTTTAAATAAAATAAATCTTAAATTTCTGTTGCCTTATTTCAACATAAACTCCAAACACTCTTATTTGATAAATCATGTATGAAGAAAATACAGAGAAGCTAATCACAATTTTTCCCGTGCATCCCCATAGTTGATGTCGGATAATTACAAACCTTATAGTGGTAAATGCACAATAAATACAATTATAAGTTCGAAGAAGGGATTTCCTATAATTTGCCATATGTACTACACGGATATGCCTGTTTAAGTTACTGCGATCTTTATATTTGTTACCGCAGAACTGACACAGTTCGATTTTTCCAAAATGTTTTGTATTTTGATGTTGAGTCAAGTTTCCTCTGTACTTCGTTTGAAACTCACAATATTGACAAGAATATATTGATTCTGAATCTTCGTCGGTGTCCGAAGATATCGATGAAGAGTCACTTTCAATGTGAGGCATAAAATCGTTATCTTCTGTCTTTGTGGTTTTTGCAATACCACATTCATTATATGATCTAAAATTTTGAAAATTACAAAAAATATCAAACCTGTCTGCAATGCTCTCACGATATGAAATCTTTTGAATCTTTAATACCAGCATCATGAATATCAGTAGAATCAATTTCATTTTGAAGAATAAAAGCTTCATTTTTCGCACTTTGTTCCAGTTTTAGATTTTTCGCTATATCGTATTTATTATATACTCTGAAATATAAAAAAATTAGGACAATATTTGTCGATTAGAAATTTTCATTTACAATAATTCTTTTGCATCATTCTCCTCTATTTTTAATCCTTCCTCTTTAATTATTAATTGCTCAATTTTTTTTTCCATCTCGAATACAATCTTCGAAATCAAATCGGTGTATTTTTCGTAAGGTACCACTAGATAATGTGCAACATAAAATCAATTTCTTCAACAACTTTTTCTCGTCTATTAATTTTTTTACCAATATTTGCGGTCCGGTCTAAATTTTTTCTAATTTGAATTATATACACAGAATAAAAAAATCCGCCACAACTTGAACTATTACTCGGATATCTGTGATCTGTGATTATACGTTGTAGTTTAAAAGTACCTGCTGTCATTACATTTACCTGTTATCAATATCTGCTATAACATTCTAGGGTGATAATATTCCGTTCAAAATTATTGATTCTTCTGAATTTTAGAAGAAATGATTTATATGGAGAAGATCCTCTGCCTGCAGCTGTGACTGAAAATCACTTCTGTGACGAGTCAATCACAGTGACAGTCACTCCTAAAATTACAACGTGTTACAAAACACCTCTACAATCACGGTTACATCGCATTCACAGAATATGACCTAAGGTCTATTCTGTGATCGTATTGCTGTCATTTGTCAAACTAGAATGTCAGTTTCTTGAATAGTCATTTTATATTCTCAGTCCATAAACAAAAATTTTCAAAAAATGGCTACAGCAGTTCATCAATCTCTAAATGTTAATGATTTTTTATCAAAAAAGCAAAAGGAAGGTCCGAAAGATGTTGCGGCAGATTGGGCCGAAATCGAAGAACTTCACAACAAAAAGTAACATATTATATTGCCCTATAACCAGCTCGTTCAACTAACAAGTCATTCTTTTTAGATTGTGGCACCAACTAACTCTTAAACTATTAAGATTTATAAAAAATCCAGAACTTCAACAAGGGAACAATTTAATTCAGTTGTATTCAAACTTTATACAGACCTTCGAAAACAAGTAAGTCATCGTTTGTAACATAACCTCAAATTGATCTTAAAAGGATTAATTAATTTACAGAATAAATCCCTTGTCTTTAGTCGAAATAATAGCTGTATCCATAGAACAAATAAAAGATCCACAGGAAGCGATCACATTTCTCGAAAAAACCGAGCCTAAAGTGAAAATAAATCAAGATGCACAAAATTTGTGTAAGGTCCTTATCGGGCAGATTCAGTTGGAAAAACTGAACAATTTAGATGCCACGAAGAAGATAATAGAAGAGGTCGAAGCTACTCTTGATAACGCTGACGGAGTCACACCAGTTCATGGCAGATTTTATTTGTTGGCCTCTCAGTATTACAGGTAAAATATTGCAATGGTAAAATTAAAAATATGACTTCACATATTCTAATCTTGTAGAATACAAGGCGATCATGCCCAGTATTACAGAACTGCTTTACGGTACTTAGGATGCATTGAGCTAGAGACTTTGACGCTGGAAGTTAAACATCAGCATGCCTTTTTCCTGGGATTGGCCGCTCTTCTTGGAGAAGGTGTCTATAATTTGGGTGAACTTTTAGCTCACGCCATACTTGATTCTTTAAAAGGAACAGAAAATGTTTGGATCGTTGAATTGTTATTTGCCTTCAACTCTGGTGATATCAACAAATTTGAAGCGATGAAGCCCCAGTGGTCCACTATTGCGGATTTGGCTGCCCAGGAATTGTTTTTAAGGCAGAAAATATCGTTGCTGTGTCTGATGGAGGTACTAACGACATTTTTCTGTTAATTAGACACAATTTTTTTTTCTCAATATGAATGATATTCATTTTATTCTTGGATTTCAGATGACTTTCAAAAGGCCATCTCACAATCGTCAGTTGACATTTGAAGAAATTGCTAAAGAAACTAAATTACCTCTGAACGAGATTGAACTTTTAGTGATGAAAGCATTGTCTCAAAAATTAGTTAAAGGAGCTATAGATCAGGTATCTTTAGTCAATGTTAATTTGCCGTTAGACTAATATTTCTCAACGCAACGTTTTGTTTCAGGTTGCTAATACGGTAAATATGTCTTGGGTACAACCACGAGTCTTAGATAGAAAACAAATTTCAACCATGGTTGACAAATTGAACGAGTGGTGCAAACACGTGAACACGATGGAGAATCTTTTGGAAGACAGAGCAAGTGAAATTCTTACCTTATAAACGATAAATAGAATTATGTGTTGTAATGATTTTCTTTCATTTAAGAAACGATAATAAATTAATTTTTTTCCATCTATATTTGATTGATTTCAATTGATATTCTGGTGTAATTATTTATGACCCCAAAGAAGTGGCACCTGTGTAAGTAGAGACCAGTTTAGCATGTTGCAGTGGAGAGGTAATAAAAATTAAATGATATTTTATGAAATATATTTCAACAAAATAACAGTGGTAATTAAATAATAATATTCTCTAAATAAATTAACATTGCTTATATAAAATTTGTACAAAAGGCCAATAGAAAAACTTGTCTTTATTTCTTTCTAACTCTTCAAAAACTATTGAACCGTACCTCAAGTATGTACAAGGTGTTGTCTCAGGAAAATCTTATAAAAATAGCCAGTACTCCAAAAACCTGATACCAGTTTCAATATAATATTTACAGGTGGGTAATTAGAAAACAAGATTAAAAAAAATCATTTTGTGAGGTAAATTGGAATGTTGGTTATCATCACAAGGGTTGGGTTAAAATTTATTGAACCATTTGAAGACTTTATTTTGCTCGTGATCCTTCATCTTCTGGATTATGTCGATTACAGCATCTGAAGATATTTCTGGACGTTCCTACGAAAAGATTAAAAAAATGTGTCATGGTAAGTGTTCAGTTAGTTAATAAATAACTACGGGGGGTTTTTCTAAACATCCTCTTCCCCCAGTTATGCAAAATATACATATCTGAACGCACAACCTTGTTTGAAAGTTTAAAACACTTTCATTGAGTGTAACTTGGGTTGCTTACACGACGTAGGTAAGTAGTTCTACCAATTCACTAGAACTAGACGACCATACTACAGCCAAGGTTAGGAGAACTAGGTAATTGACTCCAATAGTAGAACTACCTGTGATACTGAATGGTTATTGGAGTAATAAGAAACCGAAATCAGTAGACTAAGTACAAATAACCAATCATATTCTTTCATAGCGAGTTCAATATTCAGTCAACAGATGTCATGTTTCATTCTCTAAAAGATAAACAGTTTTACTCACTTCTAACTTTGTTTTAATCTCCGTTATAATGGAATCGTTCTCGATAGCGTCCACGTTCTTATTCAATAACGAATTTGGTTCATCCGTTTGGTACTCCATCCATTTTGTCACCTCTTCGTTATTATCCCATTTATAACCCTACAAACAAAATTGATGTAAATGTCTCTCTTCTAGATGGTAATTCATCGCATATTACCTCGGACGATCCGAGATCTTCGAGGAACCATCTCCTAAGCATGGCTTTACCTTGACCGATGGTTAGGTTAGGTTGAGCCCGCGTCATCGTCCTAAGCACTCTGTGTTGCAAAATAAGCCTTCGCAAGCGCCAGTAAAAGGTCTTACGAGCCGTCTTCCAAGGCACTATATCCTGAAAGAATAGTAAAATTTAGACGAATCTTTTTGGAGCTCTTGTTCCTCGGAACAGAGTGCTTATCGATTTGCCCAAATGTCTGTAATCACGATAAATCTCGAACGGAATGAGCTAGACAATTGAGATTTTCAGAGTAGGATCGAGGGATAAATGTCTCGGTTAAGTTCGTTATTGGCCTGATGGTTTAGGAGTAACGAAAAACATTTTTTTTTACATTACAACATAAGAATCCAATGATATCATTTTCAACTCTAACAAGCTAATACTTTCGGAGATATGTCCGTGTTACTGTCTGTGTTCACTGTTCATAAATGTCATCTTATCTAGCTATTAGAGTCATGTCAATTCGTAGTTTGAAAACAAGTATCCGATTCTTGAATTTGTGAATATATAAAAGACTGTTTTGAAACCGAAAATAATATTGACCGGTTGCATATTGAATAATTTACGTATAAATTCGGGATGATGTTTCAGAAGTTTTAGAATTGGATCGTTTTATAGATGTAGTTTATGAAGGCAATAGGAAAGAATAACATAATGGAATCCTCAAAATAAATTACTGTTCGTTGACCACTGAGGTTCATTTTATTTTACATTTTACTTCCTTAAGTAGTAGTAAAGTAATACAGGGTGTCCCAAAAATACCACGCGAAAGTGACACTGGAGATAGATTGGCATTAGGTCTATCAGATAGCATCAAAATGACCTCAGTAAAAGTCCGCTGGTTTTCGAGATATCACCACTTTTGTGTATTTTTTAAAAATATCCAGTTTTCGGTCTTTTATCGCCTAGCATTCCTAGAAATTACTTCAAACTCATGTTTTTTTTTACCTAGGCTATCCTGAATAGTAGCTTTGAACAATGAAGTAATAACTTCACCGACAACTAGAACAAAATCCTTCAAAAAATGTCTAACTTGTTGTATTTTATGCCGAAGTTAAAACGTTAACTTAAGTTTGACTGACTGCTGTGAAAAAAAATTATATCAGACTGAATTGACAAATAATCGCAAAATTTGGTCCATTTCATGCCCTTTTCAAAATGATACAACACTACCAATTTTTTTTAATCAGAACCAGAATTGCTACTAATTAAAAAAAACCAAAACCCTTATCGGCTATCTCGCTCCCACATTCATTGTTTTGTAACATGGAAACCGGTCCGACTTTCACAGACTAGGGGTCTTCGAATAGTCTAGACCAGGGGTCACCAAATGGCGGACCGCGGTCCGGATGCGGATCGCGAACCTTTTTTTTGCGGACCATTTTTCCTGAAAACATGTATTCTTGATTAAAAAAATTCAGATAACTCCTCGTTTTATTTACTAATTATAGATATTGGATTTAGATTAACTGCTAGTCAAATTCTTATGCCATCATAATGCTATCAACGATCCGCGACAGATATACAGATTTTGTGAACGGACCTCCAATGAAACTAATTGGTGACCCCTGGGTTAGATACTAGAGAAAACTTTTTGGCGTTTGACGGATTTACTCTTTTCCTAATATTTTCCGAACGGATAGAGATACAGAGGAAGTAGATACATAAATCTAAACGTCGTCCACCGACCAATCATCGGGGAAAATTTGGATATCGAGATGTGAAAATCATAGATTTCGGACGGGAAAGAAGAATTTTCCTTCGATTCCGGGTCAAAAATATTTCTAAGTGCCGACCCAAAAATTTTTTTCATGGTATATCGATACGGAGCTCGTGTCTAGTTAAATCGAGGTCGCTGATCACGAATATGCAATTAGTTTTTCCCTAAGTGGCGTACTTTGGGAAAATTTTCACTTAGAGTGAAAAAATGGACGACAATAGGTCAATTTTGGAAGTTCACACCGCCCAAAAAAATCGGAGTAAGGTGTTGTTGATTTTTGCCCTCATATATGGATCCTTTATCTACTGAATAATCCAAACAGAAAATGTCCAGGCCGTACTATTCGGAAATTATGATTTTTTTCCCAAGGGTCTGTTTTACGGAAAATTCATTTCGCGGTATTTCCGCGGAAAATTCTCTAATGAAAAATCCGATCATATATTCGTAATCTACGGTCCCGAATTAGTAAATGACGTAATTTGCATCGAAATCGGAGACCGGTCGAATTTTGGCAATTTTTTAATACATTAGCCTTAAAAAAATCCCATTTTTCGAGAAAATTTTTTTGACGCAAAACTATGAAACGGGTACTTATTCTTATAGATTCGGGGCCGTAGATTCCGAATCTACCATCAGATATTTATTACAAAAATTTTCCGAGGAAATATCGCGGAAAGAATTATCCGAAAAATAGACCCTCGGGAAAAAAAATCATAATTTCCGAAGCGTACGACCTGGACATTTATTGTTCGGATGATTCGATAGATAAAGGATCCAAATATGACGTAAAAAATCAGCAACACCCTACTCCGATTTTTTTGGGCGGTGGAAAGTTCCAAAATTGACCTATTTTCGTCAATTTTTTCACTTTAAGTGAAAATTTTCCCAAAGTACGCCACTTAGGGAAAAACTAATTACATATTAGTGATCAGCGACCTCGATTTAATTAGACACGAGCTCCGTATCGATATACCATGAAAAAAATTTTTTGGGTCGGCACTTAGAAATATTTTGACCCGGAATCGTAGGAAAATTCTTCTTTCCCGTCCGAAATCTATGATTTTCACATATCGATATCCAAATTTTCCCCGATGATTGGTCGGTGGACGACGTTTAGATTTATGTATCTATTTTTTCTGTATCTCTATCCGTTCGGAAAATATTAGGTAATGAGCGAATCCGTCAAACGCCAAAAAGTTTTCTCTAGTATCCAACACATACAAAAATCTACAATTTTCCGATTAGGTCGACGCGGCTTTGGTTATTCACTAAAGCGGGTACGCAGATCACGAATCTGTAATTAGATTTTCCGTATCTCGATTAGTTTCGGAGCAATGACGAAGAAAGTCGCAAGTTCTGGCTCTACTTCCGGAAAATGGACTAATCAGTCGGATTTTTCGCCATATTACCAAAATTAATCGAGATACGGAAAAACTAATTACAGATTCGGAATCTACGCCCTCGATTTAGAGAATAGCCAAAGCCGTGGCGATCTAATCGGAAAATTCTAGATTTTTGTATGGGTTAGAATCTAGACAAAGGATTCACAGCTCTGGCAATGTGTTAGTTGTATGCATTTTATCAATATTTCACAGGAAATAGGTCATAAATACTTCTACAAGGGTTGAAGTATTACAAGATATTTTACTTGCAATTATCTTTCCGTGGAAAATATTAATTTCAAGGGTGAGACCACCCATGCAAAAATAAAGCAGTTAACCCAAAACATTTAAGTTTTACAAGCAAGCTGCTTTGTTTAGAAATACAAATGAGCGCTTCCCAACATGTGAAGTCATGGGACGCAACAGTGGTGATATCTCGAAAACCAGCGGACTTTTACTGAGGTCATGTTGATGCTATCTGATAGACCTAATGCCAATCTATCTCCAGTGTCACTTTCGCGTGGTATTTTTGGGACACCCTGTATATTTTGAACTATTAAAATAATTTGTTCGTAAGCCTCTACCTACTCAAATATCAGGAATAAATGGACAATCTGCTATGATTGTCTCCAGCCTTGCTCTAGACATTTCGATGATACTTTCCTTAGGTATTTCTAGTTGTGAAAACTATGCACCGAGTGTAAGTTGCAACAACTCATTCCACGAGTTTGAATCATAGCAGATTGCTCATTTGATCTTGATAAATAAATTTGACGACAATTTTTGAATCATTGTAGATTGCTTTTTTTTGGCGCTCTTGTTTAAATGATAATTTTTGACACATTATTTTTTAAACGACACTATTTTTAAATTAAATTTCTTTCATGATGTAGTTCTATCATAAGAATCCATTGATATAATTCCCAACTCTGAGAAACCAATACTTTTGGAGATATAATTTGTCTGTTTGAACAAGAGCGCCAGAATTCTCCTTGGCTTGAACCAATTTTTTATGTTAGAAAAGATACTAATAACTGAACGCCCTGTACTAACCGTCAAGCAGTCTTTCTTCAACATCCTACCGGGAGTGTCGTGGAGGTCAGCGAAGTCAACAGCCTTCGTATAGTACACGGGCATCAAATACTTCTCCCTTTCCGAGATCTTAGCCTCCAGATCCAATACTTCCTGGGACTTGGGGCGTTCGACCTTCTGGGAGATGCTCGATGATCTCTCTCGCATCATCATCGGTTGGTTCTGCTGGAGAGTCTTGAGCTGATTGTTCAAGTCCATGAGCACCGGATCGTTACGGTGCATCAGACTGATCTGATCTTTCAGACGGAATTTGATTTCCACGACGCCTGCGATCAGAAAAAGGTGTTAAAAATGATGGTCGGATAGAGATATGGGAGAAACAACCTTCTGGTTCTAAGACTCCGCCGCGGGTGTCTGGATCTGCGTATATTTCCATATAGTCGGGGTTTATCATGGGGTCCACAACGGCCCAGGCTCCCCCACGAAGCTCGCCGTTGGGTGGTATGTAAACGATGACTGGCTGCCTGTACTTTCGTAGGGCATCTATAATCATGGCTCCGAACTTCAAAATCTCGTGGTGCATGTCTGTAAATCAAGCAATTGATGTACAACTTGAAGACTCAATCTATACAGGGTTGGGATAAAGTATGGAACCAAGTTAATAACTTTTAAACGAAAAGAACGATATTTATCAAATTTTGCAGCTAAGTGCAATGGAACAAAATGCAACTGATGTACAATTTTTCGTTAATAATATACTTCCGGCCATCAGCTTCTTTAATTTAAATGCGACACCCTATATATTTTTACAGATTTTGAAAGAGCTTGTTGTTCTGAATTCATACATACTGAGTTTAGTGTAAAAAAAATTGTAAAAACGAGGAATATAGCACTTTAATCAACCTCCTTTGAGTTTTTTACAAAAAACTATTTAGAAAAACTTTGATGTTGTTTGTATGCATGGTAATAAATAAACGAGTACTGTACATCTTTTGTTCTCCAAGTGTCAAATTCTAATTGACGGAAATACATTTTACAATTTAGAATGGTTCAATTAAGTGAAAAAGAGCGTATTGAAATTTTAATGATGATCGGTTATGGTGATCGTGTTAGAACTCATGAAAAAGTGTGTCATATTTTCAATAATTCGCATCCGGATAGAAATCCTATATCACTCTCAACAGTAACTAAAACATTACAACGTTTTAATACAACTGGGATGGTAAAAAATTTGCTAAAACCTGGAAGACCACGGTCTGCAACGAACGAAACTGTTGAACGAAATATTCCAATCGATTTAGAAGAATCACCTCAAACTTCCACCACTAAACCATGGTATCAGTCGACGTTCTGTAGGAAAGCTATTAAAAAGTGAAAAGTATCATTCGTATAAGGTACAGTTGGTTCAAGATGATTTTGACCGGCGGCTGGAATTTTGCGAACAGCTAAAGGACATCTGTAATATCGACGAAAATTTTGCTTCTAACATAGTTTTTTCCGATGAGGCAACTTTTTGATTAAATGGAACAGTTAATGGCTATAACTCAAGCTATTGGTCAAATGAGATTCCTCATTGGATTCATGAAGCACATACCCAGCATCCACAGAAGTTGAATGGTTGGATGGGAATTGTCGAAAATAGGCTTATAGGCCCATTTTTTATCGACGGAAACTTGAATGGTGACAAGTATTTGGATCTACTAAATAACGAAATTATTCCTGCACTCCAACAGAATGGACAATTACCACAAAATGTTTGGTTTCAACAAGATGGAGCACCTCCCCACTATGATAGACGGGTTAGGGATTTTCTGGATGCGAATTTTCCAAATCGATTGATTGGACGTAGAGCTCGTAGAGGATTCATAGAGTGGCCTGCTCGTTCTCCGGATCTTAGACCGTTAGATTTTTTTCTTTGGGATTATCTAAAATCACGTGTTTACGTTAGACGACCAACAAACATACAGGAATTGAGACAAAGAATTATTGATGAATGTGAACGAATTTTATTTATTTATTTATTTATTTATTTATTTTATTTATTTATTTAGCAGAATCAGAATATTACACTACATCACATATTATATCACAAAATCAGAAAGTAGTTAAAGATCATTGACCCAAGAATTTGTTAATAGGATGGCATATTGTCAGCAAGTAAACGGCGAGCATTTAGAAAATGAGAAGTAATTTTGTTTCTCATTATTCTAAAATAATTAAATGTACACCTATTGTACAACTAACAGTGAGTTATTCCTCGTTTTTACAAATTTTTTGAAACTAAACTTAGTATGTATTTATTTCAAAATAACAAGCTCTTTCAAAATCTGTAAAAATATATAGGGTGTCCCATTTAAATCAAAGAGATTGATGACATTTCCGCTTAAACCGGAAGTATATTATTAACAAAAAGATGTACATCAGATGCATTTTGTTCCATTGCACTTACCTGCAAATTTTGATAAATATTGTTCTTTTCGTTTAAAAGATATTTACTTGGTTCCATACTTGTTCTCAACCCTATATAATCATCTAGTAAAACGAGGTACTTGATTCCTCTTACCATTCATTCCGCCACTGAACCCTCTCCAATTAGCGAAAATAATCAACGGAAGATCCTCTCTGGAGAAATTTTCAATAGCCGTTGCAGTCTTATAGGCTGAATCGGGGAACCACACCTGACCAGCTTGAGATACAGTCTGTAAACGGAAAAAACCGATTTTATATATAAAGATTCATTAAAACCTCCAGTGTAAAGTCCACCTTAGCCTCCGAATCCAAATTAGCCGGATCTGCGGGCAGTTTCACCTCCACAGTTCTGGTCTCGACCGCAATCACACCAACGGGTATTCCACCCAACTTTGCTCTACCCGTGATGACTGTCTGTGCCCACGGTTGTAATATTTCGGACCAACTGTCTTTGTCGAAGAAACCGGACTCCCAATCGCCATCTAGCAATGGAAAAAGTTGAGAAAATATAATTTTTAACGAGGTTCCAACACTTACTTGGTGATTTTCGACCTGCTAAAAACCATCGGGGATCATAAGGCGCTTTGGTAGGTAGGAAATCTATGGATCTATCCACAGAATCCATCGAAGGCACTATCGGTAAGGGAGACACTTTGTCCTGTGAGAAATGCAATTTTAATATTGTTGAAAGTGGAATAACATCGAAAGCATCACCTTGGGCATGTAAGAAAGCCATTTAAGAATTGTATAGATTCCATCTAAATCGCTCTGTTCGGTTTTGTGAGACGTTCCGTTGTTGTACATGATCTGGATGCCTCCCAGTTGATGGTTGGAGGCGTATACTGGTCTTCCTAACACCTGAAACATACGAATCATTATTTTTATCGAGAGGGATCATACGAGCATGATCCCACAGGAAACTATCAGCATTATAGACATCCTGATTCCATACTAAAATCAAAGTTTAAAGTTTCTTATTTAATTTGTTAATTGAATTGTTCAATTATTTAATTTCATTTCTATTTTGAATTATCCGAACATTTAGCAAGAAGCGAAATAAATTAAGAAATAAAGACGAAAGTTGGCCAACTTTTGCTGTCATTATTATTTCTTATTTTAGCTCTCACGTGGTGCTTCTTCAACTTTCTTATTCTATTTAAATTCACCTTATACTTTGTTTCCCACTATTAATTTCAAGAACGAAATCAAAATCAAAGCAGGTTATTGGAAGGGGCTCAATCTGCTTCATCTTACCTTGTTCAAAGCCTGGAAACCCGTCAATATGATAGTAGAATTCTCGATTTGGATCACCCTCTGTCCCAATCGGACCAGATATGAGCCTATCCCGATAGCTCTGCATGTCACCATCGATATAGTAACTATTTCATCGTACGCCAATGAGGTCTCTCCTGCTGTCATAGCTGCGTATTTCAGATTCTCAACACCTAACCCGTCTTCTTTGCCTGAAGTAAATAAACAAATTACATTACCTTCCATCGCATTTGAACCTCTCACTAACCTATAATTTCGGTTATTTTATATCTGGACTCTCCCTCGTCTTCGATCAACTCGGCCTTGCAAGAATTCCAGGCACTAACTTTGGCGTAATCTTCGGGGGTGAGATAAGAGTATTTAGAACCCTTGTCCGGCTCATCGGGGTCGTTGTAGCTAAATTTGAACAGCGCCATCACCTCTTTGGCCAGTCCAATACGGGCACCAGAATTGGCCGATATGTAGATACGAGGAATTTTCAGATGCCGGGCCATTTTGCTAGCTAAGTAGAACAACTGTACACAAAACAGTAATTAATATCAGGACGAAAATTCGACATTTCAGAATATAACATCAAATTACTTACAGTATCTTCTCTAGGTCCGAAAGAACCGATCAAATGTGTGATATCGTTAGCAATAACGATGATATCCCTCCCCTGGGGATATTCCGGAGTGTTCAAAGTGAGTTTCCATGCCACCATCCCTATGTTATTCTCCCCAGGTACCCTCTTCTGTTCGATCAATCTGGATTCCGTTTCTGGATCCAGAATCAACTCGACAATCTCCATAAGCTTGTCCGGACTCTTGATGTGGGCTGGAAAAGTGGAAGTTAGGAACAACTCGATTGTTTTATATTGAAATTAAATACCTGAACTTCTTTCTTGGTACTGTTTCCAGTGCAAGTCCACCATCTGTCTGAACATGTCTGGAAAATCGTAAACATAGGTTGTTCCGGAACTTTGCGCCTGGAATCTCTTCTGTTGGAGATAATCTTTCGCCAGGTATGGGGTGGAGATTGGCAGGCCGTGCATGGGGCCTTGTTTCTGACCGTAAGCTTGGAATCTGATCTGAACAAAGTATTGAACATATTGAATAATCTGTATTGCAATATGAATTAATTAGTAATAACTAGTAGGCCCGCAGATCTACCTACCCAGTAGCTCTACATGTTTCCAGTAGATCTACATTTTTCCGGTAGATCTACATTTTTTCAGTAGATCTTCATTTTTCCGGTAGATCTACATTTTCCCGGGATAAACCTCCGGAACTTGTATCGATTTAGTATATTTAGACTTATCGTAGGTAAAAGTTGAGCTGGTATTCGTCGAACCGATACTTCTTCTCCGTCTCGTTTAAGAATTCGGAGCCCGAGCGGTCGTATTCTCGAAGCCTTATGCGAAGTAAAGTCGGTCTCGCTTTTTCGCCGGGCGAAGGATAAAACATACATTTTCTTTCGTTACGGGAAAACCGCGATAGATATCGACTTAGGGTCTTCGGATCTACCCTTTCTCCCTCCCAAAGATTCGATATCCGTCCCCTTCGAACCTCGACCCGTCCTCTAGATTTTTAAAACAATTCCCAAAATTCCCGATTTACTGAGGAAAAAATCGCAAAAATTTCGTCGATTTCTCGAATTTTTTCAACGCATAAGGACCCCTCCGAAAAATCTTCTCGATAGCCTATAATCTGTAGAAATCTTTCCTCTTTCCCCTCCAATCGTAATATAGCGGTTATAAGAGAGGGTTTAGCCATCCAGATACCGCCGGTTTTTACACCTCTTTCTCTAAGTAATCGGTTGCCATGACATAAGTTCAATTGGAATGGAATGATGATAAAGATCTTTATTTCAGAGTAAGCTGATAAGTTCACTAACATTGGCAACCTAGAATGAAATAATGTCAAAAAGAAATAAATAAATAAATAAAAAGATGAACAAAAAATGAATAATTACATGTGTATAAATAAGAGGATCGGACAGAGGTTGCCCTGCTTGAATGTTGGATTGCCTGCTACCAGCAGGATAAGCAAAGGTTTTTTTCAGTACTTACAATGCCAGTTTCTTTGTCTACAACCTCAGTGTACATATTGATGTCTAGGTAATATCCGCTATCGTTTGCCAGACATAACCTTATCGTTGTTGTAGGACTATTGGGTGTCGATCTGATAATCATTTTGAGTTCAGCCTGAAGTACCCTCAGTTTCCAAAGTCTTGGTCCATAACGAATTACCATGTTAGTTACAGCTTCTTCAATCTAAGCAAAAAAGTTAATTTGACGATGAGTTCGAAGACCAGCACTTTACCGCGCCTTACCTTGGCAGGGTCCATGATAACGGTGGGCACAAAGTTCAAGAAAATATGATTACAATCCGTTCTCCTCGATTGCGGATGACTGAAAGCGACCTCGAGTTCGTCCATTGCCTCCAGTAACACTCTTTCGCCCTCGTTTTGCAGATACTCGAACGAGGCCTCCTTGGTGATGAGGTCCGAGTGTCTTATAATCGTTTTGATGAAAAATCTATAATCTGTAACCTCTCTTCCGCCTTCCACCTTGGCCTTACCGAGGTAAAGGTGCATCTTTTGATTCGAGGTGGTGAGAGCTTCGAGGTTATAGTTCTTCATCCGGTTCAGTTCGAGTTGGAAGGCACAGGCTGGCTCCAGGTGACGATAAATTTTATCTTCCACGAATCCATCTCTCGCACGGAATGTGAAAAATTTTGGCGATTGTTTATGTTTCAAGGCCCCAAATGTGATCCTTCTTATACCTGAAAAATTTAGATTGATTGAATTTGGAGAGTGAAATGGTACCCCACCATACAGTCCCAAGACAACAAATGAGGTAATAATGTAACGGTCTGAGTCTTGACGTTTCTATAACTCTCCAAAATTGAGATTAATTCCTGAAATCCCCAAAATCGATCATTTTTTCGCAGAAACTCACCTCTCTTATCCAGTTCCTCCTTGTACTTCTTGCAGATCTTCCCGAGTTGTCTAGATATCGAGGAATCGTCATTGTCACCCTTGTCCTTAAATCCTATATGCATGATGTGAATCGGTTCCAGAATTATTTCCTCGTCAGTATGTTTAACTGTCGAAGGATCTATGGAAAGGCTGACATTGATCGATGTACTGTTGGTTCTAGACTCGGAGCCACTCTCTCCAATAGCGTTGAGATCCCTCAGGGAGACTTGAGCAGTGCTGTTGAAGTCTTCTATCAGATCTAAGATCTCGTCTAGGTACTTCTCAAACTGGTGGATGGTGTCGAAGGCAGCCATGATACCTAGTGAAGTGGAGAATAGTCACAAATGAATTTAAATAGCTTTGGTAAGTCTTACCTGTCCTGTAAAAGTTATCTACGACCTTCCTAGATTCGGTCTCTTCAGCCGTAGAACCTTCCTTCATCTCGTCCAGTTTGCTCAGCCTGCTCGGGTGAGACGGAGGCAGCATGAATTGAAAATAGACGATGGGGACTTCCCCGCTCAATTCCAAGTGTTGCAAAGTGGAAATGTCATAGCTCGTGTAGGCTCTCCTCACGTAGACCTCTAAAGCGGCGTTGCAAACTGCCCTATTGCTAAAAACACAACACCGTTCAACCTCGGTTTATAACCACAAAATTCCGAACGTACCTGTGATAGAAAAAGTCGTGTAAAATGTCAAAGATGGAAGTTTCGGAAACTATGAGCTTATGTAGATTTTCCGGATGGAACTCGTGACCGTACATGTCGACCGCAGACAAAAATATGCTCTCCATCTGGTTGTGTCTCAATTCGTAGGCCGGTTGGTGTGCGGCGATGAGCACCTGTCTGGCCCTGAGGGCCACTCTGGAGTGTTCGGAACGGTTTAAAGCGGTCAATTCGTTCAAAGCGGGGGCCAATTCGTCCGTTAGACCGGGCTCGTTGCCCCACAAGTGGTCTATAAGCATCGTGATCAACAGATTCTTCTTGGAAACTTGGCTGTGGGAGAAAATCGTAGCCGATACTTGAGTCATGTCGTCCTTGAATTTTTCCCTCAGTTGAGCCACGCATTTATCGTAGCTACCCTGTTGGAATTGACTCTCGACCTCGTAGTAATGCTTGAGCAGGTGCTGGACGGCAGCCTTCATCCTACCTCTTATCCCGTTGCGATATCTTTGCACCAACTGAATGATTCCTTCAGTTGCCAGAAAGAAATTGTCACGTTCGGCACGTTTGGAGAGGGTAGCAGCGTACTGGTCGATCACTGCTGCGATCTGAATGCAAACGAAAGAATTAGGGAAGAGATACAAAGACAATTAAAGGCGCATCCGCCAAAGATGCACTTGTGGATACACCACAAGAAGTGAAAACCATATCACCAGAATGGGGTAGCCAACTATGGTGGAAAAATTAAATAAAATTAGATATTACAATGAAAAGATTGATACAGTCAAAGATAATACGTCTGAAATGTGGAAAACTCTGAAAAAGTTGCTAAAGACTAACAATGCAGAAAACATAAAGGATGAAATAGTGATCCACAACCAAGTGGTTGCAGGCAATGAAATAAGTGAGTTTTTCAATAATTTTTTTCTTGACGTATTGAAGAAATAATAAAGAACATAGTACCGAGTAAAACAGCTAAAGAAAGTGTCCAGCATATAAACGTTAATTGTAAAATGGAAAAATTCAACAAACTGGAGATGTAACAACTTAAAAAAATTATATCAAACATGAAGAATAAAGAAAGCAATACAAATGGCATTACTGTAAGAATACTGAAGGCAGCATTTGAAACAATAGGTGATAAGATCCTTGGCGTAGTTAACTGTTCCTTGGAGACAGGGACATTCCCAGCAAATTGGAAGTTGAATACAGTTATTCCAATTGAGAAGAAGAATGGTACTATAAGGTGTGAAGAATTTAGACCGATCAATATGCTTCCACCATATGAAAAACTTTTGGAAATGTGTGTTAATGATCAGATAGTGAATTATATAGAAACCAACAGAATTTTAAGTGAATGTCAGGCAGGTTTTCGAAGTAAGAATTCATGTGAAAGTGCACTTCAGACTGTTTTGTTTGACTGGAAAGGAGCATTGGAAGCGGGTAAAATAGATGGAGTGGTGTTTTAGGATCTCAGGCGTACGTTTGAGACTATAAATAGAGAAATATTGCTAGAAAAGATGGGGAGATACGGTTTTGGTCCTACAATATTAAGCTGGTTTCGTGAATACCTAAGTGAGCGAACAAATTTATATGACTTTTTGCAGATATTTGTTGTGTTTTTAAGTTGTTTAAATTTTGTATGTAATTGTAAGGTGACTAGCTATATGCTAATAAAGGGGTTTATTATTATTATTATTATATTATTAAAGATGATGAACAATTACTGTCTTACCTCTTGACTTGGAAATTGCGAAAGGACCGAGGTTATGTTCTTCTCGTATTGCAGCATGAGTTGTCTGATGGGTTTCTCGACCCTATTGTGAATCCTGCCTTGTATCGATGCCATAACTTCCTGAAGCTCCAGTAACGGTAAACTCGGATCCCTCAAGCTAGCCATGAAGTTTTCTATTATCTCCCTGAGACGAGCCGAATGATAAGGTTCGGGCAAGCAGAATCCGGCAAGGGTGTTCTCCAGAACAGACCTGTACCCTGCGTGGATGTGATTGAGTTTATCGGAACGCATGGGTACCGAAACGTCAAGCTCGGGGAAGGGACCCTTGTACAGAACCGCCTTGGTAACCAAGGAAGGATCGTCCAAATCCAAGTTGGCCAAGATGCTGCCCGGCTCCAGTACGGCTCCTGGCCTCTTCACGTAACTTATCGTACCCGTCTCGTTCACCGTTAAAGTCATCACCATCTTCATCACTTCGATTTCAGCGAACGCTTGTCCTTTTTCTACGTGGCCTCCTTCTTCTACCAAGAAACCAAGTAATTTTCCGGCAGATGGAGAACGAAGAACGGTGGGGTCGTTCTCTTTCTCGAAAACGCAAGTCTGGTTGCCTATCACTATTCTGTATCTATCTACTTCCTCCTTCATGTATGTCGTGAAGGATGAACCATCGACGGAAAGTAGAATACCACCATCGCTCAACCTGTGTACCTCTATTTCTTTGAAAGATCCATTCATCAGCAAGAAGTAAGTGTTCGGTCCGCTTTTCGTAGTCTGCACCTTATATTTATGCCTGAAATGTTAATATTATAGGGGAGAAACGTCGGGTTGTACTTCCTTCTCACCCTTCATTTATCAGTTCTACATCTACGACGTTGGTTAGAGTGTTGGACGCTTGAATCTGTCCCCTCTCTAGGGAGTTAATAAACTCGTCAAAGGATGTACTTATGGTGTTATCGGCTATGAGTAAGGCGCCACACATAACTCCTAACATAATATCCGGCTTTTCCGATTGCATTCTTTCGGAGATTAACACATCAAGCCATTGCGTATCTATCGTGTTTTCCTGTAACGGAGAGTATTGCATAAGCGTGTCTTCCTCGAAATGAACGAATGGATTCGTAACCTACCTGAAAGCTCTTGGTCTCTAGAAGGGTGATGAGATATTCAACGGTCGTTCGGAAGTCACCTCTTATGGACAATTCTTTCAGAGCTATGACCAAATTCTCTCTGGCCTGTTCTCTGTCTTCGCCCCAGGAGAAACAATGACCGAATTGGGAATCGGCGAATTCGTGCAGACCTCCGGAAGCTGCCACAGAGAAATAACCCCAGACATTCTTCGAGGATCTGAAGTTGAGTTCCTGAACCGTTCCGGAACTGGGTTTGAAACCTACAACGGAAAAATATGGATGAGGGGGGTTATGAATTGAAAGTACGAGTTCGTACCTTCATCGGGGTTTTCCGAGGTGATTCTTGCTGCTATGACATGACCCCAGGGTTGCGGCTTTTGATTTGGGGTGTCAAAGTCTATTTCCGTCGTACCCCATGGAGATTCTCCGTACAACAATCTGATATCTTTGATGTAATGAAGCGGAAGACCCATGGCGATCTATAGGAAAGATATGACGTGGATTAATACAAATTTGGAGGATCCAAGAATGGAACCTTGTGGAACTCCACTCGGTTCGTTATTCACCTGCAGTTGGGCTGCTGGAAGATTGACGTCAGACACCATTTCGGTACAAGGATGTTCTACTTGAAGCCTAGGGTTCAATTCTAAGAAGTAATAAGCACCGGATGGGTCATACAGGTATTCAACGGTACCGGCCGACACATAGCCGACCATTTTAGCAAGACGTACTGCGGCCTTCTCCATTTGTTCGAAGATATCCTGAGACGCTATCACAGCAGGGGCTTCTTCGATTATCTTCTGATGTCTACGTTGTATCGAGCAGTCACGGCCAAATAGAGAGATTGCGTTGCCTAGGGGGAGGTTATTTTTTGAGTAAGAGCTGTAACCGTTCCTGGCTTAATAGAGTACTCACCATACATGTCAGCTAGAAGTTGTACTTCGAGATGTCTCGCGCACTTTGCGAGCTTCATTACGAAGATGGGACTACCTGGTATTTCCGCCTGGACCTGTCTGAAGGCCTGCGCGAAATCTTCAGCGTTCTCCACCTTCCTGATACCCTTTCCTCCGCCCCCTTCTGACGCCTTGATCATCACGGGGAAACCTATTTTCTGGGCAGCTAGAAGGCCTTCTTCGGCGGTGGAAACGCATCCTTTGGCGAATAGATCGGAGGATATCTTGATCCTTTTACCGGAATATTGGGCCTTCAACTCTACAAATAGGAATTGTTTCGATTTAGGGCGCTAAGAAATTGGAGTAGAGTACTTACCGGAGCCCGACCATGGTAGGGTGGGTACTTCAGCGGTTTGAGCGACTATCGAAGATGCTATCTTGTCTCCTAGGGCCCACATGGCTTTCTCGTTCGGCCCGATGAAGGATATGTTGTTTTTGTGGAGGAGTTCCGGGAGCTTGGGGTTCTCTGAGGCATGACCCCATCCAGCCCAGACAGCCTGTAACGAACAATTGAATTAATTTTATCTGCTTTGTTCTGTTTTTAGTTTTTGTGAAATTGGTTTCATCTTCTTATGATTTTATTGTTAATTTTTGCGATGCCTAAATTTGAGACATTACCTGAACTTGTAAACGAATAGCAATGTCTACGATCAGTTCTACGTTGGCGTAGTTGTTGTTGTTGGTACCACCGGGAACCGGAACGTAATGATCGGCCATCTTGATATATTCAGCGTTTGCTTTAAGGTCTTCGGGAGTCACCATAACCACGAATCTCACAGCTCTCTCGTTCTTGAACATCTCGTAGGACCATCTTCTTACGGATCTCATACATTTAACTGCAGCTATGCCGTTGTTAGCAATTAGTACCTGAAAGGGAGATATGCTTTATTTTTATTTTTCGATATTCGATTCGATGAAAATGTTTGAGGAATTCTTCAATCTTAGGGAAACATATGCAATTTTTTTACGTAGGTTAATTTGGCCTGATAGTTGCTGCATAAATTAATTGCATTAATGTTGCTATTATTTTATACATTGTTTTGCTAATATTGAAGGAATTGAAAGGAAGTTACGATTCAATTTGGTAATAAATATTATAATAATTATTGTATTTCATGTAGAGAATAATTATATTAGAATACTCCTTCGATTATTTGTCGCATTTAAATTATGTACCTAGGAAAATAGATGTAGCAATCAGTATGGAGAGTAAGTAAAAGTATAATTTAAATTATAGTGTTTAGCGCAGTTAATTATCTTGTTTTGTACTATCGACACATCGTAAAATTAATGTATACAGAAACGAATTCCCATTTCAGTTTGCGAGTTACAGACCTTGGAGTGATTCAATATTTAACATTCGAACAAATAACATTTTAACGTCGTAATATCGAGAAATTAAACGAGTGCAAAAATTCAATGAGCGATGATTAAATAATTCAGAGTTATTTGTTCTCTTTTTTCGCTTATAATATGTTTTATGGAACAGCGTACTATCATTTAGCCCAAATGTCTGTGATTTTCGATTTTTTCGACGAAAATTGTCTCAAACGATTAGGTTCGATTCTGTCCGGCCGGTCGTCCGTAGCCACGATAACTTTCGAACGGAAAGAGATAGCGACTTGCAACTTTCAGTATATGTTGAGCATCCGAATGCGACAGTTAATTTCGTTAATGCACCAATCGGCCGAAAGGTTTCGGAGTTATACCCATCTGAAATTTTGTTGTTATTTCCCCAATAACTCAAAAAATACAGATCCGATGGTATTGAAACTTGTTAAATAGTTGTAGAATTCCAACGCACAAATTTTTCCAAAATTTCGCGAGGGTGTATGATGCCTGAATTGATAAAAGAACAAGCTTCCCACTTCGGTCAGTGCTTTTTATTAATTTTTCTTGGGATGTTCTTAGGAAAAATGTATGCATTCTGGTGGAGGGAAAAAACCTTTTATTTTAATAAAATATCCCTTTACCTTGTTGATAACTTTCGTTCCATTAAACCTCTTGATGAACTCCTCCGGGGTGGCCACAGTAAAGTCCTTCTCCTGCAGCCTGTTGTGCAACATTACGGTCCCCTGAGACATGCTGGGCCTGAAAAATACCGGAATCTCGTAATTCTCCTTCCCCATTGGTTCAACATTTTCGACGGTCCGATTTGTATTCGTGGTCAGCACGAAACGGGCCTGACGGAGGGTACGCCACTGTATCCTTCTTATCAGAAATCTAGAAGGCACGGACATTTTCAAAGGGACGCGTTGCCATCGCTACGACAAAATCGATACGAAGAGGAAAACGATTCGGTCTGACAACACCGCAGGGGTGCTTTCGATCGAATTTTCCTATTTCCGGCTTTTTTTCGTTCATAAATGAAGGTAAGATTCGATTTAAGGGCGTCGAAGGAACCCGAGCACGTGGCCAGAAAGAAACCCGAATGTGAATCTAAAAATAGATACAACGGGAAGATAAATACCGACGTTGACAAATCTGCGGTAATTCGGTGAATATAGGATTTTCTAAAAATAATCTCCACAGCGTGATAATGAGGATAAAAATGGCCATTATTAAATGGTACCTACAATTACATTTTGCAGGTCCATATTTTCGATTCTAAAGTATGCCATTACTCAGAAAATAATTGTATTAGAGAAAATCTAATTACATATTATTAATCAGTGCACTCGAATTAGTAAGTAGCGTGACTTTGGTTGCGATCAGAGAAAAAAATAATTTGGACGAAATTTCCATACATGCAGGGTGTCCCAAAAACACCACGCGAAAGTGACACTGGAGATAGATTGGCATTAGGTCTATCAGATAGCATCAACATGACTCAGTTGCGGACCATTTTTCCAGAAAACATGTATTCTTGATTAAAAAAATTCAGATAACTTTTCGTTTTATTTACTAATTATAGATATTGGATTTAGATTAGCTGCTAGTCAAATTCTTATGCGATCATAATGCTATCAACGACCCGCGACAGATATACAGATTTTGTGAACGGACCTCCAATGAAACTAATTGGTGACCCCTGGGTTAGATACTGCAGAAAACTTTTTGGCGTTTGACGGATTTACTCATTTCCTAATATTTTCCGAACGGATAGAGATACAGAGGAAATAGATACATAAATCTAAACGTCGTCCACCGACCAATCATCGGGGAAAATCGAGATGTGAAAATCATAGATTTTGGACGGGAAAAAAGAATTTTCCTTCGATTCCGGGTCAAAAATATTTCAAAGTGCCGACCCAAAAAATTTTTTTCATGGTATATCGATACGGAGCTTGTGTCTAGTTAAATCGAGGTCGCTGATCACGAATATGCAATTAGTTTTTCCCTAAGTGGCGTACTTTGGGAAAATTTTCACTTAGAGTGAATAAATGGACGAAAATAGGTAAATTTTGGAAGTTCACACCGCCCAAAAAAATCGGAGTAAGGTGTTGTTGATTTTTGCCCTCATATATGAATCCTTTATCTACTGAATAATCCAAACAGAAAATGTCCAGGCCGTACTATTCGGAAATTATGATTTTTTTCCCAAGGGTCTGGTTTTCGGAAAATTCATTTCGCGGTATTTCCGCGGAAAATTCTCTAATGAAAAATCCGATCATATATTCATAATCTACGGTCCCGAATTAGTAAATGACGTAATTTGCATCGAAATCGGAGACCGGTCGAATTTTGGCAATTTTTGCGCGTATGTTCTGGGGAACATACGCGTTATAGTTTTGCCCAAATGTGAAATTTAATTCTGTGGTGCCGTCCGGCCGGCCGTCCGGCCGTCCGTTGCCACGATAACTTGAGAACGGAAAGAGCTAGCGACTTGAAATTTTCAGGGTAGGTGGCGCATCCCAATACGACGGACAAGTTCGTTAATGGGTATAATCGGCCCAATGGTTTCCAAGTAATAATTTTGTTTTCAACCAAAATAAATCCGATCGAATTTTAAACTTGGTGAATAGTTGTAGAATATAGACCTAAGCACGTTTATGAAATTTTGTGAGAATCGTATCGCTAGAAAATTATTAAAAAATTATTAAAAAATATTTTTGTTGTCACGATAACCTGAGAACGGAAAGAGATAGCGGCTTGAAAATTTCAGGTTAGGTTGTGCATCTGAATGCGACATTTGAGTTTGTTTATGAGCATAATCGTCCAAACGGTTTTAGAGTTATAGCCATCTGAAATTTTCTGAAATTTGGATGTTTTTTGTTCCTCATTAACTCGAAGAATACAAAACCGATTGGATTCAAACATGGTGAATAGTTGTAGAATATAGACCTAAGCACGTTTATGAAATTTTGTGAGCATCGAATCGCTAGAAAATTATTAAGAAATTATTAAAAAATATTTTTGTTGTCACGATAACCTGAGAACGGAAAGAGATAGCGGCTTGAAAATTTCAGGTTAGGTTGTGCATCTGAATGCGACATTTGAGTTTGCTTATGAGCATAATCGTCCAAACGGTTTTAGAGTTATAGCCATCTGAAATTTTCTGAAATTTGGATGTTTTTTGTTCCTCATTAACTCGAAGAATACAAAACCGATTGGATTCAAACATGGTTATTAGTTGTAGAATGCCAACGCGAAAATTTTTGCAGAATTTCGTGAGGATGGTATAACTAGAAAATTCAAAAAAAAATAATTAAAAATTATTGAAAAAAATTCTATATATCATAAACTATTCGTCCGGCATGGCTGAAATTTTGGGAGAGCCTGCAGAACCTAACTCTACTGCAGAATTCCAAGTTTGAACACGATCGGATCTATATTGTTGGAGAACCGAGCAGCCTTTTGTGAGTTCGGTAGGTGGATGCGAATCGTCGTATGATATGTTGTCTATGGTCGTATTTTTGCGAGAACCTCCAAAAATAAAATATGAATGTCATGATGACATATTATTATACATATATATTCATGGTAAAATCGTGTTATTTCATCACAAATCTATAGGAGATTAGATGATAGCCCTACATTAGTGGTCAGACCTGGTTTTGAAAGAGATCCTCCTTAGGAGGAGGCAACTAAATATTGAAGGGATTTCTATGAACAAGAGTGAATATCTTTGAGGAATAGAGAGGCGATTCTTCTTCAAGAGATCCATGTGCCTTCAGAGGAGTATATTTGCGAGAGGGGACCTTTGAATTTTGCAGAAGGCTTCTGATCTTGTAAGGTGAGAGGCTCATTTGTGGATATTAAATCTCGTGATGGGTAGAAAGGAATTCTAGGCCAGTTTTTCTATCACTAATGAGAATATATCTTTATGTAATAACGGGTGATTTTTTGAGAGCTTTTGGATTTGATTTGAAAAAAATTGGTTCAAGCACTGACGTGAAGTCAGAAGCTTTTGCGCGTATGTTCTATTGTCCATTCTTCTGTATTGGACACTTAATCGAATTTACCATGGTAAATTCGATTAAGGGTGTCCAATACAGAAGAATGGACAATAGAACATACGCGCAAAAGCTTCTGACTTCACGTCAGTGCTTGAACCAATTTTTAATACATTAGCCTTAAAAAAATCCCATTTTTCGAGAAAAATTTTTTTACGCAAAACTATGAAACGGGTACTTATTCTTATAGATTCGGGGCCGTAGATTCCGAATCTACCATCAGATATTTATTACAAAAATTTTCCGAGGAAATATCGCGGAAAGAATTTTCCGAAAAATAGACCCTCGGGAAAAAAAATCATAATTTCCGAAGCGTACGACCTGGACATTTATTGTTCGGATGATTCGATAGATAAAGGATCCAAATATGACTTAAAAAATCAGCAACACCCTACTCCGATTTTTTTGGGCGGTGGAAAGTTCCAAAATTGACCTATTTTCGTCAATTTTTTCACTTCAAGTGAAAATTTTCCCAAAGTACGCCACTTAGGAAAAAACTAATTACATATTCGTGATCAGCGACCTCGATTTAATTAGACACGAGCTCCGTATCGATATACCATGAAAAAAATTTTTTGGGTCGGCACTTTTGACCCGGAATCGAAGGAAAATTCTTCTTTCCCGTCCGAAATCTATGATTTTCACATCTCGATATCCAAATTTTCCCCGATGATTGGTCGGTGGACGACGTTTAGATTTATGTATCTATTTTTTCTGTATCTCTATCCGTTCGGAAAATATTAGGTAATGAGCGAATCCGTCAAAGCCAAAAAGTTTTCTCTAGTATCCAACACATACAAAAATCTACAATTTTCCGATTAGGTCGACGCGGCGTTGGTTATTCACTAAATCGGGTACGCAGATCACGAATCTGTAATTAGATTTTCCGTATCTCGATTAGTTATGGAGCAATGATGAAGAAAGTCGCAATTTCTGGCTCTACCTCCGGAAAATGGACTAATCAGTCGGATTTTTCGCCATATTACCAAAATTAATCGAGATACGGAAAAACTAATTACAGATTCGGAATCTACGCCCTCGATTTAGTGAATAGCCAAAGCCGTGGCGATTTAATCGGAAAATTCTAGATTTTTGTATGGGTTAGAATCTAGACAAAGGACTCACAGCTCTGGTAATGTGTTAGTTGTTGTATGCATTTTATCAATATTTCACAGGAAATTGGTCATAAATACTTCTACAAGGGTTGAAGTATGACAAGATATTTTACTTGCAATTATCTTTTCGTGGAAAATATTAATTTCAAGGGTGAGACCACCCATGCAAAAATAAACCAGTTAACCCAAAACATTTAAGTTTTACAAGCGAGCTGCTTTGTTTAGAAATACAAATGAGCGCTTCCCAACATGTGAAGTCATGGGACGCAACAGTGGTGATATCTCGAAAACCAGCGGACTTTTACTGAGGTCATGTTGATGCTATCTGATAGACCTAATGCCAATCTATCTCCAGTGTCACTTTCGCGTGGTATTTTTGGGACACCCTGTATATACAAGGAAACTTTTTTGGCCAAAATTTTTTTTTTCTCCAGATCTCGACCAAGGTCATTTCTTTTTTTTTTTTAGTGTACGTAGAATGATTAAACGCAATCAGTTTCGTTCTAAAGTCCTTAGTTCGGAAAATATTTCATGTTAAATGACGAATTATGGTCTACTTTGATGAGATATATCAGCCAGAAAAATTATGCTAGACGAATTTTATTCCAGATAGGTTGATCCTTTGTGAATACAGTGACGCAATTTTCAATATCCTACTACGACCGGTACGGAAATGACGATTTTTTCGGCGAAGGTCCATATTTTCGGTTCCGAAAAATCTCATTAGTCGAAATATAAATTTATTAGAAAATATCCGATTACATTTTATTAATCAGCGCGTTCGAATTAGTGGGGAGTATGATTTTGGTTACGATCGGACAAATAAAATATTCTGCCCCCACTACTCCGTTAATTTTACCCCCACTCCTTCGATAAAGTTGACATCGAGTGGTACAAGCTCATGTCTCATGATCCGCACTGTCAGGACAACCGTTAGAGAAATTTGAATGAATCGGCGAAATGCGACGTTGCCATTTAGGGAAAATTTCTTTTAACGTTGCCGTTTCAGGCGGAATTTCCCGAATATCCTGGATACTTACGTCAAGTGATCGCCGGGCTTCAGTCTCCTGGCCCTCGTGAACCATTCTCGAGGGATGTGAAGATTGTTTTCCGAGTCCACCTTCGGGAGGAAGTCGCACATCGGGCTTTCCGGCGTTGTGGCGGCCGATTCGTCGTCCCCGATGACGAATCTCTTCGAGTTCCGCCTGCCCGCCATTTTCGCCTTCAGCATCAGCCTCGTCTCGAAATCGGCCACCGTGATTTCGGGCACCCCGCTGTACGTCACCGTTTTCGCGGATTTTTCCCCTTCGCGGGCGGCTTCCGAAAGAGCGCCCGGTAGGTCCGTCGGTCGCGACAGGGTTGCCGATATCGATATACTGTCGCGGAAAAAAAGAATACGGAAAATGTCGAATATCCACTGTTTAAGCGCTCTCATAGACCGAGAGGCGCACTTTTGGGCACACGCGAAGACATACCGAAGGGTTTTTCCCACGAATCTTAAAACACGCACAAGGGCAGTTTTGCTATTCACAAACCAAAGAAAAAAATCCCTACTGAGTCCTCAGAATTCCCTGTGATACAGATCCGAAGCACAAATCATAGAATTTTATTATTTATTTTTTTACGCATTAAAAATCGAGTATCCACCTAAAAAACCAATTCGTTAGACGGTACTTGAACGAAAACGCATACGACTGACAACTACCGACTTCGACTCGGTTATAAAAGTATAATTTCGATGGACGACTATTAATTTTCTTTATTTTTTACAGATACGACGGTTTAACGCAATATAACTTCGTTTAAGTACACGCTGAAAGTCTTTGGTTACCGCATTTAGTGTTCCATTGTTGTGTACCGAAAGAGTGATCTTAAACGCTGTCACCCATGCAGCCAAAGTTCGAGGAGAAACCTGTTTCTTATAATGAAGGTAAGGATAGTTTGTTATCACGGTAATTGTTCAACCAAAAATCATTTGAACTTATACTGACGTACTAGTTGAAGAATATTCGATAGATCGAGAAGATCCTAGAGAATTTCGATAGAAAACCGCGTATTTGATTGTTGAAAAAATTGTGAAAGTTCATCGAAATATGTAGGTGAGTAATGGTTGAAGAATTTATGGTTAAACGGCAGATTAAACTTCAAGGAATGTGCCTATTCAAAGTAAATCTGACAGTTTGTGTGTTAATTCGATGCGTATTTACAGAATTCGCGATTAAACATAGAAAAACGTAGTGTCCAACCAGAGAACAACAGAAACCAGGTTTCGGCCTAGAAAACGTGTCATAGAATTTGACCTATATACATTTCCTATTTCATATTTGGTGGGCAGATTTAATCAATGTGAGTAATCACAATCAGGTTGATAAGAAGTAAACGTTAACCAATGGTATAATATTCCCATTAGGAGTTCGCAGGAGAACAAACACCTGTTAACCTAAAATCCTGAGAAAAAATGCACGTAATACACTTGAAACGATTCCACCCGTCCAAGATTGTTAAACTACACCAAGACAGGTATTTTGTCTGTATACGCGAGTCCAAATCACGTCAACTAACTCGAAAAAACATACAAAATATAAAATGCATTTTCCTGACGGCACTTCCAAATATTGTAATCGGATTTTTCAAAGCACCTACGACTGGATTGGCCCACGGTCTGCTACGTCATAGAACATGCGATCGCAAGGACAGAATGAACGAAGCGAGGAAGAAAATAAACCATTGTTTCTTCTCTGTCTATCGAAGGAGCGCTGCTGTAATCAATGAGCTATGACGTCGTTCTATGACGCTCTGGCGATGGGAAAATATAGCTCGCCCGGTGACTAAGTGATTTCGATTTCATAGGGAATGTCCGGTAAATGTTGAAATTTGCACGGAAATGATGTGGTTAAATGCTAGAATTCCCCATGTGTCCACTTCAGGAATTCGCTAAAAATCCGACATATACAACATTTCTATGGTTGAAAAAAAAAAGTTTAGGATTATTTCAGTGGTCCGCGAAACCCTCTGTCCATGTAACATTTTTCTATGGTTCTGTGCTATGTGCTTCTGTGGCCCCATTGAATATAGAACAATATTAATCTATGTATTGTCCTAATATTTTCTATGGTCGAATTTTCACAGAAAGTCATAGATACTTACTTCAGGGTTTTCCTCCTCTCGGCCAGGGCCTGTTGATAGTCATAGCCGCCTCGGCCCCCTGAAGCGGATACGGGCGGTTGGTTGTTGAGGCCGTTCATCTGTGATTCGTTCTGTGGAAAAAAGTCATCTTTTTCGTTCATTTCCGATTCAGCAGAGCCGTCTCCCAGCGTAAACTGCACCGGATTCGCCTCCTCCTCGGTCATTTTTTCCAGATTCGGTTGAAACTTGTGAGGAAAAGTCTGTTCAAATCTCAGACTGATCTCTTCTTCCTCGGATATGGATCTTTCCACAGGGCGAGGTCGTTTTTCCTTTTCCGATACGTTTTCGGTATCGGATTCTTTTTCTGAAACACAGAATAAGGCACGATAAACTAAAGGGATCAATCTTTAGCGGTGTGACATCTTTTTTTTTTCGGCGAAGCTGGGAATATATTCAAATCAATGTGAAAATATCGGAACATACCTACATATACGAGAACATAGACGTAAAATTTGAAAAAAAGGTAAAAACCTATGTGTAGAAGTTGTGCGTTTTTTTGTTACAAGGTCGAAAACGGTTGGAACTTTTCTGATTGTCCGTCTCTACGGATAAATTGCTAGAATATTCGATGAGAAATATAGAAAATCTAATTTGAATTGAATAGCTCCCACAGGAAACGAACTATGAACTCTTAAACGGTAACCTAAAAGATACGTAGATCCAAGTTATTATCATATTTTTTTTATTCGGACGAAAATCTTAACAAACCGAGGACTAACCAAATAGTTTTTTTATAATTGTCTCCTTTTTACTCACGATACAACAAAATTCTCTCAAATAAGACTTCATGTTTCACGTGTCCCCTAAAACTGAATGAAAGCGAAAATAATCGACAATTTGAGGAAAAACTTTTCACGTCCTTATCGTGATCGTTCAATTACACGCAAAAGATATTATTATTATAAAATAGTTTTTGACAATGAATATTCCCAACCTTTATCGAATCTCTGTCCCATTTTGTCGGAAAAATTTTGGACATCCACACGTTCAAAGAACGACCATCACAAATGCACAGAATAACAGGAGAATGCAACAAGGCGAACCTCAATAATGTAACTGAGTTCATTTCCGTGAAAAAACCTCTAAAATAAATATTACTGTCGTTTGAAAAACTCGTTTTCGAAGAATGCCCTCGAAAAATCGACCGGTAACATCCAAAGAATAGTTTAAGCAAAATCATTAATAATATATTAGACGATTCGAATATTTTGAAGAATTTCGATGATGCGATTGTACGGGAGTCTTTACAACGACGTCTATGAAAAGTAGGGGTTTTTCGAATTTTCACTCTCTATGTTCCGTACGAGGGATAGTCGCGAAAACAAAGAAAATTGCGGGGGCGACGAGAATTAACAGAGAAATTTTTTATATGAAATATACACGAAAATAAAGGAGTAGACGCTCCCGTACACGAAATTATTATAATGCAGGCATAAAAAACATTGAAATTCGTTTACCTAACGAACTTCTTATCTTTCTTGTTAATATTTCGAGGAAGAAATGTATACCACTTGTATTTTCATGTTGGACTACTATGTTAATCGTTAAATACTGAATTATATCTTTGGTGCCGGGGTTAGATTAGTCGTACCGTTTGACCGATTAAGTCGAATTTGACTTTGACAAGAACGAAATCTTATATGACCTTGCAGACTACTTTAGCAGAAATCTGGAAGGTCAAACGATCGGGAAAAGATAATATTATTATTCCATCCTGATAGTTGCGTGAATCGCTATTTCTCGATAGTATTGACATTGCAAACCTATTCCAAACAACTTGAGCGATTATAAATGCAGCAGCTGAAATTTGCATTAATGTATATCGAAATAGGGAGACGGTCTATGGAAGTACGCACTTCGTTAAAATAATAACGAGAATGCTCCACAATGACGTCGTTCAATTTTGAAATTCAACTAATGTATGGAATTATTTATCGTATAAAAATTATAGTGGTCATGATTTCTCGGGATTCGTATGGGCAAGGTTTATAATAGCCCAAAATATCGAAAAACTCTCTTTCAAGAACGATAAAATATGTTCCTACTACAATTCTATGATTGAGAATATTACCTGATCTGTGCGGATCACAGAATCTCCTCAGAACACAAAACACCGAACGCACGACGCCCAAAATACACAGAACAAAAATCGAAAACACAGAAATGTCAATAAAATTCATACGGTCATGCTATTATCCGCCAAATGCCGATTCTGAACTGATCCGAACGCATTAACAAGAGATAAATATATCTGAAAAGGAACTGATACCGACAATTATGAGATAAATCTTAGCAATCACCGTGTTTTGATTTGAATATCACATACTGAGCACTCGTTCGAAGCAATGAACATACCGAAAACGCCTAAACTATATATTCTTCTATGTTTTTTAAAGAGAAGCGTCGTGAAATAAATATACTTAGCATTTTTCGCGGTATAAAATGAAAAGAAATTCTTCAAGTCGCTCTCAGGAATCAAATTATGTCATTATTCATGAAAAGATCAATTTAATGGGACGCAAGGATAAATCATTTAAAGATTTGAATTGAGGTAGCGGAAATTTGAATGGTATTCATAGAAATAGATGACTTATATAATACCTAGGACTTCTATAGAAATTCTTTTGATTCAGTAGCGGATCCCAATGTCGCGAAAACTTTCTCATTTGAACCGTTGTGTTCAATGGAAAATAGTGCATCCGCTTTACTGTTTATTATGTTTTAGGACTTCCATTTCACATTTCTAACTTCGTAATTATGAAACCGTTTACAAGCTTCAGTATTTTCCCGCCAACAGAATTAAAATTTTCTGCCTTGCGCACAGAGAATTTCGAAAGTTTTTTAAGTGATCATTGACCTTGTTGGAAACAAATAACAGGTCTAAAGAGCATTAAATGATTACATTTTAATTTAAAGGTACTGGATGCATTGATTAAAATGATTCAATTCTATCTCAGTTTGAACCACGTGTGCTTTCGACCAATAGCACACCGATCACGCGATCCCTCGTGGCAAATGAGCTTTGACCTCAGTAGAGTGCCTTGACTTTCAACGATTTCTGGAGGGGAGAAAAATTGGCGAAAAATCAAATAATGGAATAAAATGCGTCTAAAATTGGTATATTAACGTCATCAGCTTGACAATGGAACAATTGAGAGGAAGAATATATCTTCCAAAGAAATAATAATTAATTATTGGACGGAAAACTTTACCGATAATCACTTTTCAACTCACCTATGCAACTGAATTGATTCAGACGTTCATCATCATTTATATTATTTAAACAGGTGTTTTTTTATCAAATAATGAAATATTGTTTCGTTCCTAGAGGTAGATTATTAAATCTGAAATCGCTGATAATTTTTTGGCACAGCTCTTCAAAAGAATGAAGCTTTTATCACGACGAAGGTGAAGTTCATTTTAGTGATCTTTTTACCTGGAATAATTGTTGACTTACAGATATGATGGAAAAATTGTGGTCGGAACGATATGCATCGTAAATTTGGTGGGAAAGACCAAAAATTTTGATTGATCGATTTCTGTTTATCCATTATTTATGTACCTATCAACCTCTTTTTCATAATATAAAGGTATATTTTTCGGTTAAACAATGAATTTGATTAATAGGGTATCAAGTTTGGAAGGACCAGACTAATTTGTAAATGATCGAAAAGTGCTTACGGAACCAGTTTCCAATTTTGAATTCCCAAAACACAACACAACTAAACTAAGGTGTATTTATGGACTAAACAACGAACATAACCAACAAAAGACACAAATCATAATTTCCTTCGATCGAACGTTCCACGCACTGAATCAAAACATTTTCGTTTCTATCGATCGGGTTTAGTTGCATTTTAATCGAAAAATTCGATTACATTACCATAAATTTTGAAAATCAGGCATCCTGAAATTCAAATTTCAGAAATGATGATCGCCCGCCCATAGAACCCGGACGGTCACTGACTCACTCATCTGTCTGATTTAATAGGCGATTAGAGATGGACAGGGTTGGATCAGAGACAATAGAAACCTTCTATTTCTCTATGGGTTGGATTAAGGGATTTCCGAAGGGAAAAGCGTATAATTTTCTCAGTTCGATTTTCATGAAAACTTTCTATTCGATATTTTCAGTTCAATGTCATGCTGTGAACATTCAATCCTCTGGAAAATTAGTGTCGAGAGAATTTTAATATTCAGAGCATAACAATATGTGACATATTTAACGCAGTTTTAACACAAATTGATTTGAATCTTCACGCAGCAATTTACAGTTTTCAATCGGAATGTACTCAGTCTGCTTCTCTAGTTTTGATAAGATGTGTGTGAAGCTCTCAGTGATACCATACCTCCTTTTTCTTTCAGTTTTAGCCCAGGATGAATCGTATTTCGACGTATTCTCTCTACCAAGACTCCCCTGGAAGACCAGAGTTCAACACAAACTGGAAAAACCCAGAGATGTCTTTTCTTTGGCGACCAGCGGTCCTAAAATCGAAGAGCTGTTGGACAGCTATCGGAAAAACCGCAAATATAACGGATATAAGGGAAACAATTACGAGGGCTACAAGACAAATAACCAAACTGAAGTATGGGTGGACGTCGAAAAGTATAGCGACTATAAGAAATGGACCAACGAACTTAAGGATAACGAAAACGAGTCGAGATACGACAGCGCCAAGGCACAAGATGTTAAATACAGAAAAAAGATTGTAAAGGACGATGATTTAGAATCCGAATTTGGCGAAGTGATAACTCCCTCGGACAGAAAAAGACACCATTTCGAACCGGTGCCTATAAAATACGCGAATGCGACCAGTAAATCGCCCTATTTTCGCCCCACAGGGTTTTCCCACGTTCAGAAGATCACCAAGGTGGAAGCAGCCAATTTCACCAGACTGAGCATGAACCGCTTGTTGAGGAACTTCGTGAATAAGCTTTACAGGCGAAAATATGGCGCGTCCAGGTACGTGGAGATAGATCCGGACGATATAGATGGCGAGAAGAGCAAAATTTTCGGTACAGGCTTGGAGACGTTGTCGCTGCTGAAGAACAAGACGAAGAGCATCGCCAACAAGTTCTTCAACGTGTTCCAGGTAGTCCAGTTCAATAATACAGCCTGTCAGGCTACCCTTAACGGCGCAATGTATCAAGGGGTGTGTTATTTGGCAGCCCAGTGCACAAGTTTGAATGGGACCGCTGGAGAAGCTTGTGCAGATGGCTACGGGGTCTGCTGTGTCTGTGAGTAGAAATCAGCATTTGGACCAGAGCTATTTTTAACGTCTTTATATTTTTTCGGTTTCTAAACCCAATGCAATATATTTTAAATTCATACCTGATGTCAGTTATTATTCACAAATATAAAACTTTTGACTCTGTTGAAAGCTGTCTAACTTTCTAACTGCGGGGATACGAGACTCTGACGCCTCAAAAATCAACCCATATAAGTTGAGGCTGGTTGAGGGCACATTATATGTAATTGCCCTGCCGGGGACAGGATTAGATTTGAGGAAACAGGAGTCCACAAGCTGAGACTGAGGGAACTGGACAAGTTCTCACCCACTGAGCTCATCTCCCTTATCAAAAGGCTTGAGCTTGTGGATGAAGTATAGTTTTAAATGTGCCACAATATATCTATAGATCTTCATTTCTCTTGAAAATAATATATACACGTTTCACAATTACAGTCAGAGGCAGCTGTGGAGGCGCGGCTTCACAAAACTGCAGCTACTTCGAGAGCCCAAATTACCCCGACTACTACCCTTCTAATGGGGGCGTGGTACCCCCTTTTCCAACTCCGATTCCGACACCAGCAACAACCACACCAGACCTTCGTCCCGACCCCAGACTCCCCATGTCGCCACGCAATCGTCTGAGCAGGCAAACAGGTAGTTTGGAGTGCACCTTCAGCATCTCCAAAGCCTCATCGGATATACAACAGATGCGCGTCGATTTCTTGGATTTGGAGGTGAGGAAGAAGCCAGTTCGGAGGCTAGATTTAAAGGTTGTGTATTTCAGCTTTTGGGACCGACGGACGGAACTTGCATCAACGAAATGCTCGTTATTACTGGGAATGGACTCAACAACCAGATTCCCGTTATTTGCGGTTACAACACGGGACAACACAGTAAGAAATCTTTCGTTTCAGTCAACTTTTGAACTGAGGAGTTATGTCTTACATAAAATATCAAAATCAAGAGCTCATTTGATTTTTACACCTTACCCCCTCATTTATTCCCTTCATATTTTCAGTGTATGTAGATGTATCGATGTTAAGTGGACCTCTGATGATATCCGTACTTGCTAACATGTCGTATAGGAAGAGATTTCGTATAAGGATATGCCAATATTCCCAGACAGCCTGCATTACACCAAACAACTGTTTGCAGTATTACACGGGTACCAGTGGTGTCATTCAATCGTTCAACTATGACCAAGCCCTCATGTTGAGCAGAAGTACTCCCTCCTACTTTGTGAGTTTTAAAGTTTTTCAAGATTCGGTGGCTGAATGTTTTTTTGCAGAATAACCTCAATTACGCCATCTGTATCAGAAGGGAAGCCGGATATTGTTCTATAACCTTCACAAATGTCATGAACGGAATGGAGTATCCTTTCCAACTGATGAATTATGCTGCAAGTAAGAAAACAGACACTTCTTTATCGTGCAGCAAGTTGCAATTAGTTTTTATGTATGTTAACTAACTTACCAGAAGTGAATCTATAGAGATGCATAATCCTAATACTGTGGTCCCAAGAACAGATCCCCGAGTAGCACCCTGACTATATTACCTCCTTCCGGTGAATGATGCTACAACCCTACTCTCTCAAAAATACTTATTTGATTATTGTCTCTGTTTTAGATGGTCAATCAACCGTTCCACCAGGTCAAGCAGGTGTGGAAACTTTCGATTGTCCTAACGATTACATCGTTATAAACGGGGAAAGACTATGCGGCAATAAATTTAATGATGGAATGATAATTGCAGACTTAACAATGAATGCACCAGTTACAGGTTTGTTACAAGTGGTCTGCAAATTCGAATTTTTAGCTCAAATTTTGTTTTCAGATAATAGTATGGGACCAATTGTCGTTCAAGTTAGAACCAATGGTTCAGGCGTTGGCAGAGGCTTCAAACTGTTTTACACCCAAAATAGATGTTCTTAATTTATCTGATAAAAATTTGTTGAAGTTATTTAATATTTATTCACAATAAAAAATGATTAGGGGAAATCTGTTTAATCAACTTCTTATAAATATCGCACATATACAAAATCTTCCTTGGAACTGAATATACAGAAAAATGCCAACGATGCAGTCTTATTCCTACGAGATTTTTGGGTTCATATGACCGTTACTCTGCTGGTTGTTCTGATTTCCTGTGTTTTGCTCTGGGGTACTATTCGGATTTTGGGGTGTAAGTAATCGGTTCCTCCTTCGTGTATAATGCTGCCATAGGAGAATCTGTTGGTCGTCAATGAATTTAGAACACTGTGCATTAACCAGTTCTCTACGGAAATGCTCGTACTGAAGAAGGTCTAAAAAGTAGAGACACATTGGATACTTTAGGTATTTGGCATAGTCAGGTTCTTTCCAGTATAGGAGGTACTTTAGGTAGTTAACGAAGGTTGTGTCTTTGAAATATCCTCTCTGGGCTAGAACTGATGGATAAAATTTAAGTGGGTTGAACATAATGATTATGACCTAATAATACTCACAATTTAAATAATTCGGGTTTCCCAAACACTGTACGAATTCCAATTCAACTTGGAATCTTAGTTTTTGTTGTTCATCAGTCTCTGGAACCCCTGCAATATAATTCCATCCCTCTTAACTTTTTGTAAGTAATTGTTATTTGTAAATATTATTTTAACCCACCTTTAGTTGCCATATCTATTAGTTGAGAATATTTAATGTGAGAAGATCAAATTTCCAGATTACAACGGTTAGTTCTAAGCATTAACTAACAATTTACTAACTTAGGAGCAAACTTGATTGATCTGATATATCAATTATTATTATTTACAATTCACAATGTTTAAGTTTTGACATATCCCATAAGTCATAGAACTACGTTTCATAGAGCACAGAACACATATGTGTTCTTATGTTCTTCTTTATGTTATTAGTCACAGAATAACAGAACTCTTAACCACGTATAACAGTTATATTTGTCTTTATCCCTGACCCTATTCGTGAAGATTAAAGAAAATATCACTGAAAAATGACCACGCCTTAACAACCATAGAGATATAGGTACTAATATCTCTATGGTTGATAATGCATGGGCATTTTTCAGTGACATTTTCTCTAATCTTCACGATGGGCGATCCGATGAACAGAATTTCTTTTGTTTTTTTATTGCTACCCACTTCTGACCTGTTTGAGAGAATATCGTCTATTGGCAGGACAACGTATGCTGGGTTCAGCCAGTATTATAGAAAAATATATACAGGATGTTCCAGAGTAGGTGTAACAAACCGACACACCTACTCTAACAAACTGATAGGGTAGATAGCACAAATGCAACCCCACGTTTACAGGAAAAAAACTCTCATCTTCATGACCAGGGTGTTAAAGTTGTTTTTTTGCAATTCCAAAATGGCCGAAGATATTTTGATGATATTCAAAACAGCCACACTGCTTGTTGAAAGTTAACTTTCAATATTTCTTGTTTCTAGCATTTTTCAGTGGCGTAGATAAAAAGATTATTTAATATTTTACGACGTGCCCAACTTGAACGCCACTGACATTTTTGGATATTTTTTTGATTTATTATAAAAAAGGATATTATGATATTTGGTTGATTACCATCAGGCTCTCAGATTCAATAGAATAGCTGAGGATCAGTGCTTGAGTGATCGAAGTCTTTATTATTAATATTTTTTATGGAGAAATGTAGACTTCTGGCCAAGATATTATATGAAATATTACTCGTTCTCTCATACTTTTAACGATATAATATCATAAATATTCACATTATATTTCATATCTTTTAAAAGCTATACACTTTTCACTGAATCATTCAAGAACGACACTAAATCTGAAATCGATGGAAATTTACACATCAATTGGAGAATGAATCCTCCAAACAGCCAGATACCGATACTTCCTAGCAGGATATTCTTACAGACATCCAAGTAATACAGTCTGAAAAAAAAACAATTTTACATAAAGAATGGACATTGAAATCACAACGTCTGACCTTTTCAAAACCTTCTTTGCATATGGAATCGTATCTGGATCCTCATGCAAACAATATTTTCTGGCGCCCAAAATATAATTCAATAAATATTCGTTATAATCCGTAGGACCACCAGTATAAAAGATGGTTTGATCCGTTTCGTTCAGGCAATCGGTCAGAGCTTTCATCCTTTCGTTATAGAAGAGCCAGGGTCTGGTGGTGTAGTACTGGAGGACCTCCAGACCGTTTTGGATACGATTTTGTACTTTTACCATGCTGAAATAATGGATATAAGAAACTATGAAAGAAAATATTAGATAAGAGATTAGTTAATCTGATTTCCATCTATCTTAATAATATGTAAACTTCTACTGTAAGTGCGTATGTCGTGGAACTCCTCCTAAACGACGAAACCGCTTTTGATGAAATTTTGTGTGATTTTGCGTGGGTCCCTGAATGGTTTAGTCACAATCGGACCCAGTAGGAGGCGCCACAATCAGGTTGTAGAATATGTTTTGTGTTTTAGTATGAAATGGCGGATGCGCTGTCCCAGTTAATATAATATCTGCACTTTTCAGATACCTGGAGATGTCAAGTTCGTTATTACTTTTGAATTCAGTCAGTATTACGCTGTCTTCTGCCAAATGAGCTAATTTCAAGCACCAAATATCGTCCGGACGTGACAGTAGAATCGAACAGCTTAGGATACCAAGAAATGGTGGTCAGATTTGGGTTTCGCTTTTCTTTGGAGAACAGCAAATCGCACAATGATAATGTACAAACGAAAATATCGAAATTTAGAATAATATAACCACCGTGCTACCGAAATTTAGGTACATTGAATAATCTAATTTTTTGTTTACTTACAACGGTGTGTTCCCGATTAAAAGCATGATGAAATCGATAAAATAGGCCGGTATGAGGTGGAAAAAGAAGACGGCTAACATGTGGACGAAGTAACTTGATTTTATGCTTCCATCCGGGTACCATAGGCAAACACTGAATGGGTTATTGAAAAAATGTTTCCTGCCCAGGTTGAGGGCATCTCCCCACGAAATTCGTTCATCCTGAAATAGAGAAAATTGCACCTGTTAAAGCATTATGTCTTTTCTGAAAAATTCAAATAATTTATCGATAAAGGAGAGTCATAATATGAAGCTGTACTCTCCTTAATCATATTATTATAATGGATAGTATCGTGGACCACTTACTACTTACTATATCACTCGTAATGTTGAAAACTTGTATGTCGGTCTTATTTTTCGATCCCAGGTGATATCCGATGAGTATTAGGGCGTTAGTTGTGGAATCTACAGGTATTAAATCTGCCTTATATTCAGCGTTGCAATGCATACTTCTTATTACACCTTTTCCCGCACCTACGAGTATTCCAGTGGGGCCATTTAGATTGTCTACCCAGCCGGGAATGGGTTCTTTCCAAGCCGCAGTCACTGAAAATATGTAAGTCAAAAAAAATGAGATTGGGATAAGAATATTTAGAGCTGTTTTCAACATATAGAAAGGATTAAGTGAAATATGAGTTTGGAGACACAGTTAGGACAAAACAAGAAACAAGATGATGGAATATTAGAGATTGCTGTCAATCGATAAGCTTTGGATGAATTTCTTCTTGTTATAACAAGGTGAACAGATGCAATTACCTAAAGCTGGTCTTGCTATGGCAAGCGGCAATATGTTTGAATATTCGTTCACCAGGTGTTCTGTAAGACATTTGGTGTAAGCGTATGTGTTGGGGGAATTCTTCATCAAATGTGGAGTCATCAAAATTAACAGCTTGTCGTCTATCCAGCTTGCCAGATCGAGTACCTTCCTGAAAACAAATGATGAGATGGAGCAAGTATGTCATTTTTGGTAGCGAATATCTTTTCAAAATCTGACAAATTTTGATACGGGTGGTCAGGGCCGTAGCTAAGAGCTTTTCCGACTGGGGGAGAAGCGGCTTCTGACTGACTGTCCTTTCGTTGGTACTGGTACCATAACCAGCAATAACGATGAGTTTGAAGATATAGCAGTTGAATGGGGATTCACAAGGTGTCACTTCCCTTAAAAACTTTGTGTCAGCAATCGCCAAAACTTACCCTTTTCACTCTCTTCGAAAATACAGTCCTTTTTGCGCGTATGTTCTGGGGAACATCGCGTTATCATTTTGCCCAATTGTCTGACTTTCGAATTTTTTGACGAAAATGGTCTCAAACGATTTGGTTCGACACCCCAATGAAGAGAACGGAAAGATCTAGCGACTTGAAATTTTCAGGGTAGGTGGCGCATCCCAATACGACGGACAAGTTCGTTAATGGGCATAATCAGCCCAATGATATCCGAGTAATAATTTTATTTTCAACCAATATGAATCCGATCGAATTGAAACTTGGTGAATAGTTGTAGAATATAAACCTAAGCACGTTTGTGAAATTTTGTGAGAATCGTATTAATAGAAAATTATTAAAAAATATTTTTGTTGTCACGATAACCTGAGAACGGAAAGAGATTGCAGCTTGAAGTTTTCAGGTTAGGTTGTGCATCTGAATGCGACATTTGAGTTTGTTTATAAGCATAATCGGCCAAACGGTTTTAGAGTTATAGCCATCTTTAATTTGGTTGTTTTTTGTTCCTCATTAACTCAAAGAATACAAAACCGATTGAATTCAAACATGATTATTAGTTGTAGAATGCCAACGCGAATATTCTTGCAAAATTTCGTGAGGATAGTATTTGTAGAAAATTTTTAAGAAATCATTGAAAATTGAAAAAAAAATTCTATATATCAGTAACTATTCGTCTGAAATTGCTGAAATTTTGCAAGAGCATTTAGAACCTAACTATACTGCCTTGTTTCAAGTTTTAACACGATCGGTTAAATATTGTTGGAGATTCGAGCAGCCTTGTGCGAGTTCAGTAGATGGGTGACCGTTGCCTCGATAACTTTCGAACGAAAGGAGATAGGGACTTGCAATTTTCAGGGTAGGTTAGAGAGTTGAGTTCGTTTTTGGGCATAATCGGTCTAACGGTTTCCGAGTTATACCCACCTGCGGAATATTTTCTCCTCGATAACTCAAAAAATAAAGATTCGATCGAATTGAAGCTTGGTAACTAGTAGCAGAAAATCAACATAAAGACGTGTTAAAAATTTTGTAAGAACCGTACCCCTAGAAAATTTCAAAAAAAAGAGGAAAAAAAATGTTGTAAGATCCGTACCTACCCCTATAAAATTTGTAAAAAATTACGAAAAAAGAAATTGTTTCAAGCACTGACGTGAAGTCAGGAGCTTTTGCGCGTATGTTCTATTGTCCATTCTCCTGCATTGGACACCCTTTATCGAATTTACCTTGGTAAATTATGTTGTCCATTCTCCTGTATTGGACAATACAGAAGAATGGACAATAGAACATACGCGCAAAAGCTCCTGACTTCACGCCAGTGCTTGAACCAATTTTTTTTTTGAACAACTTGCCTTTAGCCATATATTCATGACATTTACGTCTTTTTCCGTTTCAATTTTTTCTTTTCTGCGCTCACCTTGTGTTGAACTTTTTTTGGCAAGGATCCATAATCCGTTTAAATTCGGTTTTCGATTTTAAATTTCAATCAATATCAATATTCAGATTTACTAATTCACTGTTCATTAATAATTTATATAAGTAGTAAGTACAAGGTTATGTTTCTTTCGATTTTGACATATAGCCGGGGATTCCCCACTCCTGCCATCTAGTCTCTAGCAGCCACAAAGCTTTCTAGTGTGTTTTTCCGAAAACTTTTTGATTAATATGTGTTATAATTCTCAATTTACCTGGGATCGTGTGGCGCTGCGTAAATCTTCTCCTCCAAAATGGTTAGATCGCATTGGCAATAAGTGGTGGAGACGTGAACGAACGCCTTCAAGCGTTCGAAGGTACAGACGAAGTCCAAGACGCGTTTCGTGCCCATGGTGTTCATCATCAAGGCACTCTTCAACGGCTGGTCGAATCTGACATTGGCCGCCATGTGCAACACGACGTCTACGTTTTCCTGAAGCATTTTCATGTCCTTGTTCAGCAGATTCAGATTTTCCACGTTCAGATCGCCTGGAACGCATTGCAGCTTTGCGAATATCTTTGAGGATTCGCGATGATCCCGTAGGTTGTCGAAAACCTGGAAATTGTTCAGGACAATCGTGAGAATTGGCAACGTGGCTTATGTAGATTGTCGAGAAATTCTTCGATTTAAGGGATTTTTACTTACCGGACTTTTGATGAGGTCCTCTATCCTTTTGTTTGCAACCTTTCCTTTTTTTGTCCTCATCAAGAGGTATATCTTGGATATTTCGGGGCAGGATCGGAGCAATTTTTCAACCAACACTTTTCCCATGTATCCTGTAGATCCTGTGACTAGGATGTTTTTGGACGAGTACCATTTGGACACTTCGGAGTCGCACATTGCTATAATTTTCATTTATGATTGCATGGAATACAACAGTAGCAATGATAATCCTTATGATCGAATGAATAAAAAATCTTAAAGGGCACTGTCATGAAGACAGGTGCTTTTGCGCGCATGTTCTATTGTCCATTGTCCCCTTAATCGAATGGCATTTCTAGCTGCCTCAGACATCAGAATCGGGTAAAAAAATTGATATACATCACATTAAAATAAAAAAATGGACTTTATCTAAGGAAATGTTAATCAAATTTGTTTTTATATGCTGTAAAACAAGATGGAAAAAATCAAATCCAGGAATTGATTCAAATTTCAAGTAGGTATATTGTTTCTCGTGTTATTTTATTGAATATCTGAATCATCTGATTTTTTATATTCTAAGTAATGAGTATCAGGAAATTTTCGAACTTTTTGCGAACAGAGGGATAAAACAAAAGTGACGTTAGTTATTGAGAATTAAAGAAGTATACGAACTTTAAAAGGCTTGAATAATTAGGTATTTCTAGTGCACGGTGTTGAGTAAAATATTACTATACAAAAGATCGCACTAAGTATCACTTGAACTCGCGTAAACTTTACATAACGAATAACCAACGAAGAATGGAGTACGTGAGGCATGCTCCAAAGATGGAGATTGTGCTGTCGATATTATTTTCATAGGGGGAACCGCAGTACCTACATAAAGCATGCTCCTACATAATCAGTTCCAGTAAATTCATGATTTACTCATCTATTAAAATTTAATTGAGACATGGACTGCAACTTAAATATGAAAATTATAATAAATATTCATCGAGAATTATATTCTTCATTCGAAACTGAATTATTTGATTAACATAAATATGAAAATTATAATAAATATTCATCGAGAATTATATTCTTCATTCGAAACTGAATTATTTGATTATTCGCTAGGACTATTTATTATGAAATCCTTTTCTTCCATTTCAATATTTCTATTTTGATACATTTTACATGGAAGAAAATTTGCTATACAATCCAATAAGTTTTCTAAGCTTTTTAGGGCTCAAATTAATAAACGCAACTCATTTTTCTCATGATGTTGTTAAGGCACTATAGATTCAAGCTATGCTTGTAGGACCTGAAGAGATAATATAATTCTTCGATTTTATTAGAACGGCAAATCCAACAGAATGAATAGAATTCTAGTTGAAATTTAACGGTAGATATGAAAATTTAGCATGGTTTGTATCGTTAATAAGTATGATTATGCTAAGTATCAATAAAGCCGGATAATGAAATATGAATAAATAATAAATTATTATTTGGTTTGCCGCCTGAAATGGAGCGCTTTCTACTGACACCACAATCAGCTGATGAGGGGATAAACCAAACATTTGGTAGCGTACAGAGTGTTATGTATTTTGCAATGTTAAATGTTTTCCTGTAGTTTCCCAAGTGTTCACGACATTAAGGAACATATTTTCTGTTAATACAATGTAGGAATCCTTCGTGTACGGAAAATTTGAAATTGTCTGCTAATACTTCTGAATTCAGGTGTTGGATAATATAAAAGAACCATCTGAACCCTTCAGAACTGGATCTGCGCATCCGCCATTCTGTACTGGTAGCACTAAAGAATCTGTTGAACGCATCGCTACCAAATTTCGCAGGAATTTTCACCTTCAAAACCTAATTTTATAGCTAATATCTAGATTTAAACTTCTATATTGTTTGAGATATTGGCAAAATATCGAAACCTTACAACCATTACGGTGTACTCTGGTCCACTGTATTACACTCGTTGACAAGTCGAACGAATTTTGTGATGCAGTTTGAATTGATAGCTTTAAAAATGTCATGTTTTGGACAGATAACTCTTTTAAGGGAAGAGCAATTTTTTTTTTATTGGATAATTCAAATCAATATTTAAATCCTATCGTGGGTCGAGACGAGTTAAATACGTTACTTATGGACTTATTTCAAAGAATTGAATATTTCTCGTATATTTAGGTTCGATTGAAATTTAAACGATATATTGTTTTATCCCAGAAGGTTGATTCCCCTGGAGTAGAGTCCGAATAATGGTGAATCGAACTACTCTTCTGCATATTTTCCTATCAAAAAACAATGCTTTAATTTAAGAACACACGATACCCTTTCTTTTACATCTTTTGAAAAAAATTACCAAAGCTGCTTAGCATAAACAGAAGAGAAGTGAAAGCGTGGTCATGGAAGTTTGCCACTGAACTCTTTTGGCGTCATCTATGTGCTAGTTCGGAAACATTTTGATCAATGTAGTAATTCCTAAAGCCCCCCTAAAACACGTCAGTTTCTGTAATGTGTTATTCAATTTTTGAAACAAACGTGACATATATCAACAACAGTTTTCGCTGCTAAGTTTTCGATCTTGTAAATTTGTTTTCCATGCTATCAAACATTTGTACGAGCAGTGTATTATAAAATTGCACTAGCTGCAATAGCACCATTATAGTACGCTCCAGAACTGCATTGTATCATGGTGTAAGAATACACCATGCATTGTATAAGTTATAAGTACAGTATAATAGTAGCGTACCGAGTGAAAGTGACAGATTTACGATCCTCATTATTTTCAATTTCATCTCTTCGGATATTTGCATGTGGTCTTGACAAAGCCTTACATAACATAACGGTTAATAGTACGAAACGTTTCAAAATGTAATTACAGAATTTCATTTTCCTCGTTGAGTAAAGTACCAGGCTTATTAAATCTTGAACTGACATTAGACTTGCACATTTTGACGAGTTTTTCGAAATGTTGTAAAGTATAATTGATCATTAAATATAGATAAATTCTCGTATGAAAAGATTTACACTTATGTTTTGTATTTTCCAATATTTCTGACCATTTATGTGAGAAATACTTTCAATATACGTTTGAAACATGTTTAATTTTTGGTTATGAAGATATTACCACGTCGTTATTTTGGAGAACGGGTCATTTGATGGTTTTAGAAAAAAATATTTTGCGCATCCACCATTTATTTTAATTATCTAATTAATAATGATGCAGTGGGATTTCAAGAGAAAGAAACAATAATAGACCAGAATTCACGTTCTGAAATAAGTTTCCTAATGAAATGATGAGTACAATTCCTTTGCGAAAGAGTCTTCTTCATAATGTATACCAAATTGATTCATTATAGTTATAAATACGTATCAGGAGCTTTTGCATGAAGTTGAGTATGGGGAATGTAAATAATACATTGGGCATCAACTGAATTCAAATTTTAAAATGAAATAAATCCAAATATAGTCGATTTTTTCTAGTTATCCAATCCTCTTCAAATTTCAACTATCAAACTCATTTCTTCCGTGTGTTATCGTGCTTACGGACAAAAATTCGAAAATTGCAGACATTTGTTGAGGGGAAAAAGCGTGCAACGTACATAATATTTGTATGAAAATTAGATCGTACGAAGGTGAATATATTCATAACATGTCTTATCAGACAACCGCGCAAAAATGTTGATACTTCAATATCGATATTAGCTGAGAAACTCAATCGAAATAGAGCCCAGAGGGACTATTCGGATTGCGTGTACAACAACTCCTTTGTTTAAATGCATGCAGCTTAAAATGAACGATAAATGCAAATTAGAACACTTGTTCCGAGATATATAAGTTCAACTTTCATCAGTATGTAAAAATTGAATAACGATTTCGAAATAATAAATGGCATTTTCTATAAGTGTATCTAAGTACCTATTAGTTGTTTAACTAATTCAAACTAGGGTGCTCTATAGCCGAGATGTTAGCGTCTTTGCCATGAGATGTTCGAATCCCCGTTGTGTAATTTCACTATCATATGTATTCTAAAAGTTCCTGCAGTCTTCAATGCATTTTATTTGAATTTTTAGGGGTTATAAGTGGAATAGAATTTTGTTATACTTCGCCCTTATGTTAAGTTTTTATAAACAAATAAAGACAATGGTATTATTATTATTTGGTGAGGGTGTGTGGGATCTGAATAGACAACGGAATATGCTGAAGATCCCGACTTCACGTCAGAGCTTTTCTCGATTTTTTTATAGTGGGGACTATCGAGTACTTAAATATATGCATAAATCTCTTTCCATCGGAAATTGAGAAAAATCTGAGCATCCCAAATCTGGATAATAAGGAGAACGACGAAGCGGTGGCAGTGAACAAAACGATTTCATTCTTAAGTAGTGTTTATTAAAATTGGACCTAGAATATCATTGAAATAATTGTACAGCATCGAACATTTTTCTTTCGTATTCACATCGTTACTGCTACCCCAAATGATCAGACCGTCTACCCTCATGCTTGACAGCAGCGAGAAAGCATTTTTAAGGTCCCCCTGAAACGAAATGTAATTGAAGGGGCAAGTGGAAGAAGGAGTTATGTTACAAATATGAGTTTGCGAGAAAATTAGATTTTAGTGAATTGAGCTTTTTGATGGAAGGTAGTTTAATAATTTGATTGGTGCAATTGTGAGGATTAGTTTTTGGATGATTTTTCATGATCTACAACATTCTGCTATCATATTTCTTTTCGATATAAATTTTGATTCATGCGTACATAACTTTGCGTGCTTGATGTTTAATGTAACATAGCCCCTTCTACCACTGTGTATCTGCTCAGATATGGAGAATAGAAGCAAATCCTGACAGGACAAGTTACATATGCACATAACACCTTCTTCCATGATATAACCGAATATTTTCAGAAAATGTCACTTGACCCCTTCTTCCACTTGCCCCTTCAATTGTGTTTAAAGGTTTCGCGGTTTATGGCACTCACTTTTCTTAGAAATTGTCTAGTATCCTGGTATTTGAACCAAAAGTAGGGCACGATTGCTGGCCTTTCTTTCCTCTGCTGGACGTAATCCGCTATTCTTTGAGCCTCGCTGACCCTTCCTTCGATCATCTCTACCTTGTCTTTCTTCGTCAGTTGGTCTTGTAGATAGAGAGAGGGGGAGAGAAGTCCACTTTCGCTAAACAGCCAATAGAGCCTGAAAATATAGAGGGTCATTATAGAAGTCACGGGTTGATCATCTTACTTGTCGTTTTCTTCTTGGACGTTCTTGGGGCAGTTTTTGGCATTGTTAGCAGGAGACTTATTGTAACAATAGGGATATGCGTAGTAACCCCATTTAGCTTTAGGTCTCATCTTCTCCCCAAGAGCGAGCGTTTCCTCCATGAACATCTTCCCGTAAAATTCGAACTTTTTTTGGGCCTCTTTCTCGACGAAATTGCTCGGCCAGAAAGGGTGAAGACGTTGCTCGCGCTCCAAAGACCTGTTCTTGTAGACCTGAAGAGACCCGAAGTTTTGTCTGAAGATGGGCCTCCAGCTCTCAAAATCGATGATTGCCAGACCTATAAGATTTCCGGACTGTTAGATGGGCGATAAAACGAAGATTTCAGGGCTCATTATATTGTCGTGTTATATTGGGGTGTCCCAAGTTCGAGTGCCTATTTGACGTTTCTGGAGAACTGGACATATTTGAAATCTGAAAATTGGGATTATGATATTGCTTGAAATTCTCCACAGAGCTAAAATATTTTCGAAGTCCAATCACTTCCGGTTATCAGCGAGTGAAAATAAATATGATGAAAACATTTTTTTTCAAGTTTTGCATTCCTGCTATGATCAAGTATTCAATGCTGAATACATTTCTGTTAAAACCATTGTATTTATTCGAATAGTTTTCAAAATAAAAAAAAAAACCGGAAAAAAATCAAATATGTTTTGTCAGTATTAGGTTCATTATTCTTGTTTTAAACATTCTGAGCGTGAACCGTTTTTGGAACATCGAAGAGGAAGAATGTGGAAAGGTCATGCATCTTTTGAATTTCAGAAATATCATCACAGGGTGTTTAAAATTTTGTGTCGAAAATTGTGATAAAAAATTGGCCATAACTTCTGTTTTTCAAATTAGAACCCTATTTTTGTATGATTGCGTTGGATTCTGCGGTGAAAAATAATGATAGTTTTCTAATATGATTATGTTCCTAAATTAAAAAAAAAACTCAGAAATTATTTAATTTAGGAGCATAATCATGTAAGAAAACTATCATTATTTTTCACCGCAGAATCCAACGAACATAAAAAATAGGGTTCTAATTTGTAAAACAGAAGTTATGGCCAATTTTTGATCACAATTTTCGACACAAAATTTGAAACACCCTGTGATGATATTTCTGAAATTCAAAAGATGCATAACCTTTCCACATTCTTCCTCTTCGATGTTCTAAAAACGGTTCACGCTCAGGATCTTTAAAACAAGAATAATGAACATATAATACTGACTAAATATATTTGACTTTTTTCCCAGTTTTTTTTCGATATTTTGAAAAATATTCAAATGAATACAATGGTTTTAAGAGAAATGTATTCAGCATTGACCCCTTGATCATAGCAGGAATGCAAAACTTGGAAAAAAAAAATTTCATCAAATTTATTTTCACTTCCGGAAGTGATTGGGCTTCGAAAATAATTTAGCTCTGTAGAGAATTTCAAGCAATATCATAATACCCATTTTCAGATTTCAAATATGTCCAGTTCTCCAGAAACGTCTAATAGGCACTCGAACTTGGGACACCCTGTATTTATTACATTCTGCTGGGTCTTGGATAAATAATAGCTGGTAATACTTCTTTAATTTACCTGAGAAGTTCTCGTTCGGTATTTGCTCGTTGATGGAATCTTGGAACAACTTGAGATGTGTCTGTATGTTTCCGTCTTGGGGGATGCCCCCATTTCTATCTACGACCCTGCCGTTTTCGTTCAAGATGGCGGGGAAGTACCCGGGGTCATATAGGATAGTTATGTTTGCACCCCTGAATTCGTCGTTTGGGTTCTGGACGATGCCGTATTTTTCTGCGATCTCCGTGAAGTTCCACTCGTAAGATCTGCATTGGAACGTGGGTATGTTCCAGTAGACTTTTAGGTTTCCTCTGGAGGAAACGATGAATTTACTGAAAAAATGGGGCTATATTCGTATACCTATCTTAATACATATATCAAATTCTACTGCAAGTGTGTCGTAACTCCTCCTAAACGACGATTTCGATGAAATTTTGTGTGTTTTTGGGTGAGTCCCTGGGCCTCGATTCTCGAGTCCATGCGACTGGATATCGCATGCGCTAGTGACGTCATAACGTATACAATGCCAAAATAGCTATTCTCGAGCTGTCGTATGCGATATTCCGTGCGATAAACCACACGAGTCGTATGGTTTATCGCATGGATTATCGCATACGACAGCTCGAGAATAGCTATTTTGGCATTGTATACGTTATGACGTCACTAGCGCATGCGATATCCAGTCGCATGGACTCGAGAATCGAGGCCCTGGATGGTTTAGCGTTGCAATGGGACCCGATAGTATGCGTAGTTATTAGAACATGGACTCTCCTTAGATCTCAGACGCCAGAATATCTCACACACTTTGACACATTTGTTATTAATTTCAAGTTCAGTAATAAGTATTATGCTGTTTGTAGAAAATACATTTTAGATTTATTATATTAAAGTGTAATTAATGTGTGAAGGGTTTTGAACTGTAATTAAAAACTAAACATATGTGGGGGGATTCGTTAGCTGCAGTATTGAAGTGTCGAGTGTTTCACAGAGTTATCAAAAGTGAAGGAAGTAATTTATATTTATGTGATCTGCAACCACATTATTATACTCACCATCAATCACAGAAAAAGTACAGGCTCTTCTGCCAAATGAGCCAATTTCAAGCACCAAATATCATCCGGACATCAATAAATAGAATAAGTTAGTTTTTGCGCGTATGTTCTGGGGAACATCACGTTATCATTTTGCCCAATTGTCTGTAATATTCGAATTTTCACCGAAAATGTTCTCAAACGATTGAGTTCGACTCCCTGATGAAGAATTCGAGGCCAAATTTGATTCTTTCCGACCGGCCGTTGCCAGGATAACTTGAGAACGGAAAGAGATAGCGACTTGAAACTTTCAGGGTAGTTCGCGCATCCCGAAACGTCCGACAAGTTCGTTAATGGGCATAATCATCCCAATGGTTTCTCAGTAATAATTTTGTTTTCAATCAATACTAATCCGATCGAATTGAAACTTGGTAAGTAGTTGTAGAATACAAACCTAAGAACGTTTGTGAAATTTTGTGAGAATCGTATCGCTAGAGAATTAAAAAAAAATTATTAAAATATATTATTTACGTCACGATAACTTGAGAACGGAAAGATAGTGACTTGAAATTTTCAGGTTAGGTTGTGCGTCTGAATGCGACATCTGAGTTTGTTTAAATGCATAATCGGCCAAACGGTTTCGGAGTTATATCCATCTGAAATTTGGTTGTTATTTCCTCAATAAATCAAAAAATTCAAAACCGATCCCATTCAAACATGGTTATTAGCTGTAAAATGCCAACGCGAAAATTTGTGAATAATTTCGTGAAGATCGTATCACTAGAAAATTTTTTAAAAATTATTGAAAATCATTTAAAAAATTCTATATATCAGAAACTATACGCTCGAAATCGCTGAAATTTTGCGAGAGCCTTCAAAACCTAACTCTACCACCAAGTTCCAAGTTTGAACACGATCGGATCTATATTGATGGAGATCCGAGCAGCCTTGAGTGAGTTCAGTAGCTGGGTGGATAACCGTTGCTTCGATGACTTTCGAATGAAAGGAGATAGGAACTTGCAATTCTCAGGGTAGGTTGCGCGACCGAATGGTGTTAAGTTCGATTTTGGGCATAATCGGTCCAACGGTTTCGGAGTTATACCCAACTGGAATAATATTTTCCCGATAACTCAAAAAATACAGTACCCGATCGAATTGAAACTTGATATTTAAATGTAGAATATCGACATAAAGACGTATGTGAAATTTTGTGGGAATCGTACCACTAGAAAATTTTTAAAAAAATCACGGAAAAATATTATGAATTCCACGATAATTTGAGAACGGAAATTAATAGCGGTTTGCAACTTTCAGGATAGGTTGCGCATTCAAATAACGCCACATTCATTTTTAATAATTTCTTTATAACATAACAATTGATGGAATTTCAGCACGAAATTGTGATCAGTCCAATATGTAATAATTTAATGTAACCTAATTTTCGGTTATTTTTTTCTAAAATACGAAAAATTGCGCGAATGCGAAACAATACATCCTCACCTGTTTCCCGAGCATTTCCCAACTTCCAACACATACATGATCCATACTATCCAGGACAATTTCATGAACCCGATCATGTTTGTCACTGGAATATTCACCCACCGACTCCATTCGGTTTTTATAACATTTTTCACATCGTGTTTGAATAAATTTTCGTGGGAAATCCTTATCGGCCACCTAACATGCACTTCTGCGATACGAATATATTTCAATTCCTAATTCGACGCGGGATACGTACACGGTGTCCCAACAATAAACAAACGCGGAAATATCGCAATCACGTTGTACGCACGATAGATTTGTCTGAAGAGCGCTCAGAAGGCACGAAACTTCGTCTGTAGCGACGGCATCGGACTGAAACCGGTCGAGATTGGTTCGGATCGATGCGAAATGTACACAAAGAGATCCCATTATCGAGCAAAACGAGGTGGCGGGTCGGATAAAATTAATCAAAATCCCAATTACGATCAGATGTTTTTGTTTGCGACTATATAGAGGCCCTTTGAAACATTGCAGCAGCCTGGAAAAACTATTATCTGCGATCTGGGATAATTGGTTTCAATTAACGCAGGGAAACTTATTTTGCATCAGATCCTGCATTTATCTAATCTCCTGTCGTTCCCAGATGTTTGTTCAATTTTGATTAATTGCAGTTTTTAAAAGCACGCTTCGTGCTTCCGAAGCCTACAATTATTTGACTTATGGTCGTTCCGCATCTTTAACGATTAATTCTGTATATTTAAATATTGAGTATTCCCTTTCGAATTTTGACCAGAAATTATTTTTGCAGGATCGTATATATGGGAGAGTGGATTGACCATGCACGTGTTATTATTGTTGTCTCATTTTTGTCATCTGGCCAAATATTCCCAGAGATATTTAAGGATTTTTCTATGTTAATACACCCGAGATGCGTATTAACAACACTACAGATTTATGAAAAACCGTTCACATTATTGTACCTATACCAGAGAAATAGTCTGACCTATCTGACCTATTCCCAAAAAGTTTATTGTGTTCCTGATCCTAATTCTTCGATTGCTGATGTTAATCTTCGAATCATGCCATATTCTACGCATGAGTTACTTTCATTTCCACTGTAGTATTGAAATACCATAATTCTTGAGCATAATTTCGACAATTTACCTGTTTTATTCGTGGGGGAAATTCAAGGAAGTGATAAAAAAATTGGTTGGAATAAACAAACATTTTAACGAGTATTTTATCTTGATTGCCTATTGAATGTGATTGAAATGTAATGGTTTCACCTTAATCACGCATAAAAATTAGCTCATTTCCTCCGAATTGAATTATTCATATGTATTTCGATCTTATTCATACCAGTCTTTTTCTTTCCGAAGTAAATAAAATATCTCCATTTCTCTAGGGGAAATACAGAAAAATCATTCTTGGAAATACAATAATTGATTAAATGCAAATTATTTAGATGAACCATAACTTTCCGTGAACAGCCTATATATTATTATCTGTGAAAGTCTAGGTTTAAAGCTAGTTATTGTCCCAGATGATAAATATTTATCGCTTTAAGTACAAAACAGATTACATATTCACTTATCTTGTCAATAATAAATATACCCAAATGAAAATAAGCAAGTTATTATACTTGTAAAACATTAAGATTACACTTTGTTCGTTAATGAAACCGATAATTTTGTAGTATGTGGAATTTTTACGCGCCAAACTGATGATAACGACTAAAAATATAAATATTCATTTTGCCTTTTGAAGTTTATTGATGGATTTAAAAAAACATAGCTACTATCTCTTATCTATATGTCTTGTTCTCTATTCTATACGAGAAATGTAGTCTGTGAATCAAGGGCGTAGCCAGGAATTAATTTCGGGGGGGGGGGGTTTCGAAATAGGAATTAATTTCGGGGGTTGGGGGGGTTAGGGGGTGTAAGGGTCACTTTCTGTGGCAAAAAATTTTTTTTTAAGAGAAAAATAACATTTCGGAGGGGGGGGGGGGTTTGAACCCCCAAAACCCCCCCCTGACTACGCCCTTGAGCCTTACCGAAAGGAAAGTAATCTGTAAATGTTCACTTTAAAGGGAATTCAACGAGCACATACTTGACGAATACTTTACGGAGAGGTTGAATAAATCGGCCCTTGGTAGATATTATCAAACAGTATATAGATTGGTACCTATCTAAATAAATTAATCTTATTTTCACAAATACTCTTTTCCCCTAATCCATGAAATGGGGGGGTTTGGGGGTGTGAGGGTCACTTTCTGCAGCAAACATTTTTTTAAGAGAAAAAAAACATTTCGGGGGGGTTTGAACCCCCAAAGCCCCCCCCCCCCCACCCCCCTGGCTAAGCCCTTGATAATAAATATTTGTATTCAGACTTTATGCTTGCCCTGGAAAATTGTAAGAGTAGGAATCCTTATTGATTCAAAGTTCAAATTGTATTGAATGTTTCAATGATATCATTTATTTATTCAATATATCGTATCATAGATCACAAGATTTCTAGTAATATTATTATAAACATGTCTACCGGGTATAAACATTATACTCATTATTATATTTCGAATCTTTTCTGTATGGCAACTCGTTGATTTCTTGTTTCCACCTTATTTTCGAACCAAGAGAGTTTAGTTTAGTTTATAATAATTATAAATATGAAATGAAGAAGTTCAAAAGCTCCCTAAATCCAAACGCTTCCTCGGCCGTAGGGCTGAATGCAGTCCTGTGCTAAGAATCGTTCAAGGTCGAATGCATTCCAAGATTGGGCGGGGCCTGATAATAAATCGGTCAGGCAACACAAAATACTTTGCGTTGAATCTTTGGTTGCCTGCACCATCTAAAGTGAGGGGCAAAAATATTTAAAGGATGATGATTATTACCACGCTGTCCGACCGAAAATATCGATTTCCTTAAACCCCTATATCTCCCGAAATGCTCAACAGAATTTGATGAAATTTAGAAGAGATAATACAACCAACATGCTCTTACGATGTGCCAAGTTTGAGCCCAATCGATTTTTTTTCCGAAAAAAGTCTAAGGTTAACCCCTTTGGATTTTTTCGAATTTTGAAAGTTGTCTCAAATTTGGCACATCGAAAGAGCAGGTTGGTCGTATCACCTCCTTCAAATTTTATCAAATTCTGTTCAGTATTTCGGGAGATATGGGTGTTTAAAGAAATCGAGTTTTCGGTCGGACAGCGAGGTAATAATCATCCTTCTTTAAATATTTTGCCCCTCACTTCAGATGGTGCAGGCAACTAAGGATTCAACGAAAAGTATTTAGTGTTGCCTGACCGATATATTATTAGGCCCCACCCACTCTTGGAATGCATTCGACCTTGAGCGATTCTTAGCACAGGACTGTATTCAGCCCTATGACCGAGGAGATGTTTGGAATTATCAGGAGGCGGTTTAGTATATAATAAATATTTGTATTCAGACTTTATGCTTGCCCTGGAAAATTGTAGGAGTCCTTATTGATTCAAAGTTCAAATTGTATTGAATGTTTCAATTAAATCATTTATTTATTCAATATATCGTATCACAGCTCACAAGATTTCTAGTAATATTATAATAAACATTTCTACAGGGTATAAACATTATACTCATTATTGTATTTCGAATCTTTTCTGTATGGCAACTCGTTGATTTCTTGTCGGTAACCATTGATGTCCCTCGAGAGTCTGTATTATGTAAGCAAGAAATACGAAGTATTAGAAGCAATATTCATTGTTGAAATATGAATAAACATATTACCTAATATATATTCGACTGTATGTGCTGTACATCACATATGAATAGTAATATAGGGCAAGGGCGTAGCCAGGAATTAATTTCGGAGGGGGTTTTGAAATAGGAATTAATTTCGGGGTGGGGTTTTGGGGGTGTAAACCACCAAAGCCCCCCCCCCCTGGCTACGCCCTTGAGTTAAGGCCATTTTACCTGATTACTTCCGAATCTATTCCTTCGATCTTTCTGAAATCTGATCGAATCGAAACTTGGTTAGTTGCAAAATACTGACACAGACACTTATGCAAAATTTCGGGAGAATGACTAGAAAAAATGTTCAACTATTTTGCGGAATATTTAGCTTGGAATTCCGAAACCATATATAGGATTGAGTCTTATTTTCGCACTTAGCTGACCAACAGTCACCTTCTGGAGCGTACAAAATTTCATGGAAAACAGACCCTTTGAATGAGGCGTGAAACAGACGATGGAAAATGCGCGCAAAGTCTCCTAACTCAATGCAAAGGTAAATTCGAGGGCACCTTGTGTAACTTACTACAGGAGGGCCTTAGAATTATCGGGCAGTGGGACTGAGCATATAAACCCGAACCAGACCACAGTGTTTCTGTTTACTCGGAGAAGGAAACTTCCAGCTGTGAGATCCCTCTTTTTGAACGGAGATATTATAGAATGGAAGGCTGAAGTTAAATATCTAGGGGTAATACTAGATAGTAAACTTCTGTGGAATAGGCATCTTGAAATCACTGCTAGCAAAGCAATAAAGGCTATAATGGCTTGCAGAAATATAGCAGGTAAGACTTGGGGCTGCAACCCTAAGATACTGCGCTGCGATGGATGTACGTCATGATTGTGAGACCCATAATCACGTATGGGGCAGTAGTCTGCTACACATAACCAAGCCAAAATAGCACCAGGAAAACCCCTCGACAAAGTACGGCCTCTCTGGAGCTATGGAAACCTGTCCTACCAGGGCACTTGAGATTATAACAAATCTCACACCACTTCATCTAGTGATAGACAAAATGGCCCATGAAGCCATTCTCAGAATATCTAGGAAAGAACAGCTAATGAGAGTATTAAAAACCAGAAAGCCTGGTCCTCTTTTACCAGGTACATTTCATCAGCCAATCTTCCTAGAGACGAAATGATCAAGAAAGTAAGCATCGAAAAGAACTTTACTACGATGATCGGTAGGATAAAAGACGTTACCCCCTACAACAATATACAATATAGGTTTGGAGGCCCTCGCAAAATTTCAGCGATATCGGCCGGATAGTTTCTGAGATACAGAATGATTTTCTGAAAACTCTCTCATGGTTAAAAAAACGAGGAATGAAACTAAGCTTTTAATAATCGGAAAATGCATATCAATATGTAACCAATTATAATTATTTATAGTAAAAAATATTCAATTATAATACCTTCAAATATCATTAAATAAATTCTCTCTTTGTTGGGAATATACAACAAGAAATTATAAAATAAAATATGTTTCATCATTCATTGTCCGGGACCTGATAATGACTTATCCATGAATTTCTTCTTGGCAAAACACAACCACCACTTGTTGGGTTTACCATCCTCACCGAATACTTTCTCACAAACCCTTAGACCCACTTCTTGTCTCAACTGGGTCAAATAGTTCCTCATAAAGTCGATCTCTGATGTGGAAGATGGTCTTGAATATACCGAATTGAGAGGAAAACCTGCGTCTCCTGGTATATCAAACCTCGAAATGGCGAGACTATACATTTCATTCTGTGCCTGATTTTTGTTGGAGCACTTTTGGAGTTTCTTCAAGCATTCAGTTATATATAGAGTGATGTAAATGAGGAGACGATCTGCTTCTGACTAAAATATAAGTTTAGTGAAATGGTGGAGTAGTTAGTGAGTTAATTACTCACTTTAATTTCATACGTTCTGAAGAATACATTGGCTTTGAAGAAATACAGTGACTCATCTATGACATCCTGATCCTGGCCAGCAGGAGAACTTATGGGGCCTCTGAATTGAGTTTTGAAAGGTAAGACAGCTGTGTTCCCGATTACTTGAGGGGGGTTCACGAAACTGGAATGATAGGCCTGAAAAATAATAACAAATCGGCACTCCCTCAAAGTTCATAGCCTAAAATAACACTATCGAAAATTACTCACCGGCATAGCGTACAATGTACTGTTAGAACTTGTATTTATTGTTGGAATAATCCAATTTATCCACGTTTAGAATGAATTTACAATATTTTCATTTTGTTTTATATGAATACATAAAAGAAAACTCTTACGAAAGAATCATAGACATAACATAACCAAACTTATTCAAGATGAAGTTAAGAACACAGAACACTAACCACAGAACACTGATACTAACTATCATCTGTGATATTGATCACAGATCGAGTTAACATATATTTGTATTCTGTGGTTAACAGTTAACTCAAGGTTGCGGGTTGCGGGTAACCCGAGTCCCGAGTGTTACGCTTAACTCGCAACCTCGAGTTAACTCGCAATTGAGAAGCTGGGAGTTAAAGTTACCGGCCAGCATAAACCAGCCTCTAATCTAAAATATTTGTATTCTATGATCTAAATCTAAACAAAGAACTTAATGTGCATAGACAAGTTTGCAGAAACATGGTTAAGTGCCATAGAAAATAATAATAATAAATACTGGTAAAATGCACGGAACATGTATATTTATATGATTTATTTTTTATTTAACAATGTTTAAATTTTTATATTCCCTGTTTTGGGGACAAAACGAAGAGGAGATTTTATCTCTCGAAGAGTCATATAAAATTCTACAACCTCCTGCAGAAGACAAGGAAGAAGTAATCGAACCTCTGGAACATGAACAACTATTGGACGATCATTTTACAGTATTGGGAAAAAATGGGGAGATTACTAGTGTAGAAAATGAACTCCTTACTATAGATGGTCTATATACATTCAAATCGGATTCTGTCTACTTCCGTAAAGGTTCAAAAGTATCATTTAATCTACTATTGGAACCAGAAGGTCATAAGGTGACCAACGTTCATTTAATAGAGAATGATTGGACCGTTGAAGAAGACAAGACTTCTAAATGGTGTTTGCGAACCCTAATCTGTAGTGTGGTACGTAGGGATAAGAGGAAGCTTTTCATCGAACCATATGAAATAGAATTAGACCTTGACAAAGTAGCTTCAGATTTTGTGCCTGTAACGGGCGATTGGTTACAGTTAGACGCGAAGTGTGAAATAGATGAGAATGTGGTTGATATGGGCGGTAAAATTTATGAGATCCTGAAAATATCCCCGCTACGGCCTCATACAAAAGACTGTACTGTAACATTCTGGGATGCGAAGCTTGGCGAAGGTACCCTTGATAACTCAGTTTATTTCGATAGAGCGAGTCTATCAGGGGCCTATCTGCCGATAAGAAACGATAGGGTATTTGCTGAAATTATAGAGAGCGAATATAAGAGATGTACATTCCGGGCCTTGAAAGTTATACCAGATTTTATCAAATCCCGTTGTAGTTTAAAAAATGTTTTAGACGGAGTACTCGAGATCGAAGATGAAATGAGACTGAAAGGAGTTTTCTTGAGCAAACTTTATTGTTCCAAGTTTACGAAACTGAATGAGAGCCGAACATTAAAATTCCTCATAAACAATAAATTGGAAGAGGAAGAAATAAAAGTGATTAATGTGACATTCCCACGGCCCAATTCTCAGTGTATAATCTTGACTAGTTGTCGAGACGCCGTGATACCTCCCAAAGGATCCTTTGAGGTTATGTACGAATGCACCAGTCTTCACATGGGAAAATCAAAGGAATACCTTTTAGTATCTACGGATAGAGGAGAGTTGAGCCAATGGTTGGACATTTTCGTGCAAGCTTCTACATCGTCCTCTCATGGACAATACCAAAGAAAGGTCAACAACTATAACCATCAGGATAAGAACAATATAATCAGAGGTCAGAATGTTTTCACACCACCAAGATTCAGCGTACGTCGTATTCCAGACTATGCCTTATCCAAACGGTACCTCGATATCGTAACAAAGTATGAAGACAACCACAAGAATCGGAAATTGTTGGAAAAGGATGTTTGCATGATGAAACCTTGTCTGGAAAGAGAACTGACTTTCATCAATTACCTGGATAAGTTTCACACCTTATTATACATCGAGGAGGTACAAAACATTATGAATATGAGCATTTACGATCAGGAACTGACGGTTTTCGTCAGGTGCGGCGAATTTTTGGTGTGGCACATCGAGAATCTGTCAGAGAAACGCCCTTCGATAATTGTGGGCGATAAGGTTTTCGTTCAGGATCCTCGCAAAGGTGCGGATGTTACTTGGGAGGGTTACGTTCACAAGACCGGGGCCAAGAGCGTCTATCTCAAGTTTTCACCGGTTTTTCATCAGTCTTACGATATGGAAGATTACAGCATCCACGTTGAGGCCTCTAGGACGGCCATAAGGAGACTTCATTCCGCCGTGGATCAGTCTGTGAAGAACATGGGGGTGGGACTGCTGTTTCCTTCAAAGTTGGAGCTGAAGGAACCCCAGGTGCGGTTTGAAATGCCTGATGAGGATTGCAAGAAAATAGGGGATCGGAAGGGTTGTCATGCTTCAAATGGTGCATTTGATGGAGGTAAAAAATTGAAACGTTTTAATCTCTTAAAAATAATTCTGTGCTAATATTTATGGGCGTTTGTTTCACTGGGAACAGCGTACCCAAAACCTTTTGCCCAAATGTCTGTATTTTTGAAATTTTTGCTCGAAAATGGTCCCGAACGATTGGGTTTGACTCCCTCATGAATAATCTGGGATCAAATCCAATTCTGTCCGTTCCCATGAGCACGATAACTCTCGAACGAAATAAGTTGGTTAATGGGCAAAATCCGCCTTGTGGTTTCGGAGTTATGGCTATTTCAAGTTTAAGCTTTTCTTCTCAATATTTCCGAAACTACTCATTTCAATGTAAAAGTCTAAATACTGGCAAAATTATTATTATCATTACTTATAATATATATAATAATAATATAACTTAAATCTTATAGTGGCGAAGTATTGGAGAGAAAATCTTATCAGCGTCACCTAGGAAGTTCTTTACGAACTGTCCAGTAACGTTCATTCTGTCGATAGAGGGAGTCGGGGACTGCAATGCCGACTACCTGTATGACACCATGTGTTTCTCTTGGTTATTAGCAATTAGCTACAGTCACCTTCTTTGAATAATCTTATTAACTTATATTGTTGGAAATACAGTTGAAAAATTACTACTTTCAAAAATATCATTACAAATATACATATATTTCACAGAAGGAAACTTGGAATTCAAATCATCTGGAAGCCGTATGGAATCCCCTAAGAAAATAATAGAGTGCGATAAGAAGAGACCCGAGGAAAATACACAGTATCAGAACCAGAAAATTTCGGATGACAAATCTACCCCGAGAAACACCACGACTAGCAGAAAAGAGGCCTTGCAAAGAATCATCGAGTACAACAAGAAGAGCCCCGCGGAAAAAGAGCAGTACAAAAATCAGATCTTGAACAGGAGTTCCAGCAGCTGCGAAGAGGATTCTGACAGCAAATCGCAATGTTTGACGGCTTCAAAAGATGCGAAAACCTCAAATGTCCTCGGACAAAGAAGGAATGATACGTTCCGGCTGCAATGGTACAACGAAAAGCTCAACTTCTACCAGAAAGAAGGCGTTAAAAACGTATTGCTCGGAGAGGCCAGACCTCTCCCTTACGTTATATTCGGCCCCCCTGGAACGGGTAAGACGGTAACTTTGGTCGAATGCATACTGCAGATCCTTCGTCTGATACCGTCTTCGAGGATTTTGGTGACTGCGCCATCTAACAGCGCGGCCGATCTGTTGGCGTTGAGACTGATCGAGACAAGGGTGTTGAAACCCGGAGATTTGGTCAGGTTCATCTCCCACAAGTACGTGCAGAACGTACCAGCGGAATTGGTTCCGTATTCCACGACGGGAAGCTTTTCGAGGGAGGGAACTTGCGTTCGAGGCGCCCAAACGTTGCAGAATGGAATGGTGTTGGGGGCTACCAGTAAAGTTTTGGGACGACACAGGATTACGGTTTCTACGTGTTCTTCTGCTGGAGCACTTTATACGATGGAATTTCCAAAAGGTAATACAAATATGTTAGTTGGTTTTAAATCGGAAAAATTCATTTAACACTGAAAATAATAATGAAGATATTGTCACAAAAACAAAAAACATATACTTAACTGAAAAACATTACTGTAAAATGATGAACTGAAAGAAGTTTAATGTTAAACAGATTTTTTTTCGGGAAATGTGGAACAATAAAGTATAAGGAATTTTGCTGGCGTGGCCAAACAAAGTCCAGTTTTTTCATTTTTTGGGGATACCTCAGGGTGCAGTGCTGGGACCTCCTCAGTTCCTCTTGTCCATAAACGACTTAACATGACAGCATGACAGTTGATATATCAAATTTCTTTCAGATCACTTCAGCCATATTATAGTGGACGAGGCGGGTCAAGCCATGGAACCGGAAGTGTTGATCCCACTGTCTTTTTTGAATCCATCTTCCGGTCAGGTTATCCTTGCGGGCGACCCCTTACAGCTGGGTCCGGTGGTCATGTCCCCGATAGCAAAGAAGTACGGTCTTCAGATCTCGTACTTGGAGCGTATCTTGAGCCGTTTTCCATACGCCAGAGACCTCGTGGGGTTCCCCGAGACGAACGGCTACGATCCCAAATTGATAACGAAGTTGCTGTTCAATTACAGAAGCATGCCGGTCTTGTTGAAGCTCACCAGTACCCTTTTTTACGACGACGATCTCATACCGATCTTGTCCGATGAAGACAAGGATAGCGAGGAGATGATACTGCTGGAAAAATTAACCTCAGTCCTGTCTAGAAACCAGGAGACGGGAAGTTTGCCCAACATAGTTTTCCACGGAATTATTGGGGAGAATTTGCAGACCGTGGATTCTCCGTCTTGGTTCAATCCTAGCGAAGTCGGTCAGGTGTTTTTCTATGTCAACAAGTTGTACAAGGCCGGTTTCAAATGTGAAGATATCGGGATAATATCACCCTATGTAAAGCAGGTAAATATTAATCTTTTATGTGATCATACACCGCACACTCCATACGACTGCTTCTTTCGGCCATTTGGAAAATCATTTTTCCAAATTGCCTAAAGAAACCGCTAGAGTCATCAAATAGTTCCTAAAATTATCAAAGATAAAAAACTCTTCAATAACTTTTAACCATAAGGAATTTCGGACTATAGGGGGTCTTAGGCCTTGTAAATTGTTTGCCAGACTACAGGGGGTCCGCTGTATATATATTTATTACAATTGTGAGATTGTGAAGTATGGTTACTGTTTCAGGTGAAAGAAATTCGTACAGTTTTGAGCGAAGCTGAATTCCAAGTACCTAAAGTGGGAAGTGTTGAAGAGTTTCAAGGACAGGAGTTCAATGTTGTTATACTTTCAACGGTGAGATCCAACGAGGAATATATTTCCATGGATGTGAAACACAGCCTAGGGTTCATATCTGCCCCCCAAAGATTGAACGTAGCTCTGAGCAGAGCGAGAATTCTCCTGATCATTATAGGAAATCCGAATTTGTTGTATAATGATCATTGTTGGCGGACTATCCTCAATTATACGCTAGAAAATGGTAGTTTCTTAGGATGTCCGGCTAGATTGAAAACTTGATGTATTTAGACCAGCTTCGGCAAGATGCCTTGTAAATATTTTGTTACTTGAATTCGAAAAAGACACTTTGGAATATTCCTTTGTAAATATACTGATGTAAAAATATAATAATAATTCCCTTTTATACTAATAAATATTTTTCATTAATTGAATTTTTGTTTCGCAGCCCGTGCCACTTTTCATTATTCTTCAGCTTCTAAAATAATAGAAAGAATTATTCGAGTGTTTCATCCTATATTGTATGATATGATACTATAAAAATTGTCCATGTATACAGTAGGTTTTCTTGAGTCGTTTATTCCTCATTATGTTAAAATAACTAACAATATTTTATTCTTATTCAATCAGAAAATGAATTCCACAATTTGTATAATTTGAACTATAAGAATTATTTATATCACAAAATGGAATCTACTTTTTACCGAGAGTTGTATAATCTACTGTGCCTCTGTCAATAGTCTTCATTTTCCCGATGAGAGCATTGGCACTTTCTCTCTTGAAATATATTTGGAATGTCGCATATGCTATCAAAGATCCCATCACACTTCCCACAATTATATCTGAAATGAAAAAATTCTGATAATCTCTAATTATCTTACTCGGTTCACACATAATTAGTGTTGCCTAGAAAGAATTTTTCTGAAGCAAAAACCTTTTTGAAACAACAATAAAGCTGGAACTGAGCAAAAGAACAGCCACATAATTATTACACTAGTGAAAATGGACAAATCTAATTGAAATTAAATTTTAAATTAGGGTAAATAAAGGTTACTCTACTAAAAATGACAGGGTTCATAATTCACCGATAAGTACAACGTAATAGAATTCTAAAAACAATGATTTCTGCTTGCCGGTGTAGATACCTACCTTGATAATGATGATGATAATCACATGTTCTGCTAATGGCGATAGTTGTGGCCAATAATAACGGCAATACACACAATATCATTTTGAATCCCCTTAACTTATCGGTAGTCCAAATTTCAAACCGTCTAGCAGAAAACAAAGACATGAAAACCATAACAACAAATGAAAAAGAGGAATGACCGCTAGGAAAACTCCTTCTTCCATCATAGACCTGATCTATTGGTCCTGTACATTTTGTAAAGTCTGTCCCTCTCTCTAAGGGAAAACATCGCTGTATAAAATCTGGTCTTGGTCGCCCAACAAGTATTTTAATGTAAGCCGTCAGGAATGCATTCAACGAAAAGGCCAAGGTTAACGCCGATATAGCTATCTTACACTCCTTGTTGCTGGTACGATCTAAAATGAAAAACATCGCAAAACATAAAACTGGGAATCCGATGCATATGGACCACAATAACGGTGAAGGAACATAACTTTTGGTAACTGGATAATTGTATAACCATAATTCTTCTGGTTGAATCTGTCTCATGAAAGGTTCGGCCTTATCATAGTACCTGAAATTATTCACTTTAATGAACGATAGCTTTAATAGTTCTATTACGTGTTTGATACCTAAATAATATCATCAATACTACTCTCACTGCGATTTCAATGAAATTTTCTCTTGAATTTATCATATTGTGCATTAAAGATTCTTATTCTTCTGCGAATAAAGCAGGAATTTCTTTTGATACTGAATAAAAAATATTACCTCGAACCACGAGGTTAAAGTACATCCCTGATTCATTAGATGACAGATATTTTTGAATTTCGCGCATTAAGTTTCAAGCACAGAATCAGAATATATATATGGTTTTAAGTATATATTACCTACTCTTTGAAGAATGATAATTAATAATTATAATCATAGATTAGTTAAAAACGCTTGGCAAATCGCTGAAAATATCGAATTTGGCCAGTCATCACAAGTACAGTAATTGTCAAGAGTAATTAATAAATATTGTCTGATTAATCACTGTATTAATAATTAACTGTTATTATTATTATACTTAACTGTTATTATTATACTTAACCGTTATTATTATAGTTAATAACAGTATAGAATCACAGATCATCTGTGATATAACCACAGAGGACATGGTGAACAGTAGCGAAGTGAAGATGTCTAGGATCTGTCTAGGTCTAAGTTACCACCTAGCAAATAAATTAGAAAAAAATGGTACGCTACTGCTTTTTCTTAAAAAGGAATATGGAAAATGAAAGCAAGGATATAATAAAAAAGTTTAATTATCTCAAAACAAATAGTCTCAATTACTTTTATTTCAAAACTGTCTATATCACTTAAATATTAGTAAAGAGAACATAAATATCAACTTGCGTTGTTTGATCCTTTCCCTAACTCCATTTTTTACACCCGAAATACTTGACGTTGTTTATTTTAAATGCTAGGGTCATTTCGTTTGATTTGCATTGGTAAATTACTCGTTTTGTCCCGATTTTCAACGTCTCTAGGTGCCCTCTCCGCAACTACTACTGAAGGAAGCTTCACCTCCAACTATGTCTATATCACTATTGTCATCTTGGTCATCGTCTGAAGACACTGACTTCTCCAATTGTTCCTTACATATTCTACCGTCCTTTGAACGAATTACAGCTTTCAAAGTATGATCGTGGATACAGTCTAGAAAAAGGAAAATATTTAGTATTGATCATTGAGTTTGAATTCATTCTAAGAACTCAATATTATTATGTAGGTATACTCGTTTTATAGACTAAACAAGTTTATTTTTCCGTTTTGTAATTTGTATGCTAAAGAATACATATAACAAATTAAACTTAACATTCGTATAAGTATATCCATATTTATATATTCCAGGTATATCCATACCCTGTGAGATCCAGAGATCTTCATTATCCTGCACACCATCTCACCATGACAGAGAAACATCCGCATTATATGTGTATAAGGTTTTTCCGTTTTTCAATCATCTGCCTCAACGAATGAAGGTTTTTGGATCTTTCAGAGTGTTTATCCAAAATATCAGAGCGTTTTCCTTGAGTTTGGAATCGTATTCTTTGATTGATGATTTCAACAGTTTCATAAATGATTAATTAACTATGTTTGACGTCCCTCTTTTGCAATTTTATGTAATGAATGTATGTAAAATGCAATGAGAAATAAAGTGTTTATTTATTTATTCATTTATTTAAGTATAAATCTGCAATATACTTTGAATGTTGAAATCGTCAAATCGTTTAAATGGTGGATGCGCGTAGAATCGAAAAAATTAATTCAATTTACTATATTGTTATGTTTAAAATCTCTTTTACCTAAGGATCCAAAAACAAGTAAATATCCTGCTTCCTTTCCAAGTGAAATGGAATCCTGAAATTCCTAAACCCCCCGCCCTTCAGGAAATTTAATTATTCAATAAGTGATTCGATAAAACGACCGTCTGGTCAAACGTCTTGACTAATGGTCCAACTTAAGGGTTCCCGGCGTCTTCCAAGACTTTGATAACTATGTTAAAGGGCCCTTTCACTTGATTTTCAGGAAACTACTTTCTGCTCCTTTTATTTCAAATGTTGAGTGTTTGAAATATTTTTGTGAGATATTTTTTCGAACAATCAGTGAAAAATTAGTTAAGAAATCCAAAAGTGTGCGATTCATGAAATATTGAAAAAAAAGTCGTGCGAAAGGCATACAAAATATGGCACAAAGCACCCCACGCTTTTCTCTAAATAATAATACTAATATTAATTATAAGGGAGAAGAGCAATTAGTTTAAAAGATTGATATTTAATATCATAATATCTGTCGCGTGCAGTGGAGATAAATTATATAATATGGTACTTAGGGACATATTTTAAAGAATTGCGACCCATATATTTATTTTTTCATTGTAAGATCACGATATTTTTATCCAGATATAATTATCCATTCATCGAAGATTCAAGATTTCAATGATTTCCCAGAATTTTCTTGACTTATAAATATCAAAGTTCAGACATCGTAAAAAATTTTCCAGAGCCTTCGAGGCCTTATTTTACAGCCAAGTTCTAGATTTATTCTCGATGGGATCCTTATAGTATTTTTGAAAATATTGTTTTTTTCCTGGAAGCCAAGCTGCCTTGGGCGAGTTCAGTACCTGGTTGGGTGACAGCTCTGATGCTCCTGATCTCAATGCTTTTCCGACTAGTTCATCTTTATATTTCGAACCATATATATATAAATACAACTAAAGTAGAAATAGATTTTATCCTTCGGAGCCTCTTAAAAATTCGGACAGCAAGTAAGAAGGAAATGATAGTTCTTTCCACAAGGATGTTAAATGATTCAAGAAATAAGTACTCACCTTTGGATCCTTGATGCGTCTGGTCTTCCGCCACTTTTGCCCTCGATCCTGGTTCGTCCCTTGCTTTTCGTACTTGTTTTTTGTGTTTCATCCTTCTATTTTGAAACCACGTCTTTACTTGCGTTTCTGTGAGGCTCAAAGCACCGGCCAGTTCTACCCTTTCGGGCGTTGACAGGTACCTTTGCACCGAAAATCTTTTTTCTAAACCTGCATAGAATGCGAAAAAGTTCAAAAACATGCCTTTCAATGAATAATTGGACTATAACAATCAGTATCATCTGCTTTTTATAGGCATTTCTCCTAAAGAACGAAGGGACAGAGCTAGAAAGGGAATGGAGCTAAAGAGAAAGGGAACAGGGCTAAAGAAAAAGAGGGTGAAGCTAAAGGAAAAAGGGGGTGGGGCTAAATAAAACAGAGATATTTATGCAGTCTTTTTTCAAAATTTTTCTATTTTAAGCTCGTTTTTATCGACATTTATATAATAGGATAGGAACTGGATAAAAATGGAGAAATGAGATGAAACCAGATGAAACTGGAAAAGACTGGAAAATATAACATTCATTGGGAGGTTTCTTCTCGAAATGAGAATAAACGAGGAACTCCTCTTCTGAAATGGATGTTGAGTCCGTATGAATTTATTTTCAATTACTTTTCATCGTTTCCGATGAATAAATAAGGACGTCCAATACATACGCGCGAAAGCTCCTGACTTCACGTCAGTACTTGAACCAATTTTTTTTCGTGATTTTTTTGAAATTTTCTAGGGGTACGGTTCTTACAAAATTTTTATTTTCGTCATTTTTTTTCAAATTTTCTAGAGGTACAGTTCTCAGAAAATTTTAAACACTTCTTTATGTTGATTTTCTACTACTAGTTACCAAGCTTCAATTCCATCGAATCTTTATTTTTTGAGTTTCAAGGAAATAATATTCCAGGCGGGTATAACTCGGAAACTGTTTGACCGATTATGCCCAAAAATGAACTCAACTCTCCTATTCGGATACGCAACCTACCCTGAAAATTGTAAGTCCCTATCTCCTTTCGTTCGAAAGTTATCGAGGCAACGGTCACCCATCTACTGAACTCAAACAATTAGGCTGCTCGAATCTCCAACAATATTTAACCGAACGTGTTAAAACTTGAAACTTGGCTGTAGAGCCAAGAATAGTTACTGATATATAGAATTTTTTTTCCAATTTTCAAGGTTTTTTTTTTAATTTTCTATGAATACTATCCTCACGAAATTTTGCAAGAAGATTTGCGTTGTCATTCTACAACTAATAACTATGTTTGAATTCAATCGGTTTTGTATTTTTCGAGTTAATGAGGAACAAAAAACAACCAAATTTTAGTAGGCTATAACTCATAAACCGTTTGGCCGATTATGCTTATAAACAAACTCAAATGTCGCATTCAGATGCACAACCTAAACTGATATCTTCAAGCCGCTATCTCATTCCGTTCTCACGTTATCGTGACAACAAAAATATTTTCTATATTTTTTAATAATTTTCTAGCGATACGATTCTCACAAAATTTCACAAGCGTGCTTAGGTTTATATTCTACAACTATTCACTAAGTTTCAATTCGATCGGATTTATATTGGTTGAAAACAAAAATATTACTCGGAATCCATTGGGCCGATTATGCCCATTAACGAACTTGTCCGTCGTATTGAGATGCGCCACCTACCCTGAAAATTTCAAGTCACTAGCTCTTTCCGTTCTCAAGTTATCGTGGCAACGGCCTGACGGCCGGACTGCCGGATGGCCGGCTGGACAGAATCAAATTTGGAAACCGATACAAAGGCCCATCCGAATGCCGCAGTTAAGTTCGTTAATGGGCATAATCGACCTAATGGTTCCGAAGTTATACCCATCTGAAATATTATTTTTTGTATTTTTTTTCCTTAAAAAATGTTATATTCCAGAAACTATATATGTTAGATTACGTTGAAATCTAACACAAACATTCCAGCCGCTATTTTACAATCGATTACCAGATTTCAGCTCGATCGGCCTTGTATTTTAACAAATTATTGTGAAAATAAAATTTCAAACTGGCATACCTACTTATTATTCTTCTGAAATTTTTTGAGTAAAACTATGTGAAATACCCAATTCAATACTGCAGCGAAACACAAAATGTACAGTTTTTAATTAAATACAATTTAATATAATATAAGACTTTATTTTTACAAACAGCGTAATAAGTACCGACTGAACTGGTAAAAAATACGAAATATAATGAAAGAAAAGTCGACGAAAATTTCTAGAGCATTTCTGTGGAATTACTTGCATGGGCAATTTAATGAAATTAGATAAGAAAAAAAATCAAGAAAGGATCAGGAGCTTTTGCGTGCATGTTCTATTGTCTGTACACGAAACAGTGCATGAACCTTCGAGCCATCTTTTTCAGAAAAAGCTGAAATCCTGTATTAGATTGTAAAAATAGCTGCTGGAAGATTTTTGGGTAATTTCAACGGAATCAGCCAGACGTGCGGGGCTGCTACTGTTCATCTAATTTTTCTCAGCAAAACTATATAAAACAATTGTCGACGGAGAAAAACGAAAGTAGTGGGCTAATTTTTTTTGAAATTTCATCATTTTCCAGATATTCCAAAGAATTTTCATGAAAATATAAACGGTACAAGTTAGCTCGATTGTAACACAATTCTTCTCACTCATTTTTAAGACGAATAAAATAGCGCTGGGCTAACTTGTTTCTTAATTCTGGATTTTTCGGGAAATTAGATCCACTTTCGGAAAAATTTGGCATAACTCGGTACAAGTACAGCAGACTCAATTTCAGCCGTTAAAACCCACTCTTTCGGCAAATGCTCCACTTGATACAATTTTTGGAATATCTTGAGAACCGTAAGGGGTAAAAACAAAATTCAAACGGCACAAAGTAGCACAAAATTAGCCCAATTCCCCTCAATTTTGATTTTTCGAAAAGCGAAAGGTGCTTGGCTAGCTTTATACACATTAATCCGTCTTCCATCGGGTTATTCGGCGGATAAAAAGGCTTAAAACCTAGGACGTTTAAAGGAGAATCTTATATGAAAATAGTCTAACCTGCAAGCTGTTGATCAGTGAAAACTGTCCTTGCTTTTCTCCTCCTACAACTTTTGAGTGCGTTCAGAGATAGTTCAGAAGCAGCCGAGCTGAACAGAGGATGAAACCCCGCTATGCCTTGAGGAAAAAAATAAGGATCCGCCATCGTCTTGTAGGGCTCTCCCAGACAGGCGTTCAGAGCCCCCATGACCTGGATATACCCATGGGGAGGGTTGTGAGAGGTCTGGTAAGGAGGAAAACCTGCCGGAGACTGCATATAGCAGCTCCTCTTCTTCTCTGGCCATCTCAACTTGTCATCGTTCTGCTTGGGGGATAGCCTCGAGAACATACTCTGAGCCTGAATAGGCTCCATCTTAACGGGTTCCATCTTCTGTTGGTGTTGCTGGTTGTACAGTATGTCTTCAATGAGGAACGACGTCTTCTGTTGTTGAGGCTGGCTGCTGAAGAAGTTTTTGCGTAAATTCGAGTCCGAGTTCATGTTTCTTCGGCACTGTATTATATAGGAGGTACTTTCGATGTCGCACGCACTTTTCCGCTGGGTTTTCCGACGTTTTTCGAGTTACTGATCGTTAGATCGTTTATGCCAGTCGATGGTTACGGCAAATCTACCCATTTGTGTCCGCAACTCGGATATCGTTCTCCTCCACCCTCGCTCCTCTTCGTTTTGCACCACCCCCAGCCCCCGGAAGTTAGTTTCGATATTGTCAACCGACATGCCAAAGATATCGGGGTCGTATATACAGGCTACTGCCTTTACATTTCTATTCATTCTCGTTCTTTACGATTCTTTGCAGTCAAAAGGTGGAAATGTTTATTCTTTCGGTCGAAATAAAAAAAAGTATATTAAAAAGCACTGACGTGGAGTCAGGAACTGCGCGATCTTCTGACCTTTTCGGTACTATCGAATCTTTTTAAGGGGTGAATATCAAACGTGGAAGGCTATGAAAAATATAAATACTCTTGTATCCCTCCTGTTATACTAAATCCAAATTTTAATCACAATGCTCTACGACTAGTAGATCGAGAGAAATAAAGAGATGGAGAAGCTATCAAATCAGAATCAAAATTAATAGGTATCAGGGTTGAAAATTAAAAAAAAATTCTCGACAATCCTTATATGTACATATGTTCAAATTCGTACCACGAATCTGCTAAGGTCAGGAATGAGTTGGTGAAAACTGGAAAAGATATAAATAGAGATTATCCATATATTATTCTGAATAAGAAATTATACATCTATTTGTGAAATTTGAAGCGTTATTGTCACAAATGAAAAATATTGATTTTGGGAAGATTAAAAAGTTAACACAGTCAACTTAATTGTTTCAATTTGACAGGTAAGATGACATATTGGGACAATGAAGTAGGTTAAAGTATTATAATTGTAATTTAATCTATTGAAATCGCACATAAACCCGGATTTTCCAAGTGTGAAGATGAATGATAATTTGCGCATCCACCATTTTTAATAACCAATATAAATGAATTGAATGTTCGTAGAGAACTTCTTATGATATATGCACCTAGAAGAAATGTTTATCAAAGAGGAAGAGCAATGAAAGGTGGAACTTCATATTCATAGTTTTTCATATGAAGTAAGCCTTCCTTCAAATCGAATTATTGGTAAAATAATCTTCATATAATATTTCGAATTGAAACATTTATTTTTCTACGAACAGTCTGTACTTGATCCTTGGGGATGATCTGTCAATTTGTCGAATTACTCATACTTCGATCGTAACCGGAGGTGCCTGAATAGCTGGAATCAGGGCTCTTGCAGGGGTGTATCAGTTTTTCTTCCAGAAAGATATTCGAATTGAAATTTGAGGTATTATCACAATTTTATTCAAGAATGAAGATCTTTTCATTAAATTTATCGGTAGATGAATAGTTGAAGCTGTCTTAAAATATTTCTGAAAAATATCTTTCAATATTAATGTAAATAATATTGATAGTAATACCTACTTAAAAAACTTATAGTTACGGTGTCCCAAAAATTTAATGGTATATATTCTATATGTCAAAACTAATTAGGAAAGCGATGAGGTCAGTTTCTTTGGCACGATTGTTGAAATTTATAGCTAAGTCGTTCACCGATCCAGGTACTGAACTCCCCCAAGGGAGCTTGGCTACCAGAAAAATAAATAATATTTTCACAGTTCCTATACTTCCAACAATATAGATCCCATCGAGTTTAAATCTATAACTTGGCTGTAAAATAAGGATTTATGAACTGTGATTTAAGTCAAGAAAATACTATGAATTCATTGATATCGTGAATCTTCTATGAATGGTGCTGGTTATTAATAATTCAACCATACTCTTAAAACATATAGAACTATTAAAAATTCAACTAATCAGTAATCATGCCTTCCAATTCATGAGAAAACATCCAATATACGCAATTTTACGCGATGTGTACGAATATTTCGAGCCAGTATTGCGTTCAGAAATCGATTTCAAATCAATTTTTCAAATAAAAACTTCATCCTTACGTAATATAAAATAAAGTCCCTTCCGCTGTCTGTTTTTTCATATGTATGCTTGGATCTTTAAAACTACGTGAAGCATTTTGATGCGGTTTTTTTTAATAGATAGACATTGGGTTTCACAAAGCTTTGACAGCGCTTAATTGGCAAATTAGTGTGATTCTATGTCAATTCCCAGTTCATTTTTAACCAACTATCGAATTATATCCATAATTTAGCTAATCGAAGCTTCGTGAAACCCACCAAGAGTGATTCAATAGGAAGGTTTATATGTATAATACATGAATAATATATTAGAGAAACACTGATAATTTTTGAGGTTTCTAATGTGATGTCGTAAATAAACACACATTTTTTTGCACTTACATTGCAAACGCTGGCTGAACCCTACGAGATAGATCAAAATAATGTAGTATTGTATGGTACACCTTACAAAGGTCTACAAAAGTCCGCGATGGTATATGTCTATCTCTTAAGGATAAACCATACAATAACCATTTTTTATCCTTTACATTCTACGAGAAATAATGGCTGTATTTCGAAGCTATTTCAAGCAATACAGCATTGATCCTTATCCAATTAAGTACCTTAAATGCATTGTGCATTTAATATTGATCAATATGGCCATTTTCAGTATGTAATTTAAACAAATATTTTCGAAGATATCGAAGATTTAAAATGCAGGGACATAGCGGTTGCGGTGGTACCGACCGGGAGGCCGGCACAGCCAGGAAAGGGATAGAAATCGAATACAGAGAGCCAGAGAATCATCTGTAGAGCGTGAGGCTCGCCTCAGCCAGGATATATGTATTGATTCCCCAAATTCCTCTGATACCATCGGATTTACTGATCCAATTTAAACGCCTATAATTTCCGGTAAAGATATATTTTGCAACGACCATTAATAAATCGCAGGGTCCAAATTTCAACGCTACAGGCTTGTATTTGAGCGTTAAGTGTTTTTCACATGGCCAATTATATGTCGCTCTTTCAAGAGTAACCTCTAAAGAAAACATGTTTGTATTGTCTAATGACAAAAATGCCGTGAACGTTGTATATAAAGAAATTCTGTAGTATATTAAGTATCAGTATTTCAACCGTGCGAAGCCGGGGCGGGCAGCTAGTGATGGATAATAATTTCTGAGATACAGAAGTTTTTAAATATATTTTTTTTAAATTTTCTAGTCATACGTTCCTCGCTAAATTCTTCTTGTCGGTCTTTTCAATCGAACTAATCGTTTGAGACAATTTTCAGCAAAAAAATCGAAAATTACGGACATTTGGACAAAATGATATCACGTTTCGTTACCTATAGAACATGCGTGAAAAGATTAATATAATTTGAGGGTTGTATATTGTATATAGGGAAAATCCGTCGTACGGTCCTCTGGGTCTTTCAGTCCCCATTAAGGTGAGTTTAATGAGCAGATTAGGCGGCCATGACAACCGATCAGAGGCGTGTCCCCGTCCGCCAATGGAATGCGGCGAAACTCACCCCCGGCCAATGCGAAAACGTAGGTCAAATCATCCCTAAACTGGCGAAATGTGCGGCAAGTTAGGGATGAAAGTTTCGAGCGCCTCTGGGTCGAATCCGGCACGTAAGCGGCCCCGGATAAGGCCAGGCTAATGGACAAATTGCATTAGTCTCCGTGATTTCCACATTCAGGCAATTATTGATTCTCAGCCACCCCTATTACGACTAAATTGTGTGCAGCTACAGCCCTCACGCCCCCCCTACCATCTACCACCCGGAGCTCGCGAAACGACGACAGCTATTTCGAAGAATTCCGAAATTGAACTTGATTCCGTCGTATTTACCGGTGAAAGGGGGTTCATTTTGCCAAATAGCACCCTTAACTATGCATTTTTCGTTTTTTCAGAGGAATTTCCCATACCGTCGGTTTAGTGTGCGATCGATGCGGTCGTAATTGGATGGAAATCCATTTTCAATAAATAACGATTCAGATTTTCCGCATTTTCCAGAAGTGTGTTGCCACACTGTGGCTTCTTCGGGTTCTACATTTGGATTGATTTTAAAAGGTAGGGAAGGGCTTCACACGAGACGAGAGTATAAAAAATCTCGTCTAGCTCTCTCCAATTCCCAAATAATTAAATCTCGTTCTCGTCTCGTTATCGGCGGTTGTCTCGTCTCGTCTCGCTTAATTCTGAATAACGATAATACCTAAATATTATAATATATAAACGAAATGTTATACAATAATGAATAATTTTGTAAAGCTATATTTATTACGCTCTTATACAAAAATATTTGTACATGTACATATTATTTTTAATTTTAAACACTGATAATTTCAACTTTTAAATTACTCAATGACCAAGAATTCAGACATCATCACGCTTGCATCACATAATTTTTCATTGATGTAAGTGTTTTTGCCATGATCATACCTGCTGTGGAAAATAATCTTTCAATAGGTACGGACAAGGGCGTAGCCAGGATTTAATTTCGGGGGGGGTTTTGAAATAGGAATTAATTTCGGGGGGGGGGTTTTGGGGGTGTCAGGGTCACTTTCTGCAGCAAAAATTTTTATTTTTAAGAGAAAAATAACATTTCGGGGGGGGGTTTGAACCCCCAAAACCCCCCCCCTGGCTACGCCCTTGGGTACGGATGTAGCCATTTATAAATCATCGGCCATCTTGGAAAGTGTAGGAAGAACTTTTTCATCACTCTCCATCACTGTAAAATATTTTGATTCCTATTTGCTCTTTCTAACAGCAAATATTCTTCAAAGTCAGCTTTCCAATATTTCGAAAGTTTTGTTGATGTTTTAAATAGGCTATCGATGTCGATACATTTTTAATAGAATTGAACAATTTGGTATAGTTTTCAAAGAAAACCTTCCCAGTGGGTAGATCATTGAAGGTGTTCTTGGCGTATTCCTCATAACGCTTTTCGAAACATTGAATAGCTTCATTTCTTTACCAGCTTTATTATACGTAGTTCCACAGATGTATACAATAATTGTTCACATCTTGACTACAAGGAGAACAAGATAATACATTTCCCCAGATGTTCAGATAAAGACGAAATTTTCAAAGCATTGGGATTTTGGGGCAATAAAAGTTAAGTCCGTTAAGTATTGAATTCATAATTGCATCCGTTTTTATGGTTGGGAATTTTATTTTTTCATGAAAAATGTCAATTATCGCAAGGTCATAACGAATTAATAATCTTCTAAAAAATCGTATATTTCTGGAACGATCGATGCATAATATAGACAAAATATATTGGTAATTATAGTGGAAACTCTTCATATTCAATTGTTTTCTGTGGGTGTTGAAAAAAGTCGAGTCGTATATAAAACTTCAAACAAAAAAATTTAATGAAACAAAAAACGAGACTTTCGTGTTGCGCTGTATTTGGTATCGGTAGCGCCTATAATATTTTTGAAAACGTCTCGTAAAAGCGAGACGAGACGAGAAAAATCTCGCTCTCGCATGAAGCCCTAGGTAGGGATTGAAGAGAACCGGAAATGACCGAACTAGTTGGAAAAATCCCTGAAGTCAGGAGCTTTGCTTTTGGCCAAGATACCTTGGGCGAGTTCACCCAAGGCAGCTTGCTTTCCAGGAAAAAAAATAATATTTTCGCAATATGTACTTCCAACAACATAAATCTGATCGAGTTTAAATCCATTAATAATCAAATAAACGAGCACGGTAAAGCTCCTGACTCAAAGTCGGTGCTATTATATTTTTTGTCGGTATTTGAATTGTACCTACTCGAAAACGTGAACTTTATACGACATTTGGGTAGTATTAAGCATCGGGAGAATATTGTACAAAAATAGACTAAACAATTATAGAGTTAATGTGTTATATTTCAAAGGAAAACATTTATATCTCAATATAATTGCTTCGAAAATTACACAAAAATCACTATATGTAGGTATATCATTACCTATTAATAAAATAAACGAAATTAATTTTCATTTTTCAGAAGAAAATTTGTTATAATAAATTCCTTTTGTATTATTTTTATTTAATTCTGCCATAAGACTCCACACTCGCATGACACTAATAGTTCGGTAGAAGATTCAACATGCATCTAGAAAATACTTGATGATTATTGATGATTCTGGTAGAATCATAAATAAGGAAACGTACATATGTTTCAAATAATTCTCGAAAAGTATACAAGAAGAATTAAGAGTTGAAACAATATCTGAAGTATATAAACCTACATACAAAAATTTAAAAAAAAATTAATATTCGTAAACCTCATTGGTCCTCTTGTAAAACTGCCTCGAAAAGGAAGCAGGGGAGTCATCGAAATACCCAAACCAGTGTCTTCTGTACGAATACATACAAAACAACACCAAGGGTATGCCAAGAAGTAGCCCTGAAAAATTACCAAAATCAGATCACTCCCTGAAAAAAAAAATCCATTTTATATACCAGCCAACATCCCTACTATTAGCAAAGCGTCTTTTTCTGGCTGCGCCCCGTACAAGTCTAGACATCTCATGTTGTAACCCGTCTGGTGGAGCTGTTCAAACGTGTAAGGTACCATCTCTATCGGGGCTGCACACCTGAACAGTTTAATTCATTTTAATACCAACGCACAATCTATCTTGTTGCTTTCAGTGCTTCAAGAGAAAATAACAATACTTCTGATGGCTATAGGAGATTTAGTCCGGTCGAAATAGTCATTCAACTTTATTGGTAATTTATGCAAGGGTATATACCCCTATTTTTCCGAGTAGATATATGATAGGATTAATTGCGAATACAAGCAGATTAATTTATATATTTTATACATTGAAGATCCTCTCTACCCACCTCATCTGTTTGGCTTTGTCCTCGTCAACCTTGAGATAGATCGGTATGAGAGTCTCCACCATCCATTGGTTCTCACACTCGCATGTCCAGGGATTGTCCAGAAGATCCAATTCCACCAACGTACTCCAATGAGCCAAAAGCGATTTGTTTATGTACGAAATCTGATTGTCGTTCAGATAAAGCTGAAAAAACATCATAACATTTTACAATTCAGTGGACAACCCGTTTATATCATTCTAAATGATGATATGGTTTCGGGAACATCATCAAGAAGTTATTAAAGCCAAAGGAGGATATATTTCATATTAAAACAATTTTAATTGTATTAATTGTTTTTCGATTTCATTTATATGTAACCTTTAAATAAGTACAAAGGCTGGCCTGTGTGTGTATTACTGGAGCTATGGGAACCTGTCCTACCAGGTCACTTGAGATTATAACAAACCTCACACCACTTCATCTAGTGATAGAGACAATGGCCCATGGAGCCATTCTCAGAATATCTAGGAAAGGATCAGGTAATGAGAGTATTAAAAACCAGAAAGCCTGGTCCTCTCTTACCAGGTACATTTCATCAGCCAATCTTCCCAGAGACGAAATGATCAAGATAGTAAGCATCGAAAAGAACTTAACTACGATGCTTGGTATGAAAAAAAACTGGGACAGGGAATCCACCACCCAAGTTCTTAAAAGAAATGCCATTAAATGGTACACAAACGGTTCAAAAACCACTACAGGAGCTGGCGCTGGAGTATATGCCCCGTCAAGTCAAGCTGCTATTGCAGCTGTGAGCTCCCATGTTATGGAATCCAAGCTAATATGGGAGTTCCGAAGAAAGCTCAATCAAGTAGACAAGAACAACAGGGTCCTCCTTGGTCTGGGTTCCTGGTCCTGCGAGAATCATAGGAAATGAGGAGGCCAACACACATGCCAAGAAAGGAGCACAAACCCCCTTTATTGTCCCGGAACCTTATTATGGGGTTGGTAGACACACCTACAAGAGTGAATTCCGGACGAAAGAAGATACTGAGAGAGGTATTTTCTGGAGATCTCTTCCCGGAATGCATCACTCAAAGAAATTCCTCCGGAACTTTGATACTGTCGGATCCAAGAAATACTTGGACCTCAGTAAGAACACGCTCCACCTCCTCAAAGTCACTGCGGTCTCAGGAAGCATATGATGAGATTAGGGCTAACAGAAACTGTTGGAAGGAGGATGAAACACCTGATCTCCTGATAACGGAATGCCTCGCCATCTCAAACCAACGCAAGGAATGCTTTGGGCAAGAAATCTGCAGGAGCAAAGACGTAGCCTCCTTGAAGTCATCCCAGATACTGGAGTTCATCAGAACTCTGGAACTGGAAGGCGAGCTGTAGATGGTAATGACATGGACAGCTCTGAAGGAGGGGCACAATATACCTTTAGGTCGCAGTGCAACGTTAACCCCTACAACAATATTCAATATATACTACCTTTAAATATTTATTTTTCGCATTAATTAGCATAATACTGTATACCTTCTTGATATTAGGCCACGTCTGCATCGTGCCAATCTTGTCGGCGCTGGATAAAGCCGCATCGTCCACTATGGTCAGTCTTGGATTTCCGGCAGCGTAAAGCTCTTCCAAGTTGGTCAGATTGGCCAAGGAACCTGGCCCTATGTTGATCAAATACGACATCTGGCAAATATGCAAAGTTTTAAGGGTTGGAATGTTGGGAAAACCGCTGAAAAATGACGCTTAATGACGTAATATTTTCGAACAAGCTACTGTGTTAGTGAAACAATTCTATTTCCATTATACAGGTTGGATCCAGAACGATGTTTGATACAGAGAAAGAAGACACTCGGCCGAAAATACTCCACATGGGGGGTTTTCTGCGACCATTCGTTTGAATTATACAGTATGATTTCCATTTGTGAGTCATATACCTATAAGTATCACAAATTCATGAAATTTTATAGGTATAGGAGGATCACATTGATCCTTAATCCCTATACAGCTGAACTAACATATTATGAATTTATTTCGTTTGCCGAATGGGACACTCTGACAATATAATTGAAGATACCTCTTGTGGGGTATTTTTGGAACTAGCTAAATATTCTCTATCTCTATGTGAAATATGCACAGTTCATCAGGATCCACCCTGTATAAATATCTAACTCGCTTATAGATACTTACTTTTCCTTCGTCAAATTCACTACTGGATTATCATTGAAGACGAAAGTTTCCAGAGACTTTGCCTCTTCAAGTTCCTGCGGGACCCCGTTGAAAGAGTTCCCAGACAAATTGAACACCGTTATATACTTCGGCGTGTGCAAGAAATACTTTGGAATGACGCTCAGTTTCGTATAGCTCAGATCTAAAAACTAAAGAATATTTCACGATTTTCCCCACTACTCGTCTTCCGATACGCACCTTCAAGTTCACCAGATTCGTTATCGCTATGGCGGTGTGAGTATCGATCACCTGCAGAGGGTTGTAGGCCAGAGAAAGTGTCTCTATCATCTCGGTGTGTTCGAAAAGATCTTCGTGGAGGGTGTGGAGGTTATTGTAGTCCAGCATGAGAGCACGTAAGGACCTTAGAGGGTAGTAATCTCCTGCCATGTACTGGCCCTGAAATGACATAATCCATACACAATTCACGCCCGTGTGTGCTTCGTTAACGACTCAATTGTTATTTATTATACACGGGAAAAAGGTATGAGATTTCAGCTAGAGGTTGTGTTGTGACAAAAAAACGAGGTCCAAAATCTAGTTTTTTCCCGTTTATAATACACTATTTCGTTCGGAAAACGACGATTTAATATTGAAAAATTATATTATCTTTTTGTATGGATCCCTGGATAGTTGAGATTCGTAATTGGACCCAGTAGCAGGCGCCGCAATCAGGTTATAAAATATTTGTTTTATTTTTTATTTTGAAATGGCGGATGCGCGAATACCTGGAGATGCCACTTTGACCATTCGTTATTCATTTTATGTTCAGTCAGTGCCGTTTGTAAAAAAAAGCTTGAAGCCTATTATATTAATGTATATAGGGTTTTAAAATGTGATCAAAAGCTGCAGTATTGAATTGAGGAGTACCTATATTTATGTTATCTATAACTTGATTATTACGATATTATTTTGTTTCCGGTCTACAGAGATAAATGTCATAATTTTTTCCTGTCACAGAGAAAATCTCACCTGGAAAGCATTCGGTTGTAATATTTCGATATTGTTGTGGCTCAGGATGAGAGTCTCCAGGTTCTGCAGCCTGTTGAAGACGTTGTCTGCGATGTGCGATATCTTGTTGAAGGAAAGGTCCAACCGGATGACGTTATCGACGATAAAGTCATCGCTTAATGTAGTTAGTTCGTTGTACCTGATCGTCAGTTCCAATATGGAATTTTCGACGTTGCTGATGATGTTCGAAACGTTATTGCTCTTTGTTGTATTATCGAATAACACGCTAATGAGCTCTTTGATGTCGGAAAGACAATGCACCTCGACGAAGGAGGCATTTATATTGGAGCAGCTACAATGGGAACAGATTAAGGCTTCGCTCTGAACACCGAATACACACCAGATGAACCCTATGAGGAACGATATTATGTTTGTCCTGAAAATAAAATGGTTGAATCGGTGAATTTGAGAGAAAGATATTGCGGAAAATTTCGAAAAATTAAGCTATAACATTGATTATAATGTACCTATCCGCCTTTTCCAATAACTCAAAATGTTATATGAAGAAATCGCTTCCACCAAATATTGTCTGTCTAAATTTTCCTAAGTGCCATTGAAATAAATGAATATACAGGATGTCCCGGAATTAAGTTGAAACAATAAAACGGTATATTGTACGTCAAATAATAGGGCGAAATGTTTTTATGAAGTTTTTGTCCTAGTTTTTGACGTATACTGAACCACTACATTTTTTTGAGCTATGTTCGAGACATCTTCTAGATTTGTATGAAATTTTCACACTTTATTTTGACGTAAAATGTATTATCAAATAAGTGGTATATCACTTTATTGATAGGCACCTACTCATAGAAATGACAGAGATATCAGAAATACATTGACAAACAATGACAACGTTAAACAAACAAACCCACAAGAATACACCTAAATATCAATGATCGATTTAGATGTACTCACCCCATTCTTTTTCTCAAATGAAATATCTACGATCGTATTCACATCAAAACATAACTTCCCTTGTTGGATTTCAATAACTTTTTTTACAGAACGTTCGCATCTTTGTGTACATGCTAGAGATAAGAGCATATATCGTTTTTATCTAATCTGATTACCTAATTAAAAGAGGGTACCTACATCACGACAAGCGTAGTACCTGATGGGAATTTTGCATGATTGAGGTGCGCAACTGATATAAAATAAGGAAAATGGAGAGGGAGTATATCGACTATATATCTCGTCATTTTTTATGGGTGGAAATATAAAATTAGTCATGAAGAAATAGTAACATTCCATTGTAAACCCTATACTTATTTGACGATTAACAAATATAGATTGTAGATATTAATATACAGGGTGTCCAGGAAAATATGGGAAATCTCTCGGATTCAGATAAAACATAAAAAAATAAGATGACAAGTTCCCATCATTTTTTTTCCTAGTGGCCCTCCCTATCCATTTTACTGGAATAAATTTTAAACTACGTAATATAATTTATTGAAAATTTTATATGATAAATAGTAGTAAGGATGTCCCAATATACTGCCCTTAAATTTCAATTAGCTTGTTTAGTTTACCAGGGGCGGACTAAGTTGTACATTTTAATGCTTACATGCTTACAAAGAGAAGGTACTCTTGTTCATTGTCGAAAAAATGAACCCTTTTCAAGGTATCCAAATTTGTTTTTTTTTTTGAGTCCTTATCATACAGGGTGTTAAATGTAAGCATTAAAATATACAACCTAGTCCGCCCCTGGTAAACTAAACAATCTAATTTAAATATATGGGCATTATTTTGAGAGGTCCTTACTACTGTTTATCATATCAAATATTCATTAAATTATATTAAGTAGTTTAAAATTTATTCCAGTAAAATGGATTTCCAGTGGCGCGCGTCATTTAGAAGGCCGTATCTCCGTAGGGAGAGCCACTAGGAAAAAAAATGATGGGAACTTGTCATCTTATTTTTTTATGTTTTATCTGAATCCGAGAGATTTCCCACATTTTCCTGGACACCCTGTATACATATATCTCTTTTTCTAAAAAACTTATTTAATTCAAAGTAGAACCACTACAGGATACCCAAGTTAATAAAATGTAATGGTAAAATCAAAATAGGGAGGAAAACTTCATATAAACCTATACCCTGAAAGGTTCTGTTTCCGATATTACAGGCTGTTGATCACGTTTCTACATCAGTTTCGGAAAAAAGTAAATTCATTCAACCTGTATTTCGAAAATAAAGTCTTTCCGGATGTAGGTTCATATGTTTTTGTCCTATTTTTACGCGCATGTTCTAGTTTTTTTGCCAAATATGGCCTCAAACGATAATGTTGCGCTCGCTCATGAAGAATTCCAGGTCAAAATCATCGTTAATGGGCATAATCGGCCAAATGATTTCGGAGTTATACCCATCTGAAATATTGTTTCCCTGTTAACTCAAAAAATATATATCCGATCGAACTGAAACCTGGTAATTAGTTGTAGAATGCCGACGCACTATTTTTTGCAAAATTTCGTGAGGATCGTCTATTCCTTGCTCTTGGAAAATCTTCTGTATGTTAATAGACCACATTAGTTTGGTTAGGCGGGAAATTTGAATTACGATCCATCCGTGGATCCGAGCACTGAATTCCCCATGCATTTCTTATGGACCTAAAATTTACGCGAATTTCTCGCCTGTTTTTAGATACTTTGGCTAATTTCTTAAGGTTTATTTCGGTTGAAATAGATTCAGTGAACCTTTCTCAACAATCTAGAATCAAGTTTTCATAACAAGATTGTATATTTCAAAAATAATCAATAAATATAAAAGTGTTCACCAAATTCGATTGACGTATATCTTAGCTCACTCGAAATCAGTCAAAAATAATAACATAACCACTGGTTTCAATTTTGATTTAAGGATAAATAGAAGTAGATTTTAATGTGGAAAGAACATGAAAACATGCACTAATGATGAAGGTACCCAATACTTGATGTCTCTGTACCAACATTATCTTTCAAATAGGGTGGTTTCATCTCAAAGTTGAAATTCCACGTTAAAAAATTTGAATATGGATCTCCCGCCAAGAGAATGATTCTAACCTAACTAATGGGGTCTCTTGGAGTTTGGAACTCTATGCATAAGTGTACATAGATTTGAGAAGCCAATTTTAGCGATCCTGTTGATTTGTAGAATTACTGATTAGTTTATTCTTGTGAATGAGATATATTTTAAACGCTCCGTCGAATCTCACTCCACCAATACCGTGAAAGAAATTGTTTTTTCAATTTCGCCATCCGATGGGATCGAAGAAAGGACGGCGACTTATGCCGCGCACTAACAACCTGTCAAGGATGTCGGATAAACGTTTCGTCGACATAAAGCCGCGCCCGCATGCACAATTACCCTTGCAAAACATCGAGAATGTGCCCTCGAGAGCGACAACGGGGGTGAGACGGGGAAGTGCTCGTAGGCGTATCAAGTTACCTCAGATAAAGAGCCCCATCAGAATCAAGACAGGGGGCGCATCTTGACGTAAAACATCCGAGTGTCGCGGATTTGGAACGCGGAATAATAGGAGGCGTTGGAGCACCCTCGGGGACAAAAGAACGACTCGTAACAAAGCTTATCGCCTGGGTCGGATTTGCGACCAACCCTTGGCCCTAAAATGTCTAGTGGGTGCTTGCGCGAAATCATCTTATAATTTAACAAAAAAAAATTGAATCCTTAACTATGTAGTTGGAAAAGTATTGATTTCGGGAGCTTTGTCGCGCTTGTTTAAATTTATAGCCAGAGCGGTCTTCCGTCCGGATAATGCCAACTAAATATCTCTTTTACAACCTCCTCTTAAACACATTTAAGAATTTTGGTATTGAAAAAAATTGAAGATTATAAGTTACATACGCTTTTTCGTTGTTTATTGTTATGAACACTTTATTGTACATTGTTGTAGGGGGTAACGTTGCACTGCGACCTTAAGGTCTATTGTGCCCCCCCCTTCAGAGCTGTCGATGTCATCAGCATCTGCAGCTCGCCTTCCAGTTCCAGAGTTCTTATGAACTCCAGTACCTGGCATGGCTTCAAGGAGGCTACGTCTTCGCTCCTGCAGATTTCTTGGCCAAAGCATTCCTTGCGTTGGTTTGAGATGGCGAGGCATTCCGTTATCAGGTGATCAGGAGTTTCATCCTCCTCCCAACAGAATCTGCACTCGTCAGTTTCTGTTAGCCCTAATCTCATCATTTGCTTTCTGAGGCCGCAGTGCCCAGTGAGGAGGTGCAGCTTGTTCTTACTGAGGTCCAAGTATTTCTTGGATCTGATAGTGTATCAAAGTTCCGGAGGAATTTCTTGGAGTGATGAATTCCGGGGGGAGATCTCTAGTAAGTACCTCTCTCAGTTTCTTCTTTCATCCGGAATTCACTTTTGTAGGTGTGTCTACCAACCCCACAATATAATTCCGAGTCAATAAAGGGGGTTTGTGCTCCTTTCTTGGCAAGTGTGTTGGCCTCCTCATTTCCTATGATTCCCGCATGACCAGGAACTCAGACCAAGGAGACCCAGTTCTTGCCTACTTCATTGAGTTTTCTTCGGCACTCCCATATTAGCTTGGATTCGATAACATGGAAGCTCAGAGCTTTAATAGCAGCTTGACTGTCAGAGTGGATTGCTATATCACATCTCTCTTTCTAGGTTCATTTAAATGCATCTTTCTATTGCAAGTACTTCTGCCTGAAAGATGCTCGTATAGGAGCCTAGCGATAGTGAGCATTTGGTGCCTGGCCCATATACTCCAGCGCCAGCTCCTGTAGTCGTTTTTGAACCGTCTGTGTACCATTTAATGGCATTTCTTTTAAGAACTTTGGTGGTGAATTCCCTGTCCCAGTCTTTTTTCATACCAGGCATCGTATAGTAAAGTTGTTTTCGATGCTTAGTTTCTTGATCATTTCGTCACTAGGAAGATTGGCTGATGAAATGTACCTGGTCAGAGAGGACCAGGCTGTTATGAACAGTAACAGAATACATATAGCATTGAATAATTAATATTATGTAATCTATTTATACAATGCATATAGCGAAAGCTTAAAACCTAATGATTCACTATTTAACGCAGCCATGACGTAAATGGAAGGGCTCTTTTATCCATCGTAGAGCAGGTAATTCGACACCGGACGAGCTAACCTTTGGTGACATTTCGGGAAAATCGAATCGTGTGGTATTAAATCTGACGATTAACCTTTAGACAGGCGGACCGTGACTTCTGCAGGGCGCAGGGCCCCGATTTATTGTCTCGCGTCGTGCCCCTAATGGCCTGTTCCGCGTTCCCCCCCGCCTGATGCTGACAGCGAAGGTATAAAGTTTCATCGTTCTCGATATTTAATCATCCGGTATTACGAAAAAATGATTATCCGGATGATGAAAACGTTGTTCTAATGGCTGAATGGGCTTAGGAGCGTTCGGAATTGAACAGATGACAGTTTTTCGTCGTTACAGAACGTTGATACTTGTGGAAGATTTAACGAAGCAGGGAAAACAGCTTGTTCGGACAATTATCGATGATTTTCATGGTGTATTTCGTTAAGACCGATGGTAAAATCAAACTCTATGGCATTGCGATTAAGAATTTATATGGAGGGTGAAAAGAGGAAACAATCTTCAACGCCTTTATGACGAAAAAGTGACCGAAAAATGCTTGAAATTAGATAGGAGGCACTGGTAGCTCATAACATGAAGTAATATGAAATGAACAAAGTCCCTCACATAGAAAAGAGACTCTCTATTATATAGGAATATAGTCGCTCATCTAAGTTCTAAGTCATGAAAATAAATTATTTCACCAAAATTCGCCTTCGTTGCATGGGGTCCCACGAAATTTTCGAGTACAGCTCTGAATTATAGGCTAAGAATTTTCCCCCGGTTTTCACTGTACCTATAAATTTGGTGAATAAGTCTGTTTAGCATTAGGCATGTCCGCAATCCTTAGTTGATGTTGTCAGTTACGTCTCCCAAAATGGGTATATGTCAATTTTAAATAACCAAAAGACCCTACATCGCAAATCGAGAATGGAATAGTTACATTAACAGTTAAAGATGGCACGATTGCAAAGAACCTTTTCAGATTTGTAAAAATGATTGAACTTGCAGTTCCATTAATGAAAGACATCAAAATCACATTGATTTCCAAAATACATTATCGACAAATTATAGGGTCTTCAGATAATATTCAAAATTACAATTACAAAGGAATGTTGAGAACTATGACGTCCAATCCTACAAGCATCCAGCTCCAAAAGCCCAATTTCCCTGTGTTTTCCCGACAAGGCGTTAAGACGTGTTTATTATCTAAATGCAAAACATTAAAGCTCGTTAATTTCCTGACACTGTTGACTTGAAGGGCCGAAACGTGCTGGGAGCGCGGCAAATGAGGGCCGCTAATGAGCAGGCCGGCTTTCAGCGAGGACGACTCGACGGAGATGAAGAGATCGAGGCCCGCATTTCGTTTCAGATGAGGTCGATAGGACACGACCGGATATCAAAGAAATTACCGTTCTAGAAATAATTTGAGGAAGTGCCTTCAAATGTGCCTTCGATCAGAAGAGTCCTCCAAATTTTGGGGGAATCACTGATTCTAAATAAACAATTTGGTATTGTTGTATATCTTCATATCTACAAAAAATAAAAATTGGTTCAAGCCCTGTGGACAGGAGCTTTTTCAAATAGTTTATTTATTAAGATTAAATGAGCAATGTTCAATGCTTTAATGCTTCAAAAATTATCATTTAAAATAATGAGGAAAGTATCATCGAAATGTCTAGAGCAAGGCTGGAGACAATCATGGCATGATTGTCCATTTATTCCTGATATTTGAGTAAGTAGTGGATTACGAACAAATTATTTTAACAGTTCAAAATATATTAATAAAATACAATCCTCTTTTCATAATTTATTTTCGGTTTCAAAACAGTCTTTTATAATATTCACAAATTCAAGAATCGGATACTTGTTTTCCAGCAGGAAATTGCAGACTTTTGGCCAAATTGATAAGCACTCTGTTCCGAGGAAAAAGAGCGCCAAAAATATCAATTACAAAAACATAATTTAACATCAAATGTTAATTTGACCATAAATAAGCAGATCATATTGCAGAGAATAATCTTCTGTGATATATATATTTTTTTACGAAAATATCATTTTGAAAATTCCCAAATATCAGTTTCAGAGGAGGTTGGAAAACAGTTATTTAAATGGATTTAACTATATATCGACAATAATATGGTATATTCGACGTATTCTAAATGAATTGGAAAAAGCATTTTCGTAGTTCTGTATATTATGGAATATGATGAGTAGGGTACAGCCTAGAGCAGCGTTTCTCAAACTGTGGGGCGCGCCCCCTAAGGGGGGCGCATTTACATGATTGGGGGGCGTACAAGAGATTGAAAATGAAAGGATAAAATGCTGAAAATATATTTCAAGGACTAACTTATGGCTAAGATGAACTTGCTTTAAGGCACACAATTTCTCTTAATTTGGTTCCATGTTAGAGATGGCCACTCTGAGTTCATTTTCTACGTGAAGGTTATTTCTGCATTTGGTTTTCAAGGTAGCAAGCGCAGAAATTCTAATTTCTCAAAGATAAGACGTTAGGGGCACCAAAATTTTTCGAATTACAACAGGGGGGCGTGAAGAGCGAAAGTTTGAGAACCGCTGGCCTAGAGGGAAAAATTTTCAGGGGCTCTCAGGGGCGGCAACAAATGTTTAGGAGCAGCAAATATTAACATTGAGGGTGCTTTTCCGTCTCGTTCATTCCAGTGTTGCGTTTACAATCATGACCAAGATGTAATATACTCCTTCCTTTTACTTCTACATGCTGTGAAATAATCTTTATCATATCGATTACTCGTAGAATTGCAAAAACTTCTATTATACCCGGTAGAATGATGTGGGACACCTTCAAAAGGATATAAGCGAGCAGTAACGCTATACTCAACAATAAGATAACCAGCGACAATAACAACAGAACAGACCCCCCGGGCCGTCGATATTAAATCCACCCGCTGACGCTTTGTACAAACGGCCAAATTAGATTAGAGAGCTATTTCGCGACCCCAATCGCATCCCAACCCTTAGACAAAACGACGGGAAAATTGATACGATCGGGGGCTACCTAAAACAAGCAGGTTCCAAAGTCCCGTAACAAGTTGATTAAAGAGCGACGTTTCTCACAGTATGTCAACGAGACGCGATCATCTGAATAGACGTACAATCAGCACGGCGGGCTTTTTATTAATAACCCGCCCCCTTAAGGACCGAGCACACTTTTCCAATATAGGAGCTGGGGAGTTCGATCGCGGGGCGATCCGAAGGGCAGAAAATACGTAGCCGCGATTCGATTGTGTTTTCCCGGCTGAAAATCTAATAACGGCCCGGGATCGCGCCTAATCAAATCAGCCTGCGTCGCGGCGAATGAATAGCGACGTCGTCGTCCCGGTAACCGAAGACAACGGGACAATACAGGCCGGATCCACCCGGTCGCAATTACCGACGATCTGTTGTCTTTGCGGAGCTTTCAGGGACAGGGGGGTACTGGGTAAGCAACTAATGATACATCAAATTGGATACATATTCGTATATCTATTCCTTATGTCAAATGTAGATTTTCGGATCTGTACCGAGAATTCCAGAAGAGAAATACCATTTTTAGGGTGTTCATTATATGTTTTGCCTTCTGACGTTCAGTGTGTCTTAAGGAAGCCCCCGAGGAGGTGCAGCCTATTCTTGCTGAGAACCTTTCTCTATATAGGTCAGCACAGAAAGTTTCGTGTCCTATGACGGCAGTTGGGGCCCCTTTTCGGGCTAGTATGTTGGCCCCCTGATTTAATTAAGCTTTCTGACTCTCAGTGTGTCTTAACTTAAGAAAACCCCGGAGGAGGTGCAGCCTATTCTTGCTGAGAACCTTTCTGTATATAGGTCAGCACAGGAACTAAAAATACTTGTAGCGAGGAGGAAACGAAGAATTGAACAAATAGAATCGGTAAAGTTGCGAAAGAGTAAGGAAGTTTTTACGGAGGCAACAAAACTATAGACAGATTCGGTCGCAAGGACACTAGAAACGAAATTTAAGTGTGGTTTTAAAGGAGGAAGGGCGTGAATATTCGGGATAGTGCGGTCCTGCGTCCTGTAGGGAGAGCTCTCCAGGCTCTCGCTTGACGCTATTCGCATTTGTTATTATATCCGGTCTGTTATTTCGGAGTCGCCGCTAAGTGCTCGGCTAACTCGATCACGGAGCGGGCAAATTGGGCGCGCGGACCTCGTAATTGGGGAATAAACGGGACAATTCCGACAATTGCCGGGCGGAATCGGGAACGGCAGATTTAATCACGGTAAATATTGGGAGAATACGGCGCGTCGATTTCTGGGAAGCCGACACGCGCTCGTCCCGTTCCCCGAATCGCCTCCCAATTAGGACGACATTAATGCCATTTGTTGTTCTATCGGACGTTCCATTCGAGGGCGAAGGGATGTTTATATCCGATTTGTCTGGATCCACGTGATTCCTACGGACTGTTTGGATCGGTGATTGATTCGATGACAAGCGAGACAATCAAATTTAACAGTGAGCCGGTTGGAAAAGCAATAACGTAAGGTCTGTATAACTTTGGCGCGTTCGTTCAAATTCATAGCCAGAGCCGTTACCCATCCAGGTATACTTACTGAACTCGTCCAAGGCAGTTTGGTTTCCAGTAAAAAATATAATATTTTCACAATACTTCCAGTAGGTAATATAGGCTAAAAGCATCAACCAAATTCTATGAACTCATTTAAATCATGAATATTCTAAGATTGGTGAAGTTCTCTTCTCTGCTGTTCATCGTTTAGGTCGTTCGTAATACTGATTTAAGATCCTTTCAACTTATTCTTCTTCTTTAGGGCGGCAATATGCAGGATTATATTGATTCTTCATAATTTCTGTAAATAATGGACAAATGGAGACCGATCCTGAAAATAAGTAATATGTTAACCCATCATCAGCTGTATATAGGATTCAATGCAGTCCTCCTATACACAGAATTTTAAATTGTGAAATGAACAATTTTGAAAATATCTCACAATTGGAAATCACCCTGTATATAATTCGACGAAAGGTTGCAGACCCCTCATGTGGGGTATTTTTGGAACCGGCCAAGTGTCCTCTATCTATATTTATATGAATAGTTCACTAGGATTTATCCCGTATACCGGGAGATTCATTTAACCTCGAATTTTGTTTTTGCTCGAAAATTACGCATCGTAGAGAAAAAATTATAGAGACAAAAGTTTGATATCTCTAAAGGGCGCATCCGGTAGTACTGAATTCTACCCACTCCCACCTACACGTAGAGGAGTCAACTTTAAATGACAACCCTTAATTATTGTGGACAATTCAAATTTTATGTCAAGAAATACGTAGGTACCTACATGTCTACTTGTCCGTAAAATTTTTGTTCATTTGCAATGGATGGCGCTAAACGAAGGGAACAAGTGGAAAAGCTGAAAACCCCTCTACAAACATGTATTCAGCAATCATTACCATCATTAACTGACAACTGATGTTTTTCTACTTTACATTATTTCCCTATCTATCTCTATAATGAACAAAAGTTTTACGTATGAATTTCCAAGTTAAGTGAATCCCTGGTATAATATAAGTATTATCAACAAAGTGTGATGGAGACATGTTGTAAAGGGCAGGAGAAAACACACGAAAAATGAATAAGATATCCAAATAAAATAATTCATTATTCAAATTCAACGTACAGCGAAACTTCAAAAAGACATAAAACCACGAAAACTTCTATTTGGAAAACTTATAAATGTTCTCCGCAATCTTGTATGTAAAAAATACGATAACCTCGACGCAGCTGATGATGCTGATCCCCATGATCAAACTGCAGATACCGCCGAACATGCCTGAAATGAGTAGGGTTAATCGAACGGATTACACACAAGGGGTTTCGTACTGATCATGTCGAACCAGTAGTAGACCACGTCCTGTTTGTGCTGCTCCACGTAGGGCGTCTCGAAGAAAATGTTCACGATGCTGTAGTTCAGGTCGGAGCTGCCGAAGGAAAATATATTAAAAGGGGGGCTGATTATTTCTATAAAATACATTTTATTATTACAACGTTTGGTTCAGCCCTTTAAGACTACGATTGGTACGATCTTTTGTTCTATTACCATACTTATACAATCCTAATGACACTGTCAATGGTGTTTACATAACTGATGACGTCCTTAGGAGCCTTTGCTATTAGGTCATGAGGTTTTTAAACTGGCTCATCCCTATGTAAAATTCTTAGGCTGGCCAGCTCTGGACATTAGCAACCGGCATTTTAAATCTGTGATATCTTCGAAAATATTCATTTCAATTACATGCTGTAAAGGGCCATATTGATCAATATTAGAATAGCTTCGTAGTTAAGCCATTATTTCTCGTAGAATGTAAAGGATATAAAATGGTTGTTGTGGGTTATCCTTATAAGAGATAAACATATACCATCGCGGACATTTTTGTAGACCTTTGTAAGGTGTACCATACTATACTACATTATGTATTTTGATCTATGTCGTATACGACATACTTAGATCAAAATAACGCAAAACAATGTGTTTATTTACGACATCACATGCATGTATTATACATGTACACCTTCCTATTGAATAACTCTATCTATTAAAAAAAAACGCATCAAAATCCTTCACGTAGTTTTAAAGATCTAAGCATAGGTACATAGGAACAAACAGACAGCGGGAAGCAACTTAGTTTTATAATATGTAAGTATGAACAAGAGTACCTTTTCCTTAGCTTGATAATCAAGGTATCAAAATTTGTTTTTTTTTATTCCAGTAAAATGGATTTCCAGTGACGTCATCTAGGAGGCCGTATCTCCGTAGGGAGGGCCACTAGGAAAAAATTGATGGGAACGTGTCATCTTATTTTGTTATGTTTTAAATGAATCCGAGAGATTTCCCACATTTTCCCGGACACCCTGTATGTTCGGCTGTTTCCTTTTCCGGTCCACAGAGCCTGCATGATTCGTCTGCTGATTGGTCCATGTGGTACAAGTGGTAGTGCCCTGTCAGCAGTCCCAGCATTACCCGAAGACCAAAGCTCAGTTTTCCTGTATTGGATGGTAAGTAAACCACGAAACTTATTGCTTGTATAAGACCTCGAGTATTTCTCCAAAGAGCTCAGCTGTTATTTAGTTCCCATTGTTGGACCGCTGTCCTGTATTGGTCTTTACCAAGCTCACACAAGGTCCAACAGGTCCTTTTCGCAAGTTCATCGGTCTTTCTCATTTCCTTCAATACCATATTGTTTATCTTAGAGGGTACAGTTGTAAACACTAACTGTTTAAAACTAATAAAAATTTTTCTAATGCTACTATACTTACTTCGAACTCCCGGAAACCCTAACATACTCACCCCACAATGTTACCCTGTTCGCTGTTGACGAAATATCTTGAAGTATCGCATTCCGGGTAACAGTTCTTGCAGTTTAGCGCGTCCTGTTTTTCCCTCTCCAGACCTTCGCCCTCGTAGTCCCTCGGATAGATCTGCCTCCATTTGGCCGCGTACTTGCTCAAACAGGCCAGATCGGCCAGCGTGCACTGGTACCCTAATCCCGAGAAGGCGGCCTTGGTATGCATGAAGGAGACGCACTCGCAAAGGGCGACCACGCTCTTGATCTTGCAGTCCATGATGCAGTCACTCTGAGAGTAATCTCCGAAGATGGTACGTACCTCGTTCTTGAAGATGCAGTTGCGCTAAGAAATCGTTTTCAATTCAAACTTCCATCAGGCGAAAAGAGCCTTCAAAACCTTATAGTACAACCGAGCCCTAGATTTAAACTCGATCGGATCTATATTGTTGGAAGTATTGTCAAAATATCATATTTTTCCCTGGAGCCAGGCAGCCTTGGGCGAGTTCAATATCCGGATGGGTGACCGCTCCCAACATAAATTTAAACAAGTGAGCTAAAGCTTTTCCAACTAGTTTATGGGTAGTTCGTGACTAGCCAAATATTATATTCTACCTAATAACAATCGATTTTCAAACATAGTTTTACCTCGCCAAAATATTCTCAAGTTGTGAATGTCAAATGGAATCGTTCAAGACCATTCCCGGCTTGGAATTGATAAATTACACTCATTTGGACAATATAATATCCGCCTATAGTGAACGTAAAAAAATTAGTTTCCCCAGAAATTTTCATTTAAATCTATACAAATTGGCGTAGGTACTTATTGATACTGGCGCCTTCGCCATTTTGTACCGAATTTGTATTTTAAATTTCAACAATTGAATCTAGCTCGAAAGAACTGAAAATAGACACTTTGATGATCGAAAATTCTTAAAAAAAAAACTGACTCCAAGTCAGGACCAATCTATTCATTTTCAATTATTATTATTATTTGATTTGTGCAGAAAAAGTTGGACAATTATATTTTCATTTATTAAAATTGACCAGTATTGAATCTTGATTTGCCTAAACCATCAACTGATAATATTTTATTGGCTATTCGTTTTATAAACTGTGCAATTACCAATTTCTTAGAATAATCAATATGATTTCGACGTCTTCCATCAGAAATTCTCGGAGGGATTGATGGAAATGTATTTTTATTCAATTTTGGGAATCTCAAAAGATACGTTGCAATCGTGCCATCTCTAAAAGTGTAGGTAAATAAATCGTATCAGAATATTCTCTTAGAAATGAATTGAACAAACAGCTGAATATTGGGAAATAGTCCAGTTTTTGCGAGGTACATAGAGGAGAAATATTCCATTTTTATTTGGGGGTTTCCTAAGATATTTAAAAATTTGGCAGGTACCCATTTTGCTAATCGTAAATCGATATTTTTGCCTTTGTTTCTTGGCTCGTATTTAAAAAGGCTTTGGGTAAATCTACAAAAATGATCTCCAGGCCCAGAGCAAATATGAAACACACTCACCTTCTCTATGGAATACTTTTTAGCCTCGTAGACCGTGAAGATGCTTTGCGCGGTCAACTCAAGATTGGCCTCTACCCCTATGGGGACCAGTTTCTCTATCAGACTGCCGGATGTGGTATCGGGAAAATCTTCGGCCGAAGTTATGAGTATCTGAAGGGGGTAAAACTTTCAGTTTAACCTTCGACATCGAACGATTCTCTTACTCTTACCTTCGAACCCATAGTAGCTATGGGGGCGTAAAAATAATCACTTATGTTGGTGTTAACTCTAAAAGTCAGTCCGAAGTTACGTCCGAACTTGGTCGAGTGCAGGGTTTTGTTATTGTTCTCCTGCCTTGAAGAAGAAAAGAAAAGGGACTACATGGTATATAGGGTTTTCCAATTAAAGGTTTCATTTTGAATATCCCGCTATTTTATCAGCTGTCAGTCTAGAAGGTAGGTACGTATATACAGGGTGTCCGGGAAAATGTGGCAAATCTCTCGGATACGGATGAAACATAACAAAATAAGATGACAAGTTACCATTAATTTTTTTCCTAGTGGCCCTCCCTATAGAGATACGGCCTCCTATATAGGTGACGCCACTGGAAATCCATCTTACTGGAATAAATTTTAAACTACTTAATATAATTTAATGAAAATTTGATATGACAATCAGTAGTAAGGACCTCTTAAAATACTGCCCTTAAATTTAAATTAGCTTGTTTGGTTCACCAGGGGCGGACTAGGTTGTACATTTTAATGCTTACATTTTTAACACCCTGTATGATAAGGAGTTGAAAAATACAAATTTGGATACCTTGAACATTAAGCTAAAGAAAAGGTACTCTTGTTCATTGTCGATAAAATGAACCATTTTCAAGGTATCCAAATTTGTATTTTTTAACTCCTTATCATACAGGGTGTTAAAAATGTAAGCATTAAAATATACAACCTAGTCCGCCCCTGGTAAACTAAACAAGCTAATTTGAATTTTGGGCCAGTATTTTAAGAGGTCCTCAGCACTGTTTGTCATATCAAATTTTCATTAAATTATATTGAGTAGTTTAAAATTCATTCCAGTAAAATGGATTTCCAGTGGCGTCATCTAGAAGGCCGTATCTCTGTAGGCAGGGCCGCTAGGTAAAAAAAATTATGGGAACTATAGTCATCCTATTTTGTTATGTTTTATCTGAATCCGAGAGATTTCCCACATTTTTTCGGACACCCTGTAGTATTATATGAATCAAAATGAAACCTATACAAGTGGAAAACCTTTTATAATTTAAATATCTTCATATGGCGTATTTCGGTACTAAGAACAGACATTGTGGAGGTCGTACAGTTTGAAAGACCCTCTTCATATGGTGCTTACCAAAATTCTCAGTTCAGATCCCAATCTTGTGCAACCTAAATTCTACTTAAACCAACATCAACATTCACAAACCTGACGTACATGATCTTGGATATATTCGGATCGTTCTTGTTGAAGTAGTTGAAGACGCAACAAAATCCGTCCATCGTCAACTCGTTGATGAAGAGCTCTGAACAGGGCCTACTGAAACCGCCCCACCTGCAATCGGACAGGGCATCTACGCAGTCTCCGGCTAACTGCAACTTCGAAAGTCAATTCAATGAATTAAAATAACAATTACACCCCGACGATTCATGATGAGAGATACTACGTTGATTAAAAAGTTTCCTGACTGCCACATAGATGATTATTGTTCATTAATGAATGCTACACAGCGTTATTGGACCGATTAAGCTAAATTATTAAATTTAGGAGCATAATCATGTAAGAAAACTATCATTATTTCCACCGCAGAATCCAACGCAATCATACAAAAATAGGGTTCTCATTTGAAAAACAGTAGTTATGGCCAATTTTTGATCACTACTTTCGACACAAAATTTGAAACACCCTGTGATGATATTTCAGAAATTCAAAAGGTGCATGACCTTTCCACATTCTTCCTCTTCGATGTTGTAAAAACGGTTCACGCTTAGGATGTTTAAAAAAAAGAATAATGAACATATAATAATGACCAAAACATATTTGACTTTTCTCCGGTTTTTTTTTCGATATTTTGAAACCTAATCGAATGAATACAATGGTTTTAACAGAGATGTATTCAGCATTGAATACTTATTCATACAAGGAAAGCAAAACTTCAAGAAATGTCTTCACATCAATTTTATTTTCACTCCCTGTATAATTGGAAGTGCTTGGGGTTCGAAAATATTTTAGCTTTGTAGAAACTTTCAAACAATATCATAATCCCAATTTTCAGATTTCAAATATGTCCAGTTCTCCAGAAACGTCTAATAGGCACTCGAACTTGGGACACCCTGTATACACATTGTATCGAAAAGTTGGACCGATCGTAAGTCGATGAATAAAAAGGAATTTTGCGAAAATGTACTTTTCTTACTTAGTCCGGAAACTTTGTGATCAATGTGTTAAAATGTACCGACTCTTCACCTGGGCCATCTTCCTCAGAACGTTAAAATCACCCTTGAGAATTTCCCCTGGTGGCACGGGGTCGTGTTCCTCAAGGAACTTCTGAAATTTCATGATTGTCTCTTCCTCCTGGTCGGAAAAACTGAAGTCGTAGAGTTTTCCAAGGTATTTCATGTTCTCGAACACGATCGAGATGTTCTGAGAGGATTTTCGGGAACTAAAACAGAATTGACAGCAAGAGAAGATCTTAAAACTTGGAAAAATTTGACTTGCAATCATTGCACTTCCAAATTTTCAGGAATATAAAGAGTTTTCCAGTAAGAGGTGTTATTTTGATATTCAAAGAAAAATGCCATTTTTCAGTATAAATGATCGGATGTTTATTTCATTATAAAGAAGAAGCTATGCCGTTAATAGTGGAAAATAACATCAGGCAAATGACCACCACGACCACGCTTATAGGACCATATCCTTTTAATGAAATTTTCCATAACCTCATCGCAAAGTGGCTCCCCTATGTCCTCGATAGCCTCACGAATTCCATCTTTGAGGTCTTGAATCGACGCTGGGCTATTGGCGTAGACCTTCTCTTTCACGTGGCCCCAAAGGAAGAAGTCGCAAGGTGTTAAATCACAAGATCTCGGTGGCCAATTGTGATCACCTCTTCGAGAGATAACACGGTCCGGAAACTTTTCCCGCAAAAGATCAATGGTTTCGTTGCTTGTGTGGCACGTAGCGTCGTCCTGTTGAAAGTAAACGTTGTCCAGATCAATACCATCCAATTCCAGCCATAAAAAATCATTAAGCATCCCTCGATAGCGCTATCCATTTACCGTAACTGTTGCTCCAGCCTCATTTTCGAAAAAGTAAGGTCCAATGACTCTGCCGGACCATAAACCGCACCAAACAGTCACACGTTGAGGATAGAGAGGCTTTTCAACAATAACTCTTGGGTTTTCCGAGTCTAGGATGCGACAATTTTGCTCGTTGACGATACCACCGAGGTGGAAATGGGCCTCATCACTCAAGATGGTTTTTCGATTGAATTCCGGATCATTTTCTTGCATTTCAACGACCCAATCAGTAAAGACACGACGTTGGTGATGATCGGCCGGCTTGAGTTCTTGTGTTAACTGAACTTTATAAGCCTTAAGACCCAAATCTTTATGCAAAATACGGTGTAATGACGTTTTGTGGAATGCCTAATTCCAAAGAACGACGAGGAATGGACAAACCTGGGTTTTCTTCAACACTTTCGTCTACAGCAGTAATATTCTCGGCTGTTCTTGAGCGACGTGCACGGGTTTTATTCTTCACATAACTAACTTGTCCCAACAGCTCGAATTTTTCCAGCAATTTCTTTATTGTGGTCCGATAAGGTGCTTCACGACGACCCAAAAATGTTCGAGTTTTACGAACCGTCTCTGCCAAATTTTCACCTTTTTTATAGTGAATTTTAATAATTTCAATGCGTTCTTGAAGCGTGTATCGTTCCATTTTTATTAAAATGGCGTAGTTTCCACTTGTCAAATGTCAAAAAATGACAGCTTCAAAAGTGACATCTACCGAAATAGCGGGCTATTCAAAATAACACCTCTTATTGGAAAACCCTTTATAAGACGGATAGTTTCTGAGATACAGAATATTTTTACAAATTTTTTGGCTATAAGCCTGAAATCACACTGCGGATTTTGTTCATTAACGAACCCAACCGAGATATTTATTCCCCATAATAACTACCCTGCAAATTTCAACGAATCAATGAGTCGAACTCAAACTCAGACCATTTTCGGGCAAAAATTCGAATATTCCAGACATTTGGGCGAAATGATAGGGGACTTACTATTCCTCAGCCATTGCATAGGCCGCTTTCCTGCTTATCCTATTTATGTTACACATCGATATTCCCGGAAACGGCACTTCCCTAATGGGAAGCGTGAATTTTTCCAACGTAACTATGGTGGGGTCGGTTATGAACATTTGCCACATGTACAAATTCAGATATATTACAGAAGTTAAGGATGTCAGATGGATCAGCAACCATATGCATCTGAAACCCAGACAAAAATGTTCTTGGTCGCGTTGTTATTTATTAGAGAAGAGCTGGTACTCAAAACAAGCGACATCTAGTGCAAGATCATTTATCTATTTAAAAAAATTTGAAGAAGGTGCTAGCAAAATTTAAACAGCATACATACACACCACATCATCGAAATTCTTGCAATTTTAAAGGAATATTTATCATAGCTAGATTTATGTTCATTAAATCTTCACAATGTTGAATTAATCTATGCAGTTATGCCTGGCAATAGAATTTCGGTATTCAATAGAGCGAGATAATAGTGATTTTGCATGATGAGGGTCTGTCCATGCATCGAATCGCGGATTGAATAGGGATTCCCCGCACACCAGTTGTCCAAATAGTGCGTTTGTACCAGCAAAAAATCATCGTTGATTGGAGACGTGAAGCTGGGCGTCCTATAGGGATGAAAATAAAAATTGGTTCAAGCCCTGTAGGCAGGAGCTTTCTGGCACTCTAGTTCAAACAGACAAATTATATCTCCGAAAGTATTGGTTTCTCAGAGTTGAGAATTATATGAATGTATTCTTGTGATAGAACTGCATCATAAAGGATATTCAATTCAAATAATAGTTTATTTATCAAGATTAAATGAGCAATCTGAGAATGAGAACTGCACCATGGAAAAAATCAAATTAAAATAGCTGAAATAAATTTGACTCTCTATTATAGAACAGGATGATATGTACGAGTATGAACTAAGATCATATAATAAAGCTTAGAATGAATAATTATAGCATTCTGTGCAAACATAGAAGTACGATTCATCATTGAAATTTAGAAAAATCATATCTCCGAAAGTATAAGCTTGTTGGAGTTGAAAATGATATCCATGGATTTTTATGGTAAAACTGCATCTTAAATAAAATTGAATTTGAAATTTATAAGTTAAAAATTTTTTTTTCTTTACTCCGAAACCAACTGGCCTATTTTGCCCAATAACGAACTTAACCAAGATATTCATCTCCCCAACCTACCCTGAAAATTTCAACTGCCTAGCTCATTCCGTTCGAGAGTTATTGTAGAAGTTTTTTTTTTAATTTAAAAAATTTTTTTTGACACTTTGCGGTAATCTAGTCAATACAAAACTTCACATGCGTATAAAGGTCATAATTCTACAATTTGTTGCTAAATTTCAGATAGATCGAGTGATCGGTTTCGGAAATATTCATAAAAAATGTTTTTACTAAAATCGGCCATAACTCCGAAACCGCTTCATGGATTTCGCCCATTAACGAACTTGTCCGAGATATTTATGCTCCAAACCCACCTTGCAAATTTCAATCCCCTATAACTCCTTTCGTTCGAGAGTTATCGTGCCTACGGCCGGCCGGCCGGACAGAATCGATTTCGACCTCGGATTCTAGATCAGTGAGTCGAACCAAATCGTTTGAGACCATTTTCAGCCAAAAATCCGAGGAACTAGAGCGCCAAAAATTAGAATGTGTGAGGAGAACAGTAAATTAGTATGAAATTCTGTCTTTTCTGAATTAAGAGAGACATTTCGGCCGTATAAGGCCGGCCTTAGGCGTGTTTTAGTGCAACTGTATTGCGTATGAGATCAGGTGCAACAACAGGAATTACAGAATAGTGAAAACGAAGTGTTAAGTGATAAGAATATATGTATCTACATCATCGGGAGAGAATTCAGTGTTCTGAATCTCCAGCATGATCATAGCAGCGAAAAAAAATCCAAGATTCGGCTAAAATTCGAGAAGGAAAGTGTGCAACTTGGAAACGTCCAAACCGGTGCATGTTACCTTTCCAAGGTGGACCCTTCGGTGAGGTATCGATAACCGCAGAGGCTGGAGCTCTTGCTGAACTGCCTGAAGGCCTCCTGTACCGCCCTGATGACCACGAAGTTAGCTGTCCTGCTGCCCTCCGAGGCCGAGGTCTGCGAGCCTACGGAGCACCTTTTACGCATCTCGTCGGCCCGATTATCCGTTCCTGATGGGCGGCCATCTTGCTTTCGCTCACAGGAAACGGATATCGATTTATAATTTTTTTGTGCGCGCGGCTGTACATAAAAAAGTAATCGAGGGAATTAGTGAAGTTGGTCACGTGTCAATTGAGGTCATGGGGTTAATTTAGGGGTATTCGTAACTCATTTACATGCAAGGTTGGTTATAATATCAACTTTGAAGGTTCAACGAAAGATTGGAAATCGGAAGAATAGTTTCAGCAATATAACATTTTTTTTTCAAGCACGCTGAAGAAATTTAGCAAAAATTTGCGCGTCGGCATTTTACTATTAATTAACAAATATCAATTTTTACATTACAAATTTCAAATTCAATTTTTTTTTAAGATGTAGTTTAATCATATGAATCCATTGATATGATTCTCAACTCTAACAAACTAATACTTTCGGAGATATGATTTTTCAAAGTTTTACATTACAAATTTCAAATTCAATTATTATATTATCCTCTGTCAGCTGTTACGATGTACCGATTTTGGGTCCCGTCCGACAACTTTCGAATATTTGATCGAGAAAAGACCAAAGGCTATAACCTACTGAATTCATTATTTTCGAAATTTTTATCTAGAATAATCAAAGGTATGAAAATTTGTTGAAAATGCAGAATGCACCTTTTTCATCCTTATTATTCGTTTCTCATTCTACTTTTATAATGGAGTATTAGAAATTTCGTTAAACTATCTATTTTCACACAATTTAAATAAATATTTTTGAAAATTATATTTGGCGCCACCTAGTTACATATATCGGAATTAATGTTGAACTATTAGTTCCTACCGTTAGGTGGCCGAAGAACAAGCAGGAAACTTGTAAATAATATCAATATTTGGGTTTGTTTCGTCAGATTTCTTTTAGATGGCGCATATCCGACTTACAGTACAATGCAGCTCTGGTTATAAATTTGAACAAGCGCGTCAAAGTTCCTGATCTCAGTGCTGTTCCAACTGGTTTCCTAAAAAATGTTTCTTGAAAGATTTGATCTTGTCATTCCAGATATAAATTCCGAAGAATGCAACAAACCCAGAGAGGAGCGAACAGCTTTCACGAAAACGCAAATTAGGGAGTTGGAAAAAGAATTTACCCACTCAAATTACCTGACGAGGCTGAGAAGATATGAAATTGCCGTTGCTCTGGATCTTACAGAAAGTCAGGTGAGTTTTCACGCTGAAAATCTAACGACATCTTATTTCTTTTACTGTCACCATTGCTATCATTGTTTATTGTTAATATTACTTCTTCCAGGTAAAAGTGTGATTTCAAAACAGAAGGATGAAGTGGAAAATGACGAAAATAGCATACAAGGGTACCAATGGAAAGATCTGCATAAAGAAAATGCACAATGATCGTTGAGATAGGTTTGAGAATAAAGATTTATAAATTTGTACATACTTATGATTTTTGAAAATATATGCTTGCTTATTACTCATGCTTCTTCGAGAATGAACATTTCTCGATATCTTTATCACCGTTTCCTTTTGTATTTGCGAAATTTTGAATCAGAAAATCGACCATGGTGTAGCGCATCCAACAATTTATCCACTATTAGATTAGCATCATTGTGAGTATTTCAAACTGATATTGAGGTGAGTTTCTAACACTTAATATATTTCAGACAAGTTTTAGATGATTTTTGTAAACTTCACAGATACTTACAATGTAAATTGAAGCGTCCACATTCTCTACCGATGAATGTAAACTAATATGGTGGATGCGCGCCAAAAATTCACTTGTGCGAAAATTTTAACAAGTGCATATTGATTGTATAAACAATATATCATGCTTGAAGTTTCTATTTGACACTCTTCTATTTACGGGATGAGTCGTTAAGAATGGGAAATATTAAAACTGAGAATAGTAGAACCTAAAATGTTAGAATTTAGTGGCTTGTTTAAGTGATAAATAATTTAATTTCGAAATTGCCTAATAATTCACCAACTTTTCGTGAAATCTAGAATCAATATGAAAATAGGTATTAGTATATGTATATTTCAGCATGGTGGATAGAAATTTGACATCAATTTTACTCTTGATCATTTAGGGCAAGTTTCTCAATTGCGAGCACAGAACACAAATTGCGATAGCGAGTTAAGCCGAGGTTGCGGGTAACCCGAAAGTTGCGCATTCATGAATATCGCTAAATATATGCGTCAACTCGCAGCCTCGAGTTAACTCGCAATTGGGAAACCGGCCCTGAGGGCACTAGTTAGACCCTGATGAAGTAAATCGAAGCTCATCTTTTTTGTGTGTGCAGAATCACACGAACCGAATAGAAACTTTAAGAGAGCAACCTTGAGAATGACAACCTGTCCTACCAGGGCTCTTGAGATTCTCACAAATCTCACAACACTTCATCTAGTGATAGACAAAATGGCCCATGAAGCCATTCTCAGAATATCTAGGAAAGGATCAGGTAATGAGAGTATTAAAAACCAGAAAGCCTGGTCCTCTCTTACCAGGTACATTACATTAGCCAATCTTCCTAGTGACGAGATGATTAAGAGAGTAAGCATCGAAAAGAACTTCACTACGATGCTCGGTAGGAAAAAGTACCGGGACAGGGAATCCACCATCCAAGTTCTTTAACGAAATGCCATTAAATGGTACACAGATGGTTCAAAAACCACTACAGGAGCTGTACATTCCCAACTCTAACAAACTAATACTTTCGGAGATATGATTTTTCAAAGTTTTTACATTACAAATTTCAACTTCAATTTTTTTTAAGATGCGGTTTCATCATAAGAATCCATTGATATGATTCTCACAAGGGCGTAGCAAGGAATTAATTTCGGGGGGGGGTTTTGAAATAGGAATTAATTTCGGGGGCGAAATACATTATTGTATTTCGAATCTTTTCTGTATGGCAACTCGTTGATTTCTTGTTTCCACCTTATTTTCGAATCAAGAAAGTTTAGTTTAGTTTATAATTATGAATATGAAATGTTGAAGTTCAAACGCTCTCTAAATCCAAACGCTCCCTCGGCCATAGGGCTGAATGCAGTCCTGTGCTAAGAATCGCTCAAGGTCGAATGCATTCGAAGAGTGGGCGGGGCCTGATAGTAAATCGGTCAGGCAACACAAAATACTTTGCGTTGAATCTTTGGTTGCCTGCACCATCTAAAGTGAGGGGCAAAAATATTTAAAGGTTGATGATTATTACCACGCTGTCCGACCGAAAATATCGATTTCTTTAAACCCCTATATCTCCCGAAAAACTCAACAAAATTTGATGAAATTCGGAAGAGATAATACAACCAACATGCTCTTACGATGTGCCAAATTTGAGCTCAATCGATTTTTTTTCTCAAAAAAGTCTAAGGTTAACCCCTTTGGATTTTTTCGAATTTTGAAAGTTGTCTCAAATTTGGCACATCGAAAGAGCAGGTTATTCGTATCATCTCCTCCAAATTTTATCAAATTCTGTTCAGTATTTCGGGAGATATGGGTGTTTAAAGAAATCGAGTTTTCGGTCGGACAGCGTGGTAATAATATTAATATTAAATATTTTTGCCCCTCACTTTAGATGGTGCAGGCAACTAAAGATTCAACACGTCTTGTATTTTGTGTTGCCTGACCGATGTATTATCAGGCCCCGCCCACTCTTGGAATGCATTCGACCTTGAGCTAATCTTAGCACAGGACTGTATTCAGCCCTATGGACGAGGAGATGTTTGTAATTATCAGGAGGCGGTTTAGTATATAATAAATATTTGTATTCAGACTTTATGCCTGCCCTGGAAAATTGTAGGAGTCCTTATTGATTCAAAGTTCAAATTGTATTGAATGTTTCAATGAAATAATTTATTTATTCAATATATCGTATCACAGATCACAAGATTTCTAGTAATATTATTATAAACATTTCTACCGGGTATAAACATTATACTCATTATTGTATTTCGAATCTTTTCTGTGTGGCAACTCGTTGATTTCTTGTCGGTAACCATTGATTACCTCGAGAGTCTGTATTGTGTAAGCAAGAAACACGAAGTATTAGAAGTAATATTCATTGTTGAAATATGAACAAACATATTACCTAATATATATTCGACTGTATGTGCTGTACATCACATATGAATAGTAATATAGGGCAAGGGAGTAGCCAGGAATTAATTTCGGGGGGGTTTTGAAATAGGAATTAATTTCGGGGGGGTTTTGAAATAGGAATTAATTTCGGGGTGGGATTTTGGGGATGTAAGGGTCACTTTCAGCAGCAAAACTTTTTTTTGAGAGAAAAATAACATTTCGGGGTATCTTAGGTAATTTTCCAGCGTGGGGGAGTTCTTATAGATTGACAAAGCAGACCTTCTAGCAGCTATCTCTCCTGCCACCTCGTCATCCCACCATTGTAAACAGTATTTACTATTCGAATGGATTCTAAATTTGGGAACAGCTGTCCCCGAAGCCTCCCGAACAGCTGCCATTAACTCGTCAACACCACCTATCCTTCGCTCTTCCATTTGCTCTGTAACCTTTCCTGTAAAGTGAAGCTTTCTTAGTATTGTATATGCGGAGGGAGGATTCTCAACTCTAACAAACTAACACTTTCGGAGATATGATGCCTCATTTATGTCAAAGAAATTTAAATTGAAATCTCCCACCAGTATACACTTGCACCGCCCGCTGAATAGGATAGATAACCTTAGAACTTTTTTCATTTTATCAAACTGCCTTAGCTTTATTGGATCGAAGTTTCTTACTGAAGTTCTCCGACTGGAAACAACCTTTAATTATCGTGAAAACAGGTCAAGCATATAGCATTTTTAAGGTGCAATTTCATCATAAGAATCCATTGATATCATGCTCAACTATAACAAACTAACACTTTCCTAGATATGATTTTTCAAAGTTTTTACAGTACAAATTTTAATTTCAATTTTTTTTAAGATGCAGCTTCATCATACGAATCCACTGATATGATTCTCAACTCTAACAAACTAATACTTTCGGAGATATGATTTTTCAAAGTTTTTACAGTACAAATTTAAATTTCAATTTTTTTTAAGATGCAGCTTTATCATACGAATCCACTGATATGATTTTCAACTCTAACAAACTGACACTTTCCGAGATATGATTTTTCAAAGTTTTTACAGTACAAATTTGAATTTCAATTTTTTTTAAGATGCAACTTCATCATACGAATCCACTGATATGATTCTCATGTCTAACAAACTAATACTTTCGGAGATATGATTTTTCAAAGTTTTTACATTACAAATTTCAAATTCAATTTTTTTTAAGATGCAGTTTCATCATACGAATCCATTGATATGATTCTCAACTCTAACAAACTAACACTTTCCGAGATATGGTTTTTAAAAGTTTTTACAGTACAAATTTAAATTTCATTTTTTTTTAAGATGCAGTTTCATCATCAGAATCCATTGATATGATTCTCAACAATAGCAAACTAATACTTTCGGAGATATGATTTTTCAAAGTTTTTACCTTACAAATTTCAAATTCAATTTTTTTTAAGATGCGGTTTCATCATAAGAATCCATTGATATGATTCTCAACTCTAACAAACTAATACTTTCGGAGATATGATTTTTCAAAGTTTTTACAGTACAAATTTAAATTTCAATTTTTTTTTAAGATGCAGTTTCATCATAAGAATCCATTGATATGATTCTCAACAATAACAAACTAATACTTTCGGAGATATGATTTTTCAAAGTTTTTACATTACAAATTTCAAATTCAATTTTTTTTAAGATGCAGTTGCATCATACGAATCCATTGATATGATTCTCAACTCTAACAAACTAACACTTTCGGAGATATGATGCCTCATTTATATGTCAAAGAAATTTAAATTGAAATCTCCCACCAGTATACACTTGCACCGCCCGCTGAATAGGATAGATAACCTTAGAACTTTTTTCATTTTATCAAACTGCCTTAGCTTTATTGGATCGAAGTTTCTTACTGAAGTTCTCCGACTGAAAACAACCTTTAATTATCGTGAAAACAGGTCAAGCATATTATATATTCCAATTTTCATTGAATTACGACCATTTTTATGAGAGTAACTCATTCTTCCATAAAAGTTTTAAATATTGCTGGATTGACCCCAAATTCGGCACATCGTCAGATAAGGTACAGCTCCTTATATATTCCGAATTTCATTGAATTTGGATGGGCTTTTTGGGAGATACAGCGGGTTAACAAAATGAATGATTTATCAAAAGCGATGTTTTCCACCTGCGCCATCTAAAAGAAATCGGATGAATCAAATCCAATTATTTATATTATTTACAGGTTTCCACCGGCGCTTCGGCCATCTAACGGTAGGTTGTAGTACTTCAACATTAATTGCGATAGCTGTCACTAGATTGCGCCACGTATAATTTCCAAAAATATTGATTTAAATTGCATGAAAGTAAATAGTTTTAAAGAAATATCTAATAATCCATCATGAGAGTAGAATGAGAAACGAATAATAAGGTGCATTCTGCATTTTCATCAACAAATTATCATACCTTTGATTATTCTAGATCAAATTTTCGAAAATAATGAATTCAGTAGATTATACCTTTTGGTCTCTTCTCGATCAAATATTCGAAAGTTGTCGGACGGGACTCAAAATCGGTACATCGTAACAGCTGCCAGAGGATATTATCCATGCCAAATTAGCAAGGGGATAACCTTAGAGCTTTTGTTCGATTATTCGAACTGCTGTAAGTCAGATATCAATGGTCAGATTGGGTTCAAATTCAATTTTTTTTAAGGTGCAATATCATCATAAGAATCCATTGATATCATGCTCAACTATAACAAAACAACGCTTTCCTAGATATGATTTTTCAAAGTTTTTACAGTACAAATTTGAATTTCAATTTTTTTTAAGATGCAGCTTCATCATACGAATCCACTGATATGATTCTCAACTCTAACAAACTAACACTTTCCGAGATATGATTTTTAAAAGTTTTTACAATACAACTTTAAATTTCAAATTTTTTTTAAATGCAGCTTTATCATACGAATCCACTGATATGATTTTCAACTCTAACAAACTGACACTTTCCGAGATATGATTTTTCAAAGTTTTTACAGTACAAATTTGAATTTCAATTTTTTTTAAGATGCAGCTTCATCATACGAAACCACTGATATGATTCTCATGTCTAACAAACTAATACTTTCGGAGATATGATTTTTCAAAGTTTTTACATTACAAATTTCAAATTCAATTTTTTTTAAGATGCAGTTTCATCATAAGAATCCATTGATATGATTCTCAACTCTAACAAACTAACACTTTCCGAGATATGATTTTTAAAAGTTTTTACAGTACAAATTTAAATTTCAATTTTTTTTAAGATGCAGCTTCATCATACGAATCCACTGATATGATTCTCAACTCTTACAAACTAACACTTTCCGAGATATGATTTTTCAAAGTTTTTACAGTACAAATTTGAATTTCAATTTTTTTTAAGATGCAGTTTCATCATCAGAATCCATTGATATGATTCTCAACAATAACAAACTAATACTTTCGGAGATATGATTTTTCAAAGTTTTTACCTTACAAATTTCAAATTCAATTTTTTTTAAGATGCGGTTTCATCATAAGAATCCATTGATATGATTCTCAACTCTAACAAACTAATACTTTCGGAGATATGATTTTTCAAAGTTTTTACAGTACAAATTTAAATTTCAATTTTTTTTAAGATGCAGTTTCATCATAAGAATCCATTGATATGATTCTCAACAATAACAAACTAATACTTTCGGAGATATGATTTTTCAAAGTTTTTACATTACAAATTTCAAATTCAATTTTTTTTAAGATGCGGTTTCATCATAAGAATCCATTGATATGATTCTCAACTCTAACAAATTAATACTTTCGGTATTATGATTTTTCAAAGTTTTTACAGTACAAATTTAGATTTCAATTTTTTTTAAGATGCAGTTTCATCATAAGAATCCATTGATATGATTCTCAACAATAACAAGCTAATATTTTCGGAGATATGATTTTTCAAAGTTTTTACATTACAAATTTCAAATTCAATTTTTTTTAAGATGCAGTTTCATCATACGAATCCATTGATATGATTCTCAACTCTAACAAACTAACACTTTCGGAGATATGATGCCTCATTTATGTCAAAGAAATTTAAATTGAAATCTCCCACCAGTATACACTTGCACCGCTCGATTAATAGGATAGATAACCTTAGAACTTTTTTCATTTTATCAAACTGCCTTAGCTTTATTGGATCGAAGTTTCTTACTGAAGTTCTCCGACTGAAAACAACCTTTAATTATCGTGAAAACAGGTCAAGCATATTATATATTCCAATTTTCATTGAATTACGACCAGTTTTATGAGAGTAACTCATTCTTCCATAAAAGTTTTAAATATTGCTGGATTGACCCCAAATTCGGCACATCGTCAGATAAGGTACAGCTCCTTATATATTCCGAATTTCATTGAATTTGGATGGGCTTTTTGGGAGATACAGCGGGTTAAAAAAATGAATGATTTATCAAAAGCGATGTTTTCCACCAGCGCCATCTAAAATAAATCTGATGAATCAAATCCAATTATTTATATTATTTACAGGTTTCCACCGGTGCTTCGGCCATCTAACGGTAGGTTGTAGTACTTCAACATTAATTGCGATAGCTGTCACTAGATTGCGCCACGTATAATTTCCAAAAATATTGATTTAAATTGCATGAAAGTAAATAGTTTTAAAGAAATATCTAATAATCCATCATGAGAGTAGAATGAGAAACGAATAATAAGGTGCATTCTGCATTTTCATCAACAAATTATCATACCTTTGATTATTCTAGATCAAATTTTCGAAAATAATGAATTCAGTAGATTATACTTTTTGGTCTCTTCTCGATCAAATATTCGAAAGTTGTCGGACGGGACTCAAAATCGGTACATCGTAACAGCTGCCAGAGGATATTATCCATGCCAAATTAGCAAGGGGATAACCTTAGAGCTTTTGTTCGATTATTCGAACTGCTGTAAGTCAGATAACAATGGTCAGATTGGGTTCAAATTCAAATTTTTTTAAGGTGCAATATCATCATAAGAATCCATTGATATCATGCTCAACTATAACAAACCAACACTTTCCTAGATATGATTTTTCAAAGTTTTTACAGTACAAATTTGAATTTCAATTTTTTTTAAGATGCAACTTCATCATACGAATCCACTGATATGATTCTCAACTCTAACAAACTAACACTTTCCGAGATATGATTTTTAAAAGTTTTTACAGTACAAATTTAAATTTCAATTTTTTTTAAGATGCAACTTCATCATACGAATCCACTGATATGATTCTAATGTCTAACAAACTAATACTTTCGGAGATATGATTTTTCAAAGTTTTTACATTACAAATTTCAAATTCAATTTTTTTTAAGATGCAGTTTCATCATACGAATCCATTGATATGATTCTCAATTCTAACAAACTAACACTTTCCGAGATATGATTTTTAAAAGTTTTTACAGTACAAATTTAAATTTCAATTTTTTTTAAGATGCAGCTTCATCATACGAATCCACTGATATGATTCTCAACTCTTACAAACTAACACTTTCCGAGATATGATTTTTCAAAGTTTTTACAGTACAAATTTGAATTTCAATTTTTTTTAAGATGCAGTTTCATCATCAGAATCCATTGAAATGATTCTCAACAATAACAAACTAATACTTTCGGAGATATGATTTTTCAAAATTTTTACCTCACAAATTTCAAATTCAATTTTTTTTAAGATGCGGTTTCATCATAAGAATCCATTGATATGATTCTCAACTCTAACAAACTAATACTTTCGGAGATATGATTTTTCAAAGTTTTTACAGTACAAATTTAAATTTCAATTTTTTTTGAGATGCAGTTTCATCATAAGAATCCATTGATATGATTCTCAACAATAACAAACTAATACTTTCGGAGATATGATTTTTCAAAGTTTTTACATTACAAATTTCAAATTCAATTTTTTTTAAGATGCGGTTTCATCATAAGAATCCATTGATATGATTCTCAACTCTAACAAACTAATACTTTCGGAGATATGATTTTTCAAAGTTTTTACAGTACAAATTTAGATTTCAATTTTTTTTAAGATGCAGTTTCATCATAAGAATCCATTGATATGATTCTCAACAATAACAAACTAATATTTTCGGAGATATGATTTTTCAAAGTTTTTACATTACAAATTTCAAATTCAATTTTTTTTAAGATGCAGTTTCATCATACGAATCCATTGATATGATTCTCAACTCTAACAAACTTACACTTTCGGAGATATGATGCCTCATTTATGTCAAAGAAATTTAAATTGAAATCTCCCACCAGTATACACTTGCACCGCCCGCTGAATAGGATAGATAACCTTAGAACTTTTTTCATTTTATCAAACTGCCTTAGCTTTATTGGATCGAAGTTTCTTACTGAAGTTCTCCGACTGAAAACAACCTTTAATTATCGTGAAAACAGGTCAAGCATATTATATATTCCAATTTTCATTGAATTACGACCATTTTTATGAGAGTAACTCATTCTTCCATAAAAGTTTTAAATATTGCTGGATTGACCCCAAATTCGGCACATCGTCAGATAAGGTACAGCTCCTTATATATTCCGAATTTCATTGAATTTGGATGGGCTTTTTGGGAGATACAGCGGGTTAAAAAAATGAATGATTTATCAAAAGCGATGTTTTCCACCAGCGCCATCTGAAAGAAATCTGATGAATCAAATCCAATTATTTATATTATTTACAGGTTTCCACCGGCGCTTCGGCCATCTAACGGTAGGTTGTAGTACTTCAACATTAATTGCGATAGCTGTCACTAGATTGCGCCACGTATAATTTCCAAAAATATTGATTTAAATTGCATGAAAGTAAATAGTTTTAAAGAAATATCTAATAATCCATCATGAGAGTAGAATGAGAAACGAATAATAAGGTGCATTCTGCATTTTCATCAACAAATTATCATACCTTTGATTATTCTAGATCAAATTTTCGAAAATAATGAATTCAGTAGATTATACCTTTTGGTCTCTTCTCGATCAAATATTCGAAAGTTGTCGGACGGGACTCAAAATCGGTACATCGTAACAGCTGCCAGAGGATATTATCCATGCCAAATTAGCAAGGGGATAACCTTAGAGCTTTTGTTCGATTATTCGAACTGCTGTAAGTCAGATAACAATGGTCAGATTGGGTTCAAATTCAATTTTTTTTAAGGTGCAATATCATCATAAGAATCCATTGATATCATGCTCAACTATAACAAACCAACACTTTCCTAGATATAATTTTTCAAAGTTTTTACAGTACAAATTTGAATTTCAATTTTTTTTAAGATGCAGCTTCATCATACGAATCCACTGATATGATTCTCAACTCTAACAAACTAACACTTTCCGAGATATGATTTTTAAAAGTTTTTACAGTACAAATTTAAATTTCAATTTTTTTTAAGATGCAGCTTTATCATACGAATCCACTGATATGATTTTCAACTCTAACAAACTGACACTTTCCGAGATATGATTTTTCAAAGTTTTTACAGTACAAATTTGAATTTCAATTTTTTTCAAGATGCAGCTTCATCATACAAATCCACTGATATGATTCTCATGACTAACAAACTAATACTTTCGGAGATATGATTTTTCGAAGTTTTTACATTACAAATTTCAAATTCAATTTTTTTTAAGATGCAGTTTCATCATAAGAATCCATTGATATGATTCTCAACTCTAACAAACTAACACTTTCCGAAATATGATTTTTAAAAGTTTTTACAGTACAAATTTAAATTTCAATTTTTTTTAAGATGCAGCTTCATCATACGAATCCACTGATATGATTCTCAACTCTTACAAACTAACACTTTCCGAGATATGATTTTTCAAAGTTTTCACAGTACAAATTTGAATTTCAATTTTTTTTAAGATGCAGTTTCATCATCAGAATCCATTGATATGATTCTCAACAATAACAAACTAATACTTTCGGAGATATGATTTTTCAAAGTTTTTACCTTACAAATTTCAAATTCAATTTTTTTTAAGATGCGGTTTCATCATAAGAATCCATTGATATGATTCTCAACTCTAACAAACTAATACTTTCGGAGATATGATTTTTCAAAGTTTTTACAGTACAAATTTAAATTTCAATTTTTTTTGAGATGCAGTTTCATCATAAGAATCCATTGATATGATTCTCAACAATAACAAACTAATACTTTCGGAGATATGATTTTTCAAAGTTTTTACATTACAAATTTCAAATTCAATTTTTTTTAAGATGCGGTTTCATCATAAGAATCCATTGATATGATTCTCAACTCTAACAAATTAATACTTTCGGTATTATGATTTTTCAAAGTTTTTACAGTACAAATTTAGATTTCAATTTTTTTTAAGATGCAGTTTCATCATAAGAATCCATTGATATGATTCTCAACAATAACAAGCTAATATTTTCGGAGATATGATTTTTCAAAGTTTTTACATTACAAATTTCAAATTCAATTTTTTTTAAGATGCAGTTTCATCATACGAATCCATTGATATGATTCTCAACTCTAACAAACTAACACTTTCGGAGATATGATGCCTCATTTATGTCAAAGAAATTTAAATTGAAATCTCCCACCAGTATACACTTGCACCGCTCGATTAATAGGATAGATAACCTTAGAACTTTTTTCATTTTATCAAACTGCCTTAGCTTTATTGGATCGAAGTTTCTTACTGAAGTTCTCCGACTGAAAACAACCTTTAATTATCGTGAAAACAGGTCAAGCATATTATATATTCCAATTTTCATTGAATTACGACCAGTTTTATGAGAGTAACTCATTCTTCCATAAAAGTTTTAAATATTGCTGGATTGACCCCAAATTCGGCACATCGTCAGATAAGGTACAGCTCCTTATATATTCCGAATTTCATTGAATTTGGATGGGCTTTTTGGGAGATACAGCGGGTTAAAAAAATGAATGATTTATCAAAAGCGATGTTTTCCACCAGCGCCATCTAAAATAAATCTGATGAATCAAATCCAATTATTTATATTATTTACAGGTTTCCACCGGTGCTTCGGCCATCTAACGGTAGGTTGTAGTACTTCAACATTAATTGCGATAGCTGTCACTAGATTGCGCCACGTATAATTTCCAAAAATATTGATTTAAATTGCATGAAAGTAAATAGTTTTAAAGAAATATCTAATAATCCATCATGAGAGTAGAATGAGAAACGAATAATAAGGTGCATTCTGCATTTTCATCAACAAATTATCATACCTTTGATTATTCTAGATCAAATTTTCGAAAATAATGAATTCAGTAGATTATACCTTTTGGTCTCTTCTCGATCAAATATTCGAAAGTTGTCGGACGGGACTCAAAATCGGTACATCGTAACAGCTGCCAGAGGATATTATCCATGCCAAATTAGCAAGGGGATAACCTTAGAGCTTTTGTTCGATTATTCGAACTGCTGTAAGTCAGATAACAATGGTCAGATTGGGTTCAAATTCAAATTTTTTTAAGGTGCAATATCATCATAAGAATCCATTGATATCATGCTCAACTATAACAAACCAACACTTTCCTAGATATGATTTTTCAAAGTTTTTACAGTACAAATTTGAATTTCAATTTTTTTTAAGATGCAACTTCATCATACGAATCCACTGATATGATTCTCAACTCTAACAAACTAACACTTTCCGAGATATGATTTTTAAAAGTTTTTACAGTACAAATTTAAATTTCAATTTTTTTTAAGATGCAACTTCATCATACGAATCCACTGATATGATTCTAATGTCTAACAAACTAATACTTTCGGAGATATGATTTTTCAAAGTTTTTACATTACAAATTTCAAATTCAATTTTTTTTAAGATGCAGTTTCATCATACGAATCCATTGATATGATTCTCAATTCTAACAAACTAACACTTTCCGAGATATGATTTTTAAAAGTTTTTACAGTACAAATTTAAATTTCAATTTTTTTTAAGATGCAGCTTCATCATACGAATCCACTGATATGATTCTCAACTCTTACAAACTAACACTTTCCGAGATATGATTTTTCAAAGTTTTTACAGTACAAATTTGAATTTCAATTTTTTTTAAGATGCAGTTTCATCATCAGAATCCATTGAAATGATTCTCAACAATAACAAACTAATACTTTCGGAGATATGATTTTTCAAAATTTTTACCTCACAAATTTCAAATTCAATTTTTTTTAAGATGCGGTTTCATCATAAGAATCCATTGATATGATTCTCAACTCTAACAAACTAATACTTTCGGAGATATGATTTTTCAAAGTTTTTACAGTACAAATTTAAATTTCAATTTTTTTTGAGATGCAGTTTCATCATAAGAATCCATTGATATGATTCTCAACAATAACAAACTAATACTTTCGGAGATATGATTTTTCAAAGTTTTTACATTACAAATTTCAAATTCAATTTTTTTTAAGATGCGGTTTCATCATAAGAATCCATTGATATGATTCTCAACTCTAACAAACTAATACTTTCGGAGATATGATTTTTCAAAGTTTTTACAGTACAAATTTAGATTTCAATTTTTTTTAAGATGCAGTTTCATCATAAGAATCCATTGATATGATTCTCAACAATAACAAACTAATATTTTCGGAGATATGATTTTTCAAAGTTTTTACATTACAAATTTCAAATTCAATTTTTTTTAAGATGCAGTTTCATCATACGAATCCATTGATATGATTCTCAACTCTAACAAACTTACACTTTCGGAGATATGATGCCTCATTTATGTCAAAGAAATTTAAATTGAAATCTCCCACCAGTATACACTTGCACCGCCCGCTGAATAGGATAGATAACCTTAGAACTTTTTTCATTTTATCAAACTGCCTTAGCTTTATTGGATCGAAGTTTCTTACTGAAGTTCTCCGACTGAAAACAACCTTTAATTATCGTGAAAACAGGTCAAGCATATTATATATTCCAATTTTCATTGAATTACGACCATTTTTATGAGAGTAACTCATTCTTCCATAAAAGTTTTAAATATTGCTGGATTGACCCCAAATTCGGCACATCGTCAGATAAGGTACAGCTCCTTATATATTCCGAATTTCATTGAATTTGGATGGGCTTTTTGGGAGATACAGCGGGTTAAAAAAATGAATGATTTATCAAAAGCGATGTTTTCCACCAGCGCCATCTGAAAGAAATCTGATGAATCAAATCCAATTATTTATATTATTTACAGGTTTCCACCGGCGCTTCGGCCATCTAACGGTAGGTTGTAGTACTTCAACATTAATTGCGATAGCTGTCACTAGATTGCGCCACGTATAATTTCCAAAAATATTGATTTAAATTGCATGAAAGTAAATAGTTTTAAAGAAATATCTAATAATCCATCATGAGAGTAGAATGAGAAACGAATAATAAGGTGCATTCTGCATTTTCATCAACAAATTATCATACCTTTGATTATTCTAGATCAAATTTTCGAAAATAATGAATTCAGTAGATTATACCTTTTGGTCTCTTCTCGATCAAATATTCGAAAGTTGTCGGACGGGACTCAAAATCGGTACATCGTAACAGCTGCCAGAGGATATTATCCATGCCAAATTAGCAAGGGGATAACCTTAGAGCTTTTGTTCGATTATTCGAACTGCTGTAAGTCAGATAACAATGGTCAGATTGGGTTCAAATTCAATTTTTTTTAAGGTGCAATATCATCATAAGAATCCATTGATATCATGCTCAACTATAACAAACCAACACTTTCCTAGATATAATTTTTCAAAGTTTTTACAGTACAAATTTGAATTTCAATTTTTTTTAAGATGCAGCTTCATCATACGAATCCACTGATATGATTCTCAACTCTAACAAACTAACACTTTCCGAGATATGATTTTTAAAAGTTTTTACAGTACAAATTTAAATTTCAATTTTTTTTAAGATGCAGCTTTATCATACGAATCCACTGATATGATTTTCAACTCTAACAAACTGACACTTTCCGAGATATGATTTTTCAAAGTTTTTACAGTACAAATTTGAATTTCAATTTTTTTCAAGATGCAGCTTCATCATACAAATCCACTGATATGATTCTCATGACTAACAAACTAATACTTTCGGAGATATGATTTTTCGAAGTTTTTACATTACAAATTTCAAATTCAATTTTTTTTAAGATGCAGTTTCATCATAAGAATCCATTGATATGATTCTCAACTCTAACAAACTAACACTTTCCGAAATATGATTTTTAAAAGTTTTTACAGTACAAATTTAAATTTCAATTTTTTTTAAGATGCAGCTTCATCATACGAATCCACTGATATGATTCTCAACTCTTACAAACTAACACTTTCCGAGATATGATTTTTCAAAGTTTTCACAGTACAAATTTGAATTTCAATTTTTTTTAAGATGCAGTTTCATCATCAGAATCCATTGATATGATTCTCAACAATAACAAACTAATACTTTCGGAGATATGATTTTTCAAAGTTTTTACCTTACAAATTTCAAATTCAATTTTTTTTAAGATGCGGTTTCATCATAAGAATCCATTGATATGATTCTCAACTCTAACAAACTAATACTTTCGGAGATATGATTTTTCAAAGTTTTTACAGTACAAATTTAAATTTCAATTTTTTTTGAGATGCAGTTTCATCATAAGAATCCATTGATATGATTCTCAACAATAACAAACTAATACTTTCGGAGATATGATTTTTCAAAGTTTTTACATTACAAATTTCAAATTCAATTTTTTTTAAGATGCGGTTTCATCATAAGAATCCATTGATATGATTCTCAACTCTAACAAATTAATACTTTCGGTATTATGATTTTTCAAAGTTTTTACAGTACAAATTTAGATTTCAATTTTTTTTAAGATGCAGTTTCATCATAAGAATCCATTGATATGATTCTCAACAATAACAAGCTAATATTTTCGGAGATATGATTTTTCAAAGTTTTTACATTACAAATTTCAAATTCAATTTTTTTTAAGATGCAGTTTCATCATACGAATCCATTGATATGATTCTCAACTCTAACAAACTAACACTTTCGGAGATATGATGCCTCATTTATGTCAAAGAAATTTAAATTGAAATCTCCCACCAGTATACACTTGCACCGCTCGATTAATAGGATAGATAACCTTAGAACTTTTTTCATTTTATCAAACTGCCTTAGCTTTATTGGATCGAAGTTTCTTACTGAAGTTCTCCGACTGAAAACAACCTTTAATTATCGTGAAAACAGGTCAAGCATATTATATATTCCAATTTTCATTGAATTACGACCAGTTTTATGAGAGTAACTCATTCTTCCATAAAAGTTTTAAATATTGCTGGATTGACCCCAAATTCGGCACATCGTCAGATAAGGTACAGCTCCTTATATATTCCGAATTTCATTGAATTTGGATGGGCTTTTTGGGAGATACAGCGGGTTAAAAAAATGAATGATTTATCAAAAGCGATGTTTTCCACCAGCGCCATCTAAAATAAATCTGATGAATCAAATCCAATTATTTATATTATTTACAGGTTTCCACCGGTGCTTCGGCCATCTAACGGTAGGTTGTAGTACTTCAACATTAATTGCGATAGCTGTCACTAGATTGCGCCACGTATAATTTCCAAAAATATTGATTTAAATTGCATGAAAGTAAATAGTTTTAAAGAAATATCTAATAATCCATCATGAGAGTAGAATGAGAAACGAATAATAAGGTGCATTCTGCATTTTCATCAACAAATTATCATACCTTTGATTATTCTAGATCAAATTTTCGAAAATAATGAATTCAGTAGATTATACCTTTTGGTCTCTTCTCGATCAAATATTCGAAAGTTGTCGGACGGGACTCAAAATCGGTACATCGTAACAGCTGCCAGAGGATATTATCCATGCCAAATTAGCAAGGGGATAACCTTAGAGCTTTTGTTCGATTATTCGAACTGCTGTAAGTCAGATAACAATGGTCAGATTGGGTTCAAATTCAAATTTTTTTAAGGTGCAATATCATCATAAGAATCCATTGATATCATGCTCAACTATAACAAACCAACACTTTCCTAGATATGATTTTTCAAAGTTTTTACAGTACAAATTTGAATTTCAATTTTTTTTAAGATGCAACTTCATCATACGAATCCACTGATATGATTCTCAACTCTAACAAACTAACACTTTCCGAGATATGATTTTTAAAAGTTTTTACAGTACAAATTTAAATTTCAATTTTTTTTAAGATGCAACTTCATCATACGAATCCACTGATATGATTCTAATGTCTAACAAACTAATACTTTCGGAGATATGATTTTTCAAAGTTTTTACATTACAAATTTCAAATTCAATTTTTTTTAAGATGCAGTTTCATCATACGAATCCATTGATATGATTCTCAATTCTAACAAACTAACACTTTCCGAGATATGATTTTTAAAAGTTTTTACAGTACAAATTTAAATTTCAATTTTTTTTAAGATGCAGCTTCATCATACGAATCCACTGATATGATTCTCAACTCTTACAAACTAACACTTTCCGAGATATGATTTTTCAAAGTTTTTACAGTACAAATTTGAATTTCAATTTTTTTTAAGATGCAGTTTCATCATCAGAATCCATTGAAATGATTCTCAACAATAACAAACTAATACTTTCGGAGATATGATTTTTCAAAGTTTTTACCTCACAAATTTCAAATTCAATTTTTTTTAAGATGCGGTTTCATCATAAGAATCCATTGATATGATTCTCAACTCTAACAAACTAATACTTTCGGAGATATGATTTTTCAAAGTTTTTACAGTACAAATTTAAATTTCAATTTTTTTTGAGATGCAGTTTCATCATAAGAATCCATTGATATGATTCTCAACAATAACAAACTAATACTTTCGGAGATATGATTTTTCAAAGTTTTTACATTACAAATTTCAAATTCAATTTTTTTTAAGATGCGGTTTCATCATAAGAATCCATTGATATGATTCTCAACTCTAACAAACTAATACTTTCGGAGATATGATTTTTCAAAGTTTTTACAGTACAAATTTAGATTTCAATTTTTTTTAAGATGCAGTTTCATCATAAGAATCCATTGATATGATTCTCAACAATAACAAACTAATATTTTCGGAGATATGATTTTTCAAAGTTTTTACATTACAAATTTCAAATTCAATTTTTTTTAAGATGCAGTTTCATCATACGAATCCATTGATATGATTCTCAACTCTAACAAACTAACACTTTCGGAGATATGATGCCTCATTTATGTCAAAGAAATTTAAATTGAAATCTCCCACCAGTATACACTTGCACCGCCCGCTGAATAGGATAGATAACCTTAGAACTTTTTTCATTTTATCAAACTGCCTTAGCTTTATTGGATCGAAGTTTCTTACTGAAGTTCTCCGACTGAAAACAACCTTTAATTATCGTGAAAACAGGTCAAGCATATTATATATTCCAATTTTCATTGAATTACGACCATTTTTATGAGAGTAACTCATTCTTCCATAAAAGTTTTAAATATTGCTGGATTGACCCCAAATTCGGCACATCGTCAGATAAGGTACAGCTCCTTATATATTCCGAATTTCATTGAATTTGGATGGGCTTTTTGGGAGATACAGCGGGTTAAAAAAATGAATGATTTATCAAAAGCGATGTTTTCCACCAGCGCCATCTAAAAGAAATCTGATGAATCAAATCCAATTATTTATATTATTTACAGGTTTCCACCGGCGCTTCGGCCATCTAACGGTAGGTTGTAGTACTTCATCATTAATTGCGATAGCTGTCACTAGATTGCGCCACGTATAATTTCCAAAAATATTGATTTAAATTGCATGAAAGTAAATAGTTTTAAAGAAATATCTAATAATCCATCATGAGAGTAGAATGAGAAACGAATAATAAGGTGCATTCTGCATTTTCATCAACAAATTATCATATCTTTGATTATTCTAGATCAAATTTTCGAAAATAATGAATTCAGTAGATTATACCTTTTGGTCTCTTCTCGATCAAATATTCGAAAGTTGTCGGACGGGACTCAAAATCGGTACATCGTAACAGCTGCCAGAGGATATTATCCATGCCAAATTAGCAAGGGGATAACCTTAGAACTTTTGTTCGATTATTCGAACTGCTGTAAGTCAGATAACAATGGTCAGATTGGGTTCAAATTCAATTTTTTTTAAGGTGCAATTTCATCATAAGAATCCATTGATATCATGCTCAACTATAACAAACTAACAGTTTCCTAGATATGATTTTTCAAAGTTTTTACAGTACAAATTTGAATTTCAATTTTTTTTAAGATGCAGCTTCATCATACGAATCCACTGATATGATTCTCAACTCTAACAAACTAATACTTTCGGAGATATGATTTTTCAAAATTTTTACATTACAAATTTCGAATTCAATTTTTTTTAAGATGCATTTTCATCATACGAATCCATTGATATGATTCTCAACTCTAACAAACTAACACTTTCCGAGATATGATTTTTAAAAGTTTTTACAGTACAAATTTAAATTTCAATTTTTTTTAAGATGCAGCTTTATCATACGAATCCACTGATATGATTCTCAACTCTAACAAACTAACACTTTCCGAGATATGATTTTTCAAAGTTTTTACAGTACAAATTTAAATTTCAATTTTTTTTTAAATGCAGTTTCATCATAAGAATCCATTGATATGATTCTCAACAATAACAAGCTAATATTTTCGGAGATATGATTTTTCAAAGTTTTTACATTACAAATTTCAAATTCAATTTTTTTTAAGATGCAGTTTCATCATACGAATCCATTGATATGATTCTCGACTATAACAAGCTAATACTTTCGGAGATATGATTTTTCAAAGTTTTTACATTACAAATTTCAAATTCAATTTTTTTTAAGATGCCTTTTCATCATAAGAATCCATTGATGTGATTCTCAACTCTAACAAACTAATACTTTCGGAGATATGATTTTTCAAAATTTTTACATTACAAATTTCAAATTCAATTTTTTTTAAGAAGCAGTTTCATCATACGAATCCATTGATAGGATTCTCAACTCTAACAAACTAATACTTTCGGAGATATGATGACCTGCATCTGACTTGCACCTGACCTGCACCTGACATGCACCTGACTTGCACCTGACCTGCACCTGACTTGCACCTGACTTGCACTTGGCTTGCACCTGACCTGCACCTGACTTGCACCTGAACTGCACCTGACTTGCACCCAACTTGAACCTGACCTGCACCTGACGTGCACCTGACTTGCACCAAACTTGCACCTGACTTGCACCTGACTTACACCTGACCTGCACCTGCACCTGACTTGCACCTGACTTGCACCTGACTTGCACCCGACTTGCACCTGACCTGCACCTGACTTGCACCTGACTTGCACCCGACTTGCTCCCGACTTGCACCTGACTTGCACCTGACTTGCACCTGACTTACACCTGACCTGCACCTGACCTGCACCTGACTTGCACCTGACTTGCACCCGACTTGCACCTGACCTGCACCTGACTTGCACCCGACTTGCACCAGACTTGCACCTGACTTGCACATGATTTGCGCCTGACTTACACCTGGCTTGCACCTGACTTGCACTTGGCTTGCACCTGACCTGTACCTGACTTGCTCCTGAACTGCACCTGACTTGCACCCAACTTGCACCTGACCTGCATCTGACTTGCACCTGACCTGCACCTGACATGCACCTGACTTGCACCTGACCTGCACCTGACTTGCACCTGACTTGCACTTGGCTTGCACCTGACCTGCACCTGACTTGCACCTGACCTGCACCTGACTTGCACCTGAACTGCACCTGACTTGCACCCAACTTGAACCTGACCTGCACCTGACGTGCACCTGACTTGCACCAAACTTGCACCTGACTTGCACCTGACTTACACCTGACCTGCACCTGCACCTGACTTGCACCTGACTTGCACCTGACTTGCACCCGACTTGCACCTGACCTGCACCTGACTTGCACCTGACTTGCACCCGACTTGCTCCCGACTTGCACCTGACTTGCACCTGACTTGCACCTGACTCGCACCTGAATTGCGCCTGACTTACACCTGACCTGCACCTGACCTGCACCTGACTTGCACCTGACTTGCACCCGACCTGCACCAGACTTGCACCTGACTTGCACCTGAATTGCACCTGACTTACACCTGACCTGCACCTGACCTGACTTGCACCCGACTTGCACCTGACTTGCACCCGATTTGCACCTGACTTGCACCTGACTTGCACATGATTTGCACCTGACTTACACCTGGCTTGCACCTGGGTTGCACCTGACTTGCACCCGACTTGCACTTGGCTTGCACCTGACTTGCACCCGACTTGCACCTGACTTGCACCTGACCTGCACCTGACTTGCACCTGACTTGCACCTGAATTGCACCCGACTTGCACTAGACTTGCACCTGACTTGCACCTGAATTGCGCCTGACTTGCACCTGACTTACACCTGACCTGCACCTGACTTGCACCTGACTTGCACATGATTTGCACCTGACTTACACCTGGCTTGCACCTGACTTGCAATTGGCTTGCACCTGACCTGCACCTGACTTGCACCCGACCTGCACCTGACCTGCACCTGACTTGCACCCGACTTGCACCTGAATGCACTTGGCTTGCACCTGACTTGCACCTGAACTGCACCTGACTTGCACCGAACTTGCACCTGACCTGCACCTGACGTGCAACTGACTTGCACCTGACTTGCACCAGACTTGCACCTGGCTTGCACCTGACCTGCAAATGACTTGCACCTGACTTACACCTGATCTGCACCTGACCTGCACCTGACTTGCACTTACATTACAAATTTCAAATTCAATTTTTTTTAAGATGCAGTTTCATATCATAAGAATCCATTGATATAATTCACAACTCTAAAAAACTAATACTTTCGGAGATATGATTTTTCAAAGGTTTTACATTACAAATTCCAAATTGAATTTTTTTTAATGCAGTTTCATCATAAGAATCCATTGATATAATTCACAACTCTAAAAAACTAATACTTTCGGAGATATGATTTTTCAAAGTTTTTACATTACAAATTCCAAATTCGATTTTTTTTAAGATGCAGTTTCATCATAAGAATCCATTGATATGATTCACAACTCTAACAAACTAATACTTTCGGAGATATGATTTTTCAAAGTATTTACATTACAATTTCCAAATTCAATTTTTTTTAAGATGCAGTTTCATCATAGGAATCCATTGATAAGATTTTCAACTCTAACAGACTAATACTTTCGGAGATATGATTTACTACTACTACGATGTTCAGTAGGAAAAAAAACTGTGGCAGGGAATCCACCACCCAAGTTCTTTAAAGAAATGCCATTAATTGGTACACAGACGGTTCAAAAACCACTACAGGAGCTGTACATTTTCAACTCTTACAATGATTATGTTTTGAGAGCTTCACAGCTTGTTTTTTAAAGGTGGGATTTTATTGATACAAAATGAATGAATTAATGATTTATTATAATAACGATTAAGTTTACATCAAGTATATGAAAATAGCATGAATTTTTGTGTTAGCAATGAAATGCAGAGTAAAGAATATAAGGCTAGTATTTCTAGCTTGCTGGGTTTATCGGAAACCGTTCGTTATACAAAAAAATAATAAGATATACAATTTAGCCTTAAATGAATGAGGATTTTATAAATGATTTTTATTTTAAGAGAAATCAGTGGAATGGATTATATTTTTCCAAAAATATTTACTCCACATCCTGTACGGATGAAAAATTAAAATTCTTCCACATCACAAAAAAGGCTGTGCATATAGTACGTTTGTCCAATTTCATAAAAATATCTATGCAGTTAATAAACTTAAACCTTTATTTTCTGTGCACCATGTAGCTTAAAAGTTAAGAGGTTTAGGATATAGATTCATTAGAACTTTTCTTCTTTAGATCACCTAAGTATTCACACCCTCAAGGATCAGGATCTTATTCTGTATTTCCTGTATTTAAAATAAATTAATAGTTTCAAAATAACAAATATTTATCCAACAAAAATTGTTCATATACATACATACATTTATGTATTTAAATAAAACACCATCCTCATCCTAAAGACTTTAAATACTAAATAAAATTTATCAGAATAAAAATATTATATTCAGTCTTCCTCGAAAATCCTCACGATATCTAAAGGTCTAGCTGGTATCTTAGTAATAGGACAATTCTGATATTCTTTCAAATGCTTCAAGATGCAAGTGAAGCAGAATACATATCTGAAAAATAAAACAACAATCTCTTATTTAACGAACAATAAGACTGGTTGGAGATCCATAACCTACCCCGATACTGGTAGAACGGTTGGTAACTTCCAGTACTGTTTGCACAAAGGACATTTCTCCGTGAAATTCTTCGATTTATTGTCAGCCTGAAAGTCGAGAAATGTAAGTACAAAGGACGTATCTGAAGGAGTTGTAGAGGTAACAATACAGTAGAATCCATTTATTATGACTCCGCCTATATTGACCAACCACTTAATATGACGGACATAATTACAAAAGAAGTATTCATTTTCATATCAGTATGTACCCAACAAAAACAGGTGATTGTATATTTTCTACAAAAGACTTTGTACGAGGTCCAGTTTAGTATGATGTGGTTGTCATTTCCCTTCGATATCATTATAAACGAATTCTGCTGTATATGGAAAGTTAAGTCCGATTATCAAGAATAACCAAGAGGTTTAGAACTAAAGGATCTACAAAAGCAATCCACTATGAAAATAGCATTGAAATCAAGCCATGCAGATATTATATCAGTATCGAAAAGATCAGATATCCCGTGTACTATGTACTCACTCTTGGTGCCGATATTTTAGGAAGGGCTCTTATACTGAAGTTTGGTACTATACTGTTAATGGAGTGGGCAAACTGTGTGTAAAATGCTAACCCTTCTAAACAACTCATCACCAGGTTCTTAAGCACTCCTTTGCAAAAATCTCTACCACTAAAAATAAGAGAGCTTTATTACCAATAATTATTCAAGGGGACAGTTCATCAACCTTAAATCTCCTCTGAACATTTGCGTCCAAAAGTGGGCATTTTCCACTTCAGATGAATAAATTAATTTCAAATTCAGCAGATGTAATAGAGGTAGTTGACATTCTGTAATACCTGCCATATATCTCAGATAATTAATTAACAGCCAAACACTCCAACCTGACCTAAGCCAAGGATATATCCCTACAAACATCTTCTTCATCCGATCAGTAAATCTCTAAAAACAACTTGTATCACATCAGCATTTTTCAAACATATCTTATATTTAATACATCTTGTAATGCTCCCTCAACATCTTGAGTCATATAATAATTGTGTCTGCCATCTATTTTCTTCTTCAAATAGGGAACAAGGGTCACAATGCCAGTACATAATATTTTATACGATTCAGACAATGGCTTGTCATCCCTGAAAACTCTTTTAAGGCCATAAAAGTTTTCGGAAAATGACGCATCTGGAAAATATCTCCTTGAACCCACCTAAACAAAATAACGGGCTTTTCTTACCAAAATTTTTGAAATAATAATACTGCAATATTCCGTCGACAGCTAATAGAATTTCTTCATGATGTTGAAATATACTGTAATGCCTTAAGGAGGGGTAGGAAGTGGCCTAGAAACGAATGAAAATTAGAACATCGTCCACCACCTGTTTACAGAAAAGTACTGAAAACAGAGTTCGTATTGCTGGATATAGAACTTCGGACAGGGAATCCTGAGCCAATATTTCCAAAACTGACGGTTTACTTTGGGATGTTGTGGTGAAATTCGCAGCATAATGGGCCATTTTATTTTGAAGACAAAGATTATAATCTATAATCTTTGTTTTGAAGACTTTAACCTAACCTAACCTGTTGACAGTTGAGGGCATGCCTAGGTTATAATCTGTGGTTGAGCGAGACTGTTCTGAAAAAGATCTGTGGTTACACGGTATATTATCATTGTTTATATAGTGAAATCAAAATACCTGTCTATATTCAAAATAATGATTAGATTCCATTAAATATATGATTAAATACATACTATAATATATAATTAATAGGTGGCAATGTAGTAAAAATCCGTCTGATCAAGAAAAAGAAATATTTGCTTTCTTATTTAACCTTATCTAATTTCTTGAAACCGGCCAGAGTTGTCTATGATTCAAGCTTGCGAATTTGTTAGTTGTAAACGTTTATTTTACGAAAGTTTAGTAATTTGAAATAATCTTATTTTTAATCTAAATTCACAATGAAACTCGTGAGGTGATTTAGAATTATTGCTATGATAGATTACCATATTTGTTTTTCCACCCCAGTTTCTTTATAACCCTAATAAATGCTATTTATTTTCAGGTTTCTCATGAAATTGAGCCATGAAACTGTGAGCATGGAGCTCAAAAATGGCACAGTTATACATGGAACAATTACTGGTGTCGATGTAGCCATGAATACTCACTTGAAAGCTGTAAAAGTCACAATGAAAAATAGAGCTCCTATGAATTTGGATACCTTAACAATAAGAGGAAATAACATAAGATACTACATTCTTCCAGACAGTTTACCATTAGAAACCCTACTGATCGATGACACTCCCAAAGCAAAGGCTAAAAAGAAAGAAACCGCAAGGGGGGCTGCGAGGGGCAGAGGTAGAGGTAGGGGCCGTGGAGGTCCCAGAGGTCGCGGTAGAGGAAGAGGTCGTAGATAAACCGTCATCTGAATCAATATTCACCCTAAGTCTTATTTGTAATTTAAGTTTCTTTCCAGTTTTTCTAATAAATGAAAGTCAGCTTAAGATCCTTTTCTTGAGACTATGATGTAATATCGTTTTTGTATTGAATGATGGGGTGAAAGGAAGTATATCTCAAATATCTGTCAAATAAAGTTTCATGAAGTGGAAGTAGGTTGAAAAATGATAAATAAACTGAGTTTTTTCCCAAAGTTTCTCTCTATAACTGTCCAACTCCTATCTTAAAAATAACAAGAATATTTCGTCATGTATACAGATTTGGTCAAAAGTAATCTGTAATATTTGTTTCCCGACCGTCTGAAGAAAGGCCAACTTTCGCTTACAAATGACTTAGATAAGAAAAAAGGTCTCGATAAAACAAAATATAAATTACAAAAAACCAGACTATTTTACAGTAAGGTTTTTGCAGTATCACGTTCTTGCAGTCGGGTTTTTCTTTTTATAAAATTTTTATTAAATGAATGGTTGAGTAATTTCTGGATCACCTGTGCAGGATAAAAACACTACAAATTTGGAGTTAATAGTAGTTTATTAAATTAAGAAAAATGTCAAAAGATATACAGCATTATAATCACGTTAAATACCTTCAGGTGCATCCTTTCCTGAAAATAAGCATCCTGATTTCCTAAAGAGACAAGACAAAACGGAGATGGATCCGAACCAGTATCCTCCCTGCTGGATCCTTGAAAATGTTCCGAGAAAAAGCGCTAAAAACTGTTTGTCCTTTTCCTGATCCAGGAGGACCTATTTCAGATAAATATAGTCAATTTTACATCTACAATACATTTAACTTACATAATTTCAAATAAAACACTATAAGTCTTCTTTAAACCCAAAATCCCCTAACAATATTTTGAATTGATTCAAACTTGACAAATTCAAGAAATATAAAATTTTACGATCAACAGGAAATCATCTACAAATTGAAGATGTTGATTGAAAAGTCAATTCAATTAAATACCCTTTTCTAGAATTAATTGAGTATTTCTTTTCCATTTTTTAAACTTGCCTATTTGATCCTTGATATCCGGATTCCTCATTTCCTTAATCTCAATGAAAAATTCCTAAAAATCCGAAATTCCCTCAAGAAGAAGCAATCCCCAAGATGCGTCTCCTTAGATCAATCCCAAATATCCCATGGGGTGCTAAACAATGAAGAGAGATCCTTTTTTTATGCGATATTTATTTTAGTCCAATTCTAAGATCATCTTCGCTTTTTCTTTTCCAATGGTGTTTTCATGATTGCAGAAAAAATTCATTAGTTATATACATAAAAAAAAATCTAAATTCATATACAGGGAATGTCTCAAGAAACGAAATTTATCAAATGAAAGAATAATTAATAACATGAAAAAGTATAAGCCACATTTTGTTTTAGTTAGAATAACGTGGGAAACATTAAAATACATACACTTGAAATAGCTGGAGATAATCCATCTTAAAAAATTAAACGAGAGTTGTTCTCATAACAATTCCATTCATGAACGGGACCTGCTTCTTGAATAGCTGCGTTTCACAGGAGAGTATGTTGGGGAACCACGACGTCTGGGAGAATAAGATCGACTGCGAGACCTGGCGCCTGATCTTCTCTCGCTTCCACCTTTGTCTTCCTTTACCCGAATGTAAGAAACTTCACCCTGAAATTGAACATGTGAGAGAAATTCAAAAGAAACTTTGAAGTACATTACCTCATGCGATCTGAATCTTGAGTCGTCGAGTTTTTTAATAGCATATTTCATGTCTTCGTATCTCAAGAATTCTACAACACCAGAGCCATCTTTGAAAGAATCAGCGAAACACACATCACCTGCTTCTCTCATATGGTCCTTCAAGTCTTGCCATGAGCCAGATGCTGGAAGTCCTGGAAATATATCATTGAGATTTGGAAATGTATATATTAACGTAGACATACCAGTAACAAGAACACGAAATTGGGATCGTCTTGCTGGTGGGCCCCTAGAACCTCTACCACGATCTCCGCCTCCTCCTCCTCCACCTCTGCCACCACGGAATCCACCATGCCCACCACCTCTTGGAAATTCAACTCTAAGTCTGTATCCATCGTAATCATATCCGTCCCTTGCATGAACAGCGTCATCCGCATCCCTAAAGTGATGATAATTATATTCATTCCAAACTGCTTTTGTGCTAACCTTATACACACCTTGGGTCTTCAAATTCAACGAAAGCAAACGGAGGGCCTCGTCTATTCTTTAAATCAACGAAGGACACTTTGCCGAATTTGTAGAAGAGGTCTTGAATATCCTTCGTCCTAATATCTGGAGGAAGATTTCCCACGTAAATACGACAATCATTACGACTACTACTCATTATGGAATTCCAAGAATCGAAGTTTTAAATAGTTGACTAGAGAATATCAGATCAGCCTGTTTTTAGGTGATTTGACTCCAAGACGCTATGCTATAAGCAATAAGCTATAAACTAATAATAAAATGGCTTCTTCTGTTCTTCTAATTCTTATTTCTAATCTTTTTTTGTCAGCATAGAATATTCTGAGCACAGAATATAATTACGATTATTCTGTACGAGTTTCGGGTCCAAAACTCCAGAATGTGGCAAGCTGACAAGCATCTAAAAATATCAGAATTTTTTCTTTAGAAAATGGATATTTTGGGCTTTAAATAATTTGAAAATAAATATAATTGGCACCAAGGCACTCCAATAGTCCAATGGTACCTAGGTTGGACTCAGGGAAATAACGTAACAGCTGTTTACTGAAAAAGAAATATATTAGTGTTCTGTGGCTGTGCTACAGTGCTGTGACTGCTGTGGTTCTGTGTGCGGTGGTAGAAGCCAAAATAGCTGCCGTAGCTGCCATTTTGTTGCTCTAAATATTAATCAAGGAATTTAAGGTAGAAAGAAGTTAAACAAGTTCTGCAAATTAAGAAAAAGTAAATCTTTGGATATTCAAAATGAGTAGTGGCCGAAATGATTGTCGAATTTATGTGGGAAATCTTCCTCCAGATATCCGAACTAAGGATATCCAGGACCTTTTTTATAAATTCGGCAAAGTAACGTTCGTTGATTTGAAGAATAGACGGGGCCCTCCTTTTGCTTTCGTTGAATTTGAAGACCCAAGGTATGTATTTGGCAGGTGGCCCAAATAGGTATGGTATTCATACCATCACTTCCTTCGTTTAGGGATGCCGATGACGCTGTTCATGCAAGAGACGGATACGACTACGATGGCTACAGACTCAGGGTTGAATTTCCAAGAGGTGGTGGTCACGGTGGATTCCGTGGAGGTAGAGGTGGAGGGGGTGGGGGAGGTGGAGGAGATCGAGGCAGAAGCTCAAGAGGCCCACCCGCTAGGAGATCCCAATTTCGTGTACTTGTTACTGGTATGCATACATTTGTTTAGTTACATTTGTAAATTCAACATGCATAATTCTAGGGCTTCCACCATCTGGCTCCTGGCAAGATTTGAAAGACCATATGAGAGAGGCAGGTGATGTGTGTTTCGCTGATTCTTTCAAAGATGGCTCTGGTGTTGTAGAATTCTTGAGATACGAAGACATGAAATATGCTATTAAAAAACTCGACGACTCAAGATTCAGATCACATGAGGTAATGTAGTTTAAAGTTTCTTTTGAATTTCTCTCACATGTTCAATTTCAGGGTGAAGTTTCTTACATTCGGGTAAAGGAAGACAAAGGTGGAAGCGAGAGAAGATCAGGCGCCAGATCTCGCAGTCGATCATATTCCCCAAGACGTCGTGCGTCCCCAACATACTCTCCTGTGAAACGCAGCTACTCAAGAAGCAGGTCCCGTTCGTGAATAAATTGTCTTCAAGAACAAGTCTCATAGTTTTTAAAGGAGGATTGTCTCCGGCAATTTTAAGTGTATGTATTCTTCACAGGATTTGTGAACAAAAAAAAACTTGATTAATCTCTGATGCTTTCTTTAAATTGTTGATGTATTTAACTAAAATTATTGTTTCTCGAGACATTCCTTATTTGAATTTTTTTTTATATGTATATGTGTATACTAATAATTTTTTTCTGCAATCAATGAAAACACCGTTGGAAAGAAAAAGCAAAGATGATCGCAGAATTGGATTAAAATAAATGTCACATAAAAAAGGATCTCTCTTCATTGTTGCGCACCCCATGGGATTTTTGGTATAGATCAAAGGAGACGCATCTTGAGGATTGCTTCTTCTTGAGGGAATTTTGGATTTTTAGGAATTTTTCATTGAGATTAAGGAAATGAGGAATCTGGGAATACAGGATTAAATAGGCAAGTCTATAAAATGAAAATGGGGATAATATAATAAATTAATTTTTCCTTAAGCTGAAATATTCAATCAAAATTTTATATATAATTTATATTATTTGTTTTATTATTAGTCATTACTCAGTCTATATTTCTTGAATTTGTCGATGAGTCATTTGAATGAAAATATTCCTGGGTAATTTGGGGGAAACCTCTAGAATTATAAATTGTTTGATTCGCATTAATGTAAGTCGATTGTGTTGTAGTTGTTAAATTGACTCTATTTATCTGAAATAGGTCCTCCTGGATCAGGATAAGGACAAACAAACATGTTTTTAGCGCTCTTTTTCTCGGATCTTTGGAATCGGAAACAAATAACGGAACGTTTTCAAGGATCCAGCATGTAGGATACTGGATCGGATCCACCTCCATCTCCTTTTTGTCTTGTCTCTTTAGGAAATCAGGATACTTATTTTTAGGAAAGGACGCACCTGAAGGTATTTAACGTGATTTTAATGTTGCTTCAATTCTTATTCCAATAATTTAATAAACTTTTCTACATTCAAATATTGTTTTAATTTCTACGATTTTTCTCTCCTTACACTGAATTGAAACTGCAGCGATGATGGACAATTCAAGACTGTTAGTACGTTAACAACATTGCTTTAGCTACCTCCACAGCCTTCTCTTTACCATTCAACAAATCGACCAATTTAAGAGCAAATTCAAAGGCCGTCCCAGGTCCTCGACTTGTGATGATATTTCCATCCACAACGACATTTTCTTGCTTATAAATGTATTTCCCACCCTCCGTGAGTTGAAGTTCGACAGACGGGTATGAAGTTATGCTTTTTCCAAATCCTATTTCATGAGATTTCAGTGCCGTTGGTGCTGCAAGTTAACTGAATCAGATTCTGATAATTTTCTTACAGTGAAACCAACCTGCGCATATCGCTGCAATGAGTCTTCCGGAAGACTCCTGCTCTTTCAACAATTTACCGACCTCTTCGGATTTACATAATGCCTGAGCTCCCCCTAAGCCTCCGGGCAGCACCAAAACGTCGTAGGGGCCCTTTTGGGCAGCCTCGGCCAAACTACAGTCTGGTACTATGTTCACTTGCCTACTGCACTTGACAGTAGCACAATTAGGTAGGCCAGCAACTGTAACGTTCACCTACAAGTTTAACTTTAAGACATGTTGTCATGCTTGCTATAGTTCAATATTTTCGTACATCACCTCTTCTTAGGACGTCGACAGAGATCACGAATTCCATCTCTTCAGCTCCGGGTGCTAGAAAAACGCAAGCTTTTTTCGACATTTTTCTATAAATAAATGAATTATAGAGTAGCTTGCAGTTTGACCGTAAAATTTTGTATTAACTTAAGGAAAGCGGGAATTTTCTTGGGCAAAGAGAGTGACCTCTAAAAATAAAATATGTACACCACAGAATACAAATAATTGACATGACATTCTGTGGTCCGTCATTAGAAAACGTGAAAAATTTGCCGAAGGTTGACTGATTCTGTGGTTGACTGTGACTTTTGTCACTGACAAGTGACAAAAGTCATGTATTCTGTGACCATGATAACATAACCTTAATTTATCACGCGTTTAAAGTTTATTATTATCATAGACTATATGGACTATATAGAGGATATGTAGTCTATGATTATTATTCAAATAAAAGAGGAGACAGGGGTCTATTGATGTTGATTGAATATCTTTTATTTAGATACAAACTTTTCTCATCAAAATGCCAAAAAAACGGTTCAACTGGAAGTCCAGAGAGATTAAAACGACAGTTGTAGATGATTCGGAAACGAAAAAGGTAAATAATTTGTATATCTTTAAATCGGCTTGGATAAGACTAATTTTGCACTCCTAATTATTTAATTCTCAGCTAAATGTGGATATCGACGATTCCGGACACTATGATGAAGCTAATCAGTTGGTATTGCCTTCTAAGAAAAGAAACACCAAAGTCAAGAGAAAAAAAGTTGAAACTGTTCGAATATTATCTAAAAAGCAGAGGAAGCTTCTAGAGAAAATTGTTGATAAAAAGAAGAAAAAGGAGAATGTAAGATTGCACATTTCAATTTATTATATACATTTTGTTGGTGTGACAATGATTTTTGCTATATCTTGTAGAGACAAAGCATTTTGGACGAACTGCAAAAATATCAACTACCCAAGGAAGAACAAGACCAGTTGGTATCCCTTGCTTCAATACAAACCAAAGGTCTAAAACGCATATTTTTAGAGCAAAAAAACGCAGATGCTCCCCTGAAAAAAAGAAAAACTAATACTGGAGAGGAAAATGAAATCACTAGGAATATCAATATATTAGATAATCCCACCAAGCCAGCACCCATTGTTAAAAAAATATATGATCCAAATCACCTTGGTTTGTCAGATGTTGAACTCGATGATGATGATGATAGTGAGTCTAGTGAGAATGATATAATGGAAGTGAAAGAAGAGATTGACGAAACTTCTTCGAATAAAATTATAGAAATCCGAAGTGAAATGATTCCTGATGAAAGTCCTAAAGAAAGGGTTTCACCAGCTGTAAAAGAATCTCCTCTAGTTGTCCCAGTAAAAGCAGAGAGAAAACCTGCAGTTTTCGTGGACGTGATCAGGGACACCAAAATCCAAGAACAAAGAATGAAACTCCCAATACTGGGGGAGGAACAACATATAATGGAAGTGATCAATGCTAACCCAATCGTAATAGTTTCTGGAGAAACTGGAAGTGGTAAAACAACTCAACTCCCTCAGTTTCTCTACGAAGCTGGCTATGCCTTGGAGAGGCAGATCGGGATCACCGAACCCAGAAGGATCGCCGCGATTTCAATGTCCGAGAGGGTCGCGAAAGAGATGAGTTTGACCTCCAGAGAGGTGTCATTCCTGATCAGGTTCCAAGGTAATGTTACAGACGGTACCAAGATCAAGTTCATGACTGACGGAGTGCTTCTGAAGGAAATACAAAGTGACTTTTTGCTAAACAAGTATAGCGTCATCATCTTGGACGAGGCCCATGAAAGGTCTCTGTACACCGATCTGTTAGTTGGTGAGTCCCTTTGTATGTTTTTGGCGCGCTTATTCACCTGAACAGAGTGCCTATCAATTTGACCAAATGTCTGTAATTTTCGAATTTTCGACCTAGAATTATCTCAAGGGGATCTCAGGGGGATGAGTAAGTTGTTACTTGGAATGAGGTAACAATTACGACGATAGGAAGTCGTGAACGATTCGAACGCACTTTGAATAAACAATTAACTGTATTTTCTTGTTACCGTTACTTCGATAATAAGCACGAATTAATTATACAAATGTAATATTCATACAATTTAAAGTCTTGTTTGTGTATGAAAATGTATAGCAATAAGGAAGAAGTGACTACTAAGTTGCCACGAAGACAAGGCAATGGTATTGTTTCGTGACGGATCAAGAATAGTAATGTCTCTTGCACTAAGAGAAAGAGTAGTTACAGTGGTATTTGTAGTAGTGCCTTATTTCAGTGTAAAATGTATATAAAAGCCCAGATAGAAGGAAAATAGGAGGTTCCTTCATCTGGGTAGAAAACGGATATTAACATTGATTGGGGTTTCAGTCGTAAAACCGCCCTATAATATGTGACAACAATACTTTCATTTGTCGTTTACTAAAAATAGTGGGAATGCCTACTAGATTTCCGATGGCAGCACCAATCAGTGAACTTTTTTAGGTTGTTTAATCTTAGGAATTCGAAATCTAGAATTTCTCCCACTATCGGGACCAATATTCACTCGTTTTCTGCATATAATCTATCAACGAAAGATGATAGATAATGTTCACAGATTAGGGGTTTCCAAGCGTCTAGACAAGAAGAATACCAGACTGGGCAAGGTGTTAGAAACTGATACGTTTTCTTACCACTTCAGTTTTCGAATGCATTTTATCGATCTTTCACAGGAAATAGGCCAAATATGTCGCTCAACAAGGTTGGAAGCTTAAAAAGATATTCCACTTGCAGTTATCTTTTCGTAAAAATATTAATTTCAAGGATGAGACCACACATGGTAAACTAAAACCCAGATAACTCAATCGACAAATATTCACGTCATGGGACGTAACAACTATTAGTTTCTTCGACTTGTTTAGAGACCAAATGCGCTGGTTAAGGGCAAAATCTGCCGAGTGGTTTTGGAGTTATAGCCATGATTATATGAAATTTATCACCAAATATGTAACTTGAAAAATACCGATCTGGTCAAATTAAACCTCGGTACTTAGTTGAGAAATACCGACGAAATAAATATCCTCATATTAAATAATAAAACGTTAAGGTAGCTCCTACAAAGCCAAACATTTCATCTCAAAGATTTGAAGTGAAAATGTAACTGAGCTGTACCACACTCGAAAAAAATTAGATTTATCATATTCAACATTCTCACAAATAAATCTCCCTTCTCAACGTCATTTTTATACAATTCAACAGGTATGACTCGATAAAATAAAGCAAATGTTCTAGGAGAAACTTTGTAAAAATCATTGCTAATCACCGGAACAAACTTTTAAGGTCTCTTGGCGTGGATTATAAAGCTTCGCGAGAAGAGGAACATACCCCTAAAGCTCATAGTGATGTCAGCCACTTTGCGCATTCAAGACTTCACGGCTAACAGGAGACTCTTCAAGACCCTGCCTCCAGTCATAAATGTGGAGAGTCGTCAATTTTCAGTGACTGTTCACTTCAACAGACGCACAGAAGAGGATTACGTGAAAGAGGCTTTCAGAAAAACTGTGAAGATGCACTCTACCTTACCAGAAGGAGGGATCTTGATCTTTGTCACAGGACAACAAGAGGTTTATCATCTGGTGAATAAGTTGAAGAAGAAGTTTCCGTATGTAGAGTCGAAGAAGAAGGCAAAAATTGAGAGGATGAAAGAGGAGGAAGATGATGAATGGGGAGGTATGAAGAGAAAGGTAAGATTCGAAAGAAGGATATTAAGTAATTTCTGACAGTTACTTATTTTTTGCCATTGTGATTTTGGATACAATGAAGAATATCGGCCCTAAAACTGATCCTTCAAGCACACCATTCATTTATACACGAGTGATTTTTTCAATGTAATAATTTATTTTTGTACGGTAAAAGAATAATTTTCAAGGCATGTTTTCTCTTTCAATAGGGAAAGATAAGTAGGAAGAACAAAATAATCTTGCCCCGGATAAACCTAGATGACTACAGCCTTCCCCGAGATGCAGAGATTAATTCAGACGAAGAAGAAGTGTCCGATATGGAGTCTGAGGAAGAGGCAGTAGACGACGTCGTCTGCCATGGACAGCCACTGTGGGTGCTGCCGCTCTTTTCTCTTCTGCCCGTCCAAAAGCAGAACAGGATCTTTGAGCCGGTACCATCCGGATGTAGGCTATGTGTGATTAGTACCAACGTGGCCGAGACCAGTCTGACCATACCGGGTATAAAATATGTGGTGGATACGGGCAAGACCAAGGCTAAATTATACGATAAAGTTACTGGTGTATCCACATTTAGGGTCTGCTGGACCAGCAAGGCTTCGGCGGATCAGAGGGCTGGGAGAGCCGGTAGAACAGGCCCCGGACATTGCTATAGGCTTTATTCTAGGTGAGCAAGGCCCCCAAAAACTATTGTAGTCAAACAGTGTGCTTTCAAAACTGCTTTTTTCGAAAATACTTCATTTTCAAGTGATGTTATTTGAGCTTAGGTGTTCCCAATAGATCTAGGCTTGTTCTCTCCCTTTTCAAATTCTCAAAGGATCGGTGAAACTGAAACCGAGCGGTAACAAAAAATACGTCATTATAGTAGGCTGCGTTTTAAAGATATTTACTCGTTTCTTCATAGTTCATCCCAACCCTGTATAATATAATGATATAATTTGCAGCGCCGTATTCAATGACACATTTATCGATTTTGAAGAGCCTGAGATCAGGAGGGCTCCACTGGACGACCTGGTGTTGAGGATGCGCAGCATGCAGATCACCAACATCCTGAACTTCCCCTTCCCCACCGCGCCCGATCTGCTCCAGCTGAAGACTGCAGAGGAGAGGCTAAAGATTCTGGGCATCCTGGACGAGGCGGGAAAGATCACCAAGCTGGGGAAGACGGTGTCTAAATACCCCCTATCTCCCAGGTTCGGTAAGATGGTGGCGCTCAGCTTCCAGCAGGACTTGGTCGCCTACACCATCATCCTGGTGGCGGCCCTATCCGTGCCCCAGCTCCTGCTGGAAGGTAAGGGCTCGACGAAAGAGGGCGGTAGTAGCGAGGCGGAAAAATGGGCGGCGACAAGAGCCAGGTGGGCGGGAACCGGCAATTCGTACCTGCTGGGGGACAACATGGTGTTGATGACGAGCGTAGGGACGGCCGAAGTGGCCCACGCGCAGGCCAAGCTTGAGCTTTTCTGTTTCGAGAACGGGATCAGACAGAAGGCTTTGACGGAGGTGAGGAAGTTGAGGATTCAACTGACCAACGAGATAAACACCAACATACCGGAGGCTGACTTGGTGGTGGATCCCAAACTTCCACCCCCTACCGATCATCAGGCCAAGATGTTGCGACAGATACTGCTGTTAGGTCTGGGTGACCAGGTGGCCAGAAAGGTGACTCTGGAGGAGGTGAGTTTCTCTGCTTTATTCCTCATTCTGAATCTTATAGTTTGTTTGATGATCACGTTTTTTGAAGGTACCGAATGGAGAGAGCAAGTCAAAGTACAAGTATGCCTACAAGGTTGGCAGTATGGAAGATCTGGTGTTTTTACAACGAAGCTGCGTCCTTAAGAGGACCATTCCCGACTGGGTGGTGTATCAAGAATTGTACGAATCTAACAAGGTGTATATGAGGGGGGTTACTGCGATAGAGGTGGAGTGGTTGCCCTTGTACTACCCCAATCTTTGTCAGCTTAAAACACCCCAAACTGCCGCTTACCAGGGTGAGTTTGAAAGTGAAATCTCGAATGTTGAATTAATAACCTGCACCGTTCACGATTTTATAAAATTTTCTTGATATTTTTTGACTTATATCTCAGTTCAGATATCGCTGAAATTTTGCGAGAGCCTTCAAAACCTTATTTTAAGCTAAGTTCTAGATTCAAACTCGGCTATATATATATATAATCAATTGATATATATATATATATATCAGAAGTATTCTCAAAATATTATTTTTTCCTGGATGCCAAGTTGCCTTGGTCGCGTTCAGTACCTGGATGGATGACCGCCGCGCCAAAGCTCCTGACCTAAGTGCTTTTCCAACTACTCTGAAACATTAGCAGGCTATGAAAGTAGGAAACCTAAATGTAAAAACTCCTCTTCCAGATGGAAAAGTGATCTGTTTCGTCGATGGAACCTTTGGCAGTCAAGCGTGGCCCCTGAAGGGCGTTAGGATGGAGTTTCCGGAAGTGGAACAGGCTTACAAGTGGTTTGCCAAGTTCCTACTGGAGGGGGAGATTGTGGAAAATTTGAAAAAGTACACGCCCCACCTGTTGAGTTCACCTAACATGATGATCAAGACCTACTCCAAGCTGCAGCCCAGGACCCACTGGATGTCACAGGCGTTGATGGGGAAGAAGATCAGGAGGAGGGACGATTTGTTGGAAGTTTGGGAGGAGAGCCCCAGTTGTAAGTTATTCCTAGGTGTCACAACTTTTTTTACTTCAATATTTCAGAAACTTATCTTCGGAATTCGCTGAAATATTATATTTACATAATCGGATACAATATCTGATATATTATCCATTGAAATCAAACATGACTTTTTTGATTAATTTTTTACAGTTGTCTTTATCTTTAGGCTTGTTGCTTCTAAATTTTTTGCAGTATTTTATTCATAATTTTTTTGTTTCAGATTTGTTATCAGAGTATCTGCAATGGATTCCTCAATCATTACAGTCCGAGGTAACATCCATTTGGCCCCCTTTAAATAAGGTGTGAAATATTGGTATTTTTTCATATGAAAAGGCCAAAAAACCTAGATGGTTGTTGAAATATTATTGTAAATATAATATTTGCGTTCAGTCTGGCAATCCTGTTGATTTTATTATGTGAATATCTTGAAATTGTGGATCTTTGAATTTTGTTATATATTTGTACATATTTTTGTTATAAATAAAAAATAAATGTATTGAATACAGTAGGATTTTCATCGACCTAACCTAAAACTATTTCCTTCATGTTATTCCAAGTTTGTTTTCAATGTTTTACTGATGAAATTTCTTTAGTTTTGTAGCTGTTTTATCTATCCTCATACTTTTTGCGCGTATGTTCTGGGGAACATACGCGTTATAGTTTTGCCCAAATGTCTGTAACTTTCGAATTTTTTGAAAAAAATGGTCTCAAACGATTAAGTTCGACTCCCCAATGAAGAATTCGAGGTCAAATTTGATTCTGTCCGGCCGGCCGTCCGGCCGTTGCCACGATAACTTGAGAACGAAAAAAGCCAGCGACTTGAAATTTTCAGGGTGGGTTGCGCATCCCAATACGACGGACAAGTTCGTTAATGGGCATAATCGGCCCAGTGGTTTCCGAGTAATAATTTTGTTTTCAACCAATATAAATCCGATCGAATTGAAACTTGGTGGGTAGTTGTAGAATATCAACCTGAGCACGTTTGTGAAATTTTGTGCGAATCGTATGGCTAGAAAATTTTTAAAAAATTATTAAAAAATATTTTTGTTGTCACGATAACTTGAGAACGGAATGAGATAGCGGCTTGAAATTTTCAGGTTAGGATGTGCACCAGAACGCGACATTCCAGTTCGTTTATGAGCATAATCGGTCGAACGGTTTTAGAGTTATAGCCATCTGAAATTTTCTGAAATTTGGTGGTTTTTTGTTCCTCATTAACTCGAAAAATACTGATCCGATTGAATTCAAACATGGTTATTAGTTGTAGAATGCCAACGCGAAAATGTTTGCAAAATTTGGTGAGGATAGCATTTGTAGAAAATTTTTAATAAATCATAGAAAATAAAAAAAAAAAATTCTATATATCAGTAACTATTCGTTCGAAATTGCTGAAATTTTGCAAGAGCCTTCATAACCTAACTCTACTACCAAGTTTCAAATTTTAATACGATCGGTTAAATATTGTTGGAGATTCGAGCATTCTTGTGTGAGTTCAGTAGATGGGTGACCGTTGCCTCGATAACTTTCGAACGAAAGGAGATAGGGACTTGCAATTTTCAGGGTAGGTTGCGTATCCGAAAGGGAGAGTTGAGTTCGTTTTTGGGCATAATCGGTCTAACGGTTTCCGAGTTATACCCACCTGGAATATTATTTCCTTAATAACTCAAAAAATAAATATTCGATCGAAATGGCGCTTTGTAACTAGTAGTAGAAAATCAACATAAAGACGTGTTTAAAATTTTGTAAGAACCGTACCCTAGAAAATTTGAAAAAAATTACGAAAAAAAAAATTTTAAGAATCGTACCCCAAGAAAATTTTAAAAAAATCGCGAAAAAAAAATTGGTTCAAGCACTGACGTGAAGTCAGAAGCTTTTGCGCGTATGTTCTATTGTCCATTCTTCTGTATTGGACACCCTTAATCGAATTTACCATGGTAAATTATGTTGTCCATTATCCTGTATTGGACACTCAATTCGAATTTACCATAGTAAATTCGAATTGAGAGTGTCCAATACAGGAGAATGGACAACATAATTTACCATGGTAAATTCGATTAAGGGTGTCCAATACAGAAGAATGGACAATAGAACATACGCGCAAAAGCTTCTGACTTCACGTCAGTGCTTGAACCAATTTTTTTTTACCCTCCCTAATCTTTATTTTACCCTGACATTCAGTGAATTTGCCGTTTTATCATAGAAAGTTCCAGTCCAGTGGGACATGGGACCTATACATCTATTCATTCTCCATCAAAATTGCAAATGATTCTTTATTTCAATGCAATATCCTTTGATCAAATAAATTTATTAGTGATTCAGATTAATTAAAACCGATAAAATTCATACATTTATTTATTAATGAAAATCAACAAAAACTAACTCTTTTTAATAACTCCATGATGATCACACATAAACAATTTTTCAATTGTTAAAAATCTACAATAATTATCACCGAACACTTGCTGCTTAAATAAATAAATATAATATGCAAAAAAGCCACTTTGTGATCTCCTTTCAACTCACAGATGGCTCTACTTTCTAACTAATAATATAAGGCTGATCCTTTTTATTCTCCCTTCAGCCTCTTCTTTGGATTAACTGCATTTTTAGCTTCATCATACAAACGGTTCAAACCGAAAACGTTTTTGATACTTTCTTCATGGAAAGGAAATTTGACAAAACCTGTTTTGCCGTCGGGTATTGGTCTTCGCATGACCTCTTTACCTTCTTTGAATAATATGACAGTAGGGAGCTGTCTGGAGAAGCTACTATCGTTTACTTGATACTTTTTAGCCGCTTCGGGGTGCCTTCCGATGTCAATTTTTCCAAATTTCAAATTTTCCAAACCGTACACGTTGCTCAATTTCGCAAACACAGGGGCAAAATTGACACAAGCTGGGTTCCAGACAGCGTAGAACGTTATGAGCCATGTCACCTGTGTGTCCTTCTGTAGTTCCTCTTCCAAGTTCTCGGCTCCTCTGAAATAGACAACTTTGTCGGTCCCTGAATAAGTTGGTTCAGGAAAGAGGAAAGCTCCAACTGCAAATATGAACTGTAAGTCCAGTAAGAAATATAATATTGAAATTCCTACTCACAAATGAAGATGATTCCATAAAAGATTCCCATTAATAGATCCACATTGAACCATAAAATGAGATTAGCAACTTTGGTGTAAATGAAACTGGAGGACAAGTAGTTGACCATTGATACACTGCCAGCTTTTCTTGTTCGGATCATAACCACAATCATCAAGAAAAATAAAATCTCGGTTTCTTTCTGGAATAAATACAGTGTATATTATGATTTTTAGTTATTTCTATAAATATCTACCCCATCGAATTCGCATTGATCAGTGTGGAAGAAGTTGTTGCAGAGAATAGGCAGTCTTTTGAACGCAATATAGGACAAACTTAGAAGTATATTGAACAAATAATACGGTTTCATCAGTTGCTTCAGATCCTGTTTGATGGACATCTTGAATGGATAGCACACTATCTAATATTTAATTTAATAAAATTCCTTTAATTCATAACATCCTTATTATTTATGAGACGATGTATGATTGTGTTTCTCCAATTGTTTATCATTCTATCATGTATCAATCCATATTCTTTATCATTTGTTATACAAACAGGCTGAAGGACTTCGGTCGATGGCCTTTTGGAATGTTTTTCCAATAAAGAACTTTTATTATTATTATTATTATGAGACGATGTAATGTGGGTTGCTTCACGGTTGCTTTTTGACAGATCAGGATCAGTGGTTCAGAGCATAAAATAAATATAACTGCTCTGTGGTACAGAATTCAGAACATAGATCCTGACCTGATGTATATTTGTATTCTGTGGATGGTGCTAAAGCGCTATTTTTACTTTCCGTTATTGATAACAGGTCGAATCTCGCAGAACCTGCAGAATGAATAACTGGTAGTTATTGCTTAACTGTTGTGTTGTCGTTGTCGAATAACTGTTATATGTCATCATCAGCATCAGGAAAATATTTTGATTTTCCCATAGAAATTAGGGATTCATATATCGATTCAAAAATGATTATTTTTAGTTGAAATACATTGTTCTACTTTATACTAGTTTAAATAATCAAATAAATCATGGACCTTTCCGATGGTGAAATCAATGAAACTACTGATGATCAAGATTTTTTCATTAATTTCGACCCAGAAGTTCAGTCTGCTATCGAAGAGGTGAGTTAATGCAATTTTATAATGATCTTTCCATACATTCGAATATTTGCAGGTATTGCAGAAGAAAGATCCATTAGATGAAAAGGACTTCAATACTATAGATTATATAAATAATTTATTCCCAACGGAACAATCCCTGTCTAATATAGATGAGGTGGTGGCCAAATTTGAGAATAAAATTCTCACTATTGATAATGAAATCACTACAATAATCCATGGACAGGTTGAAGCCAGTCAGGAAGGCAAAGAAGCCCTTGAAGAAGGGCAAAGAGTAATAAAGGAACTCTTTTTTCACATCAAGGATATCAAAGAACAAGCTGTGAAATCAGAAGAAATGGTCAGGGAAATAACAAGAGATATCAAACAGTTAGACTGCGCAAAGAGGAATTTGACTCTGGCCATCACAACGTTGAATCATTTGCATATGTTAGTTGGAGGTGTTGATAACTTGAAAGTTTTAACCCAGAAAAAACTATATAGTGAAATCGCCCTACCATTACAAGCAATCAGCGAAGTAATGACCCATTTTGAGAATTATTCAGACATTCCACAAATTAAAAACTTGGGGGACCAAGTAAAACAAATCCATTTAGAACTAGCTGAACAGATAAACTTGGACTTTCGAGAAGCTTTTTCCAATGCAAGGAGCACAATTCCAAATAAACAACTCTCGCAGGCTTGTTTGGTGGCTTCAGTTCTAGATTCTTCTGTGAAAAAAGACCTTTTGAAATGGTTTGTGGATTTGCAACTGGAGGAATATAATCATCTCTTTCAGGAAACAGAAGACACCGCTTGGTTGGATAAAATAGACAAGAGATACGCTTGGTTGAAGAAGAATTTGGTAGATTTCGAAGATACATTAGGTGAATGAACCATTTCAAATACCCTTTCATTAGATTAACCTAAATTATTGAAAACTAATTAATAGGAGAGGATCTTAGCGTGAGTATCATCTAAAAATAGTTGTATGTTTGAAGGAAATATGTTTCCCCAAAATTGGGAAGTATCAGAAAGGATAGCTGTTCAATTTGCGCATCGTACAAGGGAACAACTCTCCAAGATAATGGCCAAGAGGAAGTCGGAGATGGACGTCAAACTTCTCCTCTACGCTATACAAAAAACCACTGCCTTCGAAAATCTCCTCGGCAGAAAGTTCACAGGCATCACTATAACAGAGGAGAACCCCCAGTTGGTGGTGGACAACATTGACAATCCCGAATTCATATCTGTGTTTGACGGATTGATCGGGAAATGTTTTGTGCCCCATTTGGAGATCTACATCGACAGTGTGGATAAGAATCTTAGCGAACTCCTGGAAAGGTTCATTATAGATGAAAAGCAGGTGAGGTATTATTTGATGCTTTGCCTCGTACAAGAAAATATTTTTATTTTATGTATTTTTCTTCGAGATAGAACGAACTGCTGCATAATTGCTAAGGGGTTCTATTTGTAGTCCTGTAAAATTCATTCTTAATGTATAAATTTCTATTTCAAGATATTAGTTATCTTCTACCTGTATTTAATGTTTCGGATCCAATGTCCTTGTGCCCCCATATTATTTGATTGTTTCAATCACAAAGTGAATATGATTTCATTTTGTGGAAGATCTACATCTTGTTTGATTTTTGTATAACGGAAAATTGTTTAGTTGGACAAATATATTATTATTATTATTACTTTTGATGTATTTTCTACATTTTCTAGTTTTCAGAGTAAACCGACAGAAGCCACAGAGACCCAAGCATCTATCCTTCCCAGTTGTCCAGACCTGTTCGTCTTCTACAAAAAGAGCCTTATACAGTGCGCTCAGTTAGACAAGGGCAAAACTATGCAGGGCCTCACCATCGTCTTCCGCAAATATCTGGAACTTTATGCTGAAAAACTTCTCCAGGTAATGAGAAATATTGTGTTGATTCTAGTTTATAATTAGTGTAGTCGCCATTCAGTATCACCTGAATTGGAGGCCAATGAGATAAAGGGCATGCGATCGGACGTATCTAAAATCAGAACCTACATAAAGTGGCCCTACCGAGTCGTTTTTCCCAGCAGAGACGACTGGGCCGTCTCTGAGATCCGACTGCTTGAGGGTCCCTGTTGGTTCACAGATGCCTCCGCTACCACCCAAGGGGTGGGAGCGGGAGTCAGCGGTTGCAGAATTGCTAGGGTTGAATCCATCAGCCTGGGTAGTTTTGCGACTGTCTTTCAAGCAGAAATTCTCGCCATTGATCACTGTGCGAAGCTCATACTTGAGAAAGGTTGGGCTCACGGATCAATCAAGATCCTATCGGATAGCCAAGCTACCTTGAAGGCCTTGACTTCATACAACTGCAAATCCCTGCTTGTGCAGGATTGCCGGACCACACTCGCTGAACTTGGAGGGCGCTGCAGACTGCAGCTCTTGTGGGTCCCGGGCCACTTGGGCATAAAGGATAATGAGATGGCAGACTCATTGACGGCACAAGGGGCTTCATGGGGCTCATTGGACCTGAACCGGCCTGCGGTAACTCTCTCAGAGCAGCGGCGAAGGAAAACAACATATGGGTGGACCAAAAGGTCCAAGAAATCTGGAGCAGCATACCTGGACACAGACATGCTCGCTCAACAATTACTGGCCCATCTGCTGAAAGAGCCAGAAAATGGCTCAAATTCTCTAGGTTAGACCTGAGAATCTAGCTGTATACATGGGCCATTGTGGCCTCAGGAAGAGGAAACACCTCAATACACTGGGGTTGACTGAGGACTCCGAGTGCAGACTTAGCCTGAAGGACGACGAGTCTATCGAACACATCATATGTGTGACTGCCCCGCTGGGGACCCATATAATAAATAATAATAATTCAGTATCACAGGGACTTCTACTATTGAAGTGTGTGACCTAATTTTCCTAACCTTGGCTGTATTGTGTTGTGAGCCTCTATTGAATTGGTAAGACTATTTACTTACCATGTAGGGAAACCAACAATACATTCCGTAAATCAACCAAAGTAACCAATTTTTTCAGGACTGGTAACTACTCTGGTGAGATTGTCATCTGTCAGTCTTTCTGTCAGTTGTTTAAGTTTAAAGGTTAAAGTTGAATATTCGTGATATCAGTTAACTTGAAGTGGAACAAATATTATCTAATCTATCTCAATTAAAGAATCCATTATCCATTATAATTGCAACAAAAATTTGTATTTTTTGAATATATTATCTAAAACCAGTTGAAACATAAGACCACAGAACACTTTTGACATCCAAACAATAACAAACCGATGTTACCAAAGAAATTCGTCGGTTGTTCTGGTGCCTGAATATCTACCGCTTTCTCGGGAACCAAGTTCCGTAAAAAACCAATATTTCAGGAACCAACCGAACATTTCATATTTACAGAACGGAAAAGTAGTAGTATTCCTTGTCTATGGTAGTAACCGCAACAACCAAGGTGATTTACGGAACATATACCAAGTTATACTCTATGCAACAAGGAAAGTAGGCGGGAAGTTTAAGATTCAAACAAGGTTTTACGTTCTGATATGTATATTTTTTCTAACTGGTGGTGAAGAACGCTTAGAACAACCTCCCCTTAGTATCATTCAATCGGGAGGTTATTAAAGAGCAGAAGAACACATAACACAGGTTATAAATTAAACTTATGTCATGACAACCGATTACTTAGGGAAAGAGGTGTAAAAAAAAACCGGCGTTATCTGGATGGCTAAACCCTGTTATATAACCGCTCAGAGTCACAACGGGAACCCGGTAGATGGCGCTGTGTTCGGTTTATAGAAACTCGAGAACGACCGGACCGATTTCGTTGAAACTTTCTGTGTGTATCTGAGGAAGTCTCGGAAAAATGTAGATCTACCGGCTAGGTAGATCTGCGGGCCCACTAGTTCTTAACTATTGAAAAGTGATAATATTTGAATTGTTGAAGGTTGAACGTTCAAGAACTAAGAACCGAATGCACACAAGCTTCGAGCTTCTATCTTCCCTCAAGTACCATGATATTTTTTCAATGGCTTTGCTTGGGGTAAACATGAGCGTCCCTCTTTGCCTTACAGATTCTATCCCTCATATTTTCTGTACGTTGTTCTATGGAGAGTGTCAACCGAGTGGGGGTGCGTTTCTTTCTATGATACGTGAATGCCACTGCGATGCAGTAGGCCCATGATCGGAGTAATCGTTAGAATAGAATTAGTGTGATGAATATACGGATCTCTTCAATATCCAGAACAACCTACCAAAAATGGAGCCGCAATCCCTGGGAACCAGCGTCTCAATACTCACCAGGGACATCCAGAAGATGTCGACGTCCGGCCTGATACAGAACTTTTCGTCGCTGCTGAAAGAGGGGGACGTGGTCAAGCTGGGCAGGGAGGAACAGGGCAGGATCTGCTGCATCCTGACCACAGCCGAGTATTGCGTCGAGACCACTCAGCAGCTCAGCGACAAACTGAAACAGAAGATCGAGCCTGTGTTGATGGATCAGGTGGATTTTTCCCAGGAGCAGGATTATTTTCACAAGTAAGTTTGGACGATCGAAAAATTTTTGATTTTCTGAAATTTCTCTGTTGGCAGGGTGATTTCGAATTGTATTCAGATCCTGGTGCAAGATTTGGAAAATGCTTGCGAACCCGCCTTAACAGCAATGAGTAAGGTAGGTGATACATTTTCATAATAAAAAGAAGTATGATTTACTAAGAGTTGATGAGACACTAATACGATATTCCTCAAGGTAATATTATCACACCTGTTTATTTATGATTTCTTTTTATTTTTCTTGCTTCAATTGTTCTGTCATAGTTTATCTTTCTCCCAAACAATCAAATCATCCTTTGGATACCAATCTACATTCAATATATCAAAAAAATATAATTAAACTTCTCCAATTTGTAGATACAATGGCAATCCATCGACACGGTAGGCGACCAGAGCCCCTACATCTCCTCGATCTGCAACCATCTGAAGAACAACGTACCCATCGTCAGAGACAACCTTTCTCAGTCACGGAAGTATTTTGTGCAGTTCTGTCTTCGTTTCGTTAACCAGTTCATCCCTAAGTTCGTGCAGACGATTTATAAATGCAAGCCGATGAACACGGAGGGTGCTGAACAGTTGCTGTTGGACGCGCACATGCTGAAGACTGCGTTGTTGAACCTTCCGTCTGTGGGCTCACAGGTGGGAAGGCCCCCTCCAGTCGCGTACACCAAGGTGGTCACAAAGGGTTGGTATTTATGATTATCTTTGTTCAACATGATAATAATTTATTGCACTTCTGGCATTAAACAAAGCCAGTCGAAGGAAGTATACAATAAGTATGATATATGCCCAGCTAGAATGCTTAGTCAAGTAAACAAGAGTAGACAATGAATATGACATATTGCTAGCTACAATGCCGAGTTAGGTAATCCTCGATCGAGTAAGGCTCAATCTCACACAGCAGTTTAGATTAGACATCAATTATTTAAATCAAAGATAGTCGGTCGGTAATAATAATGTGTATTACGGAAGACAAACTTGATACATTCAAATATTATATACAATGCAGGAATGGTGACTAACCCAAGCAACCTGAAATGGTTCCTGCATGAGTCCAAGTATTTCAAACCTTTCATAACAGGAAGGATCTTTTTTTATAGTTTTCAATACTGCTGTTTTCCAAATAATAATACCAAATCGACCATGAGAGTAAAAGTTGGAATAGTAAAATGTTTTCATAGCATTGCTGTTTACCTGTTTAGCTAGAACTCTGATGCCATAGCACATCTGATTTAAGTTTGAGCATAGGTGATCAATATGCCAGTTGTATATTGTTGTAGGGGGTAACGTTACTTAAGGTCTATTGTGCCCCCCTTCAGAGCTGTCGATGTCATTACCATCTACAGTTCGCCTTCCAGTTCCAGAGTTCTGATGAACTCCAGTATCTGGGATGGCTTCAAGATCGCTCCTGCAGATTTCTTGCCCAAAGCATTCCTTGCGTTGGTTAATATTTAGTCCATTGTGTTCAAAAACGAAAGGTTGGGTAAATGTTACTTCATGACTGTCGTTCGAAATGTCAGAGTATTCAACTCCCGAGTTCATTTTACTCCTGTCAAAATTGGCATAACTCATGGGACGGAAAATCTAGTATCTTTGTCTCGCTGTTTTATGAATGTTCTGTGAGGTAATTTAATAGTTTTAATACTGCTCACAATATATATATTTATGATTAGAGTTACATGTATGTGAAGAAAACAATAATAATAGGTTCTTTCTTAAACCAACATAACCTATTTTCCGATATTGGCACCTTCTGTTACTGTCAGTGTCAGAGTAAACTCCAGAGTAAATCTGTCAAACCTTCAAAAACTCTACTCCGTGGAGTTAATTTTCAAACAATCCCAGGAGTTTCATCCTCCACCCAACAGAATCTGCACTCGTCAGTTTCTGCTAGCCCTAATCTCATCATATGCTTCCTAAGGCTGCAGTGCCCTGTGAGGAAACCAGTGAGGAGGTACAGCGTGTTCTTACTGAGGTCCAAGTATTTCTTGGATCCGACAGTATCAAAGTTCCGCAGAAATTTCTTGGAGTGATACATTCCGGGGAGAGATCTCCAGAAAGCATCTCTCTCAGTTCCTTCTTTCGTCCGGAATTTACTTCAGCTTCAGTTGCGATCATTGATGAGTTTGCTTTAGAAATAAGCTCGGGAAAATTAGCAGCGATTAGCAGTAGGGTACTGTCATCGGCATAGTTGATAACAACAATCTTATCTTACTACGGGGTGTCCTAGCTTTACATGGAGTGTTGAATCTCAGTACTTGTACATTATGATCTGACAAACATCATCTCAGTGTTTTTATCATTATTTCTATCCATTTGATTATTCTAATTATTATTCTGTTGATTACTAAAATTGGTGTTGATATTATTTATCGAAATCACTGAGGAAGTTTAAATTCTGGTTATAAAGTCATCTTTTTTAGGTATGACTAAGGCAGAGATGATCTTGAAGGTTGTGATGACCCCCATTGAGCCGAATAAAAATTTTGTGGAGCACTACAAGAAGCTATTGCCTGATTGTCAGCTCTCGGAGTTTTACAAAATTTTGGACATGAAGAGTGTGAAGAGACAAGAACATGCGGTTCTTGTGGAGCTGTTTAAGACTAAATGAGAAGGTATTTGTGTATTTATTTGTTATAAGTGTATTATTAGAGTTTTAATTTAGTTGTTACATTTCTGTTTCACTCTGTTTTTTTTTAATGTTTACAATAGAAATTATTCATTTATTTGAGATTTTCTTGAATGGTCCATTACCAGAGAATTTGATTGAAACAGTCTTCAATTTTTCACCATGAAAATAGACTTCATTTGTTCAATTCGTGCATACGCAACCGCCATCTACATCAATGAATCAAATAAAAATTAAATATAAGAAAACTACCGCATTAGTTAAGGTGAGTCCAAGGATTAGGTTCGACTGCCTGATGAAGAATTCGAGGGCAAATTTGATTCTGTACGACCGTTGCCACGATAATTTTCAAACAGAAAGAGATAGCAACTTGAACTTTCGTTAGCTGCATTATTGAAGTGAGTATTTCACAAACACAAACTGGCAGGAAGACCTCAGTCGATAGCCCTTCGAAAAGATTTCAATAAAGTTATGTTCTCTCTCTCTCTCTCTCTCATTACTAAACTTACCACTAATCAGACGAAAAATACAGGCTTTCATGGCAAATGAGCTAATTTCAAGGACCAAATATCAGCCGGACATGACACTAGAATTGATAAGCTGGGGATACCAAGAAATGGGAGTAAGTTTTTGATTTTGCGTTGGGTAACAGCAAATCGCACAATGTCAATGTCGAAATGAAAATATTGAAAGGTCACTTGGGAGCGGAAGCCCCAAGTTCAATTCCGAGGCTAGGAAAGAAATTTTCTAGTCACGGTAATCGCCACCATTTGCTGTTGGGTCAAAAATTAACAGTGCTGTGCCTAAGGTGGCGTAAGGACACAGTAACAAAGCCTACACAGAACACAACTGGTTCTCCTAACTCAGGGCAAGCTCTTAGAGCTTATGAGGGGTCTCCTTGTGGAAGACCCAGGAGGATCAGTATAATAATAATAATAATAATAATAATATAGTATATCGAAGAAAACTTTTGCTGATAGCAGGCAGTCCAAGGTCCGCTATCTTAATGTATAAAATGGTTCATAGCGTATTCCATTGGTAGAACTCGTGCCGAGTCGTGCGCACTGAGTGCATGAATCGTATTCCATTGGGGAATTTCGTCAAGCATTTTGACACATTTTGACGTCCAGTGCAACATTTTTTGCACTCAGTGCGTGCTCAGTGCAGCACTGGTGCTGCCAATGGAATACGCCATTAGAATCGCAATTGGACCCAGCAGACGACACCGCAATCAGGTTATAGAATATTTGTTATGTTTTTTGGTACCAAATAGAGGATGCGCTGAGTCAGTTACTTCCTGTTTGGAAAAAGATTGATTGTTTTCAGGTCTCAGAGACCTAAAGATGTCACTTTGAAAAAATTAAGTTTAAGACATATTATATTAATGTGTGAAGGGTTTTGGAATGTAATTAAAAACTATACTATGTAAATTAACATAGGGCTGGAATAAAGTACGGAAACAAGGCAATGTCTTAACAACAAAAAGGAGAATACAATGAATTCAAAGGACTAAGGTCTGGAGAACTAGCAGGCTGCTCTTGAATTCAGATACAAACAATTTTAATATATTTATCGTCCTTTTATTTTAAAGACATTTACTTGGTTCAACACTTCAAATCAACCCTGCATATAATAAAGTAAAAATCACAGTAAGTATAAAGCAAAATATGTGAAAAGTGAACAATGAATAGAATCTAACAATATGGTATAAAATGAGTGTTTATTCAAGCCTAGCTTTCAGACCATACCACATCTGCTGATTTTTATCATAGTTCCGGGAATTATCCAATTTTCTACACAACATATGTATCCCGGAGTTCAGGGTTCTCTGTCCTTTTCTCACTAGGATGTTCATCATGTTTATGAAAGTCACCTGGTCCGAATTTAAAGCATAGTTCACATAAGTTCCGTATTGTTGGAAGTGGTACTCGCCGACCAGTTCTAAAATTCCAAGCAAATCATCCCAATGGACCTGGTCCATGCCCAAGAATACCCTACATATTTCGGCCTTCTTAATAGATATTTTTGAAGACCCCCTTGCATCTTCCACAGCGACCAGCATTTCACAAACAGTAACCATTTCACCCTTGCACTGAACACAGGTCTTTCCCGGCACTCTGGACATATAGGAGCACTTTGAACAACTCCTCTTCAAGAACATCTTGATCACTTTGTACTTGTTGACCACGCCATGCACCAAAATGCCATCGGGAATGTTGTTGGGGCCCCCGAAGTAAAATTTCAACCCCCAATCATCTTCTTGGATTAATCTAGCCGTTTGGAATTTGCAACGTGGTTTGTATTCTACCAATTCTAAAAATGTGAATGCTGTTGATTTACAATATGTTCTTTGAACCATCACGTTTCTCACGTTGAACAGAGCGCCCGGAATGAGCCCTAGAGGGTTTGTCATGCGTTCCCAGTTATTCAAGTAGAGCGTTAGAGTTTTAACTTTGTCAACTTGGAAGTCTAGAATGTGAGTTTTTTCACCTATGGAACCAAAATAAGGGGGTATGTTATGAGTGGTGGAGGTTCTGGAGCTGTTATTCGGGTTAAATTTCCTATACTTGAGAATCGCTTGGAAACTAACTGGACCAGTCATTTTAAGTATGTCAGGAAGGGTCTCTTTGCTCAAATAAGGCAGTTTCGGAGACTGGGCGTATTGTTGATTAGAAGTTATCACAGCGTAATTGTCAGGTTTCACCATGAACTGGGGTAATCTCGAATTAACCCTGGAGTACTCGAAATCTCTTATCTTCACCAATTCCTTACTGTACCGCATCGTGTAAAAACAAGAAATTTCCAATAACTGCCAGAATTTTAATAGTCTTTCTGGTAGGCACAAAAAACAACTGTTAACATCCTTTTCAAAATTTTTAATATCTGTTAACTCTATCCAGAAATGAGAACCCTTATCTGATGTATAGGTCAAATTACTTTTGCCCAACAAAAGAAACGTTATTTTAAATTTGAAATTGGGAAGTGTGATGTCTCTCTTCCTCTTGTTACCCAAAACTTGAATATCTTCAAACTTCAAATATAGATATTCTAAGTTGAACTTTGTGTTTGGATTAAAAATCTCTGTGAAAATGCAATATTTCTCAATATAAATAGGCTTATCTAAAATTTCTGCCAAGTCATCTTTGGCATCTTTGATAACAACACAACCCATGATAGTAACAGAGTCCTTAAGACAAATTGTTCCCACTTTGGCGTGACAGAAGAGGAATCCGATCAGTACTTCGTCGTTTAAGGACCAGCGGGTCCCGAAACTCCAATATGGAAAATCTGGGTAGGGATTTCCAAGTTCTTGTATCTGTCGACACATGGAAACGGTCAAACATTTGATGTTATGAAGCCGATTGGAATGACAACGTGGTACATCAGTTTCCTTATATTCTTTATGGGAAAGAAGTTTTTCTATATATGTCAATATAAATGGTATAATATCAATGTCCTTTGTTACAGTCGATTTGACCTTCTCGTACATCTTCATGATTATCATTAAATCTCCACTTCCTAGTTTATATTTCGGTATCATCTCAAGAAGATTGTTCCTATTGCCCTCTAAATCTTTAGATTTTAAGGTACTGGGATATCTTTTGTGGCACAAAGACAATGTTACTTCGTCTAGCACAAATTCATCGGCAAAATGATGGGCTACGTCCTGCACGTTGAATTTTGTCCCAAGCATTGGTAGTTGAAGACCGTAATAAGCGGAGGAGATACCTGCGACAACGATTATGGTCGTATCGTATTTTGTGCACTTGAAATACATCAATGGCTCATTTTTGTAGGTGACTTCGACCTGGAAATTATAACGTTTAATATGAGTAATTGTAAACATCGACAACATCAATACACACCTTCGACAAATCCATTATTCCAAATTTTTTTTTATTTTGCCTTTTAAAATTATTAAGGAAATTCAAACGAATATTTCAACCTTAGAAATATGAAATATGTGATTCGATTTTTAGTCTCAGATATTTATTTTATTATATATACATATAATTGAATCCATAATATTAACTTATATTATCGTATTATATTTTTCATTGGTAAAACTTTCGCACATGACCGATTTTGATGTTGATTTTTTTCAATACGCAAATTTTTACGAGGAATTCATTGGTACCAGTCTCGACTCCAGGAAATTCCTAGTTCTGGAGATATGAATTTTTAAAATTTGCACTTTTTCCCTACTATTTAGACATTTACTTTGTAAGTTTATGAGGTTATGTCATAAAGAGTAAAGACCATAGAATTTAGTTATAAGAAACACAGATGAATTGAAGAACTCAATATAATATAATTCGTATATATCTATTTATATTATTTTCGTTGAAAATTCCGATGGAAATACTATTCAATATGAAATAACTTATCAGATATTATTAGATTCTTATTTCTGATTAATAAGAAATCGTAGCCTTCCCGAATCACACCAGCTGAATGTTGTGTGTTGCCTGACAACCAGCTGTATTCCATAATAACTTATTTACTAATATAAACCTACCATATAATAACAAAGATTAATCTCTGTTAATACATTTCATTTATTAATATTTTGTGCCATCTATTCACTGAACATGTAACGTTTCCGTTTGTTCTCAGTCAGAAGAGACATAAAAACAGCATTAATGTCAGAGGCCTATGATTTGTACAGCACACTGCACAGAAAACTCAAACCTGAATATAATGCAGATAGAAATCGTTAGAGATCAGCATATTGATAATTACTAGGCAAATATTCATTTAAATACGGATGGCGTTTCCACCATAGCAATGTAGCTCTACTTTGTTCAATTAATGAAAGTGCATCCACCATTTATATCGTCATATTTGTCATGGTGAGTCTTGGATTGAATCAACTCAATAGCATCTTTCTCCAATTCACATAAAACTATTACTAAACTTCCTTCAAAGCTGAAACTGAAATAAAAAATTATGAACTCTGTTTATTATTCATATACCTACCTAAGAAAGATTATTCCCTAAAATATCTTTAGGTAATTAGAAGCGTGGACTAAACAAGCTCAAGGTAATTTTTTCAATAATACGAAACACATTCAGAATCCTGATATAATTGAATATCTGTAAAGTGTAAATGTTGCTCCAATTTCCACAATGAAAGTAAATAAATATTACCACTCAAGCATAAACGATGTAAGTGTACCTATGTTGTCAAGGTTTTGAACTCAAGGTAAGATTGAATTGAATAACAATTTTTGCGCGTATGTTCTGGGGAACATCGCGTTATAGTTTTGCCCAAATGTCTGTAACTTTCGAATTTTTGGACGAAATTGGTCTCAAACGATTTAGTTCGACTCCCCGATGAAGAATTCGAGGTCAAATTTGATTCTGTCCGGCCGGCCGTCCGGCCGTCCGGCCGTCCGTTGCCACGATAATTTGAGAACGAAAAGAGCTAGCGACTTGAAATTTTCAGGGTGGGTGGCGCATCGCAATACGACGGACAAGTTCGTTAATGGGCATAATCGGCCCAGTGGTTTCCGAGTAATAATTTTGTTTTCAACCAATATAAATCCGATCGAATTGAAACTTGGTGAGTAGTTGTAGAATATGAACCTTAGCACGTTTGTGAAATTTTGGGCGAATCGTATGGCTAGAAAATTTTAAAAAAATTATTAAAAAATATGTTTTTTGTCACGATAACCTGAGAACGGAAAGAGATAGCGGCTTGAAAATTTCAGGTTAGGTTGTGCATATAAATGCCACATTTAAGTTTGTTTATGAGCATAATCGGCCAAACGGTTTTAGAGTTATAGCCATCTGAAATTTTCTGAAATTTTGTGGTTTTTTGTTCCTCATTAACTCAAAAAATACTGTTCCGATTGAATTCAAACATGGTAATTAGTTGTATAATGCCAACGCAAAAATGTTCGCAAAATTTGGTGAGGATAGCATTCGTAGAAAATTTTTAATAAATCATTGAAAAAAAAAAAAAAACTCTATATATCAGTAACTATTCGTTTGAAAATGCTGAAATTTTGCAAGAGCCTTCATAACCTAACTCTACTGCCAAGTTACAAGTTTTAATACGATCGGTTAAATATTGTTGGAGATTCGAGCATTCTTGTGTGAGTTCAGTAGATGGGTTACCGTTGCCTCGATAACTTTCGAACGAAAGGTGATAGGGACTTGCAATTTTCAGGGTAGGTTGCGTATTCGAAAGGGAGAGTTGAGTTCGTTTTTGGGCATAATCGGTTTAACGGTTTCCGAGTTATATCCACCTGGAATATTATTTCCTTGATAACTAAAAAATAAATATTCGATCGAATTGGTGCTTGGTAACTAGTAGTTGAAAATCAACATAAAGACGTGTTTAAAATTTTGTAAGAACCGTACCCCTAGTAAATTTGAAAAAAATGACGAAAAAAAAAATTTAAGAACCGCGCCCCTAGAAAATTAAAAAATAATCACGAAAAAAAAATTGGTTCAAGCACTGACGTGAAGTCAGAAGCTTTTGCGCGTATGTTCTATTGTCCATTCTTCTGTATTGGACACCCTTAATCGAATTTACCGTGGTAAATTATGTTGTCCATTCTTCTGTATTGGACACTTAATTCGAATTTACCATGGTAAATTCGAATCAAGAGTGTCCAATACAGGAGAATGGACAACATAATTTACCATGGTAAATTCGATTAAGGGTGTCCGATACAGAAGAATGGACAATAGAACATACGCGCAAAAGCTTCTGACTTCACGTCAGTGCTTGAACCAATTTTCTTTACAAGATAATAAATACAAGATTTGAGCTAGATTTTTGTGTAGGACGCGATATACCTAGATGTGGCATAACCATATCCTATAATTTTTTTATGTGAATCAGATTGACAATCAATTGTGTTCGGTGATAATATATTTAGGAAACATTCTATTGAATTAATTAAACCATTAACCACAGCAAAATCTCTATCCGAGATATGAATTGAACAATAAAAACTAAGATTTATAGACCAGGAGTTACCATTTCAAAGTTCATATTTCGATTATCCAAAAATATGAAAGCTTCCTTGATTGATTAGAATCAAAAATCTCCTAATACTCTGTAATACGATGAAAAACAATTAGCTAAACTATAGATAAAAGAATTATACGAATGTAATAACAATACTTTGGGATTTTAATTCGATTTTGAGTAAAATAAACAGGATAAGTAGTATCCATATATGGATATCAAGCTTTAAATCTCATATGAAGGGGTCGATTGAATGCGATAAGAAATTTGAAATCAGAACATTGACAAGATATACTGATTATGAATGTATGTTGTCTATGATGAAGACAAGGCCAAAGGTCAATGGAGTCATAATTTCAATGGATATGAATCATTTTTCTTAATATCAACATAGCTAACGGAATGAATAGCAGATCTGTATTAGGAAAAAATACTGGTTCAAGCCCTGTGGAAAGGAGCTTTCTGGCGCTCTCGTTCAAACAGACAAATTATATCTCCGAATGTATTGGTTTCTCAGAGTTGAGAATTATATCATGTCAATTTCAGATAGATCGAGGGATCGGTTTCGGAAATATTCATAAAAAAAGGTTTCTACTAAAATCGGCCATAACTCCGAAACCGCTTGATGGATTCCACCCGTTAACGAACTCGTCCGAGATATTTACGCTCCAAACCTATCCTGCAAATTTCAATCCTCTAACTACTTTCGTTCGAGAGTTATCGTGTTAACGGACGGCCGGACAGAATGGATTTCGAGCACGGATTCTTGATCAGTGAGTCGAACCAAATCGTTCGAGACCATTTTCAGCCAAAAATTCGAAAATTACAGACATTTGGGCAAACTGATAAGCACTCTGTTCCGAGGAACTAGAGCGCCAAAAAGTGATAATTAATATAGGTAATTATCGAAGTATAAGCTGGTTGTAGAGCTAGATTGCAGTAATACGATTTATTAAATCCTTTGTTAAGACCTATGATTATTTATAATGGCGTAATACTCATGCACATAATGGAATTGATACAAATGACCACTTGTAAGAGATAAGATATTATTACGCATCTCTGATTAATTTCAGATTTGAAAATTAGTTCATTTGAGTCTCTGATTGAGGTGTACATTGTGCCTACAGAAAAACAGCTGATGCTACACCAGAAACCAGAAGAGGTGTTGGCATAGACAAGAGATGGGTGTTGGTTTACAATTTCATTACTCATTTTATGTTTAATTTCCAATAAAATTATACGTATGTGTATCTGAAGAAAACGTTAAAAAAATAATATAATTATTAACGATTAAAGATGGCTTGGACAACGTACCAACTATCCCTGGCCCTTCTAATGGTAATTACAGGCAGTATTAACACCCTGAGCACAAAGTAAGTTGTACCATTAAGGAAATCATTTTTTTAATTTAAGTTTCTAGATGGGCCGATGATATTGAATCTCAGGGTAGAGATGGGAAAGTCAGAAAATTTAACCACCCATTCTTTCAAGCATCCTGTATGTTTTTGGGAGAATTCCTATGCCTTATTGTCTTCAAAGCATTGTATTTTTACTACAAAAGGAAAGGGGTGTGTTTATTTTACGATATTTGAGATTTTTTGAATACTTATATCATAATTGTTCCAGGATGGATCTGAAAATGTTATGGAGCTGACAAAGGGAAACAGGGATTTTAACCCCTTGAACTTATTCATTCCAGCAATGTGCGATATGACGGGGACCTCCATCATGTATATTGGTCTGAATCTGACGTATGCCTCCAGTTTTCAAATGTTCAGAGGTGGGTTTATATCCTAAACTATAATCCAAGCACTGGGGGTGTGCATTATTCATCTTTTTTTTTGCTTTAGGATCCGTAATAATTTTCGTGGGAATCCTCAGCGTGGGGTTCCTGCAGCGCACGCTCAAGATGAGGGAGTGGAGCGGTATAGGATTTGTAATCATAGGACTGGCGATCGTAGGCGCCTCTGACTTCCTCTTCAAGAACAATTCAGGCGAAACTCACGATAGAAATGATGTTATCACAGGAGATTTGCTGATTGTAATCGCGCAGGTCATCACGGCCGTTCAAATGGTTGTAGAGGAGAAATTTGTGGCCGGACTCGATATCCCATCCTTGCAGGCGGTTGGTTGGGAAGGTGAACATTCTTTCTATTATATAACAAGTTCCCATTTCTGCACACTTGTACTAGGGTGCTTTCATTTCGACATGTATCTGTATTTCTCGAATTTTTAACCGATATAATGAATGATAGAGAGGCGCACTTGAACCTTTCTACAATATTTCAATGCAGAGATTGAATGATATACAGGGTGTACAGATTTAACGTTATTATATTTCAGGAGGTGATTTTATAGTTCAAAATATGAAGAAAACTTCATATCAACTTTGGTCCTCAATTGCACCCTAGGGGCACTAGAGAGTAGAGACCCTTCAACATGACCTCCTAAAATCCTTAATTTTACGATAACGTTATCAAAATGTGGCAGATTCAAATGAATTTTCGTACAAGGAGGTTTTTGGATGAACCAAATCCTTTGGTAATAAAAACAAACGTCTTATTCTCACCAGTGGCGGAGGTAATTGGGGAGGTTTTCATGAAATAACTTCAAATTTTTGAGCAGACGATCTTATTGATATTTTAATCAAAGAAATAGATTCCTCAAACATTTTTGAAGAAAAAAGGTACCCTTCGTTGAAAGCGTTACAGAGCATCACTCTTGAGAAAAAAATTATTTTATTTTGAGAGGGTACGGTGAGTCCTCGGGCTAAAGGGTTTGCACCTTTTGCAGGAGGTACGTATAAAATCATTTATTACCAGATGATTAAGTTCATGCAAAAACCTCCTTGTACTAACTTTCATTTTAATCTGCCAAATTTTGACTTAAGTTATTGCACAATTATGGGTTTTAGGAGGTCATGTTGGAGGGGCTCTTACACCACTGGGGTGCATTTTAGGACCTTAGTTTAAATTTTTACTTCATATTTTGACATCTAGAATCACCTCCTGAAATATATTAACGTTCAATCCGGGACACTGTATGTTTTTTTAAATTATATTTAACTTCTTCACTCAAACTGACCCATTTTTATTGACTTTACTCCCTTTGTAATTTTCTTTTTCTTATTGCAGGTTTGTTTGGGCTGATTACTTTGAGCATCTTGCAAGTTCCCCTGTACTTCATCCACGCAAATCCTCCCTTCACAGAAAAAATCGGCGGATCTGTTGAAGACGCCTTAGACGCTTTCGTTCAAATCTGGCACAGCTGGCAACTTTTCATCGCTATTTTAGGTGACCCAAGTCGACGATATTTATCTCATTAATTTTTTTAACAATTCAAATACATGATTCTAATAGATTCGAATAATTCTAGATAAGGAATAGGAGTATAGACTTTTTTTTTTACAGGTACTATATTTTCCATTGCCTTCTTCAACTTTGCTGGTATCAGCGTCACCAAAGAATTGTCCGCTACGACACGTATGGTGCTTGATAGTGTTCGTACCCTTGTTATTTGGATCGTCAGTTTGATGACTCTGCAGCAAGATTTCCAATGGTTACAGGTTTGTTCCATGTTTTTGCCTCATTATCATTTCATCTAAATGTCAGTGTTTTACAAACTTATAGCCAAAAAATGGTCTCAAACGATGAAACTGCATTTACTGATGTAGAATTTTGGGTCAAACTTAATTCTCACAAGTAATATGTATAAGTACCTGGATTTTGGAGGGGAGTATTTGAAGCTTTAATGGGAATAGGATTTTGTGAATTGACCTATCGGGTCTTGAAAAATGATTATGATAGACAACAGTAGGCGGTATAAAGCGATGATACTGCCTTATTTGTTTAAACAATTATCGCAGCAGATATAGAAATATCTCATAAATCTAAGTGTACAAAGAAGGTTGTGGTCCAACTTCTCATTTCCTCATCCAGTTTTTTATGTGATTTCTGGATGCAGAATTAACGGTACCAACACCCAGGTGGTTTCAATGGTTGATCACCCTGTTGATAAGAAAAATTTTCTGCAGGAGTTTCTTTCATTTTAGTTCATAACCCCTCAGATTTGTATTTTGACTAAGGTGAAATATATCTCTCAGATTGCAAGCATAGTGACCATTTAGTAGCTTTTTCAGCCTTTACCTGTTAAGTGGGTGGTTTAATTCTTGTGGTAAGCCGGATATTCTTCTTTGCACTCTTTCTATCAACTCTATCGGCCGTATTCACAAAGCATTGTTAAGTGTTTGAATCTCCGTTAAGTCCTAACTGAGGTCCTCAGTTAAGGATAAATATGAATCGCAACCTCAGTTAACTTATTTAACGATGGTGAAACAGGCCTGAAACCCCTTATTGTCCCTTATTATCCCCAGTTTATACTTAACTGAGAACCTCAGTTAGGACTTAACAGAGATTGAAAGCTTTGTGAATACGGCGGAATCCCGCCGTATTCACAAAGCTTTCAATCTCTGTTAAGTCCTAACTGAGGTCCTCAGTTAAGCATAAATAAGACTCGCAACTTCAGTTAACGTGAAAATTAAAGTGAAACAAGTCTGTTTCACCACCGTTAAATACTTTAATTGTGGTTGCGATGCAGATTTATCCTTAACTGAGGACCTCAGTTAGGACTTAACGGAGATTGAAACACTTAACAATGCTTTGTGAATACGGCGGATTGAATGCTTTGTGAATACGGCGGTATATCTTTGACGTATTATGGATTTCAGATAGTTTGGTGTGTAAGATAGTTACTATCGAAATAAACATTATTATTATTCAAGTTTTGGTCTTACATACGATTTGTATAGTTTCAATTTACTGAAATTACACAATAAGGTGTATAAAATTCTACAATAGCCTTCCAATACAATTAAAACTACTAAGGTTTCAAAACAGTCTCAAGAAACAATTTAAGAAATATTCGGTTCAACTGGAACCTTATTGTTCGAATGTTTTTTTTTGTTTCAAGAGGGGTTCTGAGATGAATTAATTTTTTGATTCCATTTTATCATAATATATTTGTTATGAACTTATTTCGAAACACAGAGATATTATTATTATATAAAAGAACTGACGTGGAGTTGATTCAAACAATATTTTTCAATGGAAATGTTTTCGCAGCTGCTGGGATTCATAGGTCTCCTGATTGGAATGGGACTGTATAACAACATTCCTGTAGGCGGTTTAGGGAACAAGGTGGGAAACCTGATCAACAGGCTCAGATATGGTAACGTGCCAGAAGAAACAATTCAGAACCACACGGCTGACGAGAGGGAACACCCATGACCGCCGGATCTCCATTAAAACTGTGATCATATCAATTCTTCTTGAGGTTCCAATCAATTCTTGTATATTGAGATTTTCGATTTTATTATTTACCCTTCTTTTTTATCGATTTTGCCACTTAATTTTGTGATTGACCTTGTATTTTATGTAAATATAAACGAGTACGAAGATATTTTGAGAAGTTCGAGACTGTAGGACAATGTATAAACGAATTATATGAAATTATATTATAGTCATTTATGTGAATGATTTATTTTTCCAACAAAAATAAATGTATTTCACACATTGAATTTTACATCTAAATAACTAATCACAAGTAGTAGCAAAAATTTGGGAGTACTGGAACAAATTTTTTATAAATCTCGTTCAATTTTCATTCTTCGGATGACACCACTACCTTAAAACAAGAACATTAAGAACAATATAGATCCGATCGAGTATAAATCTAGAACTTGACCGTAAATTTAGGTTTTGTAGGCTCCCATTTTGTCATAATAGGTACGCATATTTAAGATTATGTTCTGGTTTTATTAATTCTGAAAATCGCTAGAATTTTAACATAGATAGCCATGAAAAGGGTAAATAGTGCGCATGCGTGTCCCACGCACACCGATTGGTAAAGCGTCGAAATTTAAGACTATTGGTTTAAAATATAGCGAATTCTGGAAGACATGTTGAATTTTTGAGAAAATGCTGGGATTAGAACAGATTTTTCGCAATTAATTGCGATTATTATCCAACATGCTAATTGAAAAGTGATTATAATAGTAAGTGAATCATTTTAGCAATAAATTTCACGACAATTATTCCATTTGTTATCGAAAACGAACTTAATGAAATTTTTCAGCTGTAGGAGTAGTTTGAAACTAATATTTTTCACGTTTTCTCTCAAGAAATGGTGATTTTAGTTGTGAAAAACATGGAATTTGCTCCTGAAAGAATACATTTATTGACGAAATAAAATTAAAATGAATTTCGATTCGAAATGAACAAGTTCATTATAGGGTAAGTTCAACAACAGATTTGTTAATTTTACAAGAACTTTTGTTGTTTATCAATCTTTTCCCTTTCTCATAGTTACGTTCAACACTTCAAACATTGTTCCAAACAGAGAGAGTTTAGTAATCCTGCAAAAAATGACCTTGAGTACAGAACGATGTAAGTACCCTTCTGTTAAATATAATTTTTCACTAGCTTGCTAAAACGTTCAATAATTTCGGTGTATGAATATCAAAATAATCAAATTGTATGCTATTCATGTTTTAAAACGCATTAAAAGTTTATTCCTTTGTTTTCATGTAAAATTGAATGTCAAAAGTATAAAATGAAAATTTAAATGAATCATAACAGCTGAAGTGTTAGCAATGTCTTCATTTATTTGTTAATTGAATCATTCTCGGAAATACTACTAGATTTGCTTTCAGAATTTCGATATTCTTACGAAAAAAAAGTCGAAATACCTAAACAGTTTATCCAATATCCATATTTCGCAATTCTTTATATTGAATTGATATTCTGCTCTATGCTCTATTGTTCTGTGCTTTCCAATCGCTTTAATTCAAATCAAATCAAACCTAAGTGGCCTATGATAAGTGTGCGCAGTGCGCCTGCGCGAGTCGCACACGCTGATTCGCCATCCCGTCTCTGAAGCAGATTTGTTGTCGAGATTAAAAACAATTGCTTTCAAATATCGCGAAAATTGGAAGACATGTTGTATTTTAGTGAAAATTCAGGAATGAGAAGCGATTTTCCGTACTTATTTTCCCATATTCTCAAGCAAGTGAGTAAAAAAATAAATATGTACAATCATTCTTTGCAATAAATGTTAGATAAATATTCAATGATGAATGAAAAACCATTAGAATTAAAATATTCAGCACTGAGAGTGTATTGAAACTAATATTTTTACGTTTTCTTGTAGGAAATGGTGATCAGTTGTAGAAATATGGAATTTGCGCCGGAAGAATCAAATGTGTTGACCGAAGAATATTCAAATTTTAGGAAACGAAAATGAAGAAGGCTGTTGTGGAATCGTCCAGCGAAGATTCTCCATTACATGACGACGTAAGTGCAATTTTCATTTATATTTGGGTCCTCAACTGGATAAGCTTCTCAACCATCTGCAATTTAAAAGCGTTAATTATAAAAAGAAGCTAGTAGAAAATGAAATATTATGGTTATAAAAAACATTTCATTCATTATACCGATAATAGAGTGATTGGGTGGTAATTTTTGATTCATTGTTTCGCTGTATTGGACTTCGGTATGGTGATGTTTATCCCATATTTCCATTCGAGAGGAAAATAATGGTGATTTAGACATTAATCATATATTTGTGATAGGTGTGATTTATTTTGCGTAAGATCTCTTTTGTGATGTTTTCATGTCCTGGTGTAGTGCTCTTTCCTTTATGTAACATTTCATAAGTACATTTCTTTGCTTTACCATTTATCTCCTACCTATATTTTAATGTACATTACTTTAGATCATAACGAAATGTGAAATTAATTGTCTTCTCGGTAAAATGAAAGTTAATTCATTTTTATTCCCATGGCAAATTTCATAAAGTTGTTTTCTCACCTTTCATACGTCGTGGATGAATCCTGTTAAATGAAACCAGTCCTCACTAGGAAAATCCTTCCTGATTCTTTCAGCCGTTTGAACATGGACGATGTTTGGTATGACCCTCCTAGGTCTTCTCCAAAGAGACCCCTCAAAAGCTCCTAGGAGCTTGTGCGAGTTACGAGAGTCTGTTGTGTTCTGTGTAGGCTTTGTTACTGTATCCTTACGCCAGCTCAGGCGCAGCTCTAATAATTTGATTATCTCTAACATATGTAATGTTTCGCAGGCAGTCAGTAATACAGGAGTGTGGAACTATAGGTGTAATATGTGTTGCCTGCCAACCGAGATGTCTAGGGGAAAACGGGAATTTCAAAATGAGTCAGATTAATTGCATCAGATGCCGCCACATAGAGTGGAAGATATGTTCGGTAAGTAATTATTTTAAAATGGATAGATTTAATCATAATTCAACTAATCTATCTCACAACTACGATAATAAATGCATAATATATACTAGAGAGTTGCAATGAAGTCACTTTTTATGTGTGCTAGGGCATTCTATAATATTTCCGCTCAAAAATAAGGAATCCCACAGCTGGAAGTTTCCTTCTCCGAGTAAACAGAATCACTGTGGTCTTGTTCGGGTTTATGCTCGGCCCCTCGGAAAAGCACCACTGCTGGATAATTCTAAGGCCCTCCTGTAGTAAATTACACAAGGTGCCCTCGAATTTGCCTCTGGCCTTTAGGACTATGTCATCGGCTGTTAACCTGTGGAGGAGCTCGTCCACTACTAGGCTCCACAGAAGAGGAGACGTGGTCTCATTGCCCACCTGTGTGTCTGCTAACCTCGTCGATAACAGCTCATACAACCATTTTATAATGGTTTTATTCACCCCTCGCCTTCAGTCAGCTGATACAGAGCAGTCTCAGTTTTGTGAAGTGGAATGCTCTCCAGATTCTCCGTTCTTATGTGGCTGCCTTCTCCATCGTTTTTAGTAGAAACGATGTCAGACAAATGGGTGTTAAAGATCGGGGATCAGTCCCGTCCTTCTTCCCTATTTTTGCACGTATGATCTGGGGAACATCGCGTTATCATTTTGCCCAAATGTCTGTAACTATCCAATTTTTTTTACGAAAATGATCTCAAACGATTTGGTTTGACTCCCCAAATGAAGAATTCCATGTCAAATTTGATTCTGTCCAGCCGGCCGTCCGGCCGTTGCCATGATAACGGAAAGAGCTAGCGACTTGAAGATTTCAGGTTAGGTTGTGCATCTGAATGCGACATTTGACATTGTTTAATGTTTATGAGCATAATCGGTCAAAAGGTTTTATAGTTATAGCCATCTGAAAATTGGTTGTTTTTTGTTCCTCATTAACTCGCAAAATACAAAACCGATTGAATTCAAACATGGGTATTAGTTGTAGAATGCCAACGCGAAAATTCTTGCAAAATTTCGTGAGGATAGTATTTGTAGAAAATTTTTAAGAAATCATTTAAAATTGAAAAAAAAAATCTATATATTAGTAACTATTCGTCTGAAATTACTGAAATTTTGCAAGAGCCTTTAGAACCTAACTATACTGCCAAGTTTCAAGTTTAAACACGATCGGTTAAATATTGTTGGAGATTCGAGCATTCTTGTGTGAGTTCAGTAGATGGGTGACCGTTGCCTCAATAACTTTCGAACGAAAGGAGATAGGGACTTGCAATTTTCAGAGTGGGTTGCGTATCCGAATGGGAGAGTTAAGTACGTTTTTGGGCATAATCGGTCTAACGGTTTCCGAATTATACCCACCTGGAATATTATTTCCTCGATAACTCAAAAAATAAAGATTTGATCGAATTGAAGCTCGGTAACTAGTAGTAGAAGATCAACATAAAGACGTGTTTGAAATTTTGTAAGAACTGTACCCCTAGAAAATAAAAAAAAAATTAACGGAAAAAAAAATTTTGTAAGGACCGTACCTACCCCTAGAAAATTTGAAAAAAATTACAAAGAAAGAAATTGGTGCAAGCATTTACCATGTTAAATTCGATGAAGGGTGTCCAATGCAGGAGAATGGACAATAGAACATACGCGCAAAAGCTTCGGACTTCACGTCAGTGCTTGTTGGTATGAAGGTTACTTTTGCCCTTCTCCATTTACTTGGCCCAGCTATTAATATACAGTCGTCTCTCGATAACTTGAAACTCTAGGGACCAGCAAAAAATTTCAAATTATCAAGAGTTCAAAATAATAAGGGTTCAAATAATCAAGAGGGTGTTCTGATGAAATTCAAGAGTTCGATCAAAATTAGTGATTTATGTATTATTTCAAATATGCCCACCCTCCGCAGCTTAAATCACAAGTTTTTTTTCACTTGTGCGAATACACTTGTTTTTTCTTGAAATCATTTTAATAACTTTTGAACTTTAAATGTGAACTGGAATGAGAATTGCGAACTGCATTTATGTAAACAAAGGACAGGTCTGAGCATGGTACAAAATTTAAATTATAGAGGGTGGGGTAGCCCGGACTTCAAATTATTGAATGTTGGTGGGCAAGATACCATTCCTTCAACTTCAAATTACCGAGGGGACCAATTAATATTGATTTTTTTTTTTCAATTTAGAATTACAGTTAATTCTTTCTGCAGTTTATGGGTCAATGCGGATTCCATTATGATTGAGATCAAGGATAGTCAGTGTTTTAGGATCGATGCTTCAGTAAATATGAACATCTTCAGTTGAAATGGTGAAACACGCCGAATGAAACGATGGAAAGGAATATTAAATGACACCACACAGGTAACGAAGTTGTATTAATGTAAATAAAAATATCAACGCTATGAGGCGCATCCGATATATTTTTTATAGTTGATAAATTGAAATGAATTAATGGATCAAAGTGGAATTCAAACCTAAAATAATCATTCCCATGTCTCCAAGGCCCAGAACGACTTGACGATCTTTCAGCCAACAGTTCAAGTGTATACAATTTTACAATCGGTTTTTTATATGGCGGATGCGCTGGGTCATCATATCGACATCAGAAAAAATCGATTATTTAGTAAGTTCATTTCGTATTTATGGCATTATTATGTCCAGAGTAGCACGAAGATTGATATGATATGTTTGATCCTCAATATTTATTAATTATTCATTCAAACATTGATTACCAAGCTCCTCCGAAACGTTTCTCGCCTGAATCATGGCGAAGTTTGAATCGCTACTCAAGTAACTCAAATATTCAGTTAGAGATAGCGACTTGCAATTTTGAGTGCAGATTGCGCATCCGAATGCGAAGGTCAAGTTCGTTTCCGGGACAAATCGGCCAAACGGTTTGGAAGTTATACCCATCTGAAATTTTGACGGCTTAGAGGTACATACAGTATTTCGTGAGGCGTGATTAGACTAAATAACATGCGCGCAAAAGCTTCTGATTTCACGACGGTGTTTTTAAGAATTTTCATCCTGAAGAAGCCAACTAGCAGAAACACGTGTCGGCAGGTACAATCAGAATTATTTTTAATCTGCTCCTTTTGCGGAATTACCCGTTAAACCTTTCCACTTATATATATTACTCCGCATGATCCATATTTCTATAATAATTGTTCTTAGAATTCTGCATATATTTCCTGCCATCTATCGGTATTAAAGCGAAGTTATTTCTAGTTCATGGTATTGTCACCAGCTGTCTCTAAAGGCCAATATATAGATTTCAAGTAATTCTATTCCAGAATATTTCAAGGAATATAACAATATTATTCTTCACATAATGAAAATACATGAACAATTGAACAACTTTCAAATATTTGAAAATATACATAAATGTATGCTTAAATTGAACAATTTATTTAAATCATTGCAATTTAAGTTTTCTCAAGTGTGCAATGACTATCGCCTGATGTAAATGAGTGTTTAAGAAAAGTGTAGTTTAATTATTTCTGCAGGTTGTTGATGTTGATTCCATTATGAAGAACACAACAAGTGCTCTGTATTTAATCCTTGAATAAACAAGAACATTTTCTGTATTAAAATGGTGAAACAAGCTCAATGGTCACGAAAGAATGGAATATGGAATAAAATCACAGAGGTAAAGGAAGTTTTTATTTGCTTTAAATTAATAATATTAAAATCTTAAGTTCGTTGTGTTAATCATAATAATGAAAAGGAAAATATCAACTTTGTGAAGCGCATCCACCAAATTTTAATTAAATGAAGAAAAGAGTTGAATCAGTTGATGAAATTGGAATCAAAAGCTAAAATATCTATTCCCTTGTTTTCAAGGTCCAGAATAAATCGACTATTTTTCAGCAAATACTCCTGGTCTCTACAATTTCAAAATCGATTTTTTAATGGCGGATGCATTAGATTATCATATCGATAACAGAAATATTCTATTATTTCGTTGGTTTATTCCGTATTTATTTATGTGCAGCGTAGCGAGAAGTTAGATGGGATATGGTTTTTCCTTAATATTCATTAATTTGTCTTTCAATAAGAATACGTGACCTCCTCGTCAATTGTTTCAATTGTATGGTGACTGTTTCTAGCCTGAATCATGGTGAAGTACTTCAGCCCCAAAATTCCCCCTCCCAGGCTGCGCCAATGGTTGATGTTTAAATTGAAAATACTGCTTTAGTAGAAGCTTAGGGGTCTCCTTGGAAGTCCTAGTAAGGTCAGTATAACCATTGTATAATGATATCAATTTGCATAATATCCAAAGGAATGAGGATTTGGCAGCTGATCTTGGTACATTTAACATTTTCGATAGCTAAATATACCTCTGATAAGAAGAATTAATTTGACATTAACAACACAATATACATCAAGTTGGCTGTCAGAGACAGTGTATTCAGCCCTTCGTTCAATAAAGGAGGTGTGTCGAATTTTTTTAGGAGCAACGTTGAAGGAAAATTCACGTTATCAATGGAACATTTGATAATTATCGTAATAATATTTGTAAGGGACTATAATAAGTTCTCAGGAGAGTACAAACGTATTTTTCCCTCGTTATCTTTCATTTCTCAATTTGTTGGGAAATTTCCTGTACCTCCTGATAGAATCCAAAAACCTCCTCGGCTATAGGGCTGAATGCAGTCCTGTGCGGTTGAATCTTTAGTTGCCTGCACCATCTAAAGTGAGGATAAAAAATATTCCAGTTAACCTTTCCTCATTGTCAATGAATTTTTCGAAATATATCGGACTGGGCTCAAATTTAGCACATCGTTTGAGTTGGTTGGTCGTATTTTCTCTTTCAAATTTCATTAAATTCTGTTCAGCTCGGGAGATGTGGGGGTTTAAAGAAATCGACAAATTTCAAAGACTTTTCGATTCCAGACATACTGGATTGATGTAATTAATAATACATATTCAAAAGTTTTGACCTAAGCCTGTTTGATTAAATGAAAAAAAAGATCGACTCATCGGAAGATCAATACCATCCTTTTAACACTTCTGAATTTCAACCCTACTACTCATATGTGATATACAGCCGTATTTTTTTTTAACGTAGCTCTCATCTTTTTATTTTTGGTAACGTATGTAATGTTTCGCAGGCAACCAGTAATACAGGAGTGTGGAACTATATGTGTAATATGTGTTGCCTGCCAACAGAGGCGGTCTACCTCAGCGACATCTAATACTACTGTAATACCGACTACGATATTAAATGCATTATAAATACTAAAGAGTTGCATATTGGAATCACTCTTTATGTGAACTAAGGCAGTTTGAATAAATGAAAAAAATTAGAAGGTTATCCCCTTGTTATTTTTGGTCCAAATTTTTGAAAGTTCTTGGAATTACTTCCAATTTTGCACACCAGAAGAACAATATCATCTCATTATTTCTCCTGAATTTCAACCCAATCTGACCATTTTTTTCTGACCCAAAGCAGTTTGAAGTTATGAACAAAACTTATAATGTTATCCCCTTCGTTATTTTTCGAACAAGTTCTCGGAATGATTCGCAATTTGGCAGACCGGAAGATCAATACTATCCTATTAACTATTCTGAATTTCAACCCTATCTTACTTTTCAGATGTGACGAACAGCCGTATTTTAATCACTTTATCATTTCGTCATTTCTTTCCTTGTCCCCCTGACTGTCATTTCTCTGCCCCACCCCCTGGCTTTCATTTCTCTGCCACCCCGACCTTCGTTTCTCTGCCCTCCGATCTTCGTTTCTCTGCTCCCCTCACCTTCGTTTCTCCGCCCCTCTATCTTACTTTCCTTGCCCCCTGACTGTCGTTTCTCCCCGACCTTCAATTATCTGCCCCCTCCGACCTTCAATTAAGGTCATTCCATTTCATTAATGATGGGTTTCAAAGCCTCAATTAGCTTGATAATATTAAATTCGATGGTTTCCTTAAAAATAAACTGGGAATTACACTGAAGAACAGTCAAAATTTCGTGTATTTGCTATAATAATAATGCTAATCATGTTTGAAAAACCAATTTTTGTTTTGAATAGATCAACTCTGACATAATTTTAATATTTTCAGAAATTTTTTCACCATTTTTAATGAAAAATGCGCGGTATCATTATACTTTTTCGCGTAATTACCGAACGGCCCTCTTAATTTCGGAGAAATAATTATGACCCAATAAACTTTTTCGCCATCTCGCTGAAACATACAATATTTTCGGAGTATAAATAACAAAATGATCAAATTTTGAGCTATTTTACGCAATAGGGGCTCATTTAATATATATTCCTTTGTTTCTATGAAAAAATAAGTTTCAAAAGTGTAGAAGGAAAAATTTATATACATAATAATTACATTATTCATGTTTTGCAAACTTATAAGCGATTTTCAGTTTGTATGAACAAAATATCTGCAGTATTAGCAATGTCTTCATTTATTTGTTAATTTAATCAAGCATTCTCGAAAATTCTTCTTAGAATTTCGATATTTCATTCAAATTCGACGGAGAACACGAGTGAAATAAATATTTCATTCATATTCCGCAATTTTTACATTGAGGTAATATTCTGCTCTATGGCATTAATTCAATTAAACTCTCTGATTCAAACCAAAGTCGGCTATGATAAGTGTGCGAAGTGCGCCTGCGCGAGCCGCACACGCTGATTCGTCATCCCGTCTCTGAAGCTGATTAGGAGTCGAGAATAAAAACAATTGCTTTCAAATATCGCGTAAACTGGAAGACATCTTGTATTTTAACGAAAATTCAGGAATGAAATGAGATTTTTTGTAATTATTTGCGTATATTCTCAAGTAAGTGAGTTAATAAATGAATATAATCATTTTGTGCAAAGAATGTTTGATAAATAGTATAAACAGGTTCAATGATGAATGAAAAACCACTAGAATTAAATTATTCAGCTCTGAGAGTCTATTGAAACTAATATTTTTTACGTTTTCTTGCAGAATATGGTGAGCAATTGTATAGAAAATATGGAATTTGCGAAGAACTAAATTAAATTCAAAGTATTCAAAATATGTTTACTATGGGGTAAGTTTATCTACATATTTTATTAATTCTTAAAGAACTATGGTATTCAACAATATTTCTTCATTATAATTGTGTCGAATTCAATATTTTGAATATCGTAAAGCACACCTGAATTATCTCAAAACTCAAACAGTGACAATCTTCCAAAAATATTTAGTATATGAAGATTTAGGTAGTTTTATAAATATTTGAGCTATACTTATAAAGATTTGTTTTCATGATGAAATAACTTTCAAAAGTGCGGAAGGTGAATTATAATAATGATAATGATACTTTAAGAGTGAATTGAAACTTATATTTTTCTATATTTTCTCCTAGGAAATGGTGACCAATTGTAGACATATGGAATTTGCTCCAGTAGGATCAAATGTGTTGACCACTACATGACAATGTAAGTGTAATTTTCATATTTGAGCCCTCAACTCAATGAACTTCTCAACCATCTGCAATAATAGTGACCATTATCAACAAAAATTCGAGGTGAAAATGAATTAATATTATGGTTATAAAAATCTTTCATTCGTAGCTGTTGGTTGTTAATGATATTTTTCACATTATCTTGAAAGAAATATTGGTAGATTGTGAATGTAAAGTATGGAATCTGCAACAATTCAAATACTACATTGATAAAAAAGTTTCCGGACTAGCGCATCAAATGCGAAAACAATTACGACACTCGAAAGCGCTATCCTTTAGATGGTTATTTATAAAAATTTAATGATAATCGAAGCACGCGTTCAGAAGTTATATCTGTTTGTGTCGAGCAAGAATTTCATGTGTTAATGAAAGTGAGGGAGATAGCTGAGATCACAAAGTCATCCTATGGCAGTGTGCTTACTATTTCATATGACAATTTGGGTATGAGAAAGTTGAACGCAAAGTGGGGGCCACGTGATCAAAAACAACAAAGATTCGACATTCTATAAACATGGCATTGAAAAATTCTAGAAACGTTAGACCGATTGTATCGCCTTAGATGGAAATTATGTCGATAAACAAAAAGGAATCTTGTGAAAATATTGTGTATTTCTTACTTAGTCTGGAAACTTTTGAATCCATGCTTAACTACAATTTCAATATTTCTTTTAGAAAACTTTCCTCTTGTTCTATAATGTAAATTGGACACCAATATTTGTGCCTTTTTCCTATACAATAAGGAATACAATATTATTTTGAATTGAATTGGTATACAGTGTATTTACCGGCTTAGTGAAACGGAGACCCTATATACAGGGTGTTTCCCGAGTCCATTCTGAGAAAAATACTTTACATGAACAAATTTCCTAAAGCTCCTAAAGTTTTAAGCAAAAATTCTTTATTTGAAACAAAGTAGGTATTTTCGAGCGAAAGACATCCTCTGTTGTGCAAAATCATCATTGCGAAGGGAAAAGTGATACACCACTGTTAAAATTTATTTTTTCAAATCCTAATTCTTTTCTATCAAATCTGGTTTCCTGATTTTTGTTGGGTTTGAGGTAGTGTTTGGCATAAACAAATTCTTTCATTCCACATGAATTTAACACTTTAACTTTACACAAAAATTATCTAAATGCATGTCTAGAGTCATACAAAAAATATCATAAAAAATACTTTTTTCCAATCTTTGGCACTCTTCAGTCTATAAATCAAGACCTTTGGGATATTTGTTCATATGAAGTTTTTTGTATTCAAAATCTACCCAAGAATATCTTACATAATTATTAGCACGAATTGAACAATAAAAGAGTTTTATTAGATGTAGAAAATAATGATACCTAATTACTAAAGTATTTTCTATGCAATCTTTCTATAATATTAATGTGTATAATTTTAATCAGTTAATTATTGCATATCATTTAAAAGAGGTTCTACCTTATTCTAGAAATAGGAAAAAATGCAATTTACCTCAGCTTCGGTCACCATTCTAACAGTCCCGGAATATACTTGTCTATCAAAGATTCATAGTAGGGCCACAACTTCTCGATATCCGGCACCTCAGCGCTCTTCGTATATAGATCGTATGTACTGCAAAGAAGGAAAATATTTAACATTTACGTCCCCAAATGCAAGAAAGTGTTTTTACTTGAAAATAAGCACCCATTCCTTGGTTTTCTCGTCTTCTTCCTTCGTCAGGTGTTGGTAGTCCCCGCTGGAGTGCCACGGGTAAAAACTGTGATATTTAATTATGCTCAAGGCTTGCTCGGGCAAAGTACTCTTGTTGTGGACCAACACCCTGTACAGATATTCGTCATGGCCCCATGACAATGTCAGTTTGTCCAAGCCGCAATTCGGTTCGTACATCCCATACTTTGTGCTGCGATTTAATAAAATAATATTTCGTTAATTTGTCACTACAATACTTCTTAGCTTCTTTATGTCGTGAAAAGGTGATAGTATCTATAACTCACTTTTGAAAATGATTTTAAAGACTTCCAAGTAAATATTTAACATCTCTCGAATTAAGTGTGAAAGATAAATCGGCTTTATTATTGATTATGAATCAAATATGGCTATCGACCTCAGTCTTCCAGTCGGTAACATGAATTTCTATTTTACAAAAATTTACTATTAACTTTAAAAGATGTTATTCCAAGGACATTAAGTATTCAAATAGTGGTAGTGCTGATAATTTCGCTTTCATTTCTCCATGATAATGGCGTATCAGTGGATCCACAATATTTCCGTTGTTCCGATTTGAGAAGAAATTTTTATCCAGTTTTTTTGTTATCTCCAATATTGGTTCTATATCCGTAGTGTCACATAAAACTTGATTTGTAGGATTATAATAATTAATTTTTTTAGTTCATAGATATTTTTCAGAGTTTGGGAGAGAAAACATTGTTGGGATTTCTCAATTTAATTATTTTTCTTAGGCAAGCTCTTTCTGCTACTTCAATGTTTTTTAGCGTTGTATAAGAATGTTGTAAATCCATAGTCTAATGAGTGCCTGCATATCATCGTATATACTTATATATATCTTATATAAGTTGGTATTGTACGACCCGTTCACAAAAGGGGAGATGCTGACGACCTGCCCTCCTTTTCCAAGATATTCGAGACAGTTATAGCTAATCGTCTAATTAACTTCTACAATCTGTGATATAGGAGAGGGGAGATATTCCACTTGGTCTTGGCAGAAGGTTGTTGTAACGGTGGATGGAGTCTCATTTACCTCACAGGAAATACACACTGCGCTATAGGCGTACCGCAAGTAAGCATACCAGGTCCCCTACTTTTAATAATTTATGTGAACACCTTATGCGGTGGAGTACTGAAAATGGTAGTACCATTTAGGTCCATCAGCTACGTTGATGATAGCAATTTTGTTACAGAAGAAAAGGACATTGACAGTTTAATGGACGTGGCCAGGGTCATTTTGCTGAATGTTTTGAATTGGTGTCGAGAAGATAAATTGACTATGAACGTCCAGAAAACAAACACCACGATTTTCAATATAGGTAGCCAAACTAAAGGTTTTCCGGTAGGTTCTATATTTCAAGTAGCGGTAAATGATTCTGTGGGAATTTTGGGTCGCATCCCATGGACAAACGGTGGTTGTATTGGCAGCCGAATATCGAACATCTAAGGAAGAGGGTCAATACAACTATCTACACCTTTCTGAAGCTCAGAAGTCATGTCGATCAAGGCATGCACAAGACACTATACCACTCTAATTTTCAGTCAGTCCTACCTGTATGGTATAATATGGTTTCTTACTAATTCAATCATTCAATATATCATTTTACCCTAACATTGGCAAAAAATGGACATACAATATTTGTACTTCAAACCATCGATTTATCCTCTGCACAGAACAACTTTGATGGAGAAATCTGCATTTTACAGTGCTATCATACTTAATAATGACTTGCCTATTGATCTTAAACTCATAAATAATTGTAATGCTTATAAAAAAATCAATTTTTAATGTCATTGTTAAATGTGAACCTTACAGCAATGAGGAGTTAATCCAATGTTGTAAGCTTTAAATGTACCATTTTTTATACTTTTCTATCATACAATGTACTATGGTGTAACTGTTGAAAACAATAAAAAATAAAAAATTACTATATTGTGATTGCTGTCTTGTTGTTGAATGTCCTAGGTTTTTATAGGTGAGAGATCGAAAGTGTCCGGCTCTAGTGATGGTTGTTTTCTATTGTGTTTTTATGTAGGCTTTGAAGTTGAGTTTAATATCTATTTATATGCCCAAGTAACTACACATACATACTAGGTAAGTGTGACTGTGTTATTTCCAAGTGGTATATTTTTGGAGTTTGCTTTGATTTTGTGATTAAGATTATTAATTTCGATTTTTGCGCGTATGTTCTGAGGAATTTTTTTACGAAAATGGTCTCAAACGATTCGGTTCGACTCCCCAATGAAGAATTCGAGGTCAAATTTGATTCTGTCCGGCCGGCCGTTGCCACGATAACTTGAGAACGGAAAGAGCTAGCGACTTGAAATTTTCAGGGTAGGTGGCGCATCCCAATACGACGGACAAGTTCGTTAATGGGCATAATCGGCCCAATGGTTTCCGAGTAATAATTTTGTTTTCAACCAATATAGATCCGAATGAATTCAAACTTTGTGAATAGTTGTAGAATATAGATTTATATTGTTTGTGTTTGAAATTTTGTGAGAATCGAATCGCTAGAAAATTATTAAAAAATATTTTTGTTGTCACGATAACCTGAGAACGGAAATAGATCGCGGCTTGAAGATTTCAGGTTAGGTTGTGCATCTGAATGCGACATTTGAGTTTGTTTATAAGCATAATCAGCCCAACAGTTTTAGAGTTATAGCCACCTGAAATTTGGTTGTTTTTTGTTCCTCATTAACTCGAAAAATACAAAACAGATTGAATTCAAACATTGGATATTAGTTGTAGAATGCCAACGCGAAAATTCTTGCAAAATTTCGTGAGGATAGTATTTGTAGAAAATTTTTTAAAAATCATTGATGTTGAAAAAAAAATTTTATATATCAGTAACTATTCGTCTGAAATTGCTGAAATTTTGCAAGAGCCTTTAGAACCTAACTATACTGCCAAGTTTCAAGATTTAACACGATCGGTTGAATATTGTTGGAGATTCGAGCAGCCTTGTGCGAGTTCAGCAGATGGGTGACCGTTGCCTAGATAACTTTTGAACGAAAGGAGATAAGGTCTTGCAATTTTGAGGGTAGGTTGCGTATCCGAATGGGAGAGTTAAGTTCGTTTTTGGGCATAATCGGTCTAACGGTTTCCGACTTATACCCACATGGAATATTATTTCCTCAATAACTCAAAAAATAAAGATTCGATCGAATTGATACTTGGTAACTAGTAGTAGAAAATCAACATAAAGACGTGTTTAAAATTTTGTAAGAACCGTACCCCTAGAAAATTTTGAAAAAATGACGAAAAAAAAATTTGTAAGAACCTTACCTACCCCTAGAAAATTTGAAAAAAATAACGAAAAAAAAAATTGGTTCAATCACTGACGTGAAGTCAGGAGCTTTTGCGCGTATGTTCTATTGCCCATTCTCCTGCATTGGACACCCTTTATCGAATTTAACATGGTAAATTATGTTGTCCATTCTCCTGTATTGGAGACTTAATTCGAATTTACCATGGTAAATTCGAATTAAGAGTGTCCATTACAGTAGAACGGACAACATAATTTACCGAGGTAAATTCGATAAAGGGTGTCCAATGCAGGAGAATGGACAATAGAGCATACGCGCTCCTGACTTCACGTCAGTGCTTGAACCAATTTTTATTATAATGTTGTTGATTGTAATGTTCAATTTCCAAAATATTTTTGAGTATATTGTCATAACCAAATGTTTTTTCTATGGTTTAAAGCTTTGTTGTATTCTTCTTCTGTTATAGCTTCTAGGTTTGCTTCTAATTTTGTATGGGGAAAGCTCTTTGTTTTTGCGTATTTCGTCAAATTCTTTGTCAGTAGCTTTCCTATAGATATTTTGGAATTGTTTGGCAAGGATGTTTGTGATCTCTCTTTCATTTATGAATGTTCTTCCATTAACCTGTATAGGTTTCTTGAGATCGTGGGTCGAATATTTGGATAGTTTCTTGATTCTCTGTACATCTAATGATACGTTTAAAATAAAACACTAGTGTTGAACACTGTGGCATTAGAGGAGTGGCCTTGTCATTACTCAAATCTTACCTTTTCAATAGTTATTACGACAACAATCATTTCCAACACCTCTCGAAGAATCTGATAAATAAAAACAAAGATTTCTGGAAACTCACTTGAACTTGTCATTCTTTCCATCCTTGTTATCCACGAAGGAAGTGTCTCTGTAGACAATGTTCTCGCTCCAGTCGCATCCTACAACAAACGTATCCCCTACCACAGCCCATTGCGGCTCTTGAAAAAATACCAGCACCTGAAAATTAAATTATTTTTTACCATGTGCTAAAAATATTCCTTCAAGGTTTTCCGGAAAGGGTTTATTTTACCTGTTATTTCGGGTAATTCATTGAATTCCGTATGATTTCTACTCTTTATATTTGATTCTGAAATTATGTGCATTAGGCAACATTGCTCTATTTCGCTAAAAAGAATCACCACTTACTAATTATGGGGTGTAGATTACGAATTCTAAGTTCCAAACCCCGCTTGTTTGTAGTTTTTCAGAAAAAAAATCGAAATTATTACTCCATTGACATCACTCAATTTCGTTTTGACACCACGTATTTCACTGTTTTCTTGATAGATAATAGTATTGAATTAATTTTTCATCATTCTTCTAGCTTTTTGATCGGTAAATACGCATCATTAAGCCAAAAGTAGATAATTTTCATGATAAATATCGACGTATATTAGAGTATCCTATCAACATATGATTGCAAATTCCAACCACAGACAACTGTGCCAATGGCGAATTCCATTGGCAAAACCAGTGGTGCACTGAGTGCAGTAAATGTTGCACTGGATGTCAAAATGTGTCAATATGCTTGACGAAATTCTCCAATGGAATATGCCTCATGCACCCATTGCGCAAAAAACAAACAAACTCGACGTCCTCAAATTATAAGCCAGGGTTAATTGTTTTCTCGGTAAAATGAAAGTGAATTAATTTGTATTCCCATGGGTAAATTTCATAAACTTGTTTTCTCACCTTTCCTAGATCATGGATTAATCCTGTTAAATGAAACCAGTCCTCACTAGGAAAATCTTTCCTGATTCTTTCCGCCGTTTGAAAAGCATGGACGATGTTTGGTATGTCCACATCTGGGTCGCTTTCATCTACCAGATCGTTCAATTTCCACAGGGCCTCTTTAATCGTCGCTTTGAAATGGTTAAACTTGCACCACTTACGGATTTGTTCTGAAAATTTTAAACCATAATAGTTCTTTGAGTCATTCACATAATGAATTATTTTCACGATTTCTTCAGCAAAATCTACTTTAGGTATTATTTAGTACTCAGCTCAGCTCAGAAACATAGATAATAAATACTAACAATATAGATAATACTGCTCAGAACGTTCAGATAATTTTTGGCTCCACAGTGACAATCACAGGTGACAATGCTTGTCAATTTTGGAAAGAAACAATTAGCCTGCAAATTATATAATATTCATTTCTCATAAATTGATACAAAGCAAACTAAAGAAGGAAAGATAGACGTAAATGAATGATCTTACATTTATAATAAACAAGATAAATGATTACTGTTGCGTTTGTGTCAGCGTGACCATATTTAAAATGCGAACCTACTTCGACGATGACAGAAATCTACTAAAATCTACCTAATCTACCATATCAACTTTGCAGCCTGCTCAGAGGCAGAGGTCTTTTCACTTTTGTAAGTGAATATACTAAACAACAGGTGGCAATGGTGTGCTTGGAATTTGTAGGTTACTTTGATCATGTTGTCAGATCACAAATTTTCCAATAAAATATTTTTTATTAACATAATATAATTACGGGAATTCACTGAAAACAGTGGCTTCAGGCCTCGGGTATTGACATAATCCACCTATTTTAACATAATACAGGGTCTACATAAACGATTGTAAGATCGGAGTTGGCTTTGAGACATTCTTTGCCGCTATTCCCTAAGGATCCTGACTATTTATTTTACAGGCTTTTGAAATTGACAGCCTTGTTAATTGTCCGAAAATAAATGATCTGGATGGAACAGTATATACTATATCAAGCGGCAAAATAAGAATATTTCAAATCAAACTGTCCTGTCATGTTACAATCATTTTTAAAAATCCTGTGTACTGTATATGTATTGTCATCTAGCGTGGAATAGTCGAATAATTGGATGATTTACGATTGTACAATGATAAATTAACTTAAAATTGTAGCATTCCGCTTTCTAATGCCTTATAGTCAAACAAGGCAGAAATCTACCAAAATCCACTACGGAAAATTTACCTACCATAGATGGCCTGAAATCTACCAAGAAAGTAGATTTCTACTACATATGGTCACGCTGGTTTGTGTGGAAACACTGGGACATAGACGATGCCAGCGCTAGGGCGGCGGGATTCGAAAACTAACCAAGCTAGTAATGAAAGTAAACAAAAAACAAAGTAGTGTTTAATCTATGAATATATATTAGTTTTCTGTGGTTGAATCGGTCAGTCGACAAAGTTTGAACGAAATTTTAAATTGACTTGAGATCTTTGTTTTTGTTGTATTACTTTGTGATATATAAAGACTACAACCAGTATATTCATATATGTTTGTCAAACTTACCTTATATTTAAAAGTTCATTCAGTTACTATTTGTCGAATGGTTAAGAAGGGACTCAGTTTTATTAGAATTTCTGGAGTACATCTACATAGGAACTTCAACTTCTAATTCTAGAATCCTTGTAGAAGAAGAAGAGGTTCTAAATATAGATGATGTGATTGTGTGACAAAACTAATAGCGAATTCCATTGGTAGAACTCGTGCGCACTGAGTGCATGAATCGTATTCCATTGGAGAATTTTGTCGTCAACACTTGCAAACACGTGCAACACTTATTGCACTCAGTGCACCACTGGTTTTGCCAATGGAATTCGCCATAATTGTGGGCCCAGTTTTATAGACATTTGTTCTTTATGTTTACAAAGTAGTGCTCTTAATTCAGAACCACATAAAATTGATGGACCATGAATGTGGAGAATGGTAAACTTAATAAAAAGTATGGTACATTCTTGTTCGTCCGGAGTTCTTCTTCTTCCGGAGCAGGTGTACACATATTACTGATGCTTCAATTAAAGTTCAAGTGCATGATGTTCTAGTTCATTTATGAGGATTAAGTGTCAAATTGAACCAGATGAAGCTTTAGTAAAACAGTTATCAATAATTAAAATGATTTTTTCAAAATATGATACATTCATATTATGTGAAAAAAATTATTAACAATAAGTGTTATGTTTGAGGTATGATAAAGTTTTTGTTTTTTTCCAAGAGTTTTGGTGACCTTCTCTTCTATTGAATTGAAAATATTAAAATTGTTTATATGTGTGAAACTTTTCAAAGCACTATCACCATTGAAGATATCACTCAAAGTAGCTATCCAGGGTGTATCAACCATAACACTAACGTCACAAGTGTTAGGTGGTCTGGTAACAATGTACTTGCTCTACTACTAACATTATTATTGCTGTTCTACTAACTCAAGAGTGCTTAGGCGATGCTCATCGTTATTCAACACAGCAAATGTCATCTACACATTCCTTTCTCTTTCGAGGTACCTCCTTGTCCTCTGTTTGACGATTATGTTGATGTAGTTCCAGGTTAAGTACTCTTCGGTCTATTAGTTATCCTCCTAAAATAGTATCAATAATTATATTTATATTTGGATTTCCGGAGGTAAATGAAATCTAAAACCTATACATTTTGGCATTTTATTTGCCCATGAATTGCATTTAGGCACACAACAACAGTCGTTTCTGGTCGAAGATATATAAGACAGGATAATATTATATTATCTATTTTCATTTGAATTTTTCTTTCAAACAAAAGTTTATGGATGTTTGTTTACGAAACAATTACAAATTACACCCAAACATGTGACCACAGGATATACAGAATTCTGTGACTACTAGCTTGGTGAGTTTTCGAATCCCACCAACCTGGCGCTGGATTCCATTTATTCAATTCAATGTTGCCACCACTTGTTTCGGGCCCAAAATGTCTGACATTTTGTGGGCATTTACTGATATAATTTAAAGTCAAAATGGACATAATTTTCAATTTTGAGGATTTCTTAGTGTTCCCGAATATATAAAACAGAATATTAATGTTGATATGAGCAAAAATACAATATCCTAGGGGATTTGGATTTTATACGTTTGTCAAATCTACGAAATCAGCAATAATCGGCATGTTTTATTCAATCGTTTTATGAGGTTTTATGCAAGATATAATATTTCTTGATTTGTTTTTTCTGATAATCAAACAAAACAATCTGTTTTCTGCACAAAACATGCCGAAATATATGATATTTATGATAATGAAATGACAGGTGGACAAACGTACAATAGTCAAATCCCCTAGGATGTTGTATATTTTTCATATCAACATTAATCTGTTTTATTTTTATATGTTCGGGAACACTCCGAAATACTTAAAATTGAAAATTATGTCCGTTTTGATATTGAATTATATCAATAAAGGCCTACAAAATGTCAGACATTTTGGGCCCGAAACTAGTAGTGGCAACATTGAATGAAATAAATGGTTTGGTAATCATCCATAAACTTTTGTTTTAAAGCAAAATTAAAATGAAAGTAAACAATATTAAATATTATCCTGTCTAATATGTCTTCGACCAGAAATTAATATTGTTGTATGCCCAAATGCAATTCATGGGCGAAAAAAGCCAAAATGAATAGGTTTGTGTTATCACTTTTACCTCCGGAAAACCAAACATAAACATAATTATTGAAACTGCGTTAGGAGGATAACTAATAGACCGAAGAGTACTCAACCTGGAAGTAGATTCAACATAATCTTCAAACAGAGGACAAGGAGGTACCTCGAAAGAGAACTCAGGAAGGAATGTGTCGATGACTTGCTATGCTGAAAAACCTTATTCAGAAGAAGAAATAAAAATAAATAAATAATCGCTTACGCACCCTTGAGTTAGTTGAACAGCAATAATAATGTTGCTTATGTACATTGTTACCAGACCACCTAACACTTGTAACGTTAGTGTTGATACATCCCGGAAAAGTTTCACAGGTATAAACAATTTTAATATTTTCAATTGAATAGAAGAGATGGTCATCACAACTCTTGGAAACAAAGTACCAAAAATAAGCAACTTTATTATACCACACATGTTACACTTATTGTTAATAATTATTTTGACATAATATATGTATCATATTCTGAAAAAATCATTTTAATTATTCATAACTGTTTTACAAAAGCTTTATCTGGATCAATTTGACACTATATCTTCATAAATGAACTATAAAACATCATGCACCTGAACTTAAGTTAAAACATTAGTAATATGTTTACACCTCCTCCATGCTCCGGCTTTACAAGAATACACCATACTTTTTATTTCAAGTTTACCATTCTCCACATTAATGGGCCATCAATTTTATGTGGTTCTGAATTAAGGGCACTACTTTGTAAACATAAAGAACAAATGTCTATAAAACTGGGACCACAATTTGTTTTGTCACACATGATTACATGATGTACATTTAGAACCTCTTCTCTTTCTACAAGGATTCTAGAATTAGAAGTTGAAGCTCCTATGTACTCCAGCAATTCTAATAAACTGAGTCCCTTCTTAACCATTCGACAAATAGTAACTGAAAGAACTTGTAGTCTTTATATCAATCAATCGCCGTAAAATCAGTTATATAATGATCACCATTTAAATATATATCACAAAGTAATCCAACTAAGATCTCAAGATTCTCAAGTCAATTTAAATTTAAATTTTCGATGAAAATTTGGGTCAAACTTCGTCCACTGACGGACCTATTCAAAATTCAACTCTAGATTGTTTACTATTGTTTACATTTATTACTAGCTTGGTTAGTTTTCGAATCCCACCACCCTAGCGCTGGCATCGTCTGACACCTAGTATTGATCCAGTAAGCTATATAATTTCCAAATCGAGTAAGAAACTAGGATTCCGTACATCTAACTAAGTTGCTTGTTTCACTTGAAGATGGCGCTGACAGCAAATATGGGTATTTTTGTCGAATAAATTGAGCCCACAGATCCCGATAATGGAATAAATACCATAATATTTAATTCGTTTATCCTTGTATAATGAATTATGTACCGATTCACACAAATATAATAATGTAGAAATGTTTCCTTAATTTCTGCATATCAATCAGCGCTTTCGGTGATTAATATAAAACAAATGCTATTTCAGTTATTTTTAGGTAGTAGGAATAGTAGGAATCTATATCAATATATTACCTCAAGTTGAAAGAACGAGCCACTGTGGAAAAATAATATGGCTCCCGATTTCAGGTGATTCTCAATAATTGAATTAAATGGTTGAAACTATTTCTGCCTATCAATTTATACCTTCAGTTCAATTTTTGTTTCTATTCGTGGTCAAATTAAATTCTGTCCGGCCGTCCGTTGCACACGATAACTTTCGAACGGAAATAGGTAGCGACTTGAACTTTTCCGGGTAGGTTGCGCATCTGAATGCTACGGTTGAGTTTGTTAATGGGCATAATCGATCGAACGGTTTCTGAGTTATGTTGATATTTCTTGAATAACTCCAGAAATAAGATCCGATCGGATTGAAACTTAGTAATTAGCTATAGAACGCCAACACGCAAATTCTTGTAAAATTTCTGGAGGATTCTATTACTAGATAAAATATCTTAAAAAAAAAAATTGCCAGAGATCGCTGAAATTCCGCACAAACCTTCGAGCCGCATTTTATTTTCCCAGTACATATTTTCAGGTTCATGCAGTATTTTCATGTGTACGTCTGAGGCGTGAATAGCAGATACCAGTTTTTTTTAAAGAATTTTTTACTTTTTTCCTTACACTTACCTTGGACAAAATCTACTGTTTGATTGGTGTGCATCAACATGTAGGTCTTTCGTATTTTTTCCTTCATCGGGTCATCGTCGATGGAGAAATCACGAAATTGATTCAATGTTTTATTGGCGAATGTCACCTCTGGCCTGAGAATTTCCGACGGGTCTATCAAATTGATGGAGCCTCTTTCCTATCGAACAGAACATTTTGATGTTGAAATAATTTCGACTTACACAATCAATTGGTTATCTTGATGACCTTTCTAGAACTGCAGTTTTCAGACGATGAAGGAAGTTTGTTTTCGTCCTAAAATTCCTTTCAATTTCAACTAATAATAAACAAAGATATCGTCAGAGTGCTCAGAATTTTACTTAACTCATATGTCAAAGGCCAAGTATGTATCTTCAATAAGCACTGATTTTCATAAACTATAATTGATCGATATCCTTTTTTGGCGCCCTTGTTCCTCGGAACAAAGTGCTTATCAATTTACCCAAATTGTCTGTAATTTTAGAATTTTCCGCTGAAAATGGTCTTAAACGATTTGGTTCGACTCACTGATCAAGAATACCGGCCGTTCGGCCGGCCGTTAACACGATAACTCTCGAACGGAATGAGCTAGACAGTTGAAATATTCAGAATAGATTTTGGACATAAATATCTCGGTTAGGTTCGTTATTGGACAAAATCGGTCAGATGGTTTCGGAGTAACAAAAAAAAAAAATTTTTTTACATTACAAATTTCAAAATAAGTTTTTCTCAAGATGCAGTTTCACCATAGGAATCCATTGATGTCATTTTTAACTCTAACAAGTTAATACTTTCGGATATATGATTTTTCGAAATTTCAATAATAAATCGTACCTACTTCTGTGTTTTCACAGAATGCGATAATTATTCTATCTATGAATTATTATAATATGATCTGTGTTGATACATGTCAACTTATTTTCCTGAGACATGATATTTCAAATTTTGATATTCAATGCCCATGGTTAATCCATATGATGATGGGAATGGTAATGGTAAGTTAATGATATTGAGTTCAGAATATCTCCAGTAAAAACAAAACTGAAATATTGGCTAAAGTTTCAATTGATATAATATAATTTTCAGAGTGGATTTGAGGAAAAAATTTATCGTTCATCATAGAATTGAGGAATGAATATCTCGGATGAGTTCGTTGTTGGGTAGAATTGGATTATTGGTTTTGGATTGATAATTTTTGGCACTTTTGTTGAATTTAAATTCTTTTACGATGTTTGAATTTAATTTATGCTATTATGAAGTTCTATCATAAGAATCCATTGATATAATTCCTAACTCTTACCAATACTTTCGAAGATATTATTTGTTAAAATTTGAACCAATTTTTACCAAAGCTTAAATTTAATTTAACGATTATTACTTCGGTACTTGAAATCCTAGAAATTCGAAATTTCATAATTATTATATCAAAGAAATAGATTAATAATCATACATAGGGTCGTTCGAAATCTGATGTGGTTGCTATGAAATGTCATAGAACAAGTCTTTATGAATAATAAAATATTTGAGAATTCATTTAAAAAACATTAGTTCGAAAGGAATCAAAATACAAGGCAATAACTAATCAAATGAAGTTTGGATGAAAGTGTTTATTCTTCAGGGCCAATGCGATCATGCAAGAACATGCAGAAATTTCAATGAGCAAATGTTTTATGATTACACTAATTGACAAATTAGGCAAATGATGCGATTCTTATAGAAACTTGCTTACATTTCGAAAAGCTGACAATTTAGGTACAAGAACATGATACATAAAGAAGGAAAATTCTATTCTCTTCCAGTACATCTTATTATATATAGAGCATTTCATTTGAAAACACGGGTTTTTTTTATCGTTTTTGTATGTCTCATCGAATATATCTTTTCATTCCATTATCATTCACTTACAAACTTCTTGCATCGGAAAGTCAATTTTCAATAATTCCCACAAATAATATAAAAAAAATGAAAATGTCTTACCCCGCTTAATAATCTCATTGTGGAATAATAAGTTCTTGCTACGTTGTTATTCGAAGGCACACTGATAAAACAACGTAATATCTCTGCGTTCTTATAAGCTATTTGTGTTCTTATCAGTTGATTATTGATTGAAACATCTCTTTTCCAGCCAACATAAATATTGCACATTAGTCATGTACAGAATTTGAATATTCATTCGGTTCAAATTAACTTTTGATTAATATTTAAATCAACAAATCAGAATTTTGAATGAATCAGTTACTTCTAAGTTTCGGTACCCGGGATAATTTTGTTAAATTATTCGAATAGTTTATCCTTCAAAATGTTGAATGTTTTATGTAGGTGTATCATGTTGACCAGTGTACTGATATTCATCTGAAACTGCGCAGAAAATTTTGATTTAGTGGAATTCATTCCATTTTTTCCACTGTCTATAATTTTCTTTTACAGATTATTTTATAATTACCTACCTATCGAAAAAGATAAGGGAGTGTCAGTGTTCATAAACAGTTCTAAAAAATTAAAAGATTAAATTTTCGAAATTTTGATATGCAAGTTTAAAACGTGATCAGAAAATATTCATTCTATGCATTTGTTTGTTTGGATAGATCGAAATATTCATTTTTTACATCATGCAGATACAACTTTTTTGTTTATTTTGATAGGGTGGGTCCTCATTCTTTAAAGTGTTTTACTGAACTAAACGTTATTACTAGAGAACTTGGAATGAGTTCGAATACAAAAACGTAGGAATGAACTTGAACAGAACAGTATTAATTGAGACTTTTCAAGACATAAAAGTAAAAAATGTTTGAAAAATTTAAAGTTATAGTGATCATACAAAGATAAAATTCGTGAAAAACACTCACTTGAAGTCAAGAGCTTTTGCGTGCATGTTTTTTGTCGCTTAGGAGATCCGGGTTCGATTTTTATTTTTTTTTACGTATTAACGCTAAGAAGAGGACTTGAAGGTTGAAGGTGTAGTAGTTCGCGAGGGTGTCTAAGGCGTGAATAGACAATAGAACATGTGCGCAAAAGCTTCTGACTTCACTAAGGTCCTTTTCTTGAATTTGTATGTTATATGGTAGTTTGTTGAAAATCTTGACAACTACAAATAGGGCTGATCTAGTCGTTATGGACATCCTAGCTATTCTTTGGGAAATGTGAAAAGCTTGGAAATCATCTTTAAATATTTGTGGATATTATGAAAAATGTATCTGCCTACTATGTTAAACATAGTTTTTCTTTCATTATATATTTTTTTCTAAATATGGTACAAACAATACGTGAAAAGTGACTTTCGAAATTGTGTTTCCTTGATCTAATTCTAAAGGATCTCAATAACCATGAATTCAAGTTGTACCCTTATAGTTTTTATCGATAATCAATGTCACCTAAATATGTCTTGAACATTCTCCAAATGAGGAAATATTAAAGATATGGACTGCTTTTTCAGCTGTCCTTTCCTGCATGCAGTATTTTGTCAGCACCGTAAGATAAATAATGAAGAAAGAAAAAAAAGGAGCAGGATCTTCCGTCTCTCTTTTTGTCATCGGGGGACATGAAGGGCGTAATCAAGAAGAAGTCGTCAATGTGAGTCATTCTGGGAATTTAATCATGTCCGGTATTAGGCAAATTGAAACAATGAATGATATAAATTTCCAAATCAAGATCACTTTCAAAATTGGCATTTGCTTTAGATTAGACAAAATTTTTTTAACTATCGCCAAAGATTATACTTTTGGAACTTGACACGCATTATTTTCAGTTTAAAGTATTTTTGGTATTTTTAGGTTTGTTGATCGAATTAGGTACCATGATTTTTCTTTTTTTCAGCTTATTATTTCAGGTTTATCGAAATAGGTAGCGATAAAAAAGATTTCACCTGTATACAAGGTCATTCTTTTAAAGGCACAATTAGCCTTATATGGGTAAATAAAAACGATACGCTCACAACAATTCATACACGAAGATTTAGACCATAAACTACTTTTCTTGAATATTGACACTTTTCTACCACTTCCGGTTATAACAGAAGTAGCAACCAACTTCCTCGTTGTGAATGGCAACCCTAATTTTTTATTTCACAAAGAAATAGATTCTTTTTCAAAAGGTCTGTTTATTCAATAATATCTATGGCCATCTATGATGTTTTGGAGACTACATATTCGCATTTTAAGAAACATTTTTGACATCTAAGAGGGGTACTTTGATGACTTGGATATCTGTTACTGTTAGACGTAAAGCAATAAAACTTTGGAAGTACATACCTATAAAAATGCTGCTTATTCAAGTAATCATAATAATTTTTCACAAAAATCCATAGGTTCTTCACAAATGACGAATATAGTTTTTTTTAAGATGCAAATATCTCCAAAACTATCCTAGATATGATGTTTGAATAAACGGACCTTATTTTTCGAAGAGGAATCTAAATGTAGAATAAAAAATGGAGGTTTCCATTTAGAATAAGGAAGTTGTTAGCCACTTCCGGCTAGCAGAAGTGGTAGAAAAAATATTTAAAAAAAGTTGTTCGAGATCGAAAACCTTTTATGACCGTATCATTCTTCATTTTTCTTATGAGGCTAATTGATCCTTCAAAAGAATGACCCTGTATTCATCAGAAATAATATTTTCCTATTCCGGAAGAATAGACATATTATTTTGAAATTTGAGTGAATTTTTTCGATTCGTCATTGGTGTAAAACTTTTGTATTCAGTTGATAGATGGCGCAAGGTTATTAATTAAGGTAAGTATTTTACTGCACTATTCGTTTTTACTATAGACATGATATGGTTTTTAATACAGTAGAAAGAATATCTATCTCATTCTTTATATTTTCACTTTTTTCATACACTTGCTTTATTGTTAGATAAAATCAAATTGTAATGCTCGAAGTTCAAAAGAATATATCTACTTATATATATTTTCTCTTAGGCTCACCATTAGTCATCGGGGGACATGAAGGGCGTTATCAAGAAGAAGTCGTCAATGTGAGTCTTTCTGTGAATTTAATCATGTCCGGTATTAGGTAAATTGAAACAATGAGTAATATAAATTTCCAAATCAAGAACACCTTCAAAAGTGGCAATTGCTTTAGATAAGACAATTTTTTTTTAACTATCAGTCAAATAAATTTCCAAATCTAGAACAAGTTAAAAATTGGCAATTGCTTTAGATTACCCAACATTTTTTTTTCAACTATCAGTCATATTCATTTCCAAATTTAGAACAAGTTAAAAATTGGCTATTGCTTCAGTGATTTTTTCAGATAAGTCGAAAATATTTTCAGCATCTTATTAAAATTGAGAATAGTAGAGCCTAAAATATGAGGATTGTTCGTAACATGCCTCATACAAATGTTGCTTGGTCAAGAGATACAGGCGGACAATTTTCACAAAATCAATGAGAAAATTTAAAAAAATTGGCATGTGGAATAAGTAAATTTTTTAGCTTATCTTTTTTCTCTGTGGCCGGAATCACATAAATCGAATGAGGAAATTTAGGAATCTGTTAAATTATTAACTCAAACTCAATAGGTTCTTCTATTTTAGGCTGTACTATTCTCAGTTTTCCGATTTTCCATTTTTAACTACTCGCTCTGAATATGTTCGGTATAAATCTAGGTACCTTTTCTTATTTTCAGATTTCAGGTTTTTCAGGTATTTCTGGATTTTCAGTTTTTTCGGTTCTTATTTTGAGATTTGTTGATCGTATCACCACGGTTTTTACATCCATTTCAATTTATCGACATATCATTTCAGGCTTAAAAAAATCGGAAAAAGTACTGACGTGAAGAGAGGAGCTTTTGGGCGCATGTTCTATTGTATATTCACACCTCACAATCCCTCACGAAATAATGCATGAACTTTTAGAATTAATAACATAGCAAACTTTCTCATCAGGAATTCGAAGACGGTTTTGCTGCTCAGTATAGGCAAGGACACTGTCATCTCGGCTATATATGACTTATTACTGTTCCGAGATTAACATGATTTGAAATTTCAGAAGTAGATACGAGTTCGAAATTCTATTTTCACAATAATTGCGAAAATAGAAATCAGATCAAGCTGAAATCCGGTACTCGATAGTAAAATGGCGGCTTCAAGGTTTGTACAATTTCAGCGAGATGTGACAGATAGTTTCTGAAACATAACATATCTGAAGCTAATTTTTGTTTCTTAAAAATTTTATATTTCATAAACTATATATCAGATTCCACTGAAATTCAGCAAAAACGTTCAAGCCGCCAATTTACAATCGATTACCGGATTACAGCTCGATTCGCTTTCCATTTCAGCAATATAAAATTTCGAACTGGGATCTACTTCTGAAATTTCAAATCTTGCGAATCGCAGAACTGCAAGAAGTCTTTTACACCCGAAGTGCTAGCGTCCTTGCCTGCCACGCAGGAGATCCAGGTTCAAATCCCCGCTGAGTAAATTCAATATATGTATATTATTAATTCTAAAAGTTCATGCAGTATTTCGTGAGGTGGAAATAGACAATAGAACATGCGTACAAAAGCTCCCGACTTCACGCCAGTGCTTTTTAAGAATTTTCAATATTTATTATTTTTGGTACAATATGAATTGGAAAACAAATCGTCTATTATCATGGGATTTATTTATATAGGTATTTTATATCTGAATTATTGTACAGCAATATTTTATAAATATATATCAACGACAATTATTAAACATTATCAATATATTAATCTTCTACAGTTTCGGGTCAGTCTATCCTTTTTCTACAATATTAAGTTAAACTATAAAAATTAGCGTGATGCATAGATGCAACTAAATTGGAAAACTATCTTAAATTTGATTCGAATCCATTTTCTTTAACTTTAACTGAAAAAAAAACAGTTAAGTCTGAATTCAGTAGGTATATAACAAGTGTAGTCTCTACTTACCGGTAATAAGATTTTCCGGGGGAAAGTTCCTTTCTTTAACATTTCTTCTTATTCCACGATTATAAGGATCGTACAGAGCTATAGGGATCACCGTTGAAGAAATAGGAACCAACGCTGAAATTTTCAATTATTTTCACATCAATAAAAACCGAATGCCAATCTTTCTGCTATTGGCCTAGAAATTCAATTTCGCATTATTTCATTACGTGATAATTCATAATTTTTTTTTTCAATTTCGAATATCGGAATGGGGCTCAAGTTGCTCCAATGATATCGATCCAAATAATTTCTCAATCTAATCAATCTATCTATCCGAGTTTAGAGCAGGGCGTTCCTTGATAAACCCACTATGCAAAAGAGGCTCACCTGGTTCCAAATTATTCTGTTGGTTATATCTATATAAAATAGGATGGCACAAACATGTCTGTACCAACAGATAACCCGCCAAAACTTGGATTATCGCGATCATTTTTTCAAAACGCTCGTATGAATACGTTCAGATCGTGACTGCAGAGAAATAAGGTGTTTTAATTCATCATTTTCTATTTTACTGAAATAGCAATGACGCAGTCGTTAACAAGCGGGTAACGATAATGTGAAATCTAGCTACTCCTTCTTTGAATGAATTACAAGGTCTATCATTTTTCATCGGTGAAAGTCTGTGTGTTTAGATGGTTACGTAATCTTATTAATGTTCAGAAGAAAGAAGAATATCGTAAATATTTCATTACAATCGTTCGTCTTACAATGCTGATGTGCAGCTAGCCCTGTTGAAAATCGCGGTAACTCGAAAGGGAAGTTAAAATTTGGGAAAGAATTCCGAACGAAAACATAATTTGAGAAATTGGCTCTCGGTCGAATAGACAATACCTCAATTGTTTTTTTGTCATTACCTACTAGTTTCGGGCCCAAAACGTCTGGCATTTTGTAGGCCTTTATCGATATGATTCAAAGTCAAAACGGACATAATTTTCAATTTTAAGGATTTCTGAGTGTTCCTGAACATATAAGACAGAATATTAACGTTGACATGAAAAAAAAATCCTAGGGTTGTACGTTTATAAACGTACGGAACCTGTCATTTTAATAGGTATCATAAATGTCATATATTCCGGCACGTTTTTTTGTTAGATTATCAGAGAAAACAAATCAACAAATATTATATCTTGCATAAAATTATTGAATAAAACCTATGACAAAAAAATTCAAACACTGACGTGAAGTCAGGAATTTACCATGGTGAATTCGATTAAGTGTCCAATACAGGAGAATGGACAATAGAACATACGCGCAAAAGCTACTGACGTAGCACGTCAGTGCTTGAACCATTTTTTTTTCGATTTTTTTAAAATTTACTAGGGGTACGGTTCTCAGAAAATTTTACACACGTCTTTATGTCGATATTCTACAACTAGTTAGCAAGCTTCAATTCGATCGGGTCTTTATTTTTTGAGTCACCGAGGAAATAATATTCCAAATGGGTATAACTCCGAAACCGTTGGACCGATTATGGCCAACAGCGAACTTAACTCTCCCATTTTGATGCGCAACCTACCCTGAAAATTACCAGTTCCTATCTCCTTTCGTTAGGGAATTATCAAGACAACGGTCACCCATCCAGCTATTGAACGTACAAAAGGCTGCTCTGATCTCCAACAATATAGATCCGATCATCTTCATACTATACGTTCTGAAGGCTCTCGCACAATTTCAGCCATGTCGGATGAATAGTTTCTGATATATAGAATTTTTTTCAATGATTTTCAAAAAAATAATTAGTGATACCATCCTCACAAAATTTTGCAACAATTTTCGCGTTGGCATTCTTCAACTAATAACCATATTTGAATTGGATCGGTTCTGTATTTTTCGAGTTATTGAGGAAATAACAACCAAATTTCAGATGGGTATTACTCCAAAACCGTTTGGCCGATTATGCTTATAAACGAACTCAAATATCGCATTCAGATGCACAACGTAACCTGAAAATTTCAAGTCGCTATCTCTTTCCGTTCGGAGGTTATCGTACCATAAAAAGTATTTTTTAATAATTTTTTTAAAATTTTCTAGTTATAGTATTCTCACAAAAATTCACAAACGTGCTTACGTATATATTTCACGACTATTCACCAAGTTTCAATTCGATCGGATTTATATTGGTTGAAAACAAAATTATTACTCGGAAATCATTTTCTTATGCCCATTAACGAACTTGTCCGTCGTATTGGAATGCGCCACCTACCCTGAAAATTCAAGTTGCTAGCTGTTTCCGTTCTCAAGTTATCGAGGCAACGGCCGGACGGACAGAATCAAATTTGACCTCGAATTCTTCATCAGGTAGTCGAATCCAATCGTTTGAGACCATTTTCGGCAAAAAATTCGAAAATTACAGCCATTTGGGCAAAATGACAACGCGATGTTCCCCAGAACATACGCGCAATAAAATTCCAGATCTCGTAGGTTTGACGAACGTTCAAAAGCCAAATCCCCTAGGATTGATATTCTGTTTTATATTGTTCGGAAACACTCAGAAAACCGTAAAATTGAAAACTATGTCCGTTTCGAATTCGAACCATATCAATAAAGGCTTACAAAATGATATTTTAGACCCGAAACTAGTAGTGGCAACATTCATTAGATGAACTGGAATCGTCTATTGGCTGAAATTTGATTATGTCGTAGTGGATTGAGGTTAGAAAAATGTGGGAGTTAAATGGTTTTGTATGCTCAGCTTCTGAGATAAGCGGCCAAAGTTGTTAAAAACTTCGTATTCGGATAGGATTGACGAAGAAAACTAGTTGGTTGGAACTGAAGTCAGGAACTTTGGCGCTCTTGTTCAAATTCATAGCCAGACCGGTAATCCATCCAAGTACTGAACTCACCCAAGACAGCTTGGCTTCCAGATAAAAAAATAATAATTTCGTGAATGGTGAAAGTTATTATTTAATTCAACCTTAGAACATAGAACTGCTCTAGGAATTCAACTAATTAGTTATCATATTTCAACTGGACTCAGGTTGGTTTACCCATCTGAAAGTGACGGATGATGGCTATGAATTTGCACAAGCGCGCAAAAGCTTCTGAATCAAAGTCAGTGTTGTTCGAGTTTGTCGAAAAAAATTCGAACCTCCTCGAACTATTTAAAGAGAAAATACGAACTGTTAGAATTCCAACATTTTCGTGTAAATAATGAACCGAAATAGAATATAAATATGTATTTGAATTCGCATCGCCCCGAGGAGATCCTCCTCTTACCCCCGCACCCTCCTCGCTATGGAGCGAACGCAAATAAAGGCCAAATTAATTAGCTATGTTAAACATCTGTACAAAAAAGGAAAAAGGGGAGTTGAATTTCCGCCATTTCCACTCCCACTACTTGTAGACGAGGAGCGGCCGACTGAGGGGTATCACTTGGGGGTCGGGACAGGGGGAAAGAATACGTTTTTGGTCTATATCCGAATATTTATACGTTTTCGAATGAAGAAAACCTCTGTTGGGAAAATATTGAAAATTGATAACTATCATTCGTGTAAGAAACAATTGGTTCAAGAATTATCAGAAGATCATTTAGAAGGACTGATGGACATTTGTAATAACAAATTTTTTATAGACGAAAACTTGAATGATAACAAATAACAAGTATTAAGAATTACAGAAGAACAAAATTATTCCAACAGAATGGCCAGTTACCACAACATTTTTGGATTCAACAAGATTGAGCGCCTCCCCACTACGATATACATTTAGAGATTTTTTGGATGTAAATTTTCCGAATCCGTAGGATTTATAGAGTGACCTGCTCGTTCTCCGGACCTTAATCCGTTAGAATTTTTTTCATTGGGGTTATCTAAAATCACGTGTTTACGTTAGACGACCAACATGCTCGCAGGAATACAAAAATTGAATCAAGGTTGATTGTAAACTAATACGTGATTCTCCAGTCTCCAGACTCACGAAAAATAATAATAATAGTAAATGTATTCATGGCCATCGACCTGAGTGCTTCATCCAATAATAAATTTGGATTACATTATGAATTCACAAAAAAAAAGGAAGAAATATATAATGTAAATTAACTTATAGTTAAATTATTCAGTTTCTGCAATAGTGTGCATGTGGGAAATTTTCTTTGTGGGTGCTGAGGCGGATCACATTGCACCAGATCAAGTACAAACTCCAAGTCTTGTAGTCTCTTCGAGAATTTTTTATTTAGTTCTTCCAGACGTTGTTTAATTGGTTGTACTTTGGTTAACTCATATATTAAATTATATAGGGCGGGTTTTGTAGTCGGTTCATGGGATGTCTCAGTCTGGTGACCCAGAGATGATGTTTCATCTACTTGTAGTATTTTTAACACTGATTCTCTACAATCTGCATATAGGGGTTGTGCATATTCAATCATCGGCCGGCATATGGTCTTATATATTGTGGAAGCAGTTTTCATGTCAATTTCCTGGTCTTTGTAGGTTTAGTATTTAAAATTTTTTGCTCTGCTGATAGCTTTCCTTTTCATATTGTTGGCATGGAGTCGTAAGTTAGCTCTATTGTCCACTTGAATACTCAACTATTGAATTGATGTAGAAGGTTTCACTTTTTTGGCGCTCTAGTTCCTCGGAACTGAGTGCTTATCAATTTGCCCAAATGACTGTAATTTTCGAATTTTTGCCTGAAAATGGTCTCAAACGATTTGGTTCGACACTGATCAAGAATCCGTGCTCGAATTCGATTCTGTCCGGCTGGTCCGGCCGGCCGGCTGGCCGTAGGCACGATAACTCTCGAACGAAAGGAGCTAGAGGATTTAAATTTGCAAGGTGGGTTTGGAGCGTAAATATCTCGGACAAGTTCGTTAATGGGCGAAATCCATCAAGCGGTTTCGGAGTTATGGCCGATTTTAGTAAAACACATTTTTTATGAATATTTCCGAAACCGATCACTCGATCTATCTGAAATTTAGCATCAAATTGTAGAATCATGACCTTTATACGCATGTGAAGTTTGGTATTGACCAGGTTACCGCAAAGTGTAAAAAATAAAATAATAATTCTCGAACAGAATGAGCTAGGCAGTTGAAATCTGGCAAAATAGGGCAGATGGTTTCGTAGTAACGAAAAAAATTTTTTTTAAGTAACAAATTTCAAATACAATTTTTGGCGCTCTAGTTATTTAAGATGCAGTTTCACCATAAAAATCCATTGATATCATTTTCAACTCCAAGAAGCTAATACTTTCGGAGATAGGATTTTTCGAAATTTCAATAATGTATCGTACTTCCATGTTTTCACAGAATGTTATAATTATTATATCTAAGCTTTATTATATGATCTGTGTTCATACTCGTACATGTGATCCTGTTCTATAAGAGAGAGTCAAATTCATTTCAGCTATTTTAATTTGATTTCTTCCATGGTGTAGTTCTCATTCTCAGATTGCTCATTTGATCTTGATACATAAACTATTATTTGAATTGAATTTCCTTTATGATGCAGTTCTATCATAAGAATAAATTGATATAATTCCCAACTCTGAGAAAGCAATACTTTCGGAGATATAATTTATCTGTTTGAACTAGAGCGCCAGAAAGCTCCTGTCCACAGGGCTTGAACCCATTTCTTATTGTTTATGGAACGTTTTGAACATTTTAAGTGAATTTGTTTGAATTATTCTTCTCATTAGTTTACAGTAAATAAATTTAAAATTTACCTACCTATTCTATACCTCGTAAAACGTTTTGCAATGCATGTCAGAGTAATGAGAAATACTATAGGGTTTTTATCAGACTGTTTGTGTGAAAGGGTCCGGGGTATAGGACATAAGATACGTAATTATTCCCCGCACATTATTCCCCCACATCTTCAACATCCAGCTTCCTCCTAGAGCGTGCAGGTGTAGACGACGAAATGGCTACCCTGATGAAATATAATTTCTTTGTTCACCTTGTCCACTATGGCAAATGAAAATATCCCCCATGTCGGTCGACAATATAATAATGGCGGTAAACAAAACAATTCCTATCACCTAAAATTACTCTTACCGGGTCCATTACCCCTGCGAGTGTTATTTCACTGTCCATTTCTCTCTTTTATGTCGGTTCGTCACGCGATATCAATATTGCATCCCGTTTCCCTTCCGGGAGATCGACCAGGTTCGGGGATAGATCGGTTCCAGGCTTTTCGGGGAATTGTTTTTGTAAATTACACCTTAGGGAAAAATTGTTGTGTCCGAGAGATAAGGTTTCTAGTTTCGAGATCATTTCCTGGAATTTTAGAAGAACAACCGACGATTATCGCGTATTCAAAATTCAAAATTTTCCAAATTTGCTTCAAGAGTTCGGTAAAATGTGTTCAGCTGAACAGAGTGTCTATCAATTCACCCAAATGTCTGTTATTTTAGAATTATTTGCCGCGAATGGTCTTAAACGTTTAGTTTCGACTCGCTAATGATGAATCTGCGGTCAAATTTGGTTCTATCCGGTCAGAGAATTGAAATAGAGGTATTAAATATCGATTTAAATTTTTTGTTCTTCCCTTATGAATATAACATGACCAATTGCATCATGAAATTGAAGTACCTACATTGCAATTTTAAATCTAGAACTTTGCTGTAAAATTAGGTATTACAGATTTTTTTGCAAAATTTCAGCGATATCTGAAAGATAGTTTTCTAGATACAGATATTTTTTTTAATATTTTATAGTCATATGAGTCTTCGTGTCGGAATTTTTCAACTTACTATCGAATTTTATTTCGATCAGATCAGTATTTTTCGAGTTATTTGGAAAACAAAATTTCAGATGTCTATAACTTCAAAACCACTCTGCAAATTTCGCCCATTAAGGAACTTAGCCGGCGTATTTGGATTTTAAAAATACCCTGTCCCTGTCCCGCTGGATAAAGAACTAAGTTTGACCTTGGATTCTTCATCAGTGAGTCGAAATTAATCATTTGAGATCATTGTCGGCCAAAAATTCGAATATTACAGACATGTGGGAAAATTGGTTGTTGTACTTCTCAGATGAGCCCGCACCTACAACTTTGTGCGAGATATTTTTGTATAAAGCGTGTTCCTCAGATTTAGAAACCAGATGTTCTCGGCGTCAGATCTGAAGATATCACGGGCATATCTCTAAGAAGTGTTAGAATACACCTTCTTTTCGAAAGTCTCCCTTTCTCCAAACTGTTCCACGCCTTTGTTGAGTGCGTTTATGAGTGCCTTGATAGTGGATTATTTGTGGCGGGATCGTTTTTTGACCTGTCTTGGGCGTTCGACAGTCTCTCCTTCCAATTTTCAGTCGAAAAATGCTTCAGTGTGGGTTTTAGGGGCGTGTTTCTGATGGCGTATTCCATTGGTAGAACTCGTGCGCACTGAGATGGCACTGAGTGCATGAATCGTATTCCATTGGGGAATTTCGTCAAGCATTTTGACACATTTTGACGTCCAGTGCAACATTTTTTGCACTCAGTGCGTGCTCAGTGCAGCACTGGTGCTGCCAATGGAATACGCCATGAGATGGATAGCTAGCTCGAGCGCAGAATTATGAGCGTCAGAATGGACAACTCGTTTTCGGATGATCGTGAAGTGAATTCGGGTGTCCTTCAGGGTTCAGTCCTGCGGCCACTCCTATTCTTACTTTTCATCAACGATCTACCTATCAACTTAAAAAATATGATGATCGGTGCAACAGCTCGCCATGATCTTCATGGTCTTTTGAACATGATCATTGATCAGAATACTTCTGTTCTCCGATGACACCTCAGCATTAGTTACTGCGCGCAGTTTTGACGAGTTACAGAGGTTATGTCACCTATTAGTCCAGAGCTTTGTTGATTGGTGTCGTTCTAATTCAATAATGATCAATATTGCTAAAACTGAATGCGTTCATTTTACTCTAAGATCCAGCGAACACAGATTGGACATACGCTATTTGGACGAGGTTTTTTCATTTGCGGACCATACCAAGTTCCTGGCCATCCATATCGATTCCAACTTGAAGTGGAGCAATCACATTGACGGTATCTGTAAAAAACTCAATGGCTCCTACTTTGCTCTAAGTAGAGTTTGGAATTCACTTCCTTTGCGATCCATTCTCAACATTTACTACAGTTTGGTGTACAGTCACCTATCATATAACATCCTACTCTGATGGGATGCTTCATCGGACGTTGGCAGAGTTTTTGTTATACAGTATGATATTTAATATCGAACCTAGGTCCTCCTTTAGACCAGTTTTCATTGAAAATGGACTCCTCACCCTAGCCTCGATTTTCATTCTCAAATGTTTGATTTTTACCAAAGAAAACGAAAATAAGTTCACCAAAACTTCTAGCTTTCACAGCTACAGAACAAGAAATGAGGGATTGTTGTGCATACCAAAACATAATTCTTCTAGATTTGAATTTTCACCAATGTACCATACTGTATCAAACTTTTAATCACTTACCAAAATCATTGCGAATGAATTTAAAAAAGCAATTAAAGTTAGTTTAGTTAGTAGATGCTATTATTCTGTAGCTGAATATTTTTCTTATTCTTGTGAGTAGTTTTCTATTCCGATTTTGTTTTTTTTTCTCTGATTTGTCCTATACATGAATTTGTCTGACAGGATGAATAAAGTATTATTATTATTATTATAAACGCTGCAATCGTAACAAGAAAAATCCGGGAATCGTGGAAAGCATGCAATATTCAATCCGCCATTTTAACTGTGAAACTGTACAACGATCTGGGCCTGAGGGGTGGGCATTTCCTCTGTAGATTCCTTCTTCTGGCTCATTCCAATACGATTTATATTTATTCCGACTTGTCTTATTCACAAAGGACAGATGGAATTATAAAGGATTTCTCGGCCGACGGTTTTCGGTATGAGTTTTTCCCTCGGACGAAATAAGAAGATGGAAAATTTCTCGGTCGCTAGACGCCAAAGAAAAGGATCGTCGTCTCGCCATCTTGTTTCTGAATATTTCAGTCATTCCTATTATTTGTGTACATTCCCTTCCCGTACAATCCTCTCTGCATGCTGATTTGTAGCTTCGTTCATTAGATACTGTCTCGATGTCTTGTGCTTTGTGTTCGATTTGCTAATTAAGTGTTTTCATTTAACTCAACAATCATTTTACTGAATCTCTGAGTCTTATTTGTAGGGACACAGCAAGACTTTGATATTAATGAGATATCCGGGAAATCACAACTATACCGTTTGCTAATATAGGGTGAAGTCTCTTAACTTCTCTATAATATTACTATGATTCTTATTACATTTTTCATTTACGGAATCTTTAATGCACATCTATACAGGGTTGTCCAATTTTGTATAGAATAACTTTAACAGTCGATCAAATGTTCAATTTTGAGCCTAAAATTTCCTATTAATATAGTTCCGCAAACGTTTCATAACCAAGCTACAGGGTGTTCAAGTTTCCAGATAATTTTTTTTCATTATCCGAAATATTTGGATAATAAGAATGAAAACAATTTTCGTGACGTCAGGAACTTTTGCGCGCATGTTTTATCGTCCATGCATGTTCACACATTGTCACGAAATACTGCATGAACCTTCAAGCCGTCTTTTTAGCGTGAAAACATGCGTTGTTCGTCAAAGGAATCCAAATTTTAAAATAAATAAATTAGTGAACTAAAACTCAGCAGGAAAGTACGATAAAGCCTCGGTCATTAGGTATTGTTACAATTCCTAGATTTATATGATTAGAAATTTCAGAAGAAGTACCTAGATATGTGTTCGAAATTTCATTTTCACAATAGCTAAAATACATAGCTGATCGAGCTTAAATCCGGTACTCGATTGTAAAATGGCGGCTTGAAGATTTGTGCAGGATTTCAGCGGAATTTATTTTTTTTTAAGTATTTGCACGTCGGAATTCTACAACTATCACATTGTCCAAATGTCTATAATGTTCGAAATTTTTGCCAAAAATAGTTGGACTCGCTAATGAAGAATTAGTGGTCAAATTCAATTCTGTTCGGTCGACCATACGTTGCTACGACAACTCTCGAAAGTGTACCCCGTTACACTATAACCTCTGCTAACACTTTTAAAGGTCTCAATTCGAAGGAAACATCAGGAATTTGAAAATAACGAGCTCTGGTAGCGCAGATTTTCCGTCCGATTCGGTTGGCCTGTATATTCGTGATAAACAGCGCCGTTTTCTCTGGAATGATCCTTAATTTTCGCAACAGAATTCCATCCAGTCCTGGGGTATACGCGGCGTAAGTACATCAGCGGCACCGACGGTGAACAATAGCGATCTCCTCATTTTCATTAATTGCATTTCGATGTTGGTCCGCCATTTTCCATTTTTAGTTCCCGGTGCATTTTTGCGACCTTTTGTGCGCCGCTCGAAAATTCCCCGAAAATAGATTTTCCCGCTCCACCTACACTACGGCCGCTCTCTCGCGTACCTTGGACGATATTCCAACAATTCCGGATATGAAACAATCGCATTTCCGTGTCCGGAACGCCGGAAATATTTTAATTAAATCAGATATCGTACGAATTTTCGCCCCATGCAGTTTCGGGGGCAGGGGGGGGGGGGCGAGTCAGAGGGATGTGGAGGCGCTCCCCGGTTTCGGATGAACCGAACGGGAATTTTAGAGATGGGCTGGGGGGAACTATTTCTTGGCGGTTAATAAGGTTCTTAAATATTCCCAGAAAATAAGTTTGAGATGTATAAGAAATTGAATTAATTTCAAATTGTAAGATTATCCAGCATTGGAATCCAGTTCGGAATTATATTCGAATATAACAAAATTCTAAATTTGCATTTTGTGTATTAAACAAATATTGAACTATTCGAAAATTCGACTAATAAATTATAAGTAACCGATTATTGTAATATTCGACTATTCGGATAAAATACCGAATGATTTTTCGAATACATTATTATTTTAATAATTTCGCAACTTTCTATGAAATTGGGCCCCGAATTAGTGTATAAACGCTCTCATTGAAATATGAATGTTTAAGTTTCTTGTTTTATTTTACTTCATTTCTTATTTTATTCCAATTGGTTTTATTTGCTGTATGATCCCATCTTTTGTCCTTAGACTTGATCGATTTGAATGAAAAGCTTTGGATGGAAACGAACGATGGGGCTTCATTACTCTATTAATGTGAAAGTTCAATATATAGGAATATTCCAAGGTATTTCGGTATAGAATACCTGGTATTCGGAAAATTGATGCACATAATCCATTATTTTACTTCTTATGGGTTAGAAGCGATATCGATCTCTTCCTATATCCTAATGAACGTGTACACTATGACGGTTTTCATATAGGTACGACTTTCCACAGGCATCGATATACTTAAATATTATTGGATTAATCGTGAATTGAAAAAGAAGCACGTATACATCCAAAGTCGGTAATCAACTATTATCGAAATAATCAATTCAAAACCCACGCAGTCTACTCGACAAATACTATATGATATAATAGGTTTGCAATATACACGTGGTATCAAAAGTTAGGTAAAATATTTAAGAGGAGATTCTTGGGTTTATTATAAGAAACATTTCATGTATGAACTTATATGTATGGCCATAAATGCCTCTTTCAAGAGTAACCTGTAAAGAAAACATGTTTGTATTGTCTAACGACAAAAATGCTGATGTGAACGTTGTATATAAAGAAACTCTGCAGTATATTTAGTATCAGCATTTCAACCGTGTGAAGCCGGGGCGGGCAGCTATTATTTTATAATTCAAAAATTCCGAGCGCTACCTGATACCTATATCTACAATTCTGATATGTATTTTCTTAATAAGATGAACGATTCAGTATACATAAAATACTATATTCCATGATCCGAATGAAGAGGTTTTGAAATCGTAACAACCGAAATTATACATGATATCCCGAACGTTAAGCAAACGAATAATTAATTAGAAGCCGACAACAATACGCGAACGCGCGGTAGAAGTTAATCCTGCACCCACACGCGCGCCGCCTCTCGCTTCTTTGATCCCGACCCGACACCACGTCGCCCCACTCCCGGCCGGGTTTCCTATTTTTCAGACGTATCGTTTCGGGCAAACTTAAATATCCCCGCCGCCGAAACATTTCTAGATACCTGTTCGCAACATCGAGTTACGCGCCGAAGGGCCACGGGGGCCGGTCTGGCCCGGGGGCGGCGGAATTATAACGAAAGATTCAATTATGAAGGAGTCTGCTGCAGATGTTTCTTCCCGAGGGCAGGCGGTGGCCGCCGACGAAACTCCCGGTGTGGAATTTCATCCCGAAAACAGAAACGAATAATACGTCGACTCTTCAAAAGATATTACTTCGGTTCGTGTGTACCTTAATTATTTTGCGCTGATTGTATACCATTTCGTACTCACACGGTGTCTGTTCTTCTCTCGCGAAATACTGCAACAACTTTTAGACGGAATAAAATAGCAAACTTACTCAGCATGGGGATTCGAATCCGGATTTGCTGTATAGTAGGCAAAGACAGTAACATCTCGTCTATCGATCGGGCTGAAATTCGGTACTCGATTGTAAAATGTAATCGATAAGATAAGATAAAAGTTAAAAGATGTGAAGAAGATACGCTTAAAACAAATATTAACGCACATTGATCCTGGCATCAAAATGTAATGAAATGACGAGTTATTGAAAATAAGCTTGTTATTTCTTAGTAATTCCATATTAACATCGGTAGATACATAAAATAACGAATATGATGAAATATTATCATCAAATATAACAAAATGGCGAATGCAGAATATTCTAAATGTACCTAATGGACACAGTCAAAGATGTCAAAATGAGCTGATGAAGTGCAAAAGAATCGATTACATAAGAGCAGGGGCATCTTTCGAATGATTTTTGCGAGAAAATAGGAAATATAAGGTATTCTTATTCTGTAAAATTCTGATATATAATTGATTCTCACATAATCTTATTATTTTGTTAATTGCTTCTACGTTAGGAACACAGCAGAAAAACATTCAAAGCAGCAAAACACCATATTATTCACGCTACCAAATGCTTCGTTTGTCTCCTCATCTGGTGATTGTGATTTCTGTTAATCTGTAAATTATATGAAATATTACCTATGTTGCAAATTGGCGAATGCGTTAAGAATCTACTAATCTAAAGCTATTATTAATTTAAATGATGAGTAGATACAATTATTAATTAATCTTTTAATTTATTTTGAATTAAGTTATTTATTCTATCGGGAATGCAAACAGTATAAGACCCAGAAACATTATAGAAGATCAGATCGTGTTGGTATATCGGGGTTGGGATAAGATTGGGACCATCTTTGAAAACGAAAACCTCAAACTTCTACAACAAATTTGGCACAAAACTACGGTAAGAGTCGACGTTTCGTAAGAAAAAAATATTGAAAATTGAAAAGTATCATCCGTATAAAATATACAATTGAATCAAGAATTGTCATGACCGACGGATGGAGTCTCCCTACCGGTGAAAATTTCAAGTCGGTATCTCTTTCCATTCAAAAGTTATCGTGGCAACGGCATCAGGACGGTTGGATGTAATCGAATTTGACCTCGAATACTTCATCATTGAGACGAGTCGTACCTTTGAGGCCATGTCCGGCAAACAATTCCAAAATTTCAGGCATTTGGGCGAAATGAACATAAGAAGCAAATCCTCTTTTCAAATACATCAATCAATTCCAACCTTATAGACAAAAACCAGAACACGCACCACCGGAAAAAAAATCAAATATCATCCCGTCGAAGTAGTAAAACGTCAATCAATCAAACCGGCAATTATGCTACAGGAAAGCAGGACAATTCCTGAAGTCCGAAACCCGATCCGAGCATAAAAAATTCAGAAGTACGGTTCGTTCGGAAAGGGCTAAAACGACCGCCGTCGCCGCGTATTGCTCATCGGTCGAGTATCGCACGACCGCACACACACACACGCGGGAACGAGGGACGACCAATGTCTAATCCATTATTCACAAATTATGAGAGGATCGATGGCACGACGGGAAAGATGGGACACACCGCTGGCTAAGATATCACTAGGCCTAGACACGGCATTCGGTCGTTTGCTTCGCGTACAATTGTCATAAATGATCGTTTTCTAATCGGCACACTATATACATGTATACAGGCTGCGCGGGAGAACACTCTATATAATTTGTACGTTCACGTATATTCGTACGTCTCGCTTCTCCAGAGTTAGCTATAACTTATGCGTTCCAGGTTTTCAAATTAATAATCAATAAAATTGAAGCTACGAAAGTATATAAAAATACACGAATACATAGAAGCGAAGAATAATCACATTTCTCTGCGGAGGAACAGTGGGAACGGCCCGAAAGGTAAAAGGCCAATTTCGGAAACGCCGGAAGAAGTGGGGGAGGTAGCTGAGACCGCTCAGGTGTTCATTATTGGGCCGGAAACTTAATTGAAACCGAAACTCGAATTAGCTATCTTTATCTGTCCGTCAGTCTTGTCTTTACTCGCGCATTCTTTTCGAGAGGAACTCGGAAAGTAGGGAATGAAGAGGATTGGGAAATGGACTGGCTATATTTTCCTCGAAACGCTATTCTATATGTATATTTACATTTTCTTGACATCTACAATCTATAAGTAGAAACCTCTATTTCACAATGGATGAATTATTATTGTTATAAAGGGTTTCCCAATAAGAGGTGTTATTTTGAATAGCCCGCTATTTCGGTAGATGTCACTTTTGAAGCTCTCATTTTTTGACATTTGAAAAGTAGAAACTACGCCATTAATAAAAATGGAACGATACACGCTTCAAGAACGCACTGAAATCATTAAAATTCACTATAAAAATGGTGAAAATTTGGCAGAGACGGTTCGTAAAACTCGCACATTTTTGGGTTGTTGTGAAGCACCTTGTCGGACCGCAATAAAGAAATTGGTGGAAAAATTCGAGCTGTTGGAACAAGTTAGTTATGTGGAGAATAAAACCCGTGTACGTCGCTCAAGAACAGCCGAGAATATTGCTGCTGTAGCCGAAAGTGTTGAAGAAAACCCAGGTTTGTCCATTCCTCGTCGTTCTTTGGAATTAGGCATTCCACAATCGTCGTTACACTGTATTTTGCATAAAGATTTGGGTCTTAAGGCTTATAAAGTTCAGTTAACACATGAACTCAAGCCGGCCGATCATCAGCAATGTCGTGTCTTTGCTGATTGGGTCGTTGATATGCATGAAAATGATCCTGAATTCCATCGAAAAATCATCTTGAGTTATTAGGCCCATTTCCACCTCGGTGGCTTCGTTAACAAGCAAAATTATCGCATCTGGGGCTCGGAAAATCCAAGAGTTATTATTGAAAAGCCTCTCTATCCTCAACGTGTGACTGTTTGGTGCGGTTTATGGTCCGGTGGAGTCATTGGACCTTACGTTTTCGAAAATGAGGCTGGAGCAACAGTTACGGTGAATGGATAGCGCTATCGAGAGATGATTAATGACTTTTTATGGCCGGAATTGGATGGTAGACGGCGCTACGTGCCACACAAGCAACGAAACCATTGATCTTTTGCGGGAAAAGTTTCCGGACCGTGTTATCTCTCGAAGAGGTGATCACAATTGGCCACCGAGATCTTGTGATTTAACACCTTGCCACTTCTTCGTTTGAGGCCACGTGAAAGAGATGGTCTACGCCAATAGCCCAGCGTCGATTCAAGACCTGAAAGATGGAATTCGTGAAGCTATCAAGGGAATAGGGCAGCCACTTTGCGACTTGGTTATGGAAAATTTCATTAAAAGGATATGGTCCTGTATAAGCGTGGTCGTGGTGGTCATTTGCCTGATGTTATTTTCCACTATTGACGGCATAGCTTCTTCTTTATCATGAAATGAACATCCGATCATTTATATTGAAAACTGGCATTTTTCTTTGAATATCAAAATAACACCTATTATTGGGGAACCCTTTATTAAGACTTCTAACAAATATTATACAACTCCCGACTTTGTATTTACTTTTTGATCAGAACATAATATCTGAAGAGAAGCGCTCGACTAATGATTGCGATAATGCACCTTGCATTTCGACGAACGACCCTGATGCAGGTAGCCGGAAGTGCACTCGCTGTATCAAAAACTCCCTGGGTACACCGAAAAGCAATCAGCTCGGAATGCGTTGGCATTCACGCGAAGCCACGAACCGCAACAACAACGGACGAGTGCGCGACGGAAGCTGCAACATTGTTCGGACCATACCGGAATCGGCAGACCTGCACCGAATATTTTCCGTACCTTTTTTACGCTCGGCCATAGTCCGCGGTATAATGGACAGGCAATGCCGGGTTATGGGTTATGCGTATTCTACACCGCATCGTGATCTTGCGATATAAAGGTTTCACCGACTTCGTATACTGAACCTACCTGCTAGTATCAACACTCTTGCCCACTATAATTTCGTCGTTTCGGGAATGATGTTCCCATTTTCTGAGATGAAACGATACTGAACCATGATATCTATTACTCTATCTAAATATGGGCTGAAATTACCCTTAGCCATAAACCAATTAATGAGAACAAGTATTTGTTAATTAGGGTTAGATCATAATTGAGTAAATCAACCTTTATTTTATAATATTTCGATTCCTTCATGGGTTCCCAGATTCCCAGGTGGAATTTTCCGGAATTTTACCGGAATTTACCGGAATTTTCGAAATCTGAGTGGCCGGTGTTTGATACACAATATTTTTCTGGAGTGTATTTCCCCTTGCAGGCATTAATTATTTATTTTCCGACAACTATCAGTTGTCCGTTAACTTTCACTACGCCACATATACCCTTCCCTCCACCCCCTCATAATGGCGTCGGCGATGCAATATTAAAAATGGCGTGTTTCGACGTCGTAAAGTCCGGATTTCGGATGCTACAAGTTATTTCGAATGGAAACTACAAGAAAAAGGACGATAAAAGGGAGAAGGGGCCGGAAGGCGTGGTGCTTTGGGGGGCGATGGCGTTGTAAATTGGTGATATTTCGGATGTTCTTTTTGCAGGAGTGAAAATAGCATTGATCGCGGAACGATATTACTCAAGAATTCTATTGAATTGAGATACGGTCGATATAGATGCACAAAAACATATACAGGGTGTCCCAAAAATACCACGCGAAAGTGACACTGGAGATAGATTGGCATTAGGTCTATCAGATAGCATCAACATGACCTCAGTAAAAGTCCGCTGGTTTTCGAGATATCACCACTTTTGTGTATTTTTCAAAAATCTCCAGTTTTCGGTCTTTTATCGCCTAGCATTGCTAGAAATTACTTCAAACTCATGTTTTTTTTTTACCTAGGCTATCCTGAATAGTTGCTTAAAACAATGAAGTAATAACTTCACCGACAACTAGAACAAAATCCTTCAAAAAATGTCTAACTTGTTGTATTTTATGCCGAAGTTAAAACGTTAACTTAAGTTTGACTGACTGCTGTGAAAAAAAATTATATCAGACTGAATTGACAAATAATCGCAAAAACTGGTCCATTTCATGCCCTTTTCAAAATGATACAACACTACCAATTTTTTTTAATCAGAACCAGAATTGCTACTTATTAAAAAAAACCAAAACCCTTATCGACTATCTCGCTCCCACATTCATTGTTTTGTAACATGGAAACCGGTCCGACTTTTACAGACTAGGGGTCTTCGAATAGTCTAGACCAGGGGTCACCAAATGGCGGACTGCGGTCCGGATGCGGATCGCGAACCTTTTTTTTGCGGACCATTTTCCCAGAAAACATGTATTCTTGATTAAAGAAATTCAGATAACTTTTCGTTTTATTTACTAATTATAGATATTGGATTTAGATTAACTGCTAGTCAAATTCTTATGCCATCATAATGCTATCAACGACCCGCGACAGATATACAGATTTTGTGAACGGACCTCCAAGGGGCCGTCCATTAATCACGCGATGCTCTAAAGGGGAGGGGGGGTCCATGAAAATATCACGAAATATCACGAAGGGGGAGGGGGGGTTAAGTATAATATCACGTGTATTTTTTTTTTCCTCAAACACGTACAAACTCGATTTAAGCGGCTTGCAGTGTGACGCAGATTCCCCGTTGCCAGGCAAAACAGGTTTTTTATATTATTATTGTTTTTTTTTATTTGTTATAATAAAAATTGATCATACTCACACCAGTATATTATTTGGTATAATAAAAATAGATAATACTCATACCTGTAGCCTATATTTATATATATTTTTTAAGGAAATGGAAATTCTTTGTTGGTATTAAATAAATACACGTGATATAGGGGCGGGGGGGGGGGGGGGGGTAGTCTTGAACCTCACGAAATATCACCAAGGGGGAGGGGGGGTCAAAAAATGATAAAAAAACATCACGTGATTAATGGACACCCCCCAATGAAACTAATTGGTGACACCAGGGTTAGATACTAGAGAAAACTTTTTGGCGTTTGACGGATTTACTCATTTCCTAATATTTTCCGAACGGATAGAGATACAGAGGAAATAGATACATAAATCTAAACGTCGTCCACCGACCAATCATCGGGGATCACCGAGATGTGAAAATCATAGATTTCGGACGGGAAAGAAGAATTTTCCTTCGATTGCGGGTCAAAAATATTTCTAAGTGCCGACCCAAAAAATTTTTTTCATGGTATATCGATACGGAGCTCGTGTCTAGTTAAATCGAGGTCGCTGATCACGAATATGCAATTTGTTTTTCCCTAAGTGGCGTACTTTGGGAAAATTTTCACTTAGAGTGAAAAAATGGATGAAAATAGGTCAATTTTGGAAGTTCACACCGCCCAAAAAAATCGGAGTATGGTGTTGTTGATTTTTGCCCTCATATATGGATCCTTTATCTACTGAATAATCCAAACAGAAAATGTCCAGGCCTTACTATTCGGAAATTATGATTTTTTTCCCAAGGTTTTGTTTTTCGGAAAATTCATTTCGCGGTATTTCCGCAGAAAATTCTCTAATGAAAAATCCGATCATATATTCGTAATCTACGGTCCCGAATTAGTAAATGACGTAATTTGCATCGAAATCGGAGACCGGTCGAATTTTGGCAATTTTTGAATACATTAGCCTTAAAAAAATCTCATTTTTCGAGAAAATTTTTTTGACGCAAAACTATGAAACGGGTACTTATTCTTATAGATTCGGGGCCGTAGATTCCGAATCTACCATCAGATATTTATTACAAAAATTTTCCGAGGAAATATCTCGGAAAGAATTTTCCGAAAAATAGACCCTCGGGAAAAAAAATCATAATTTCCGAACCGTACGACCTGGACATTTATTGTTCGGATGATTCGATAGATAAAGGATCCAAATATGACGTAAAAAATCAGCAACACCCTACTCCGATTTTTTTGGGCGGTGGAAAGTTCCAAAATTGACCTATTTTCGTCAATTTTTTCACTTTAAGTGAAAATTTTCCCAAAGTACGCCACTTAGGGAAAAACTAATTACATATTCGTAATCAACGACCTCGATTTAATTAGACACGAGCTCCGTATCGATATACCATGAAAAAATTTTTTTGGGTCGGCACTTAGAAATATTTTTGACCCGGAATCGAAGGAAAATTCTTCTTTCCCGTCCAAAATCTATGATTTTCACATCTCGATATCCAAATTTTCCCCGATGATTGGTCGGTGGACGACGTTTAGATTTATGTATCTATTTTTTCTGTATCTCTATCCGTTCGGAAAATATTAGGTAATGAGCGAATCCGTCAAACGCCAAAAAGTTTTCTCTAGTATCCAACACATACAAAAATCTACAATTTTCCGATTAGGTCGACGCGGCTTTGGTTATTCACTAAATCGGGTACGCAGATCACGAATCTGTAATTAGATTTTCCGTATCTCGATTAGTTTCGGAGCAATGACGAAGAAAGTCGCAATTTCTGGCTCTACCTCCGGAAAATGGACTAATCAGTCGGATTTTTCGCCATATTACCAAAATTAATACGGAAAAACTAATTACAGATTCGGAATCTACGCCCTCGATTTAGAGAATAGCCAAAGCCGTGGCGATCTAATCGGAAAATTCTAGATTTTTGTATGGGTTAGAATCTAGACAAAGGACTCACAGCTCTGGCAATGTGTTAGTTGTTGTATGCATTTTATCAATATTTCACAGGAAATAGGTCATAAATACTTCTACAAGGGTTGAAGTATTACAAGATATTTTACTTGCAATTATCTTTCCGTGGAAAATATTAATTTCAAGGGTGAGACCACCCATGCAAAAATAAACCAGTTAACCCAAAACATTTAAGTTTTACAAGCGAGCTGCTTTGTTTAGAAATACAAATGAGCGCTTCCCAACATGTGAAGTCATGGGACGCAACAGTGGTGATATCTCGAAAACCAGCGGACTTTTACTGAGGTCATGTTGATGCTATCTGATAGACCTAATGCCAATCTATCTCCAGTGTCACTTTCGCGTGGTATTTTTGGGACACCCTGTATGTATATCCGCTCCTGTTTCTTAAATACCCTTCGAAGATTTGTACGCATGGTGTATATGAGAATATTTTATATTTAATAAGGTGAACTGTAGGAAAGTGGTTTCTCACCAGTGAAAATTTGAAGCGTGAAAAAATATACCCCCATCCGCACGATGTTAATAGAGAAACGACCCGCACAGGTTGAATTTGTTGAGAGCATACAGAGCACTGATGAAGGCCAAGAAGCCAGAAACGGGTCTGTTCTTGGTTCTCAACAAAGCAATGAAATCCATAGTATAGAAATTGATTGATACCATGCTTTTGTAACGCTTCGTCTTTGACGATGGAAACATTGTTATAGAAAAATATGTCAGTCGACAAAACCTGTAGTGGACAAGAGTATAGTTACGTTTTTAGTGAGGATAGTTTCTGAGATACAGATTTTTTATATATGTTTGCGCGCATTTTCTAGGGAACATAGTGCTATCGTTATGCCCAAATGTGTTTTTTTCGATTTTTTTTTGTACTTTTAATGAGGATCCTTCACCAAATTGGTTAGACAATATTATAGTTGGTTTTTGAGGAAAGTTGACATTATTAAAACATTTCTGGAACGGGTAACAATTATTTTCCAGTTGCGTCAATAAAACTCATTCCGAATTAATCAAAATTTCGTGTTCATCCCAAATTTCCACTTTTCAGCGCCATATAAATAAAATAATTTACGCGTCTGCCGTTGGAGTCTCTTAATGAACCCTTGAAACGGCAGTAAATTAAAAGGGAAAGCGAAAAAGCCATCGTCATCTCATCACGTACACCACTGACCTGCCGCCAAATTGAATACAAAGCCCAGCGCGAGCGCGATGTTGTGTGTGTGTCCGCCTGTACAGACTCCCCGGCTTCTGTTTATGATGTCAAATATTCTCCCGAAATTATAAAAAAGGAGCCCGGGGGAACTGGGGTGAACTTTAATTTCAAAACGCGAGCCGTATGCGTTGTATCGTGTTGTTCGTGTACGGGGCGGCATCAGGTTCGAACATGTTGCGGCCCGGAGATAATACGACAAGCACGTACGTGTTTCGCATGGAGATTCCAGAGGAAAAGACGTTTTATGAGTGGAAATGAATGGGGAAAAGTACGACGGGCTTTATTAGAACCAACATTCTCCTCATTATCTTCCCACATATGAATTTTAGCTCATATATACTCAATTACTGCCTACTCACAGATCAGAAAAGTAGATCAATGTCCTGAGAATGTGAGGAAGAATAGTATGCAGGGAGGATAAATACTTGTATACAGATTATTATTAAAATATGATAACTGACTTTCTCCATTTCCTTATATACTACTTCTCGTTGTAAAATATACTTGTATTTTCCTCCGCAACACTAGGATACATCATTTTCAAAGTTAGCGTTGAATTTATCAAGCCATTCTGTTATAATATTAGTAAAATCTGTTCTTCAGAGGTATTCATTGTTAAGCATGCTAAGCAACAAGCATTTAAGAAACATATACCTGAAGTTCCACGGGAAAACAATATACATAATATATACCTACACACATGTTATATTGCATCACCTTCTACTCCTATATTTTTAAATATTCTGCAATTAGAAAAATTAAAATGTTTCGTTAAAAATGCCTATTATATAGGGACACGCTGGCATCCAAACACCCTGATGATGGATCGTAAGAGACCCATGATATCAGGAAAACAAAAAAGTGTTCAAAATTCACTGGTCTAAGCGTAATTCAACTGTTTTTTTTTGTGCAATAGTATTATGCAAATGTTATGTGTAAACAGGTAAAAGTGGCTAAGGGCCAAATCTGAATAATAGGGTAGGTGCAGAAGTCATTTGAAATGTAATTCATGCAGTTTTGCCTGCTAATGACATGTTTATGATTATACTAACCATTCTAGGTCTTCCCTAAGGAAATCCCACAGAAGCTCCTAGGAGAGTCAGTTTTGTTCTGTGTATATTTTATTAATGTATCCTTACGTCAGCTTAGGCAAGGCACTGGGTGGCTTTCACCTAAGTAAATGATGAATAGAATACTTATCCCATAATATATATAGCTTCGGCAAAATGACAAAACAGAATTAAGTGTAAAATGTAAAATTTTGAGTTGGCTTTATTTTTTATAGTCATAGCCTACGCATAACAACCACTTCCTTAGTAGATTGCGGAACATATTTAAATGCACCTTGAATCGAGCATTTATGGTTTATTTCGTTCACTCCCTGATTTATCGTTCACTCTCGAATTTCAAAACGAGAATATCTTGAAACTTGCTTATTGCAGATACGTCCCTTTGTCATTTCAACGATATGAGAACAACCACCAATTTGTTTGAATAGAAACACTAGATTTTCTTCTTGGCTATTCCACTCTTGAACTTTAAAAATTTTAGTGTTCATGTCATCTTGGTTGCCTCTTATCAATATTTAATTTTCTCATGAGATATACTTAATCTTCACAAATATTCAATCGACTAAGTTCCATATACCTTGTTTTTAAGAATTCTATCTGCAGTAACTCCAAGAGTAACTCATGCATTCTATTTGTCGAAAAGCATTACTTTTTTGCTCTACGTCAACTGGACCTTAATTCATTCCAACCTGAAAGGAAATATTAAGACTTGGATTTCTCTGAGTAAAGAAATTCAATCAATTCACTTCTATTACTTACTGCTGATTTTTAGCCAGAAATCCTGAAGGACATATACCAGATATCTTCTTTCTGAACAACTTCTCCACAGTTCTCCATAATTTGGAATTTCTTTCACATACGTAAACAATATTTCTAGATTCCTCCAATCTTCAAATACAAGGTAATCTCGATTATTTTCAACGGAAGGAATACTCGTTCGTACTTCGTGGATTGAAAATATTTTGTTTACGTTTTGTATTTGTGTTTTGATCAGATTCAGATTCGATGTTGAGGTTAAAACGGGGCGCATGCGAAGATCAGAATGTAGTTTCTAGTATATCCATTAATCATGAATCATTCTCAAAAATACCACACAAGCAAGTTACCGATCACTGCTAATATTTATTATTTACCAGAAATTCATCACAAATCGAAACTATTTAAATTAGAAATGTCAATTTTTACATGACTAACCCGGACTTTGCCATTTAACCCTGCTATTTTGCCGGGTTAAATTTTTATAGTTTTAACCCAGGGTTAGGCTCTAACTCTTGAAGGTGCAAGACCTATTTTCAATTAAACCCTAGGTTTAGAGTTAATCCGGATTTAATTAGATAACCCGCATTCGTGCAAGTGGGCCTTAGTGATAGAAAAACTGGCCTAAAATTCCTCTCTACCCATCACAAGATTTAATATCCACAAATGAGCCTCTCACCTTACAAGATCAGAAGCCTTCAGCAAAATTTCAGCGATATCATATTAAAAATAATACATAACCTTTCAAAAGTCCCCTCTCGCAAATATACTCCTCTGAAGGCACATGGATCTCTTGAAGAAGAATCGCCTTCTCTATTTCTCAAAGATATTCACTCTTGTTCATAGAAATCCCTTCAATATTTAGTTGCCTCCTCCTAAGGAGGATCTCTTTCAAAACCAGGTCTGACCACTAATGTAGGGTTATCATCTCCCATAGATTTGTGATGAAATAACACGATTTTCCCATAATATACGAGCGAAAATATGTCATCATGACATTCATATTTTTGGCGCTCTAGTTCCTCGGAACTGAGTGCTTATCAATTTGCCCAAATGTCTGTAATTTTCGAATTTTTCGATGAAAATGGTCTTAAACGATTTGGTTCGACTCACTGATCAAGAATCCGTGGTGGAAATTCATTCTGTCCGGCCGGCCGGTCCGGCCGTAGGCACGATAACTCTCGAACGGAATGAGCTAGAGAGTTGAAATTTTCAGAGTAGGTTTGGGGGATAAATATCTCTGCTTAGTTCGTTACTGGGCAAAATCGGACAGAAGGTTTCGGAGTAATAAAAAAAAAATTTTTTTTTACAAAACAAATTCCAAATTGACTTTTTTTTAATAAGCAGTTTTATCATAAGAATCCATTCATATCATTTTTAACTCTAACAAACTAATACTTTCGGAGATATGATTTTTCAAAATTTCAATGTAAATCGTATTTCACAGATTGATATAATTATTCTATTCTATGTATGAATTTTCATAATGTCAACTTGACAGAAGGGAATATTGTAACTTCAAAAATATTGGGGTTGAAATACTCGTATTTTAGCGATGCAACGGGGACCTCACCCGAAAATGTTTGAAAATATTACGTAAATATTGAAAGCATAATTCTTTAGTTCGAGAGAGGAGAAAATTTGGTGAACGTAGATGAGGAAATTTTTGATCGATTACAAGGTAATTTTTTCATTATTTCTTCTCTTCTTTAATACATGTTTTATGGAATATCTACTATTTGTAGGTACTTTAAACCTGTTTTGGGCAATTGTCATACGAAACTTGTTTTTTTGGCGCTCTAGTTCCTCGGAACAGAGTGCTTATCAATTTGCCCAAGTGTCTGTAATTTTGGAATTTTTGGCTGAAAATGGTCTCAAACGATTTGGTTCGACTCACTGATCAAGAATCCGAGTGCGAAATCGATTTTGTCCGGCTGGCCGTAGGCACGATAACTCTTGAACGAAAGGCGTAAGCGGATTGAAAATTGCAAGGTGGTTTTGGAGCGTAAATATCTCGGACAAGTTCCTTCGATCTATCTGAAATTTAGCATCAAATTGTAGAATCATGACCTTTATACGCATGTGAAGTTTTGTATTGACCAGATTACCGCAAAGTGTAAAAAAAAAAAATTTTGAAAATTTAATATATGTTTTTCCACAATAACTCTCGAACGGAATGAGCTAGGTACTTGAAATTTTCAGAGTAGGTTAGGGAGATGAATATCTCGGTTAAGTTCGTTATTGGGCAAAATTGGCCAGATTTAATTCGATTTCTTCCATGGTGCAGTTCTCATTCTCATGATTGCTCATTTAATCTTGATAAATAAAGTATTATTTGAATTGAATTTCCTTTATGATGCAGCTCTATCATATAATTACGTTTTTGGACTTTCCAAGACTGTTTTTAAAAAAGGAATTTATTCTTTCCAATTATTAAATACAATGTTACACAATAGAGATTCAATAATTTGACAACAGTTGGAAAGGAGTACCGAAAAAGACAATAAATCTAACTTAGACTACTTGTACTTAAGTCTAGAACGGAACTAAATAACTTGAGTTTCTCATCCTCGAGGAAAGCTTCCACTCACACGCGCACACAAAAGCTCTTCCTAGAACGACGTTGTGTATGTTGCACTTTCTGGAGGTGAAGGTCTCATAATTCGTCTCCCCTTAAATTAGATAACGTCCTCGTTATCAGTAGGCATTCCGGGATTGTCTTCGAGGTTGAGGTTAATAATCTTCCTGGGAAAGAACAGTACCTCGGAAATTCTTGCTTTGTGTTTCGATACCAGAATTATTCCGATGATAATGCAACAAAGCAAAATGCCACTGGTCGTTACGTGACTTATCTGAAAGGTTGGATGTAGGTACAGGGGTTGGTCCTGAAGTTTCTCAGCTTCTTGGAGGATTGAAGTTGGTTCTGATAAATGTTTCAGTTGGAATTCCACTTTGTTTTTGAAATTCAAAGGGAGCTCCGAAATGTTTCTAGTTTTTATTTCGAAAATTGGGATTGTGTTATCGAATATCGAATTTTCGATTATGATGTTGCAGTCGGAATTCAAAATGTTTATTCCGTGGATGGATTTCTTCGTAATGATGCCATTGCAGTCTTCAAGTATCATTTGTGGACTCTTGAACAATGTTAAGAGCTGTTTATTCTTCAGAATGTGGATAATTTTGTAGTTGTTTTCGACAAAAACCGTTTGGCAGTGGTCTGGAGATTCGAGGGTACAAGCTTCTTTGGTTGGTTGCTGGAGGCATAGAACCATGGAACTGCCTAATGTGGAGTGACAGGCTTCGTTGGTCCAATATTCTTCATTGTTGATTTTAACCATGTACTTCATTGGAGGTACAACAGCAATATCTTGGTTGTTGGGTATAGGGTACACTCGGGAGTAGTTTGCAATAAAATTTTTGAGAATAGGAATTTTAAGGAGGAATGTTATGGTTTCATCAGTTCCTATAGCAGATATTTTTGCAAATTCTATGATTTTATAAAGATGAACTTGATCAATTGGTGATAATTGCTGTGGTTTGTAAATTTTTTCGAGGTAAATTCCAATTGAGTAAAGTTCCTCAAGTTTTATTATTTCTAAATTTGGTATCCCTTTCATTGCAAAACTAATAGTTCTTTCAATCATCAATAAGGTATTCAATAGTTCTTCTGATTGAAGTATCTGATATTCTACATTGATTCTGAATTCTTCAATTGACTTGATATTTTCGAAAAGTATTTTGGTGTGTAAAATGTTGTTGTTTAACAAAGCTAAGTCCTCAGAATATCTTTGAGTTAAATGGTTGGCGAAAGAAGTTAATTTATTTATTCTTTCGATTTCAGAATTTTTGTACTTATGGAGACTTTCTAAGTTCTCATTTGTGGTTTTTAGATCATCATCATCTAAATTTCCAGTGATAAATTTAATACCTTTTCCAATGAAATTAGCCAAACCTCTTTTAACCTTATTGTTTAAAAGTTTATGTAGTATTTGCTCAATTTGAACTAGAATTGATTTTGATTGAACATAAATTCTATGTGATAATTCGTCTAGGGTACGATTTTCCTGAAGTGCATTAAAGTTATAATCAAGTTGGTCATAATTGACTCGTAAATTAGTGATGTTTATAAAAAATAGAAAATTGTGGTAATGATCGAGAATTTTGGCATGACTCAAGGGTTCTTCAAAGAATCCATTACTGATTATTTTGTTGACCTGAAGGGCCTGGTTGATTTGGGTCTGTATCAGGAGAATTGTTGGTATCCTGAAAAGAACAAACATTTTTTCTTAGTCGTTTGACTTTTTTGATATGGGCAGTGGTTTCTCTGGATTTTTGAGTTAAACCACTAATTTTATTTTGTTGTTGTTGTTCAACTGTAACTCTTTCGAAAGGTGGGTCAGTTTTTCTAGGTCTATTTCTTTCTACTTAGACTTCTCTTTGTTCTAGGTTGGGAGGGTCATCTCTATTCTCATTTAATCTATTCAATTTTTTCTGTCCTCTTTCCTTATTTCGTTCGTAAATATGGTCAAAAAATGGTAATATTTCTTGTTTCCTTTTTTCGTTATAATGCTCGTAAACAGTCATGTTCAAATCAAATTCTGGTAATTTGTCATAAGGACCATAAAGTAAATGGAATGGAGAATATCCGGTTGCTGAATGTATTGATTGGTTATAAATCAAAGTTGCAGTGTTCATAAGGTTGGAGGGGTTTTCGTTAGGGTTTTTCAATTTTAAAATTCTGAGTTTTTCTAAAATTGTAGAATGAAATCTCTCTATAGGAGAATTTGAACTGGGATTATTCACGGTTGTGAAATGTAGGTCGACTTTGTTCAATTTACAATACTCTATGAGAGTTTTATTATGGAATTCTCTTCCTTCGTCGCATACGAGTTTTTGGGGAATATTGTGGTGTGAAAAATAATGGCGTAATTTGTTGAGGACTGTTAATGCTGTACCATCTTTAACGAGATACGACTGGGCGTATTTAGAGAAGAGGTCTATTATTGTCAAAAACTTGGAATTAAGAAAAGAAAAAGTATCTATGTGTATTACTTCGAATGGTCGTTTTGCAAGAAGAGGACCAGAAAATTTTAATTTATAAGGGTGTCTTTCGTATTTTGACTGAAGACATAATTCACATTTGTTAATGACATCAGTGATTTTGTTCTTCATTTTCGGCCAATAATACTTTTTTGATAAAAACTTGTGACTTTCCGTGATTCCATTGTGATTTTTGTCGTGATATTCTGAAATAATTTCTTTCTGAGTTTCTTCGCAAATTACATCCAATAAGTAGTTATTGCTAATAAAAAGTTTCACGGAGTAATTAAATGATTCCTTATAAAATCTAACGAGAGGTAAACGTAACTTGTTGTCTCTAAAATAAATTCCGTAGGATTCATTTGGTCTGAGAATTTCTTCAAAAAGTTTGGAAAAATCTTCTGTTTTACAATTTTGTCTTATTGATACGCTATATGTGTTTTTTCCGAAAGGTTTACTAAACCTCAAATTGAATTGTTCACCACTGTTTAGAATAATTCTATTGGGGTAGATGTTGACCGATGTTTCTGTAATTGGAATGACTTTTCCATTATCCTCTTGAGTGGAATGAATGGTAGCATCAGTATCGGAATTTTGATCATCATTAAAATTCTGTTGCTCGCTATTATTTGGATTAGATTTTTCATTGTTTTGTGAATTGAGAATATTCTCTAATTCTTCATCGCCTATTTCAGGGAGTTCACTTATATTTGGTAAAATGGATGATAGTTCTACATTTAGATCATCGTCGGATAAAAGTGGTTCATTTTCTCGATTATGTATTTCTACACGAGAAAGAGCATCAGCCACTTTATTTTCTTTGCCTTTAGTATGAATGATTTTAAAATCAAATATATCTAATTTCAGTTTCCAACGAAGAATTTGGCTCTTTAATTTTGGAAAGCCATACAAGGGGATTATGATCAGTTTCGATGGTAAAACATTGTCCATAAAGATAAGGCCTGAAATGTTTTGTGGAATCTAGGATTGAAAGTAATTCCTTTTCGATAGTCGAATAATTTTTTTCAGCGGAATTTAGAGTTCGTGAATAATAAGCTACTGGTTGATTCGATTGCGATAAGACACTTCCAATAGCTACGTTTGAAGCGTCAGTAGTTAATTTAAATGGTTTCGCGAAATCTGGATAAACTAAAATTGGGGCATTCGATAATAATTCTTTGCACAAGTGAAATGCATCTACATAGTTTTGATCTTGATGATTTATTTTTGCACCTTTCTTCAAACATTTAGTGAAGGGTGAGACAATATGGGCAAAATTTTGAATAAATCTGCGGTAGTAACCTACCAAACCTAAAAATGATTTGATTTCTTTCACTGTACGAGGAATAGGGTACTTTTCTATTGTCTTCAGTTTTGAGGGGTTTGGAGATACTCCTTCTGGGGTTATGACATTGATTTTCAAAAGGGGGTGTAGATATTTCGGTCTCTAAAAGAGATGTTACAGGTATTCTCTCAGAAAAGTTGATTTCTATGTTGTTTTGCGTTGGTTGGGAAATTGGTATAAAACAAAATCCATTTTTTGCATGAGCAATGCACTCTGGGGTTGAAAATTGTTGAAAATTTATTTCTGGCGGTAAAACATCGCAGTTTTCTAGAGTGACAGGTATTTTAACAAAATCTTTGGTTTCAAATTTTTTCGGCTTCAATTTTGTGGAGGAATATTCAAGGTTAAATGGAATTTTCATGTTATTAATTTCTAATGTATGTGTTTGGTAGTCAATTTTAGCACATAGTCTCTGTAGATCAGCTGTTCCTAATAAAGCGTCGAATTTTGTATGCCAATCAACTACATGTAAATGTATGTTATCAAAAATTCCTAATTCGTACAAAAGTGGAATTTTCAGATTATCATCAGCTTTTATTGTATTTCCTAAGCCTGAAACGCTAAATTCTTCTTTGTATAAAAATTGAAAGAATTTTTCGGAAGCAGGTTTTGAATTAATGACGGAGTTTGTAGCTCCTGACAATTAAAATTTTTAAGTCTACTTTAGGCAGGTAAATGTAAGGTAATTTTGATTTTATTTTCACACAATTTAAGTCTAGGTTTCTTGTGACTCCGAGGCAAGCACTTGAAAATTTTCGTCTTCCTCGTAATAACTTTCACAATCAGGTTGTTGAAGATCAATTTCTGTATTATAATATTCGGATTCATAATATTCTGAATTATCTTTTTCCGCTTGAACATTAAATAATTCTTCTGAATGAAATTTTGGTTGTTGCGGTCGATTTGGGTTTCTCTGGAATGTTCTTGTCGATGTAGACATGGGTGTTGGTTGTGGTTGTTTGAAAGTATTCCTAGTCGAAATTGACATAGGCGTGGGTTTTTGTGTATTTTTGTAGATATTTGAGCCGGGTTTGGTCCTAAAAACTTCGCGATTTGTGGGGAATCTTTAATTGTTCGCGATAGGTCTGTTTATAGATTGCGGAAAAGGAGATTGGTTTATTGAATTAGAAAATTTCGGTGGGTTATGAAAATAATTTGGACCGTTATAATTTGAACGATTTTGATAATTTGATTGGGGTGTATGAGTGGGGATTGGTTTCTTTGGGATTTCTTGTGATTTCCGTAGGAATTCACAATATTCCCATTCTAATTTTCTATTTTCGAAGAATTTACATGTATTGATGCATTCTTCGATGTTTTTCGATTCAAAATTACTGAGGTAGGATCGATAGGGTTCTAGAATTCCAATTTGGAAAGTTTTTAGGGCTAATTGTTCCATTTCACGTTTCTTATAAAATAAATAAGTTTGGTCTTGCGTGTGGAGGGCTAGATGTTGTAATACGTCATTCAGATTTTTTGATATCCTACTGAAGTAGTCTAAATAATTTTCTGATTTTCGTTGTACACATTGCGATAGCGATGAAGTCAAGAGATCTTCGTTTCGTTGATCTCCATACCTCTGGAGCAACGCACGCCGAATTGTTGTCCAATCGGAAGCATTTTGAGAAGCAATGAAATCTCTGGCTTCATCTTTTACTTTTGATCTGATGGAAAAATTTAGGGCATAAGTTAAGTCAGGGGTTAATCTCCCTTGAAGGTGACCAAGGAGATTATCTACTTCATTGACAAAAATAGCTAAATTTTGTCCTGTGTAATATTCAGGTATTGAATTTATTAGTAGTTGGAGGTCTTGTCTCGATATTATTTCGATGGAGGTGGTGTTAGAAGAAGTTTGACTATTCATTTCGGAATGGCTTCTTCTAGGGTAAGGTCTAAATCGGTTATTTCTAAAATGCGTCACACCTAGTTCTAAGGTTTCAATATCCTCAGCAATTATCTCCAATTCTTGGGATAAGTTACTATCTGTTAAATAACTTGAGTTTCTCATCCTCGAGGAAAGCTTCCACTCACACGCGCACACAAAAGCTCTTCCTAGAACGGCGTTGTGTATGTTGCACTTTCTGGAGGTGAAGGTCTCATAATTATATGTATACATTGATATAATTCCCAACTCAGAGAAACCAATACTTTCGGAGATATAATTTGTTATATTTTTATATAGGATATGTGACAGGTTTATACATCGTAAGTGGCGCGTCTTTGCGTATGAAATTTTCCTACTGTTTTAAACCGTCTTGCCATATGGAAAATTATCTTACCTCAGACCTCTGTGCAGTGCCCTAGAATCATTTAAGGCCGCATGGCTATGAATCCTTCGGATTTTTCATTTGGCAAAAAATTCTCCGAGTGAAGCTCCACTTAAGCGGTATAAAAGGGTGGTCAGTGGTTCTTCGATCGCACACTAGTATCAGTCATAGGATGTCGGTAAGACTCATTTTAAACATGGGCTGTCATCAATTCCTGGTATATAGGTGTTATTGGATGAATTGTTGATTGCTGAATGCTGCGGAGCCTCGCTCCGATAATCTGATGACATTTGAACAATCTGAATCATTTATAGCCATGCTGCCCTTCTGGATTCTTGGCCACTACACAGTGGTCTCAGGAAAGATATATTTATTTTCATATAGAAATACAGTTTCAATCAGTAGATAATTTGTATATTCAAACATACGCTATCATGTATAAATCTGATCCCTATGTAATAAGTAGATGAAATCGCGCTGTTTCAACCAACTTTATAATAGAGTTCGTATTTTAGAACAAAATATATAAAGCACAGAACTGATGTCAGTACTCTTTGTCGCGCGTGTTCACGTAGGCTGATTTGAATGATGAGTGTTTCAAGCTCAGTGGATAGAGTGGGCCGGAGATCTACTCAGAGGGTAGTGGATACCATTCACTGCTGGATCAAACATTAACAGTGCTGTATCTAGGCTGGCGTAAGGATAGAGTAAAAAAATGGGTTCAAGCCCTGTGGACAGGAGCTTTCTGGCGCTCTAGTTCAAACAGACAAATTATATCTCCGAAAGTATTGGTTTCTCAGAGTTGGGAATTATATCAATGTATTCTTATGATAGAACTGCATCATAAAGGAAATTCAATTCAAATAATAGTTTATTTATCAAGATTAAATGAGCAATCTGAGAATGAGAAATGCACCATGGAAGAAATCGAATTAATTCTTGCCAATTTTGCCCAATAACGAACTTAACCGAGATTTTCATCTCCCCAACCTACTCTGAAAATTTCAACTACCTAGCTCATTCCGTTCGAGAGTTATTGTAGAAAAACTTTTTTAAATTTTCAAATTTTTTTTTTTACACTTTGCGGTAATCTGGTCAATACAAAACTTCACATGCGTATAAAGGTCATAATTCTACAATTTGATGCTAAATTTTAGATAGATCGAGTGATCGGTTTCGGAAATATTCATAAAAAATATTTTTAGCAAAATCGGCCATAACTCCGAAACCGCTTGATGGATTTCGCCCATTAACGAGCTCGTCCGAGATATTTACGCTCCAAACCCACCTTGCAAATTTCAATCCGCTTACTCCTTTCGTTCGAGAGTTATCGTGCCTACGGCCGGCCGGACAGAATCGATTTCGGCCTCGGATTCTTGATTAGTGAGTCGAACCAAATCGTTTAAGACCATTTTCATCGAAAAATTCGAAAATTACAGACATTTGGTCAAATTGATAAGCACAAGTTTCGTATGGCAATTGCCCAAAACAGGTTTAAAGTACCTACAAATAGTAGTTTTTTCATAAAACATGTATCAAAGAAGAGTAAAGCTACATTCACAACCACCAAATTACAATTAAAATTAGCAATTGGAATTACAATTGGACGTAATAAAAAAAATTACAAATTTTGAGCAGTCACAACGTCCACTTAACAGTGAAAATAATAGAAATTGAAGGTCAATTATTTTCATCAGCCACCTATCATATACAGGGTGTCCCAAAAATACCACGCGAAAGTGACACTGGAGATAGATTGGCATTAGGTCTATCAGATAGCATCAAATGACCTCAGTAAAAGTCCGCTGGTTTTCGAGATATCACCACTTTTGTGTATTTTTTAAAAATCTCCAGTTTTCGGTCTTTTATCGCCTAGCATTGCTAGAAATTACTTCAAACTCATGTTTTTTTTTTACCTAGGCTATCCTGAATAGTTGCTTAAAACAATGAAGTAATAACTTCACCGACAACTAGAACAAAATCCTTCAAAAAATGTCTAACTTGTTGTATTTTATGCCGAAGTTAAAACGTTAACTTAAGTTTGACTGACTGCTGTGAAAAAAAATTATATCAGACTGAATTGACAAATAATCGCAAAAACTGGTCCATTTCATGCCCTTTTCAAAATGATACAACACTACCAATTTTTTTTAATCAGAACCAGAATTGCTACTTATTAAAAAAAACCAAAACCCTTATCGGCTATCTCGCTCCCACATTCATTGTTTTGTAACATGGAAACCGGTCCGACATTCACAGACTAGGGGCCTTCGAATAGTCTAGACCAGGGGTCACCAAATGGCGGACCGCGGTCCGGATGCGGATCGCGAACCTTTTTTTTGTGGACCATTTTTCCAGAAAACATGTATTCTTGATTAAAAAAAATCAGATAACTTTTCGTTTTATTTACTAATTATAGATATTGGATTTAGATTAACTGCTAGTCAAATTCTTATGCCATCATAATGCTATCAACGACCCGCGACAGATATACAGATTTTGTGAACGGACCTCCAATGAAACTAATTGGTGACCCCTGGGTTAGATACTAGAGAAAACTTTTTGGCGTTTGACGGATTTACTCATTTCCTAATATTTTCCGAACGGATAGAGATACAGAGGAAATAGATACATAAATCTAAACGTCGTCCACCGACCAATCATCGGGGATCATCGAGATGTGAAAATCATAGATTTCGGACGGGAAAGAAGAATTTTCCTTCGATTCCGGGTCAAAAATATTTCTAAGTGCCGACCCAAAAAATTTTTTCATGGTATATCGATACGGAGCTCGTGTCTAGTTAAATCGAGGTCGCTGATCACGAATATGCAATTAGTTTTTCCCTAAGTGGCGTACTTTGGGAAAATTTTCACTTAGAGTGAAAAAATGGATGAAAATAGGTCAATTTTGGAAGTTCACACCGCCCAAAAAAATCGGAGTATGGTGTTGTTGATTTTTGCCCTCATATATGGATCCTTTATCTACTGAATAATCCAAACAGAAAATGTCCAGGCCTTACTATTTGGAAATTATGATTTTTTTCCCAAGGGTCTGTTTTTCGGAAAATTCATTTCGCGGTATTTCCGCGGAAAATACTCTAATGAAAAATCCGATCATATATTCGTAATCTACGGTCCCGAATTAGTAAATGACGTAATTTGCATCGAAATCGGAGACCGGTCGAATTTTGGCAATTTTTGAATACAATTAGCCTTAAAAAAATCCCATTTTTCGAGAAAAATTTTTTGACGCAAAACTATGGAACGGGTACTTATTCTTATAGATTCGGGGCCGTAGATTCCGAATCTACCATCAGATATTTATTACAAAAATTTTCCGAGGAAATATCGCGGAAAGATATTTCCGAAAAATAGACCCTCGGGAAAAAAAATCATAATTTCCGAAGCGTGCGACCTGGACATTTATTGTTCGGATGATTCGATAGATAAAGGATCCAAATATGACGTAAAAAATCAGCAACACCCTACTCTGATTTTTTTGGGCGGTGGAAAGTTCCAAAATTGACCTATTTTCGTCAATTTTTTCACTTTAAGTGAAAATTTTCCCAAAGTACGCCACTTAGGGAAAAACTAATTACATATTCGTGATCAGCGACCTCGATTTAATTAGACACGAGCTCCGTATCGATATACCATGAAAAAATTTTTTTGGGTCGGCACTTAGAAATATTTTTGATCCGGAATCGAAGGAAAATTCTTCTTTCCCGTCCGAAATCTATGATTTTCACATCTCGATATCCAAATTTTCCCCGATGATTGGTCGGTGGACGACGTTTAGATTTATGTATCTATTTTTTCTGTATCTCTATCCGTTCGGAAAATTTTAGGTAATGAGCGAATCCGTCAAACGCCAAAAAGTTTTCTCCAGTATCCAACGCATACAAAAATCTACAATTTTCCGATTAGGTCGACGCGGCTTTGGTTATTCACTAAATCGGGCACGCAGATCACGAATCTGTAATTAGATTTTCCGTATCTCGATTAGTTTCGGAGCAATGACGAAGAAAGTCGCAATTTCTGGCTCTACCTCCGGAAATTGGACTAATCAGTCGGATTTTTCGCCATATTACCAAAATTAATCGAGATACGGAAAAACTAATTACAGATTCGGAATCTACGCCCTCGATTTAGTGAAGAGCCAAAGCCGTGGCGATCTAATCGGAAAATTCTAGATTTTTGTATGGGTTTCTAGACAAAGGACTCACAGCTCTGGCAATGTGTTAGTTGTTGTATGCATTTTATCAATATTTCACAGGAAATAGGTCATAAATACTTCTACAAGGGTTGAAGTATTACAAGATATTTTACTTGCAATTATCTTTCCGTGGAAAATATTAATTTCAAGGGTGAGACCACCCATGCAAAAATAAACCAGTTAACCCAAAACATTTAAGTTTTACAAGCGAGCTGCTTTGTTTAGAAATACAAATGAGCGCTTCCCAACATGTGAAGTCATGGGACGCAACAGTGGTGATATCTCGAAAACCAGCGGACTTTTACTGAGGTCATGTTGATGCTATCTGATAGACCTAATGCCAATCTATCTCCAGTGTCACTTTCGCGTGGTATTTTTGGGACACCCTGTATATAGGATATGTGACAGGTTTATACATCCTAGGTGGCACGTCTTTGCGTATGAAATTTGTGTACTGTTTTAAACCGTCTTGCCATATGGAAAATTATCTTACCTCATACCTCTGTGCAGTGCCTTAGAATCATTCAAGGCCGCATGGCTATAAATCCTTCGGATTTTTCATATGGCAACCAATTCTCCGAGTGAAGGCTCCACTTAAGCGGTATAAAAGGGTGGTCAACGATTCTTCGAAAGGACACTAGTATCAGTCATAGGATGTCGGTAAGACTCATTTTAAACATGGGCTGTCATCCGTTCCTGGTATATAAGTGTTATAGGATGAATTGTTGATTGCTGAATGCTGCGGAGCCTCGCTCCGATAATCTGATGACATTTGAACAATCTGAATCATTTATAGTCATGCTGCCCTTCTGGATTCTTAGGCACTACACAGTGGTCTCAGGAAAGATACATTTATTTTCATATAGAAATACAGTTTCAACCAGTAGACAATTTGTATATTCAAAGATACGCTAAATTTCATGTATAAATCTGATCCCTATATAATAAGTTGATGAAATCGTGCTATTTCAACTCACTCAATAATACAGTTCGTATTTTAGAACAATATAAAAAGCACAAACGTGAGGTCAGTACTCTTTGACGCGCGTGTCCACGTAGGCTAATTTCAATTGAATGATGAGTGTTTCAAGCTCAGTGGATAGAGCGGGCCGGAGATCTACCCAAAGGATAGTGGACACCATTCACTGTCGGATCAAAAATTTACAGTGCTGTGTCTAGGTTGGGATAAGGATATAGTAACAAAGACAATAAAGAACACAACTGACTCTCCTTAGCCGCACAAGTTCAAACTCCTATAGGAGGTTCTAAGTAATCTTCTTCGGGAAGACCCAGGAGGGTCAGTATAATCATATTCATATCTATAGCACACGTGCCAAAGCAGATTGACCCCACGTCAATGCTTTTTTAGCCTTTTTCTTTCATAGTGAAGTCAATCAGCATTGTCTTTGTCATCTCCAAATTAGTTGCGGTATCGTGTTAATGAAATTATTCCCAAATTCTACGTCTCAAGTCAATCCAGGAAAAGGTATCGTTTATCAAAATCAGTCTAGCAGTTCGATTTTTATAGCCTTTTTCCTTCCTCGTGCCATCATTTACATGAGGTCCGCTAATCCGAACTTAAAAAATATTCTGTAAAACATCATCTATATTTTGTTTTTGTCCTAGATCAAACAACTTCGAGTAAATTCTAGATAGAGAATCCACTTTTGAGAAAAGATAACTTCTATTATCCTACTATAATTTTACTGGGAGTTATGAAGCTCGGAAGTAGATCTTCGTGAATCGGTCATAAATTAGTTAATTTATTTGAAAAATCGTCATGTCTTAACTATTCCATATATCAATCTGACATTTTCAGGACGTATTTTATATGAATGAATCTGTCCTCACTAAAAAAAATAAGTCATCCTTGTATTGAGGCTGATTTAATAGTTTATTTAATTTTTTTTATCCAGTCAGTCAGTCTTCGAATGCATATCTCTAACTTGAAAGAGGAAGAATCTTTCCTAGTTTGCTCATGAACAAATAAATAAAAGAATAAAATTCCCTCAGCTCTTCAATTACATCAAAAGCAGTAATATTTTTATCAAGGCTGAATTAATAGTTCATTTAATTTTTTCATAAAGTCAGTTAGTGTTCGAATGCATATCTCTAACATTAACGGCCGTACGGCCGGACGGCACCACAGAATTAAATTTCACATTTGGGCAAAACTATAACGCGATGTTCCCCAGAACATATACGCGCAAAAAAAATTCCACACATTCATTAAACTTTGATATAATATGTGTCAAACTTTATTTTTACAAGAAGCGTAATAGTGACTGAACTTAAAATAAATAACCATTGTCGAAGTGACTTGTCCAAGTATCTGAGATCTGTGAAGAGCCGAAGATAATAACTACTTATAGATCAACGCATCCGCTATCTATAGTAAGTACTTAAAATCAGAACAAATGTTCTATAACCGCAGATTGTGGTGCCTCCTACTGGGCCCGATTGCCACTCTAAACCATCCAGAGATCCACTCAAAACACACACAAAATCTCATAAAAATAGGTCTTGTAGTTTAGGAGGCAGTGCAACCACCAAATTTTCGGTAGAAATTTCGAATGATTTTTGCCCGTACTTCAAGCTACGTCCCTGTCATCCCGATTTATCCATTAACAACCCTCCATAACATACCGGAACGGGTACAAAGCCCGAAAAGAGATTTCAACCCGCGGCGGACACAGAAAACGCACGAAACACAGAAACACCGATTTTCCGACCACAAAGGCGGCTTCGAAATTGCTTATTAAAATGTTTCTGCCGTCACGTGATCCAGCGGTGACCGTGGAAACGAGCGCATCGCGTCGGCGGTGTATTTTTCCTCTCGTCCTAACCTAAGAAAACGCGGCGAAGGTGGAAACTCAATGCCGGAAAATGTCCAATTTAAGTTCGACAAAAGAGGAAAAAGTAGGCGGCTGAAGTATCCACGGCTTACTGCGACGTGGGGATCGTCAAATGTCATGGCACGCCGCGATACCTATACCCTTTTTTCGCGGTAAGAAAACGAGGCCGAGGAAAGTTTGTTAATTTAGGGTGTTTCGTGATTGAAAAATGGCCTCGCGGTGTAGACATTTCGCTGACGTATGGATATAAGATCGAATTTTCGAATGGTGGAAAGTTCTTATCGAGTTTTCCTGAATTGGTGTGATTGGCGAAAAGCGAATTCTTCCGTACCTACTGGTTTAACTGGGGAAAATTATCGTTGTTGTTTTCCAAAGCACGGAGTGTTTTCGTTTGGGGTTTTTGGTGACACATTTTGAAAAATTATTAAAGTAAAGAAAAAACTTTTGCCTTAAGTTTCACAATATAATACATATTAAGTATGTTACAATTCTACTGCAAGTGTGTATGTGTTTGAACTCCTCCTAAACGACGAGACCGATTTTGATGAAATTCTGTGATTTCTTGTGGATCTCCTGACTTCACTTCAGTGCTATTTAAGAATGTATTTATTTTCAATATTAGTGTCACAGTCGTTATTTAATAATGTCTTTTAAATTCCAATTTCTATTTTCCACTATTCAGGTGCAATGGCGTTAGAGAGTAATCCGTGTACAAAAGAATGAAACGCGGAAATTTTAATGTTTTTTAATGGTTTTCTGAAAAAGATCAAATTGGAGGTCTTTGTCGATTATTTTTATCGGAATGTTGCAATAGCAGTTCCAATATAGGTTTGTGTTGCCAGGGATTGCTATTGAAATCACGTGATTACATATTTTTACATAACATACTTTTCTCACTTGTTGCGCATTCTAGATTTGAAAAAAACTAAATTATTCATAAACTTCCCGACGAAGCAATCTCAATATATATCAGAGTTGTCGGTTACATCCCGAAGTTCTCAAGTTAAAAATGGCCGATTTAACAGTCCTTTGTTCCTCTCAACCACCGCAGCTTTAAATGTTTAATCGTTCTTCCCGAGTCATCGTCCGTCCGAGAATCAACAAGCCATCGACTTCTTGACGTGCAAGAGGCCGGGGCGGCCAACTTTTCCGAGTTTTCCGAACAAACGACCTAAGGGAAAACCTATTTACCCTTCCCGGGAAAAAATAAATAAAATCGAGGCAGTTAAACTCTCGCCGGTCAATTCTCCATATACGGGGGGCGAGGGGGTTGATGAATTCCATCTGCGCCCCACGGGGGCCCCGCTAAATCGAATAAATAATTCAAAAATGCTTTATACAAGTTTCAGCGGGCGGGGGACGGTGGGAACTTCACGAGAAGTTTATGTTGAACGTCATGAATAAAGAATTAGGGAATTGGAATTGAAGGTGGGCTTAGAAAAATTTAGAGCGATTCGGGAGCACGAGAGGCCGGAGCTTCAACAGCCCCTTGGAGGTGTGTTGGAGCTGATAAATTGGGGGACACTTGATGGTATAATTCCCGGGACTGCGAGTAAGAGGGTAAATGGGTACGGGGTTTGACCGAAACGATTTTGAGACATGCTATTTCCTCCAAAAAATACAGATCGCGAATGGACGACCCTGATGCTGTCTTCTGATAACTGACTTCTTCATTTTGTTCGATTTTTCTGACAACGTACAGGTATTATTTTTGCCGTTAACTAACTAGAGACTTGAAACTAGTTTGAAAAGAACTATCGTTTCGATAGGGTGTAAAAATCTAGAACTAGGCTATAAAATTAGATTTCGAAAGCTCCTGCAAAACTACAGCCATATCTGAACTGTGATATAGTCAAAAAATTTTAGCAAAATTCTATGAAATCATTGAAATCGCGAATTTTCTATGAATGGTGCACGTTATTTTTTAATTCAACCGTAGAACATAGAACTGTTACAGGAATTACTATACAACTAATCAGTATAATGGTATAATAATTGATAAGTTGAATTTTTAGAATAGTTCTATGTTCTGAGGTTGAATTAAACAATATCCTGCACCATTCATAGAAGATTCCATGATTCAATGACATTTCAGACAGTTCAGATTTCGCTGAAATTTTGTCTTCAAAACCTTATTTTATACTCAACTTAAAGATTTGAACTCGACCGGATCTATATTGTTGGATGTAATGAGAAAATATTATTAATTTTCATGGAAGCAAGACTACCTTGGGCAAGTTCAGTATGTACCTGCAGGGTTGGTGGCCACGCTGATTATAAATTTGAACAAGCGCGCCATAGCTTCGAAACTCGGTGCTTTTCCAACTAGTTATGCCACGTTACGATTTTATGTTATGATAGATTCAGTTCTTGTTTATTCAAATATGTGTGATAGGCACAACTAAACTTGTCTTGTGATTTCGAATTTCACCGTTTTCCGCAATTACGTATAGGTACTACTTAAACACACGGATACTTCAGAACGATAATTTAAATAATTGCCTCGACTTGATACATCTTTTCCAGAATTGAAATAGCCTCATTTCTCGGCATTTCCCAGCAAAAACCATGAATTTCGCCAGACATCGCATGTCGGCAACCTTGTCACCCCTATTAGTCCTCACGGCGTCCGCGGTAATAAGCGCCAGATAGGAATCTACATATCGGACGATTGTGAAAAACATGTTTGATATGAACGGACTGAATTTTCTATAACAACAGCTTTATTCACTGTTTGCGAGCTCTTTTCACAGCGCTATCATTTTGACTAAATGTTTGTAATTTAAGAATTTTTCGCATAAAATGGCCTCAAACGATTCCACACGATAATTTACGAAATCCGCCGGTCGAGTTCCAGAATGGCCAAAGTCCGATGGTTTCGGAGACTTCGAGGCTTCTTGGTTATTTTGAATTGAAAATTTACTATAATATTTGGGTTATTCGGAAGAAATCATTCGAAAACGTGTTGAATTTGATCAGTTTTATGCATAGTTTAATTTTTGATAGAGTACCACCTATTGAAATGTTTCGCATCAATTCAGACACATCCTGTACATCTTTAAGCAAAACCTTTGTACCGAAGCGATTTTTCGTTTTGTTCGATTTAGTTTTGAGTTCACATTTTTGTTTTCATTTCGGCTTTGGAATTTTTGTTTAAATTTTTTTCATTTACTGGTCGGAGTTTTCAAGATATTCAGTTTTAACCGTTGCGTGTGGAAGTGACCATAAGACTAGGTAAGTCCATTGTTGGGCTATGTCCGGTATTCCGATCAGATAGTATTTTTCGGTCTGGTATAATTTGCATGTGTGTAACAGTGAAGTAATTTCTGTCCTCATCAACAGCTCACTTATTTGAGGGAGCTCGCAGAGTGGGTGTTTGAGACGATTCAGTTCATTTGGTCGAGGTAAACATTCGCTCATTTCCTGATTTAGCTTTACTTAACTTGGTGTCTGAGGGTGACATCTCCGATTTCCGAATAAAAGTGTTATACATTTTCGAAGGTCGGTTCCGCATACGGTATGCTCCCATACATGCATTTCATTTGTTGTTATGCAGCGTAGATCTTTGAATTCACCTTATATTATTTTATTTCCTTCATAGACATACCGCCGTATTCACAAAGCATTCAATCTCCGTTAAGTCTTAACTGAGGTGCTCAGTTAAGGAAAAATAAGAATCGCAACCTCCGTTAACGTTAATACCGTTACATACGTTAACTGAGGTTGCGATTCTTATTTTTCCTTAACTGAGGACCTCAGTTAAGACTTAACGGAGATTGAATGCTTTGTGAATACGGCGGACCGTCTTAGACATTTCTGTCCTTTCAACGTCGTTTTGTACATAATTGTTTTGCATTAATGAGCATTTCATTCATGTCGATATACAGGGTGTGCACCATTTAATCGTGTTCATTACTGGCATCGAATCACTCATTGCATTCTTGTACCTCGTTACTGATCTGAATTCTTCCTCATACCTATTACAGGCGCTCGAACTAAGACATAAAATCAAGCCTTAATGTTGTCATTTTGTGCATTTTAACGATGTCCTGCCGCGTCGGAGAGCAGCAAGGTGGCGAACCGAGCCCGGACCTGTCGGAAAACAGTCCATTTCACCGGCAAATCGCTGGGGGCCAAACACGGAAACTAATTCCGCACACACAACGTACACGTACGCGAGGACAGCGAGACACGGGCGCCGGCCGTGTATCGTCGGTTGCGGCCGACAAGATGCAACAGGAGTTCCATGGGACGCGCGGTGAGGTGCATTTCGGCGGCCGCCCCGGGGGCAGCTCCATTTCCAGCTGCTCGGATTTCCCATCGTGGAATACGATGAGGGGGGGCCGTGTGTTGGATGGGTGACCCGAGGAGAAGGGTTTGGGGGAATGTTGCCAGGGTAATCGATTTGGCGAAATTATAACGTTGTCAATTGATACTAAGTTTCTCTATTTTATTTTTCGGTACATGAAAAAAATGATTAATAAAGGGTCCGCCATCTAACGTTTTTTTTTCAACTAGTGCTTATTTCGTGAATGGTAACACTTTGCTCATGTCTGATTTGACAGATAATTAGTTTTATACTTCCGCTGAACGAATATGGTTGTGTATACGCTTGAACAACGCTGGGAAATATTGCGATATTACTTTGAAAATCATGGTAACGTTGCAGAATGTGTGCGAAAATTGCGTACGGATTTTGGAAGAAGAGAAGCTGTTCTGAGGATTAATCCTGTTCATATCCACTCCCCGTATAGATATAAATAAAGAAATAAATTACTGAGAAAACAAAAATACGAATATGGATAGTACGAAAACATCGTAACTTTCTAAAACTTGAACTTTTCAAGTCAACGCCCCCCTCGAAGTGCCTCACAGATTTCGCAGATTCCGAGACCCCAAAGTGACGTTCCCGTCATCTTTGTAGTCTCCATCATCGTAGCTACGTTTTCCTCGATGAATCTCCCTGCCAATCCACTTCCTTCCCCATATTCTAATCGCCCGACATCTTGACGTATCTTTAGCACGTTTTTCCATGGTCTTGTCGCTTTCCCCTCTTCGGCCCTCTTCGCATCAGGCCGAATTTCCCCGTGTGAATGAAACGGGTATAAATCATACATCCAAGGGCCGTCAGATCCCATCAGGGTGATATTTCCAGTAAAACATTTCCAAAAATGTAAAGTCCTAATTTCGGTGACGTGTGTCGCACGTAAAACGTTCGAATTTACGGTCCGGACGGAGTCATCTTCGTGAATAATGAAGAGCCCGCCCCGCGTGTATGAGACGGAGGCACTCAAGAAAATTGACGCGATAACGACTTTTTAATACCGGACAGAAGGAAAAACAGCGAAATACGACGGTAAATGTGGGGTTTCGATTACTCTACTTATGGTATTGATATTCAGGTCGATATGGGGCGAGGAATTGATACATAGGTAGGTAAAGGGTTTTCCAATAAGAGGTGTTATTTTGAATAGCCCGCTATTTCGGTAGATTTCACTTTTGAAGCTGTCATTTTTCGACATTTGACAAGTAGAAACTACGCCATTAATAAATATGGAACGATACACGCTTCAAGAACGCACTGAAATTATTAAAATTCACTATAAAAATGGTGAAAATTTGGCAGAGACGGTTAGTAAAACTCGAACATTTTTGGGTCGTCGTGAAGCACCTTGTCGGAATTGGTGGAAAAATTCGAGCTGTTGAGACAAGTTAGTTATGTGAAGAATAAAACCTGTGCACGTTGCTCAAGAACAGCCGAGAATATTGCTGCTGTAGCCGAAAGTGTTGAAGAAAACCCAGGTTTGTCCATTCCTCGTCGTTCATTCCACAAACGTCATTACACCGTATTTTGCATAAAGATTTGGGTCTTAAGGCTTATAAAGTAAGTAAAGGATATGGTCCTGTAAGCGTGATCGTGGTGCCTGATGTTATTTTCCACTATGAACGGCATAGCTTCTTCTTTATAATGAAATAAACATCCGATCATTTATATTGAAAAATGGAATTTTTCTTTGAATATCAAAATAACACCACTTATTGGAAAACCCTTTACCTACATGTTTTACAAGAAGTTCTTTCCCGTTGTTTTCGATATAATACGGACCGCCAAGGAAAAAATAGAAAAGCGCTGACGTGAGGTCGGTCAGCTTTGGCGCACTGATGGTTCGCATTCAAAGCCAGAGCGGTCACTCATCCAGGTACTGAACTTCCCCAAGGCTCCCCAATATTTATGCATGTGTTTGAGTTATAATTTAGAACTTTTCGTTAGAATGAGATTTTGAAAGAGCTTGCAAAATTTCAGATATGTCTGACGAATACTTTCTGAGATACGCAGCATTTGTTTAAATAATTATTTTAAAATTTTCATTGTGGTAATACGTTATTCTGGAAGCCAGCTTTGGGAGAGTTCAGTGCTTGGATGAACGACCACTCTGGTTATGAGTTTGAACAAGCGCGCCAAATCAGACCGAACCCACGTCAGTGCATCTCCATTTTTTGCGCGCGTGTTCTCAGGGAACAGCGTAGGTACTATTATTTTGGCCAAATGCCTGTAATTTTCAATTTTTTTGCCGAAAATGGTCTCTAACGTCTAAGTTAGGCTCACTGATGAAGAATTTGAGGCCAAATTCGATTTTGTCCGGCCGACCGGCCGTTGCCACGACAACTTTCGAACGGACAGAGATATAGACTTGAAATTTACTAGTAGGTTGCACAATGCACATCCGAATGCAACGGCTTAGTTCGTTAATCGGCCAAACGGTTTCGGCGTTAACTGCCGACTGCCTACTGACTTCATGTCAGCATGTTAAGTATTTTTGCGTGCGTGTTCCGCAAAGAACAGCGTGCTATCATTTCGTCACAATGTCTGTATTTTTGGCGCTCTTGTTGCTCGGACCAGAGTGCTTATCAATTTGCCCAAATGACTGTAATATTCGAATTTTTGGCTGAAAATGGTCTTGAGCGATTTGGTTTGATGACTCACTGATCAAGAATCCGTGGTTCTAAAATATAACACGTGAACTGAAAATTTTGAAGGGAGAATTACAGAATATTTTTCGCAGCGTGATTCTAAAGCTTACTTATTTTAGAAAATATAATCCAAAATATATACGGCTGTAGCTCAATCATTTTCAGCCACCGCGCATCGCTCAGTGTTGATGGTGAACTCCTCGAATTAAATATTTTTCTTTAGATTTCCAACCCCCTCGCCCCCTTCCAATTTCCGTGGATCCAGTCCTGAAAATTCTCCATTACATCGAACACAGAGCTACAGGTTCGGACGAAATCAACTGTAAGTAAACCGGCCGACGGACTGTACACCAGACAGACCTAATGTGTTCCGCCATTATTCGGTTTGTTAATCCCGCTTATTTACATAAATACGCCGCCCGCCATACGGGAAAACTGACGGAGAGGGGGTGGCAGTGAGAGGAGGATGCCGCTTGCTTTTATCCGGAAGCCGAAAAACAAAACATCCCATTTGGGAAAGTGCGATTACACGTGGAAACTGCGTGGGTTAGCGCCTTTAGAGCTTTTTTATTTTTGAGCATTATGTGCGGACTTCTCAAGTTCTGTGTCCTCCGTTTTTGTGCGCTCGTAGCAGGGCTCTATTTTTTCGTATATATTTTGCTAATTTCGGACAGGAAAACGACTGAAAAGCTTACATAAGACTTACTGATGACGTGGTCTAATTCATTCAAGGGCGGATTACTACCAAAAGGATTTTGAATTTGTAAGATTATAACAAATCTCACGCCACTTCATCTAGTGTTAGAGAGAAGGGCCCATCAAGCCATTCTCAAAATATCTAGGAAAGGATCAGGTAATGAGGGTATTAAAAATCAGAAAGCCTGGTTCTCTCTTATCATCAGGTACATTTCATCAGCCAATCTTCCTAGTGACGAAATGGTCAAGAAAGTAAGCATCGAAAAGAACTTTACTACGATGCTTGGTATGAAAAAAGACTGGGACAGGGAATCCACCACCCAAGTTCTTGAAAGAAATGCCATTAAATGGTACACAGACGGTTCAAAAACCACTACAGGACCTGGCGCTGGAATATATGGGCCAGGCACCAAATGCTCACTATCGCTAGGCTCCTATCCGAGCATCTTTCAAGCAGAAGTACTTGCAATAGAAAGATGCGTGGAAATGAACCTAGAAAGAAGCTATCAGTTATGTGATATAGCAATCCACTCTGACAGTCAAGGTGCTATTAAAGCTCTGAGCTCCCATGTTAACAAATCCAAGCTAATATGGGAGTGCCGAAGAAAACTCAATGAAGTAGGCAAGAACAACAGGGTCTCCTTGGTCTGGGTTCCTGGTCATGCGGGAATAATAGGAAATGAGGAGGTCAACGCACACTTGCCAAGAAAGCAGCACAAACTCCCTTTATTGGCCCGGAACCTCATTGTGGGGTTGATAGACACATCTACAAAAGTGAGTTCCGGACGGAAGAAGAAACTGAGAGAGGTACTTCCTGGAGATCTCTCCCCGGAATGTATCACTCCAAGGAATTCCTCCGGAAATTTGATACTGTCAGATCCAAGAAATACTCGGACCACAGAAAGAACAAGCTCCTCACTGGCTTCCTCACAGGGCACTGCGGCCTCAGGGAGCATATGATGAGATTAGGGCTAGCAGAAACTGACGAGTGCAGATTCTGTTGGGAGGAGGATGAAACTCCTGATCACCTGATAACGGAATGCCTCGCCATCTCAAACCAACGCAAGGAATGCTTTGGGCAAGAAATCTGCAGGAGCGAAGACGTAGCCTCCTTGAAGGCATCCCAGATACTGGAGTTCATTAGAACTCTGGAACTGGAAGGCGAACCGTAGATGGTAATGACATCGACAGCTCTGAAGAGGAGGCACAATATACCTTAAAGTCGAAGTGCAACGTTACACCCTACAACAATATACGATATATAGACTGAAGACAAACAAGTTTCATCCGGTTAACAGAGAGGTGCAGGATGAGCTCTCTTCGACCCTGCACTATGACCATGAGGTATATTATTGGGATGTGCTGAAGTTAAAAGAAGGACAATTATTACGAACATTGTTTGACCAAATTGATGAAAATGTAAGATTAATTTACAAATTCACCTCTGTCTCGCGAATATTATTATCTTCTAATCCAGCGGTCTTCAACAAACATTTTATTATGATAGCGCCGTGATTCTAGCCGGAGTTTGAATTTCCGATTAGGCCGAAAAAAAAAACGTTCCCCTCAAAACACGATTTTTCCGCATGGTGGGAAGGGCAGGATCCGCTTATAATTTTCGATGCGCGAAATTCAAATTCGCAAATTTCGATTATGCGGGACAAATCGGGCTGAAAAAGGGATCGGACCTCGGCGTCGGTAGCGTCGGAATGGACGGACGCCGGCGTCGATATGAAAATAAACATTATTAATCCACTGTTCATAACCGATTCCAATCAAATTGCGTTGAATAATTTATACTGTTGTTCTGCGTAGAGACGTCGGGCATGTTTTGGAGGGGGGGTGGGGAGGGTCAAGCGGGGGGCCGATAGGGGAAGGGGGTCAGATGGGTGGTGGATTTCATACAATTGGAAACCGGTCAGGTGCGTATTCGGTGGATTTTAAACAGATGAAAATTTACGTATGAATTTAACACAAAAGTTGAAGTTTAACCAATTCTCCACTTTTTGGCGCTCTTGTTCCTCGGAATAGAGTGCTTATAAATTTGGCCCAAATGTCTGTAATTTTCGAATTTTTGGCTGAAAATGGTAACAAACTGATACACTGATAAAGAATCCGTGGTTGAAATCGATTATGTCCGGCCGTCCGTTAACACGATAACTCTCGAACGAAAGGAGTAAGAGGATTGAAATCTTCAGGGTAGGTTCAATATTAATGTTTATAAAGGAGGTATTCAGGTTGCGAGCAGTATTTCATGTAATCTCCAGTAGCGGTCTTAACAGTACGATAAACAATCCAATAAAAGCGATTTCCGGGTCCGGGTGGACATGATATCAAGAATGCGGAATCAATGTCCATAGTGATGGACAGAATGACGAAAACTGATATAATAATCTTTCGTAAATTTCGATCGGAATCTCAAGAGTGCTTGGGACGGTTCAAGTGGAAAGTAGAAAAGTGGAAATATGGAGCACTCCAATAAGAACGCGAATATCCCTCGTAATTTTCCGGCTCCTTATCTCCGAAGCCCTTGTTGCTGCCCCCTAATGGCCTTGCATATTTCAGTATTTGTAACGAGTTCACATTACACGTTTTTCTGTCTGCCCTCTACCATTCACCCTCGTCTCCCACCCCTCGTCTCTTCTTATTCTGGTGAACTAATATTTCCGGATCCATCAAAATTGTATCAAATATTTAATATCGCTTTTCTCCTTCCGAATCCGATTCCTTATTTCGGTAATTGCAGGGCCGCATTCGGATAGAAAAGCAGATTTGCAGAGCATGACAGAGCTCGACGATTAAATTGGCCGGGAGTTTTAGAACAAGCACCTACATCATTTCTTCTAAATCCTGATCTGTCTCCCGGAACCCCTCACCTTTTACCTTCCATTAATCCAGATATCCATCGAGGCTCTCTTTTACTTTGTAAATTGATATGTTGCCATGCTGAAAATTCTATTACTTCCCTGTGTATGTTTTAGACTAAGCAAAATATGTTTAGATTACCTTTCCAGATAAAGTACAGGTTGTTGACATCGTCCCCTTGCCCATCGGAACATTTCTAAGGAATTTTATTAGTTTTCTATTGGTTTCATTGGACGTCCTGAATAAATGACTATGAATGCATTATTACTCGAGTATATTATGGCCATTGGGTTGATTGAAAAATAGCTTCTGGAATGCTCGTTCCATTGGTTGCTTTACTCATGTTAATATCACTTTCAGTGCCGCGGCATGAAGGGTCATCAGTTACCAAATGATATTACGCTTTTATACAATAAATATTCATGACTTCCAGAATAGTCGATATAGGTACCTAATATAATTTGATTCAATCGGACCTACATTATATACCTAACGTCTGAATGTGGAAAACAAGTAACACATCTACCGATAAGTTCCGATCCAAAGACGAATATACAATTTTTTTTTCATCAACGTAGTCTTTTCTAACATTTCGATTCCTTTTTGGCGCGCTTGTTCTCCTGATCAAAGTGCTCATCAATATGTCCAAATGTCAGAAGTGAAGAAAAATGGAAGAAGAAATTTTTTCTTTGGCGTTCTTGTTCCTCGGAACAAGGTGCTTATCAATTTGCGCAAATGTCTGTAATTTTCGAATTTTTGGCTGAAAATGGTCTTGAACGATTTGGTTCGACTCACTGATCAAGAATCTTTGGTCGAAATAGATTCTGAACGGCCGTCCGTTAACACGATAACTCTCAAACGAAAAGACTTAGAGGATTGAAATTTGCAGGGTAGGTTTGGAGCGTAAATATCTCGGACGAGTTCGTTAACGGGCGAAATCCATCAAGTGGTTTCGGAGTTATGGCCATTTTTACTAATAACGTTTTTTATGAATATTTCCGAAACCGATCCCTCGATCTATCTGAAATTGTAGAATCATGACCTTTAGACGCATGTGAAGTTTTGTATTGATCGGGTTACCGTAAATCGTCAAAAAGAAAATTTTTAAGTTTTGTTTCTACAATAACTCTCGAACGGAATGAGCTAGGCAGTTGAAATTTTCAGAGTAGGTTAGGGAGATAAATATCTCGGTTAAGTTCGCTATTGGCCATAATAGGCGAGATGGTTTCGGAGTAACGAAAAAAATTTCAAAATAATTTTTTTTTAAGATGCAGTTTCACACTAAAAATCCATTGATATCATTTTCAACTCCAACAGGCTAATACTTTCGAAGATATGATTTTTCGAAATTTCAATAATGAATCGTACTCTTATGTTTTCATAGAATGCTATAATTATACTATCTATGATTTATTATATGATCTGTGTTCATACTCGTACATTTCATCCTGTTCTATAAGAGAGAGTCAAATTCATTTCAGGTATTTTAATTTGATTTCTTCCATGGTGCAGTTCTCATTCTCAGATTGCTCATTTAATCTTGATAAATAAACTATTATTTGAATTGAATTTCCTTTATGATGCAGTTCTATCATAAGAATACATTGATATAATTCCCAGCTCTGAGAAACCAATAGTTTCGGAGATATAATTTGTCTGTTTGAACTAGAGCGCCAGAAAGCTCCTGTCCACAGGGCTTGAACCAATTTTTTCTAGTTATTCTCCTCACAAAATTCTGTGAAAATTTGCGTGTCGGCATTCTACCACTAATTACCGAGTTTCAATTAGATCGGATTTTTAATTTTTGAGTCATTCAGGAAACAATATTTTAGATGGGTAAATATAACTCTGAAACCGTTTGGCCAACTATGCCCGTTAAAGAAATCAACCGTGGCATTCGGATACGCAACCTACCCTGAAAATTGCAAGTCTCTATCTCTTTCCATTTGAAAGATATCGTGGCAACGGCCGGCCGGCCAGAATCGAATTCGACCACGAATTCTTCATCAGTGTGTGGAACCTAATTGGTTGAGACCATCTTCGGCAAAAATTTCGAAGATTACAGACATTTGGGCAAAATGTTAGCGCGCTGTTTGCTAGAGCATGTGCCCAAAGAATAACCTTTGCTCTATAATGCGCCAAGTTATTTACCAGTCTCGTATCACAACATATATCTTTCGATGTAACTTAAGTCTAGAAAACACACCGATACTCCCGCATGTCGCCACCGTCGAGATTCAGAAGGTTCATCCCGAATACATAAATTCCTAGACCGTCTGAGGCCCCCCAAAGTCCGAAACGGGTCCGAAAACTGCCCACAGATCGTAATATTCAGCCCCAAAGGGGCCGTTTCCGCGTTTCAGGAAGGGTCGCTTTTAAGGGTCGATTACAGATTAACTTATCGAAACACGTGACCAGATATCATAGGGGGTATTTAAAGGAAGATCAAGAAGAGGATAGAGCTCTGTGGACCCGCATGAGAATGTCGCAACGGACTGCGGCTGAGGCATCTACAGGCAGTCTGCATTTAATGGCGCATTCTTCTTCCGGTGCGTTTGTCGGAATGTGAATTGTGTGGACCGTATATGGGGTGGAACAGAAAAATGGTTGTATGAGAAGAGTTTGCGATCTGTTGGAAAGATGTTAAACTCTTCCGGTTCTAGATCCCTGCTTTTTGTGGCTGAAATCGCGATAGGGAAGTTTAATTTCTCGTAAGGAGGGGACCGTAGAGGGTCTCCCTACTCCTGAATCAAATGAATTGAGTTTACCCCTTATAGACGCCCAAGTGAAGCAACTTTCAACCGATCTGACCTTAAGGGGTTAAGTGTACTCAGAAGCGTCAAAACATGACAATTTAAAACATTTTTTTTGCTAGTAAATTATTTTACTTTATAAAAGTAAAAATATGGTATCATCAAATAGGGTTTCGACTTGATTTGACAGAAATTTCAGAAAAAAAAATATTCATAATTTTGAAAGTAATGTCTGTTTATGTTGGTCCACTTCCGACCGAAGCTCCTTAAGGTGACCATCACTTCTCCTTGGAGATTCATCAAAAATCAATCGGACAGAAAAATTAATTTTATTAATAGATAATCTTGTACTTGATCGAAGTTTTTTTTTTCTTTCAAATTAACTAAATGGCAGTTAATTGTTTATAAAAATTCGAAATTAAAAGAAAAAAGAATATCCTTCGATCAGGCACGAGTCTCAGGCTGTATACATTTCATTAGAATCTTCTGAGTGGTTTTTAAGCTACAGTGGTCACCAGATCAAAGAACGTAGTTTTGAGAAAAACGCATTTGAAGTTTTACACTCAATTGACGTATTATTCAATTACATACAGAGTCATCTATTGCTAAGCCATATAATAGTTCTTCAGCCTTTGTGGCAGCCTCCAAAATATCTATTTGATGTTATCTACGTATCATTCTACCTTCTGGAGTGTTGTCGTTAGCACGTTAGCTACCTGCTGTTAGCTACCTGCTCTCGCCCAGAGCGCCCGCAAGCCCGTTGCTAATTATGGAATTACTCGAAAAGTATTTGTCGAATTAACTTCAAATTTTCAAAGGATATGTCTGAGATATTATGCAGAAAAAGAAAAAAGATTTCCTGAAAAAGCTGACTACACCTCACCCCTTAATATGGGAATAAAAATATTATCAACAAGAAAAAACCGACTGCAAGAACATAAACTGAAAAACCTTACTGTGAAAATGATGAACTGAAAAAAGTGAAACAAGCTCAATATTTCTTTTTCGGGTAATGTGGAAGAACTGACGGTTGTTGAGATCAAAATATTTTCCAGAGACCACAGTCTGGTTATACGTTTAATTTGTATTGAACTGATAAATAGTTCATCGTGCATTCCACATTACTGGAAGAAAAATCTTTTTAACATTGGCTCCTATTTTCATTTCATCAATTTTACAGTAAGGTTTTTCAGTGATAGTTTTTCACAGTAAGGTTTTTTTGTTTTATTTGATAACATTTTTATTTTGAATTTTTCAACTTCATAAATGAATAACTGGTTCAACGGTAAAGTCGGGTCATCCGCGTAATTTAGCCACTGAACGACAATCGAAGCAGCTCTAGGAAACTTAAACCCGATGATTGCGAAGTACTGGAAAGAAAATCTTATCAGCGCCCCCTAGGAAGATCCTAACGAAATCCATCCCTGAACAACCATGAAACCAGTACCCTTCTGCCCTGAACGGCACTTTCCTCTTTGGGGAGACACTGAGGGATGAGGTGGCTAGTCCGGATCACGAAAGAATATTTGTTGTGTCTCTTATAACAGACATTAGTAGACATACAGTCGAAAAACATAACCCTCCTCTCTTCGGGTCGTCGGATAAAATGGGCAAAACTGCGAAGGACGAAATCAATCCTCTTGGTAAAGTTGGCAGAGGTCTCACCAATCGGTTTTGAAATTTCCGATAATTAAACAATATAACCTCTTCAACGAGACACGTGAACCACCGCAATAAACCATTGCCGCAAACTCCGAACCCGGCATAGTTGTATTTTTTCGTCATCTTAATTAGTCCCCCATCATCAGGCCGCCCGAGGCGAGAGGCGCGCGCGGGAAATATCAAAGCGAACGCGCGGCAGCGGCCGCTGCAACTGACAAACAACTAATTAATCCGCCAGTGGCGTGCGCCGCGGACATACTCGTTTCAATTACCGCAGTTAGCGGGAAAAAGGCTTCAAAGGCGAAGGTGGGTGCGCATCGATCTCAATCGAAGGCCTTATGCAGATTGTCTTCTTTAATATAGGATTCGTCACGTATGAGGGATGGTCAGAATTGACTGTTCATTGGGTGGATGAGAGATTGAATCGTTTCTTAGTTACTCGATCATGACAGTCACAGAGTTAGTAGCTCGCCATGCATTCCATGTTTATGGTTATATCTCTAAAGCCTTCCCTGCACGATATCCTTTCTTTCAGTTGATCATCTTTCACCATTCTGCTCGTTGACCACGTTTAACTGTGAACCACAAATTTAGCAAAATTCCATGTCTTTTAATCTACTTTTTTTCTGCTGTTGAAATTATTTATCGATGAGAATTAAAAATCTGTTGAGAAAGAAATAATTATATTGAAAAAAGTTCTTAAACTGCATCTACGCTGAAAATTTCAAGTCGCTATCTGTTTCCGTTCGAAAGTTATCGTGGCAATGGACGGTATAATAATAAAATTATACAGAACGCTTAGAACTCGTTGATTTACACAAATGTCTGTAGTTTTCGATTTTTTTGCCGAACATGTTCTACACGATATCTTTCGAACGAAAAGAGTGTTCAGGGTGGGTTACGCATCCAAACGCGACGGTTATGTTAATTAGTGGGAATAATCAGACAAGGAATTTTGAAGTTATACTCATCTGAAATATCATTTCCTCAATAACCCGAAAGTTACAGATCCGATCGAATTGAAACTTGCATGGTAATTAGTTGTAGAATGCCGTCGTGAATATTTCTGCAAAATTTCGTGAGGATCGTTTTACTAGAAAAAAAATTTCGGGTTATAATTTAGATACTCTTTTTCAGATAAGGTTGAAATGTCAACGGGACAGGAACAAGGAATGCCTTGTCATCAAAATGATAACAACGATGAACTAAATAGTAAATAGAGTTGACGATATTCGGGCTGAAGTTGAGTTTAGAATCACGAGGCAACTAACAGCCAATCTTAGACTTTACACACAGAGGAAGCCCGAGCTGCCTCCATATCGAAATCAGAGAAACAATTTCCAAGCCGGTTGGCGAGCGATAAAGGCGTGCGAGGGGTTTGAGGTGAGGCGGCGGGGGCGAAGAATAATTCTCTCACATAATTAGAAGTTGTAATTATAGTTATAATTTGGTTTAGCCAACTCCGTTCCCGCTCTACAAATACGAGATTCCCTATTCATAACAGGCAGTCCCGTCACACCGATGTTATTTCGCCTCGCTCCGCCATATTTATCCTCTCTGTCCGTCCGTATGTGTGTGTGTATGTTGGTGGGCGCGCTCGATAGAAGCTCCCTCTCTGTCGCTGTCTAGATCTAATTTCGCGGCCCGCTATGACTGTCGGAACACAAAGGGATATCTTTCGGGGGTAGTTTCTGGACCGGGTCTCTTCATGTTTTATGCAACGTCCCGTCGAGCTTTTATGCTCCGAGATGTGGAACAACTCGCGGGTTATCCGAGATTTCTTTCGACCATTCGAAACTTCTGGGAATTAAAACTAGCAATTGCGTACATTTAATCTTCATGCATTGATTGGGGGTTTTTGTGCGTAAAAAGGAAAAGCGTCGTCATTTTAACCAAATGTCTGTAATTTTTTAAATTTATGCCGAAAATGGTCTCTAACGATTAGGTTGGACACGCCGATGAAGAATTGCTTTGGGCGCCAACAAATCACGTTCTCAAGCTCTTAAAAAAACAAACTATATATATAAAATGTGGCAACGGATATTTATAGCGTCTAATAAACCGTCTTCTTAGCCGTCATGGAACTCGAAGTTCATTATTATATTATTATTATATGAGTTGTGCTGGGCAGACATAACCCACCCCTCCACTGCGACCAATCGGTCTATTGTGTCACACCTGTAGTATATAATCTATACTTCACCCACAAGCTCAAGTCTCTTGATGAGGGATATGAGTCTGGTGGTTGAGAACTTGTCCAGTTCCCTCAGTGTCAGTTTGTGGACTCCTAGTTCCTCCAATCTGATCCTGTCCCCAGCGGGGCAGTCACACATATGATGTGTTCGATGGACTCGTCGTCCTCCAGACAAAGTCTGCACCCGGAGTCCTCAGTCAACTCCAGTGTATTGAGGTGTTTCCTGGGGCCACAATGGCCCGTGTATACAGCTGTAAGGATTCTCAGGTATCTTCTTCTTCTTAGCGTACCTTATCAAGTCCCCTTGACGTCGGCGATCAGCATGGCAAAACTCTCTCTATCTTGAGCTATTCTAAATAGATGTTCTGCTTTTCTTACCCCAGTCCATTCCCTAATATTCTTCAACCAAGAGGCCTGCTTCCTTCCAATTCCTCTACGTCCTTCGATTTTCCCCATCCCAATCAGTTGAAGGATATTATACCGACTACCACGTAATATGTGTCCTAAATAAGCTATTTTCCTGCATTTAATATTATCGACTAACTCACGAACCGCATTTGCTCTGTCAAGGACTGCCTCGTTTGTTTGCATAGCGGTCCACGGTATTTTAAGCATCCGTCTATATAACCACATTTCAAAAGCCTCTAAGCGATTAATGGTAGATATTTTCAAAGTCCATGCTTCGACACCATATAAAAGAACTGACCATATGTAACATTTAATCATGCGTTTCCGGAGTTGAAGTTTTAAGTTATCATTACAGAAGAGTGGCCTCATCTTAAAAAATGTTGCACGAGCTACCTCAATTCTGCACTTTATTTCCTTATCTGGATCCAATTGCTCAGTAATGTAGCAACCAAGATATTTGAAACTGGATACTCTCCGAATCACCTGTCCATTTACCTGTAGCTGTGTACCATGGTACGGCAAGCGACTAAACACCATGTATTTTGTTTTAGAGTGGTTAATGTTTAGACCCATCTCTCGTCCCACTCTGTCTATGGCGTACAAAAGGCATTGCAATCCATTCAAGTCGTCACACAATATAGCTGTATCGTCTGCGTATCTGATTGTATTTATAAGTCGACCATTAATTTTTACGCCATATTGTAAGTTATGCAGAGCTTTCTTAAAGATTTCATCCGAATATAAATTAAACAAAAGTGGGGAGAGTATGCAACCTTGCCGGACTCCTCTTAAGATCTGACACTCCTCTGTCGATTTGCCGTTGATTCGAACGCCCGCTCTTTGGCGCCAATATAATTTTTCGATGATTCTTACGTCACGACTATCAACTCCTTTTTCCCTTAATATCTTTATTAACTTGTCGTGTTTGACTCGATCGAATGCCTTTTCGTAATCAATAAAGACGGCAAATACATCTTTGCGCTGATCCCTGCATTTTTGCAGTAATACATTTAGTGCAAAGAGTGCTTCTCTAGTTCCCAACCCATTTCTAAAGCCGAATTGAGTTTCATCTTGATCTTCTTCGCACTTGTTTCTTATTCTACCGTGGATAATTCTTAGGAATATTTTCATAGTGTGACTCATAAGGCTTATCAGTCTATAGTCGCCACAGTGCTTCGGACGTTGTTTTTTTGGCAAAGTTATAAATTCAGATTTTAACCAGTCCTCTGGAATTTCTGCGGTTGAATAAACATGATTGAAGAGCTTGACTAATATTCCTATGTTTTCTTCTCAGGTATACCCTAGAGAATTTGAGCCATTTTCTGGCTCTTTCAACTGATGGGCCAGTAATTGTTGAGCGAGCATGTCTGTGTCTAGGTAAGCTGCTCCAGATTTCTTGGACCTTTTGGTCCACCCATCTGTTGTTTTCCTTCGCCGCTGCTCTGAGAGAGATACTGCATGCCGGTTCAGGTCCAATGAGCCCCATGGAAGGCCCCCCGTGCCGCCAATGAGTCCGCTATCTCATTACCCTTTATGCCCGAGTGGCTCGGGACCCACAAGAGCTGCAGCCTGCAGCGTCCTCCAAGTTCAGCGAGTATGGTCCGGCAATCCTGCACAAGCAGGGATTTGCAGTTGTAAGAAGTCAAGGCCTTCAAGGCAGCTTGGCTATCCGATAGGATCTTGATTGATCCGTGAGCCCAACCTTTCTCAAGTATGAGCTTCGCACAATGAACAATGGCGAGAATTCCTGCTTGAAAGACAGTCGCAAAAGTACCCAGGCTGATGGATTCACCCCTAGCAATTCTGCAACCGCTGACTCCCGCTCCCACCCCTTGGTTGGTAGCTGTGAACCAGCAGGGACCCTCAAGCAGTCGGGTCTCAGAGACGGCCCAGTCGAAGCTCATCTATAGGAAGTGGATAGGTACTTAATAAATAAAATTCGGCAAATAATGTAAATTACACCAGGGAAGGGAGTTTTTAGCAACTTCCGCTCGTGTTAGATGTCACAAATGTAATAATTTTTTTTTCCGTTGTTCCTTATTTCAGATCTACAGATATAGGTATTCCTTCAGCTACACGCACGTCCAGACAACGGATAATGAATCCCTTATTCAGCTCCGTATCCAAATCGAGCGTATCCGCCTCGTATTTGTCGATTTTAATAGTGCGTTATGAAACTGCCGCCGAGCGCTCCCGTTCCCAAATAATTACAGGGGGCGCAACTAGAGCGAGCTAGGAAAGCGGTTCGGTTCATCCCGATGACAAACACAAACAGATTCTGCACTAAATCAAATTAATTATACGGGTATGTGTCAACAAACAGTTTAGAATCATCGCGATTTTCCTGCTGCTGTATCGCCGATTTGTAAATGTAGGCATTCAGGGAAACTTCATTAGGTCCCTTGAACCCAACCCCGTTACGAGCCGTTGTTGTGCAACAAGCTAGTCGGGTTTTACATCAGGATTAGCCCGTTTTAATGGTACTCGAAAACGGCATACAGGGGTACATCGTGTTTTTGGGGTGACTAGAGTTGACGGCGAAAATCACTACAATTTTTGTGATCGTGGTTTTATATTTCCCGCAGAAATTATTTCAAATCTACCATAAAACAATTGGATAATAGCAATTTACAAGAGCCATGGTACAGGATTATGTTCGAATATTAACTCCGTATAATTTACTAAATTGCGTTCGAAAACCGAAAAGTTGTGTATATTTTATTCTATGACTGTCGTTCGAAAAATTGTCGGAATATTCGACTCCGACATAACTCATAGGACGGAAAATCTTTTATCTATATGTCACACTGTTTTATGAATGTTCTGTGAGTACTCGAGTTGAGGTAATTTCATAGTTTCAATACTGCTCACAATAATATTTATGATTAGAGTTACATATATGTGAAGAAAACAATAATAATAAGTTCTTTCCTAATACCAACGTAACCTATTCCGATATTGGTGCCTTGTGTTATTCGAACACCAAATGAAAACTGGATCCGTTCAAATATTACATGTCAGAGTAGTCAACTCCAGAGTATGTATGTCAAACCTCAAAAACTCTAATCTACTCGGTATAGTTCCTCCATGTCTTATGGTTCTGGGCTGTCTTCATCCAGTTCCAAGCAATTCTTCTTACATCGTCACTCCAGCGTGGCGGGGGTCGGCCTATCCTATGACACGTTTGTCTTCTCGTGATCGCCATTCTAATATTTTCCAAGTCCATCTACGGTATTCTACCTAATGCCCATCTCCACTTCATTCTATACTCATGTGTTCGACTATGTCCTCAACTTGAGTTCTTTGTCTGAGGGTATTCTGTCTCTTTTACTGATCCCAAGCTCCATGGCACTTTAGGCAAGTCTCAGTTTTTCCGATAACTTTTTTGTTGGAGTTAGAGTTTCTTTCCATATGTTATTATATTAACACACATTTCTCATACACTCCTCAGACATAGTTATGGGTATTTCAGAAAAAATCTCCCCTAATTTGCCAAAAGCAGCCAAAACCATTCTGCGCTGTACCTCGTGGGTTTGATTGTTCTTCCAAACTTGTATTGCATGTCACCTAACATGATGTCTTGTGCAAGTAGGTACAAGATTTGTCATTATTTGGGTTTTACTTATTTTTACTATGTGGAAGCCGACTCTTGACGAGGCCTGTACTAATTCTTCCAGCATCTGCTTTGCGTCGCTCATGTTTTCCGCGATAAAGGACAATGTTGATAATTATAGGTATAGTTACCTATATCCATCAACTTCTAAACCATTCCTCGCATTAGTCGCATTGCGTAAATATGTTATATTTAGCGATATTGAGTGTGTAATATACCGATATCATGCTCCTATGAAAAATTGGTTCGTTTGTCGCCTCATCAGCTGATTTTGAAATGATGAAATTGGTGACTACACAGTGCTGACTTCATGGACAGTGTTCTATTCGCACCAGAAGTGTTTGTCCCAGTTGAAATTAATCAAAGTACCTCAGATTTTGTCTGTAAATGCGTTTCTCGGTGTTGCGTTATTATTTTCGTGAATTTGAGCTTTCCCCATTACAATCTATAATATTCCTAGTGTCAGTTATCAAAGTACTCTGTGTCCATCAAAATTTCGAAATATGGCACAACATAATATTTTCATTATTTTATTAATATTCGTTTCGAGTCCAGAAGGATAGCAATTTTGTCCCTCATATTCCCAGAAGCAGTTCATGGCGTGAACGTTCACAGGTTCTCCTCGAATGTCGGTTAATTATGGAGCGAATCCGGTGAGTCATATCTATCCCTGCAAGACGTCCCCGTATCCAGCTGGGCTTAAACCTCTTCGCCCTTCTGTATCCAGAGCATTCAGAATTAAACGGCGTAACATACACCGCCTTAATAACTGCGGGAATATGTTTATAGACAATATGAATATTTGGAAGGAAGCTGCTTGGGACCCCCCCGGTATTTTATAGCAACCCTTAGATACTTGCAGGATTGAAACACCCCGAAAGGGAGACGATGGAATTTAGAGATGGATTTTTCTCCTTTGTTGAGGGGGTGGTTGAATGGGGTCCGATTCAAGGATTGCGAAGGATTAAATTCGATGCTTGATGAGGAAAATCATTCGTTGAAATGTTTGATATTGAGTTTCACGAAAATTGGAGACCCTAAAGGAATCTCCATAGACTTGAGCGGGTATATACAGGGGAAGTCTTCAAAAGTCAAGCATTTTTTCTGATCGAATGTATATATTTGAACTCATACATCCATCCATTTCGTATTTCGTCTAAAAACAGAGTTTCAGATGTAAAACTCAGTTGATTGCGGAAAGCTACAAGGACTGAAGTGAATTTCTTTAATTGTAAAGGTATTCATGATCATTTTTCATCTCATTCTAATCGTTAAATCGTTCAACGCGCATTCCTCAAGCGCGAATTCAATTACTTTTATGTTGAGGCTCAATGGTCTAGGGGTATGATTCTCGCTTTGGGTGCGAGAGGTCCCGGGTTCAAATCCCGGTTGAGCCCAATTTTTTTTTTCACCACGAAGGATTTTTCTCTTTCTGTAACACGTTGTGATGAACAACTGGGTTCTTTTATTTAACTTAATTGATCTTCAACCTCAATTATCCGTCCAGGACGACGAAATACGAGGGAATGTCAACTTCATACTCGTACTATGGTTCGTAGCCGATTTCGCCGTTCACGAATAAACTGATTGTATTTCCCCTCGAAAAATCCGGCCGATCGGAAAAATTGAATCAGACAAGCAAAGACGGAACGGAAAAGGTACAAGCCGCACGAAAGTGGCCAGTATCTCTGACATTCGCTCGATTTAATGCAAACAAAACACCTTCGGGCCACCGGTTTGATTTAAATTCGAAAATACGGACCGTATCACAACCGGCCCCTGGAAAAATTGTGCAGGGGATGTATTCGACCAGAATTCTCCAAGTCGCGCGAAAAAATTTTGGTCTTCTTGCTTTCGTCTGGAATGTTTTTGGCGCTTTTGTTCCTCGGAACAGAGTGCTTATCAATTGGCCCAAATGTCTGTAATTTTCGAATTTTTCGATGAAAATGGTCTCAAACGATTTGGTTTGACTCACTGATCAAGAATCCGTGGTCGAAATCGATTCTGTCCGGGCGTCCGTCCGGCCGTCCTTCCGTTAACACGATAACTCTCGAACGAAAGGAGTTAGAGGATTGAAATTTGCAGCGTAGGTTTGGAGCGTAAATCTCTCGGACGAGTTCGTTAACGGTCGAAATCTACCAAGTGGTATCGGAGTTATGGCCATTTTTGGTAAAAACATTTTTTATGAATATTTCCGAAAATGATCACTCGATCTATCTGAAATTTAGCATCAAATTGTAGAATAATGACCTTTATACTCATGCGAAGTTTTGTATTGATCGGGTTGCCGTAAAGTGTAAAAAAAAAATTTTTTAAATTTTTAAATTTTGTTTCTACAATAACTCTCGAACAGAATAAGCTAGGTAATTGAAATTTCCAGAGTAGGTTTGGGGGATAAATATCTCGGTTCGTTATTGGGCAAAATGGGCTAGATGATTTCGGAGTAACGAAAAAAAAATTTTTTTTTTTAACTTACAAATTTCAAATTCAATTTTTTGAAGATGTAGTTTCACCTTAAAAATCCATTGATATAATTTTCAACTCTAACAAGCTAATACTTTCGGAGATATGATTTTTCGAAATTTCAATAATGAATCGTACTTATATTTTTTTTTAACTGATAATTCTTGAAGCTTTTTTTTTAACGACACCTTTTATAGATTCAATTGAATCTAGAAAAAGTGTCGTGTCTTTCATGATGCAGTTCTATCATAAGAATCCATTGATATAATCCCCAACTCTGAGAAATCAATACTTTCGGAGATATAATTCGTTTGTTTGAACAAGAGCGCCAAAAAAGTACTGTCCACAGGGCTTGAACCAATTTTTTATTTATTTATGTGAATTGTAAGATTCACGTTCATTGTATTGTTCACGCATTATATCATTCATAAATTTGCAAAGTATATAACCAAATTTTTATTATAAAGTTATAGGAGGTTTGATTCATGTTGATCTTCGCATCAGTGCAATTCTATGTTGGATTTAGGATCATATTTGACGTAATCATCCAAGCAAATCTTCAATTAAGTTGATCGAAGTTTGGCGAAACCTCATCTTGAATGAAATTTTATCGCGAAAAGTTCGATAGATAATTGGATTCTATGATCTATGATATCCTTTATGAATTTTGCATCAGCACATCGAACCATGAGACCATTTTCGGAAAAAGATCGAAAATTACTGTCATTTGGACGAAATGATAGCACGCTGTTCCCTAGAACATGCGTGCAAAAATGTGGATCCCATGCAGCTAAAAAACACCACATATTTATGTAAAGTTTCTTCCTAATTCTTATTCTGCTAGGAGCTAGGCTATTAAATATTTTCTTAATACCTATAGACGAATGAACGATTGTCCTAATATGAATTAGAAGAATTCGTATTTCTACTCGTATCTCAACAAATTGGAAAACACTGTATTTTACTCGAAATTTTTCGGTATTGAAAGAATAATAATAAACTATTCACGCTACAACTGAACCATCTCTTCTTCATCGGCTCGCTAATAAGCTCCAACCTCACAATCATCGACACAGGTACAGGATCCTTTCGAAATAGTCCGAAATACCACACCTGAATAGGGTACAAATTGAGGGTTCCAACCCCCAATTACGGAATGACCGATTCTATCATTTATTATAAGTCCCGGTTCAGTTTAAAAGTATGTAATATGCGCTCGGAGGTGAAGGAATGAATTTAAGTTAGTACCGAATTATAAAAATTACAAAAAATAATAATAAAAAATCAGTCTGTTCATGTTATCGACTTTGTGACCACCTATATGAACGCATGCGCCGCCGAAGGCGCTCGCGCGCAACTCCTCCACAGGCCATGAGAGCAGAAACATTTCACCTAGACGTCGTCAGTTGTTGTATCGTTGCCTCATAACCAGCATAAGTTTTTGTCGGATTTCGCGGAGATGATGTTTTCGCCTAAGAAAACATTATTTACCACTTTTTTTACGCACCGCCACTTGTAAGACCCGCTGATGGGTAGAGAGGTGTTAACGTTAGTTTATCTCGGCTGAAATAATCCGCTGTAACGTCGAAACATGTGAATTGGCCCCGGCCAGTTTAATAATTGCCAGAATATTGGAGATTGTGTTGAAAGATACGTTTTATAGTGTTTTTATTTTTGTTCCTTGGATGTGCATTGTTTCTTGGGTGCTTGCTCGGATTTAAAAAGGAAGATTTATAAAGGTGAGCTAAGTAACAAACATTGACATGAAAATATAATAGAAATATTGGTTTAGAATTTTGTTATCAGCAAAGGCAACTCAAAAACATATGCATTAGTTCCTGATACAACGAATTGTTTTGCATCTGGAACGGATTAACGGATTACCTCGAATTTTCTTCAAGTAAGCATGAAGGTAATATCGATGACTTAGAGTGCATACCGGCTAACTCCATTTTACGAAAATTTAAATTTCTAAGTCAGTGTTGGCTATAAATCTATAGTTAAGTGTTGAATCAAGTAGTATTCTTGATGAGACAGTGCTATATTTCCATCCATGCAGAACATATACAGGGTGGGCCAAATTGGACACTTTTGAAGGAGATGTCCTATTTCTGTACTACATACACGATGCAATGATTAATTAAATAATTATGGTCAAACGTTTTTTCAAACAGTAACACCTCTATTATTACTTCGTAACTTCTTCTCAACTTTCGAAACTGCAATGAAATTCGAAAATTATGGAAAATATCAAGTATGCTATTACCCTATATTTTTGTAATTTGAATTTCGAGCCCTATCGAAATATGCGAAAATATATGGGGTGTCCCATTAAAAAAAAATGTTCATTCCATTTGATTAACCATAATGAATTCTACGTAAAAAGTAGCTACAATAATATTTTACAGAAATGGACAATTTTCAACAGAAGGAAAGTTACAGCAATAAGTCGAAAATGCTCCTTTTCGGAAAACACCCTGTAACGGTGATTGATAACGACATGAGTTTCTCTTACCTATGAGTTTCTCCTGAAAATTGGCCCTCAGACAACCCCAACAGTTTTCGTCTATCTGTAGTACAGAAATAGGACTTTCACTTCAAAAGTGTCCAATTTGACCCACCCTGTACCAACAAAATTCTGAGATTTAAATTAAATTAGATCAAAATATTTATTTCGATTTCCTGAAAAGTTTTTTCATTTTTGGAGTTCACAGGTTTACAAATTAAGCCGTCGATATGGATATCTCAATGCATTTATTTATACGGGATGTTCGCTAACTGGAGTGCCTAAATGAAATATCATTATGTAAAATTGTATTATTAGCATTTATAAAACAGAATAACTATTTGCGGGATCGAGCCTGGTTGAGGAGATTTTCAATGAAATAAAGAATACATAATCAAAACTTCAATAATAATTATTATTGAATTTTCAGACAACATTTTGACAATAAATAAGTCAATGTTCGAAGCTGCTTGACAAGGCTACAAATTTTGAACAAAATGTTATTATTTCATTTATTTTGTCTACTTTTGACTGCATCTATTAATTTATCTCACATCAAGTTCTTTAATAGGAATTTGACGCCCTTTGAGTCCAGAAATATTTGCAATTCGCTTAATTTGAGTTTCCCAGAAAAGCACCGAAATTTTAAATTCTAATTCAAAATTTTGTGACCATTTCAAGGAGACCTATACTGTGTTTCAATTTCTGCCCTAATTTTGGTTAATGTAGCTTACAATCTTCTAACACTGTAGCTCAATTGATTACAACAACTGAATTTATTATTTTTCGCAATGAAATGGATTTCATTCTGTGACGAACGAATAACAGAACATAGGTATCTCCATTGGCGCCCGCAGAAATAATTTTAGGGGTTGCAAGACGGAATTCTAGATACAGGTATAAAACTATTATATAGGGTGATTAAAGTTATTGGCCCATTAGATACGTTCCTCGGCTTATAGAAAAAATGGAGTTTTGAAATTTGGCCAAGAGCGGTTTTTCGATACGATTCAAATTGCCCTTCCGGATATACCGGAAGTGGGAATCAACATGGGAATTTTAAATGGAACAACCCAACTATTCCGCCGGCATCCGATTATTTTGCTATACTTTTCGTCAAGGTCGTGTTTACGTAATTACCATAGTTACGGATAATTAACTTTTATGAACAAAATTCCTATTGGCAGCGGTTCATCAGAAAAATTATATCATCGAACTATTCACATTAAAAAAAAATTGGTTCAAGCCCTGTGGACAGGAGCTATTGGGCGCATGTTCATCTTCCTTGTGGCCCGTACTGACCAGTAAAGAAAAAAAGCAGTATCATGTTGAATACCTTAATATTATTGATTATTATATAATAATCGATGAAAATACTGAGAGAGACCCAGGAAATTTGACACATTTTGTCTTATATCTCCAGAAATTGAAATCGTATAGAGCCAAAATTTTGGACAATGTTGCAAAATACTACAATTGACGTTAGTACAAGTTTTTGTTGCAATCTGATGAATAGTTCACGAAAAAAAAATTTTTTTTTCGAAAAAATTAAAAGAAATATTTTTTTAAAAATTACCAACATTTCGATCATAACAGAATTTTGCCAAAAGTTGCGCGTTTATATCCTCGAACTGACTACCAAGTTTCGATTCAACATCTTCTTTAGTTCCTGAAATATCAGGGAAATAACCTCAAAATTTTAAATGTCTATAACTCCTAAACCGTCCGGCCGATTTTGCCCGTTAACGAACTTAACCGTCGCATTTTGATCAGAAACCTACCCTGAAAGTTTGAAGTCGATAGGACCTTCGGTGCTCCTGTTATCGTACCTACGGCCGGAAGGCCGGCCGGACGGCACCCAAAAATCTGACACCGGATTCGTGATCAGGGAGTCCGAATTAGTCTATTAGCCAATTTTCAGCTCGAAATTCGAAAATTACAGACATTTGGACGAAATGATAGGACGATGTTCCCCTAGAACATGCGCCCAATAAGTCGCAAAAATTACTCTTTGTAATGCAAGGTTATGACTCACTTAAAATTGAGATATTTTAAACTGACATATTTTGATATAGTATCTTGATTTTTCAAATCACCTCCATAAAGTTAGCAGAGCCACTTGCGAAAATTTCAATGAAACCTATTGCATTAATTGTCGAATATTTGTCGAGAATTTGTCGTGAAAGAAAAAAATTTGTCGCGCGCTTAGTTTTTTTTATATGGGGTGGCTCTGCTAACTTAATATTAAGTTAGCAGAGCCACTTGCAACAATTTCAATGAAACCTATTGCATTAATTGTCGAGAATTTGTCGTGAATTTGTCGTGAAAGAAAAAAGTCTGTCGCGCGCTTAGTTTTTTTTATATGGGGTGGCTCTGCTAACTTAATATTAAGTTAGCAGAGCCACTTGCAACAATTTCAATGAAACCTATTGCATTAATTGTCGAGTATTTGTCGTGAATTTGTCGTGGAAGAAAAAAGTTTGTCGCGCGCTTCGTTTTTTTTGTATGGGCTAAATTAATATTTGGCTAAAGGGGCCACACACAAATCACGTAAGTTGGTTAATCATATTTTTTTTCAATCAGAAATGAGCTGAATAATTGTCGAAGGACCCAAACATATTCGTCGTGACAGAAAAAAAATTGTCGAGCCCTTAGTTTTTTTTAAATGGGGTGGCTCTGCTAACTTAATATTAAGTTAGCAGAGCCACTTGCAACAATTTCAATGAAACCTATCGCATTAATTGTCGAGTATTTGTCGTGAATTTGTCGTGAAAGAAAAAAGCTTGTCGCGCGCTTCGTTTTTTTTGTATGGGCTAAAACAATATTTGGCTAAAGGGGCCACACACAAATCACGTAAGTTGGTTAATCGTATTTTTTTTCAATCAGAAATGAGCTGAATAATTGTCGAACGACCCAAACATATTCGTCGTGACAGAAAAAAATTTGTCGAGCCCTTAGTTTTTTTTAAATGGGGTGGCTCTGCTAACTTAATATTAAGTTAGCAGAGCCACTTGTAACAATTTCAATGAAACCTATTGCATTAATTGTCGAATATTTGTCGTGAATTTGTCGTGAAAGAAAAAAGTTTGTCGCGCGCTTCGTTTTTTTTGTATGGGCTATATTAATATTTGGCTAAAGGGGCCACACACAAATCACGTACGTTGGTTAATCGTATTTTTTTTTCAATCAGAAATGAGCTGAATAATTGTCGAATGACCCAAACATATTCGTCGTAACAGAAAAAAGTTTGTCGAGCGCTTAGTTTTTTTTAATTGGGGTGGCTCTGCTAACTTAATATTAAGTTAGCAGAGCCACCCCATTTAAAAAAAACTAAGGGCTCGACAATTTTTTTTCTGTCACGACGAATATGTTTGGGTCCTTCGACAATTATTCAGCTCATTTCTGATTGAAAAAAAATATGATTAACCAACTTACGTGATTTGTGTGTGGCCCCTTTAGCCAAATATTAATTTAGCCCATACAAAAAAAACGAAGCGCGCGACAAGCTTTTTTCTTTCACGACAAATTCACGACAAATACTCGACAATTAATGCGATAGGTTTCATTGAAATTGTTGCATGTGGCTCTGCTAACTTAATATTAAGTTAGCAGAGCCACCCCATTTAAAAAAAACTAAGGGCTCGACAATTTTTTTTCTGTCACGACGAATATGTTTGGGTCGTTCGACAATTATTCAGCTCATTTCTGATTGAAAAAAAATATGATTAACCAACTTACGTGATTTGTGTGTGGCCCCTTTAGCCAAATATTGTTTTAGCCCATACAAAAAAAACGAAGCGCGCGACAAACCTTTTTCTTTCACGACAAATTCACGACAAATACTCGACAATTAATGCAATAGGTTTCATTGAAATTGTTGCAAGTGGCTCTGCTAACTTAATATTAAGTTAGCAGAGCCACCCCATATAAAAAAAACTAAGCGCGCGACAGACTTTTTTCTTTCACGACAAATTCACGACAAATTCTCGACAATTAATGCAATAGGTTTCATTGAAATTGTTGCAAGTGGCTCTGCTAACTTAATATTAAGTTAGCAGAGCCACCCCATATAAAAAAAACTAAGCGCGCGACAAATTTTTTTCTTTCACGACAAATTCTCGACAAATATTCGACAATTAATGCAATAGGTTTCATTGAAATTTTCGCAAGTGGCTCTGCTAACTTTATGGAGGTTTTCAAATCGCACACCCTTATTTCATTTGAAGATATCGATAGAAAATTTAATTTGAGCCATTTTTTCCTATGTTCGTTATGGATTTCTGAATCCTTCTCTAGAAGAACACATAGTTTTATCTTATATGTCCTGATTAATTATCAAGTTTCTTATTGTGACAACAAATAATTAAAACAAATACTTCTTCGATTAACGAAAAGGACAATATTCTATTTTGACATGTAAAAAAATTGGGAACACTAATAATAATAGTAAATATTTTTACCTTTGATACAGTGGCAACGGAGCTTCATTGTCAAGCAAACTTTAATAATCCGAATTAATCTAATGAATTTAGAGGAAACTATGTTTTCTCGGACACGGTTGATGATAGCCATGTGGAACCTTTATAGACAAGTAATAACCCGAGAATAACCTCAATAAACCGTTTACCGAATTCATCTAGTAAATTCAGATGAAAGTATGTTTTGTTGGAAACAGCTGCCCCCCCTCGTGGGTGCCTATGCATTATTCCGTACGGGAAAATTATTGTTCGTCGATCGAAAAATAGTATCTTTCAAAACTAATAATTGATATTTGATATTCAGTTTTAATGGATATTCCGAATGGCCAATTTATCAATAATCTCCATTTACGATGGAATACATTATTACGATACCGAATACGATTTTAAATTCGGACTAATTAATTTGATTTACTTTTGAATTTATTATTTCGCCCAGTTTTCCGATGTATCTGGCTGACTATGAATTATGGCATTGATTTTTTCTAATTGTTCATAATAATTCGAACTTTTTTTCTTGTTTCGAATATAGGGTATAGGTATGTATATTAATTTGAAAACGTGTGAAAGCTCTGTGGACAGGAACTTTGGCGCTTTTGTTGAAACTTTCACAAATCATATCTTCGAAAGTATTTGTTTCTCAAAGTTGGGAATGATATCAATGGATTCTTATGATAGTACTGCATCATAAAATAAATCAAATTAAAAAAAAAATCATAAAATTACGATTGACCATTGAAATTTAGAAAAATCATATCTACAAAAGTATTAGTTTGTTAGAATGATATCAATGGGTTTTTATGATGAAACTGCATCGTAATTGAATCTGAAATTTGCAATATAAAAAAAAATATCTCCCAAACCTACTCTGAAAATTTCAACTACATATCTATTTAAGCTCCGATAAGCTCTGTCCGACTGGCTGGCCGGCTGGCCGGCCGGTCGGACAGAATCAATTTTGACCAAGGATTCTTGATCAGTGAGTCGAACTCAACCGTGTAAGATCATTTTCATCAAAAAATTCGAAAATTACAGACATTTGGGCAAATTGATAAGCACTCTGTTCCGAGGGAACAAGAGCGCCAAAAAACCAAACGCGATACTTTTTTTCTGCATTCACAATAAATTCGTTTTTGTCGTTCGACCAAGTTATCTTGGTGTATTACTGAGGAAGTAGAATATTTTTCTTGTATATACTTCCAAGGGAATAAAAATAATGGAATAAAATACATCAACAAAGTTACGGGGGTTTATTCTTGTCTATTATTCAACATCAAAACGTAGTTTTTTGCTTCTGGAAACTGTGCGACCAGTATTTTTGACGACAAATTTTCTTGATTTTCTTGCGAGTGGTGCTGTGATATGGGGGTATGTATGTTAAATTTCTGGAGGAACTATTTCTCCCTGTAAATTCCCTTTTTTCTAAGCTACAGAATGGTTCGGATCCTACATATAGAGATTGTAGATTGTTAGCACGAATTATAGTTTAGGAAAGTGTCGTCAGGTTCGTGACACTAGCCATGTCAACTCAGCTTTATTGTGTTATCCTGGTTATCTGTTATATTTCTAGCTCTCGTCTCTGTGGTAGATTTAGTGCCATCTCTATAACATTATTTGGTAATTTTTTTGAAAGCATGGCTAATGGATTCCCTTTCCCAGTTTTCCTTCCTGTAAATGAAGGTAATATTATTAAAATCGGTGAAATTGTCCTATTAGACCTACACGATATATATAAACCAAAACTTCGGTTAGTAATAAATTTCTCGATATTACTTTTATCGTAAATCAACTTTCTCCACGTTGAAAAACTTCACCTCTAAAACCCCTCAACTTCCCCGGTCTGGCGCATAGAAATATCGTTCATCTTCTTTCCTTTCTCCGTTCCTCGAAAACACCCATATCTTTTACCGGTGCCCAGTTTCTTTGCGGAAAAATAATATATCGCTTTTTTCCATCCCGAGGTCGTGGTAGCTCATGAATAGTTTAAATATCCCATTCTGTCCGCCGACGAGAGTACAGAAATATTTTAGCGGTTCAACTTTCAAAGATTCAGGACTCTCCTCGCTTCTGCCGCGCCTTCGCTCCTACGGGTTGGGAAAGGGGAATAAATGTAAATGGGAACAGAGGTTGGAATTGCTTCTAGGCGCGAGATATAAGTGTTATTAATAAGAAAGCCGCCATGAATGAGAATGGGGTTTTCGATGGGAATTCGAGAGGTTTCATGAAGTACGAGATGTTCAGGGAAAATGTGAGACTGTACATTCGGGACCCTTCGAATTTCGCATGTCCTCGAAATATCTCGAGGACCTGATCTCGAAATATTACGCCGACATCTCGGTCTCGGTGTCCGAACGCATCTACAACAACTACAACGAAAACTGTGCAGGTTCGTGGAATAATTTGTACATATTCGTCACCGATTTTCAGTGAGGCAACGGAGTATATAAAACTTTGTTTTCTCAGGAACTTTTGATGATTGATGATAATTATTACATTTTTTATCGAATGCATGGAAGTGCCAGGATTCAGATGCAAAAACGAAAATAAGGTTTTCTATTACTTTTGGCGCTCTTCTTCCTCGGAACAGAGTGGTTATCAATTTGCCCAAATGTCTGTAAATTTCGAATTTTTTGATGAAAATGGTCTTAAACGATTTGGTTCGACTCACTGATCAAGAATACGTGGTCGAAATCGATTCTGTCCGGCCGGCCGTTAACACGATAACACTCGAACGGAATGAGCTAGACCGTTGAAATTTTCAGAATTGGTTTGGGAGATAAATATCTCGGCTATGTTCGTTATTGGGCAAAATCGGTCAGATGGTTTCGGAGTAACAAAAAAAAAATACATTACAAATTTAAAAATAAGTTTTTCTCAAGATGCAGTTTCACCATAGTAATCCATTGATGTCATTTTTAACTCTAACAAACAAATACTTTCGAAGATATGATTTTTCAATATTTCAATAATAAATCGTACTTCTGTGTTTTCACAGAATGCGATAATTATTCTATCTATGAATTATTATAATATGATATGCGTTGATACATGTCAACTTATTTTCCTGAGACATGATATGTCAAATTTTGATATTTATTGCCCATGGTTAATCCATATGATGATGGGAATGGTAATGGTAAGTTAATAATATTGAGTTCAGAATATCTCCACTAAAAACGAAACTGAAATATTGGCTAAAGTTTCAATTGATATAATATAATTTTCAGAGTGGATTTGAGGAAAAAATATATCGTTCATCATAGAATTGAGAAACGAATATCTCGGATAATTTTTGGCAGTCTTGTTGAATTTAAATTCTTTTATGATGTTTGAATTTAATTTCTGCTGTTATGGAGTATTATGAAGTGATTTTAGATTATGTAGAGTAAATGAGAAACCTATATACGGGCGCTCAGAAATTCCAACAAAAACCTTAAAGAATAATTGATTCAAATTATGATATAATTTTCTATTGGATATGTATGAAGGAAATAGGAGGGTGCTATTTGAAATAGTCAAGACAAGATATTCCACTGTAAAATATACTAACGTTACAAATTTATTGTGAAAATTCGAATTGAGCTACAACATTCAGTGAGCATGAGTACACAGCTCTATTCTTGCGTTGTTAACTCGTTGGCACCGTAACCATGGAATTAATTACGTAAACATGACGCTAATAAATAATGTCGCAGATTTAGCAAGCAATCTGATGCTGATTAAGAAAATAGTTGGTAATATAAGGGTATCATACCTGGCTTACATTCAACAACAAGGTACACTTTGGGGGTGAATTTTTTTCATATTTTTATCTGCCAAACAACGAGGAGTTCATACACCATTTTGCATTGGACGTCTTAGTATGTTGACCTCGAACTGCCTTCGATAGTTCTCGTTCTTCGAATGGGTATTCTGTTTATCGCGACTGGGGTCAGTATTCGTCATTCTTCGTATTCTTGGTTGTAGCATATTCCATTTACTTCTTGTGTGTTTTCGGATGCAATGTACTCGCATTCTTGAAATTATTCGATCAACTTGTGAGTCAAGACGCGATAAAGAGAGCACTCGTTTGAAATACTTTCACCGCGGAATGCAGTTATGCATAAGAAATGGGGATGGTCCAGTCCATATTTTCTAATACGTATTCACCGCAGCGAAACACGATGACAAAATACCCGAAGCTATGTACGAATTGTTAAGATTCGAATACTGACATCAGCTTCGCAAGATATTTCGGGAACATAGAATTGCGAATGGTCTCGGACACTCCTATTTGGGATGTGTCATCACTAATAAATCGTGATATCCCCTCGTGCATCCATCGTACTTCTTTTTCCTTCCCGAGTTCTTGAGCTCGTCTGAGGGTGTGCTATCGATCCTCCGGCACTTAATCTTCGGTCTGGCGGACCCGTGTGATTCGACCTAGGAAGAGGAACAACAGGAAGGACTTGTCGCAGTCCGACATCCCGAAGTAATCAGTGCGGCACGTGATCCCGGAAAAGGGGTGAGCCAGGGTGGAAAAAAGGAAGGAGGACGACGACGTGGCTGTTTAGCCCGCGCTTAACGCTCTCGTGAAAATATTGCGGTGGGTTTAGAAGGGGATTATTTGGGTGATTGGTGCCTAACGATGATGGCCATGACGGTTATGGGATGTTATATTTTCGCGACTTTTTTTTTTGCTAGCTCGGATCTCTAATATCGATATATTTCAGTAGTGTACGTTGTTACATACAGTGAAATCGATTTTTTATATAAGTTTTTAATTCAAAATGAAACCATTCTGGAAAAAAATCAATATAACAGAGTCATTCGAACAAGGGCGAATTTGCGATGTATTAAAGTTATTTCTTAGCTTGTTATTCGATGGTTTTCGTTTACTGGGCAGTTGGCAACACACGTGGTGTACTGGAAATACGCATAGCTTTCATTACGTCTGTTTACTCTGCATGTCGTCGACCTTTCTCAGTAAAATCAACATCAGAATCACAATTTTAACACGACCTATCAAAATCATTCTCCCAACCGCATTAATAAAGAATTATAAATTGCTGCGCTGTATGGACAAATCGCCTCCACTTATCGCAGTCCAAAATACACCGCCGCATCGAAATTCGTAGCTTGTAACTAATTTTTTATCGGGAATTTATTACCCGAAGTATAAACAAAGCATGCGTGACTGGCGCTGCTTTCAGAAATGAAGTTTAAGGACGTAATTCGAACCAAAGATATGTGCGATGCGATCGATAGTATATCTCGAGACGAAAGACGTGCAACTATTTTCAGGTTCTTTGTTAACGCTCGGCCGGACTGGTTATTAAAATGGGGGACCCGAGGGCTGACGGCCCCAAAATTTACACATTCATCTCAATTAAGTGATAATTATCGCAGGTATCCATCAGAAGAACAAACAAATAAGCTGTTGTGGTACTTAGAGGCCGGTTTCGTCGGCATCTAAGGATTACGAATATAAATGGTTGGTTTATAACGTTTTCGAATGGTGGGAACCGAGAAATTATAGATATCGATCGCGTTCATTTCGAAACATTTCGGCCCTATCTACGAACGGAAACAGTTAACTAATTGATAGATAAAATATTGTTTCGAAATTTATTTTTTTATCGAACCATTATTTCCAAACGATAGATCAGAAATTGAAGTAATTTGTAATCAGGTATCCATTATTTATGGTAAAATATAAACGAAAATTAGGGTCGATGGCGAAAGGTCATTGAGTGCGATGATAATAAGTTGTATAAGATTTTCCTAGCGTAGTAGAAATTTTTTAAAAAATCATCGAAAAAAAAATTGGTTCAAGCAATGACGTGAAGTAAGAAGCTTTTGCGCGTATGTTCTCCTGTCCATTCTCCTGTATTGGACACTCTTAATCGAATTTACCATGGTAAATTTGATTAAGAGTGTCTAATACAGGAGAATGGACAAGAGAATATACGCGCAAAAGCTTCTGACTTGACGTCAGTGCTTGCTTTTTTCATGTTTTTGTCTGGTATGCCAAAAAAGAGAATGAAAAAGGAGAAGATTGTTGCTCGTTAACTGACGAACCTTTGTCTTTAGATCCGTAATACCGCGATATCTTATATTCCGAATATTTAATATTTCAATGGGAAACCCACAGGAAACCGAATATTTCGTCGGGAACATGTCTCTGTCTCTCGGTTATTACGTTACAAATGGAAAATGGCGACTTTCATCGTGGAAAATTAATTTTAGCGGTCGTCTAGAGAATTGACGGAGAATTCGCCGGAGATGCACGTTAATTTAATACAATACCACTCCGGAGGTTCGATATTGGGAAAATCCGCATTTTCCCATGGCGCGTTCCGACCGGAACAACTCCAGGAAGTGGGAACATTTTAATGTTCGACTATTTTAATGCTAGAATTATTCGTTTAAAAGTAGGATACTAACACATCAGCTGGTATATTCCGGGTCTAATGAAGAAAACGCAACATTTTTAGTCATATTCGATTTTATTCATCATCACAGTATCCTTCAAGAGCGAATCAATTATTCTAGCCATTCTCTAATATTTCGATACCATTCTTGAAGAAAGATTCATCATTGGCCTCAAATTCTTCTAATAACTGATGGGTCATAGCATCCGCCATTTAGTACTAAAAAATTGTTTCAAGCACTGACGTGAAGTCAGGAGCTTTTGCGTGCATGTCGAATTTACCATGGTAAATTTGATTAAGACTAAGTAATCATTAAAGTATACTGTGGGAGGTATATTCATCATTGAATGGTTTCTTTCTGGATTTTCTCTCCCAAACTCTGAAAAATATCTATAAAATAAAAAATTAATTATTTTGTGATTTGCTTCTGCGTATGAAACACAAGATATTTGTCAGAAGCAATCAATTGAACAATGTTGCCTAACAAATAACAACGAAACAACATCAACGAAGAAACAACTATATCATAACGTTTCGGAGTCTATATCAGACTCCTTCTTCAGACGCTAACGAAAAAATCTTCACAACTATTTTGCTGATTGTTATTCTGAGATCCGAGAATTAATAATAATAATTAATTATTCATTTTATAGATATTTTTCAGAGTTTGGGAGAGAAAATCGATTAAGACTATCTTATACAGGAGAATGGACAATAGAACTTGCGCGCAAAAGCTCCTGACTACACGTCAGTGTCTCCAATTGATCTAAAGGAATAATCATCAAGTGGTCGAGTTTTGATTAGTTCATGACTCCATGTGAATGCGGCCTCATAATTTGGAATTATTTCCAAATTTCGAGGAAAATGGACAAGGGTATATCCTTAGTTTTAGGGCATTTATTCATACTGCTGTAAATCAGATGAAAATGGTCAGATTGGGTTGTACATGAGGGAAGATGATGCGATGGTATTGTTTTTCCGATGTGCGAAATTGGGAGTCATTCCAAGAACTTTTTTCATTTTCGAGCAAAAAGGGCCATTTGATACCTTAGAAGTTTTGTGCATTTATTCAAACTGCTGTAAATCGGATAAAAATGGTCAGATGGGGTTGGACATGAGGGGAGATGATGCGATGGTATTGTTTTTCCGATGTGTGAAATTGGGAGTCATTCCAAGAACTTTTTTCATTTTCGAGCAAAACGGGCCATTTGATACCTTAGAAGTTCTATGCATTTATTCAAACTGCTGTAAATCGGATAAAAATGATCGGATTGGGTTGGACATGGGGGAAATTGATGGGGTGGTATTGTTTTTCCGATGTGCGAAATTGGGAGTCATTCCAAGAACTTTTTTCATTTTCGAGCAAAACGGGCCATTTGATACCTTAGAAGTTTTATGCATTTATTCAAACTGCTGTAAATCGGATAAAAATGGTCAGATTGGGTTGGACATGGGGGAAATTGATGGGGTGGTATTGTTTTTCCGATGTGCGAAATTGGGAGTCATTCCAAGAACTTTTTTCATTTTCGAGCAAAATGGGCCATTTGATACCTTAGAAGTTTTATGCATTTATTCAAACTGCTGTAAATCGGATAAAAATGGTCAGATTGGGTTGGACATGGGGGAAATTGATGGGGTGGTATTGTTTTTCCGATGTGCGAAATTGGGAGTGATTCCAAGAACTTTTTTCATTTTCGAGCAAAATGGCCATTTGATACCTTAGAAGTTTTATGGATTTATTCAAACTGCTGTAAATCGGATAAAAATGGTCAGATTGGGGTGGACATGGGGGAAATTGATGGGGTGGTATTGTTTTTCCGATGTGCGAAATTGGGAGTCATTCCAAGAACTTTTTTCATTTTCGAGCAAAATGGCCATTTGATACCTTAGAAGTTTTATGCATTTATTCAAACTGCTGTAAATCGGATAAAAATGGTCAGATTGGGGTGGACATGGGGGAAATTGATGGGGTGGTATTGTTTTTCCGATGTGCGAAATTGGGAGTCATTCCAAGAACTTTTTTCATTTTCGAGCAAAATGGCCATTTGATACCTTAGAAGTTTTATGCATTTATTCAAACTGCTGTAAATCGGATAAAAATGGTCAGATTGGGGTGGACATGGGGGAAATTGATGGGGTGGTATTGTTTTTCCGATGTGCGAAATTGGGAGTCATTCCAAGAACTTTTTTCATTTTCGAGCAAAATGGGCCATTTGATACCTTAGAAGTTTTATGCATTTATTCAAACTGCTGTAAATCGGATAAAAATGGTCAGATTGGGTTGGACATGGGGGAAATTGATGGGGTGGTATTGTTTTTCCGATGTGCGAAATTGGGAGTCATTCCAAGAACTTTTTTCATTTTCGAGCAAAATGGCCATTTGATACCTTAGAAGTTTTATGCATTTATTCAAACTGCTGTAAATCGGATAAAAATGGTCAGATTGGGTTGGACATGGGGGAAATTGATGGGGTGGTATTGTTTTTCCGATGTGCGAAATTGGGAGTCATTCCAAGAACTTTTTTCATTTTCGAGCAAAATGGCCATTTGATACCTTAGAAGTTTTATGCATTTATTCAAACTGCTGTAAATCGGATAAAAATGGTCAGATTGGGGTGGACATGGGGGAAATTGATGGGGTGGTATTGTTTTTCCGATGTGCGAAATTGGGAGTCATTCCAAGAACTTTTTTCATTTTCGAGCAAAATGGGCCATTTGATACCTTAGAAGTTTTATGCATTTATTCAAACTGCTGTAAATCGGATAAAAATGGTCAGATTGGGTTGGACATGGGGGAAATTGATGGGGTGGTATTGTTTTTCCGATGTGCGAAATTGGGAGTTATTCCAAGAACTTTTTTCATTTTCGAGCAAAATGGCCATTTGATACCTTAGAAGTTTTATGCATTTATTCAAACTGCTGTAAATCGGATAAAAATGGTCAGATTGGGTTGGACATGGGGGAAATTGATGGGGTGGTATTGTTTTTCCGATGTGCGAAATTGGGAGTCATTCCAAGAACTTTTTTCATTTTCGAGCAAAATGGCCATTTGATACCTTAGAAGTTTTATGCATTTATTCAAACTGCTGTAAATCGGATAAAAATGGTCAGATTGGGGTGGACATGGGGGAAATTGATGGGGTGGTATTGTTTTTCCGATGTGCGAAATTGGGAGTCATTCCAAGAACTTTTTTCATTTTCGAGCAAAATGGGCCATTTGATACCTTAGAAGTTTTATGCATTTATTCAAACTGCTGTAAATCGGATAAAAATGGTCAGATTGGGTTGGACATGGGGGAAATTGATGGGGTGGTATTGTTTTTCCGATGTGCGAAATTGGGAGTCATTCCAAGAACTTTTTTCATTTTCGAGCAAAATGGGCCATTTGATACCTTAGAAGTTTTATGCATTTATTCAAACTGCTGTAAATCGGATAAAAATGGTCAGATTGGGGTGGACATGGGGGAAATTGATGGGGTGGTATTGTTTTTCCGATGTGCGAAATTGGGAGTCATTCCAAGAACTTTTTTCATTTTCGAGCAAAATGGGCCATTTGATACCTTAGAAGTTTTATGCATTTATTCAAACTGCTGTAAATCGGATAAAAATGGTCAGATTGGGTTGGACATGGGGGAAATTGATGGGGTGGTATTGTTTTTCCGATGTGCGAAATTGGGAGTCATTCCAAGAACTTTTTTCATTTTCGAGCAAAATGGGCCATTTGATACCTTAGAAGTTTTATGCATTTATTCAAACTGCTGTAAATCGGATAAAAATGGTCAGATTGGGGTGGACATGGGGGAAATTGATGGGGTGGTATTGTTTTTCCGATGTGCGAAATTGGGAGTCATTCCAAGAACTTTTTTCATTTTCGAGCAAAATGGGCCATTTGATACCTTAGAAGTTTTATGCATTTATTCAAACTGCTGTAAATCGGATAAAAATGGTCGGATTGGGTTGGACATGGGGGAAATTGATGGGGTGGTATTGTTTTTCCGATGTGCGAAATTGGGAGTCATTCCAAGAACTTTTTTCATTTTCGAGCAAAATGGGCCATTTGATACCTTAGAAGTTTTATGCATTTATTCAAACTGCTGTAAATCGGATAAAAATGGTCAGATTGGGGTGGACATGGGGGAAATTGATGGGGTGGTATTGTTTTTCCGATGTGCGAAATTGGGAGTCATTCCAATAACGTTTGACATTTTCGACCGAAAGGGGCGCCATGGGATATCCTTAGAGGATTTGTGCATTTACTCGAATTGCTGTAAATTAGAAAAAGGCGCCATTGGTATATGAGGAATGGAAATTAAGACGAACAGTGAGGATAAAATGATGAAATTCGTCATCCTTTCGAGGCTCGTTTATCATTGGGACCATCAAGTCCCTTCTTTATCTATCCTGTTTGAACATCTCCCTTTTTCTATGTGCTGGTTTTCAATATTCTGGACCATATTCTCGTTTGTGTTTCTTCCTGCCACGATTCCCATTAAAAATCCAACAGCAGCATCAGCCTACTATCGATCAGCTGTCCGCAAGTGTTATCACGGTTTTGTAGAAGACACGCGTTCGTGTTTCGTCTCTCCCCCGCTTCGGAGCCTGCTAGTTTCTCGCCTGCTACGCTTATTATCGCGCAGATAATGGTAATGGCGCATAAAAATACGAAGGAATAACGGGGGGAGATGGATATCTATCATTATTATCGGGCTATTACAGCTCCCCAAATAGGAGGGGTACGACTCTGATTTATAATTAGCAATGGGGACATTTTCTTTGTGGTGTTGGTACCTACTGTTTGAGGGACTTCTAGTAGAGTTTTAAGGTCTGGTCGTGTGTGTATATGTAGGTTCATTATTTTCGAATCTGAGTCAATTGAGAGAAAACAATCGCGCCAAACATATTACCCTACTGAAATCTTAAGGTTTTATGTTCCACAGTGCGCAGACTGCGTTCGATATTTTTTATTCCTGGAAAGCTTTGTTTTACTTTATTCATTTATTACACCATTCTTGAAATAAATACTGATATTTCAATTTAAGAGCTTGAAAACTTTCTTTTTGAAGTAAACCGATGGAATGCATATTCTTAATTTTTTTTCGAGTGAGTTCAATGCCGTTTATCATTTGAAAACGATTTTTGGCAATCGTACGATTTCTTTGGATTGAATCGGTCAATCAGTTCGATTTGAAGATATTTTTGTTCAAGTTGTCACTGTTTCATTCGAATAGAACCACAATTATTATTCGTCGCGTCGAAATAAAACAAAATCTAATATTTCCCTCGCACAGCAACATATTTAAGACACTTAAGGCCCCTATCAGTTCAACGATATGTAAAACATACCCCGCCCTTAACGAGAGAAAAAACTTTCTGAATATCCAAAGAGACTACTTTATTCATCGCCTCCTAACCCATTTCAGCGTCGAAACACACACACACAGCACACAGAAAGAGAGGGAAAGAAAAAAAAACAGAAGCGGCAGCGAAGAAGAAAAATAACGCGATTCCTCTCACCAATTACCATGCAAATACGGCGTGAAATCGCGGCGGTGCGACAAAAGAAAAACGTTATCCCGTTCTTCACTTGTTTCCGAATGCAATACGGGAGTTTTCGGTGTGATCAAACAAAGGCGGCCGGGATCCCAGACCGACCTAACCGAAAATTAGCATTTAGAAAGCCGGTAAATTCGCAGGTAACTCGACTTACATATAAAATCGGACGGGGGAGCGCGATTTTCTTTTGTTTGCGACGTCCCGGTCGTCTTGACTCGCTTCCCCGTGATTATATCTGGAGAGGTGTCGTCACGTAGGTCATTTGCATTTATTTCTCCATTTTCACTGATTCCGATGGAAATGTTGGATTTTTTTCCGGGGGGAAAGGAGATGCTCCTAATGAATTCCTAGTTTTCATAAAGGTGGTTTATGTTTCCGATAGATGGGGTGTCCTATACCGTGTCATAATATCTCCTCCCTTTTTGTGTGCTTGTTCCTTCAGGAACAGCTCGTGCTATAATTTTGCCCAAATGTCTGTATTTTTGGAATTTTTGGCCGAAAATGGTCTGAAACTATTGGGTTCGACTCAGTGATCAAGAATTTGTGGTCAAACTCAATTCTGTCCGGTTAGCCGTCCGTTGTCACGATAACTTTTGAACGGAAAGAGATAGCGACTTGAAATTTCCAGGGTAGGTTGCGCATCCGAATGAGACGGCTATACTTTAATGGGCATAATCGGCCAAACGGTTTCGAAGCTGTACCTATCCGGAATTTTGTTGTTATTTCCTCAATAACTTAAAAAATACGGATCCGATCGAATTGAAACTAGAGTTTCACACTAGTCGAGAGTATAAAAAATCTCGTCTCGCTCTCGCCAATTGCCAAAAAATTAAGTCTCGTTCTCGTCTCGTTATCAGTTGTCTCGTCACGTCTAGCTTAATACTGAATAACGATAATACCTAAATATTATAATATATAAACGAACTGGTATACAATAATGAATAATTTTGTAAAGCTATATTTACTACGCTCTTATACAAAAATATTTGTACATGTACATATTATTTTTGATTTTAAACACTGATAATTTCAACTTTTAAATTACTCGATGACCAAAAATTCAAAAATAATCACGCTTGCATCACATTATTTTTAAATGATGTACGTGTTTTTGCCATGATCATGCCTGCTGTGGAAAATAATCTTTCAACAGGTGCGGATGTAGCCATTAATAAATCATCGGCCATCTTGGAAAGTGTAGGAAGAACTTTTTCATCACACTCCACCACTGTAAAATATTTTGATTCCTATTTGCTCTTTCTAACAGCAAATATTCTTCAAAGTCAGCTTTCCAATATTTCGAAAGTTTTGTTAATGTTTTAAATAGGCTATCGATGTCGATACATTTTTTAATAGAATTGAACAATTTGGTATAGTTTTCAACGAATACCTTCCCAGTGGGTAGATCATTGAGGGTGTTCTTGGCGTATTCCTCATAACACTTTTCGAAACATCTAATATATCCATTTCTCTACCAGTTGATGATATGATGATATTATATACAGATTTATATAATAATTATTTACATCTTCACTACAAGGAGCACAAGAGAATACATTTCTCCAGATGTTCAGATAGAGACGAAATATTCAAAGCATTGTATTTAGGGGCAATAAAAGATGTCCGTTAAGTATTGAATTCATAATGGCATCCGTTTTTATGGTTGTGAATTCAATTTTTTCTTGAAAAATAATCTCAAATATCACAAGGTCATAACGAATTAATAATCTTCTAAAAAAGTGTATTTCTAGAACGATCGATGCATAATATAGACAAAATATATTGATAATTATAGTGGAAACTTTTCATATCCAATTGTTTTCTGTATGGGTATTGGAAAAAGTCGAGTCGTATATAAAACTTCATACAAAAATGTTTACGAGACTCTCGTGTTGCGCTGTATGTGGTCTCGGTATCGCCTATAATATTTTTGAAAATGTCTCGTCTCGCTTTTACGAGACGAGAACGAGACGAGAGAAATCTCGCTCTCGCGTGAAGCCCTGATTAACTTGGCAATTAGTTGTAGAATGCTCAACATCTTTGTCGGATGCAGAACACCCACTTATTTTACCCACGAGCCGCCACGAGATTAACTGTTTTTCCCACCTATACCCCCTCTATTCATCGAAATGAAGAGACAATCCCCCCACCATTAATTCAGTTTAAAACAAAGAGTGATGGGACGGTCCCGAAAGCCGCCGTTAAAACGGCGATCGTGAGAAGCAGTAAAACAATTTATGGCCCACCCTCGTAATCCGCGACATGAATTTCATAGCCAGATTTTCCTCGGGCAATTTGAGGGACGCAGATTAATCCGGCCGAGATCTCATCGACGGACGAAAAAAACAAATTGATTTCGGCGCATTTTTGCCCACCGCACTCTGAAACTGGAAATTCGGCGTCCCGAACTTTTAATCGAGAACCTTTTTTCCCCGTTTTATGGGCAGATCCGCGCAAACCGCAGTCGTGGGCGCCCCTCCGGGTCGCGTCGTCTGCATCTGACAGTTAAAGCGGCGGCGGCGAACGTACGGTTAGTTTTTAATTATCAGAAAATCGATTAAGTAATTTTCCTGCTCGCCGCCGCCGCCGCCGACGACGGTGGAACTGACTGAACTAATTCGGGGGTAAAGCGATTTTTATTGGGCATTATATTCGTGTGAACGATTGTGGAAACGGCCGGGGACAGAGAGTTGCCGCTACGCCGGATTTCTTCAACAACAGATCCGGACTTTCCCTTCGTTTCGATACTTTTCTCGAGGTATTAATCAATAAATGGCTAAATGATACATAATTGAATCCCAAATACGGCGCCGAACATTCTTGGACGAATAAAAATAGGGACAAAATTTAATTGGTATTATTCAGACTCACATAAACAGATAACCTATTTCCTTTTCTAGAAAACTTATAATTCATTGGAATCGACTGTTTATGCGTATAAATATTACAAAAAAACTATAGCGGACCGGACATAAGTTGTCTAGCTCGAACTTTGGATTGCCTGTTATTAGCGAGATCAGCAAACTTTTTTTCTCAATATTCGAATTTTCGATAATTATATTTTATATTTTAAATGACATTTCAATCTTTTCGTTATCTGAAATATAACCTTTTTTGGAGCAAAGATGTAATGTTTTTAAATACCAAAAAATTGTGGTGTTGATTTATCTGTATTGCCCCAACATCTTCAACAATTTAGATCCGATCCAGTCCAAATCTAGATTTTGAATGCTCTCGAAAAATTTCAACGATATCTGACGGATGGTTTCTGAGATACAACATTTTTTTTTATTTTCTATAGTCATACCATCCCCACGAAAAGTCTTCGTGCCAGTATTTTTCATCTAACTACCGAGCTTTAATTCAATCAGATCATTATTTTTCGAGTTAGGCTGGCCTCAAATAGTCGGAATGTCTCTCTGAATTAATTTTCGTAATTCATAATCTGAATTCTGGAAGCTTGTAAAATCTGAAAATTAATACTTAAACAAATCAGAATATGTGAGGAGAATAGTTTATCAGTATGCAAGTCCGTGATTTCTGCATTAATTGAAACAAAAATTCAGATGGTCATAACTTCGAAACCACCCGGCGGATTTCGCCCATTAACGGACTTAATCGGCGCATTTGGACTCCAAACCAGCCCTGCAAATTTCAACTGTCAAACTCATTGCGTTCGAGAGTGATCTGACGGTCGGACAGAATTTATTTATTTATTTATTTATTTATTTCATGTTACATATTATAATAATAATAAGAACAAGAGTGTACGGGATAACCCCCTTTTAAACAAGAAAATCAAATGAAAAGATGGACTCATACTATGTGACTGTATGTCTTCATAGCACGAGTCCTACAAGTTAAAATAATCAAGACTATTAAACACATGAAGAAACAGTAATAAAGTCTTTCACCACGTTTTAAAAATTTTGACTGATGCGCCGCAACATCGCGTTAAATGAAGAAATTGAGCCCGAGAAAAAATCCAAACTGGAACCCAGAGCATTCGCCGCAGCCATGCTTCTATTGAGGAATGAGTTAGTAGCATAATTCGTCCTATGTGTGTGGATGTAAAAAATTGAGTTTGACCTCGGATTCTCCATCAGAACCTTAACGTTTGAGACCATTTTCGGCGAAAAATTTGAAAATTACAGATATTTTGATTTTGACAAATTGATAAGTACTCTGTTCATGGGAACAAGAGCGCCAAAAACGGTCAATAGCAAGCAAAAACATGTTCCTCGATAATGGTCGTGACTGAGTCATTGGCAAATATTCACTCGATTACCATTTAAGGTTTCTAACCCGGACTAAACCTAAACCTGAACCTGAAGAAGTTTAGGTAGTCGGAAAAGAGGAAAAATCATCAAATGTGTAGGTAGATTAATGGAATATCCTTAGTAATAACTCTTCAATTTCGTTATCGACACCGACCCGATATCGATAATTCTTCACGTAGCGTTTTTATGGATCATTTCCCGGTAAAACCAGCTCATTGAACAAATATTTATTCAGACTCGGCCCCAAAGCCGCCTCGATACTGTTTGCTCAATTATTAGATACGGGACACTAAAAAAAAAATCTCTCCTGACCTCTGCGACGTAAACGGCACGCCCGTTTCACATTCCCATAGGATTTTATGTGTCGGCGTCAAGGATCACTAGAAGCTGGATGCCAATTAGTCCGAACGAAACACTCGGGGAAGATTGTCTGGGTTCGTTCGGGAGATTGCCGGTCCACTAAAACGTAGGAATATTTGAAGCGGGGGCCGAACTTAGTTTCCGAAACGGAATACACCGAATGGCGGAGGACGAAATTCGTTCCGGTCTTCAGTGGCGCGACGTCCCTGTACATAATTCATATCTAGGAAGCACTCCAAACTTGTTCGCTCGCCCGACCCGTAAATGGGACTTTGAAAGAATTTTTTATGAGGCGGGATAGGAAAAAATGTATTATTCTGACGTACAAGGGTAGGTCAACGTTTGATTCAACCCTGTAACCGCTGCAAAGAAGCTATCGACGTATAAGAGGTTGCCACTGTTCATGACGTCAGAACTCTGTGGTCGCCATGTTAAAATCAACTGAAGAGGGGGTACATAAACCAATTTTCCATAAGACCACGTGCATATCTTTGTGAAATTAGTTAGAAAAGCACTGAGCTCAGGAGCTTTGGTGCACTTGTTCAAATTTACAGCCAAAGCGGTCACCCATCTAGGTATACTCCATTCACTTTTATTAAGTCTCCCGGTTGGCCATGATTTAGGTCTATCACGTTTTTGTAACTAAAGCAGAGGCAGGTTGGCACTGCTGAAATATCGTCAAAGTCAAAACAATTCGTCGAGACGTTGTTGGCAATTTCTACTGTCAACATAATCTTCAATCTTTAACAAGATATCATCACAGACCATTATCTTCGAATATAATAAAGAACTGTTCGCTTTTGAATTGAAAATGCCGAAAGAAGTTTTGAAGAAGCAGGTACGTCTGTACCTGCCGGGTTATTCAGGTACTTTTATTCATTTTTCGAATGAACTATCACAAGGTAACGGACTACTCCACCGTTACTTTTCAATAAAATTCCAACACTTGATTTTGGATTTCCATACAAGAAAATAGCATAATTGAATCTTCCAATTAGTTTCTTCCGCAGTCGCCAAGACTGTGGAATTATTGAATTCACATAATATCTTCTCAAATTCATTATTTTTCCCAAGAAAATTCACATTGTGCAAAATAGCAAAGTACTAATACAAGTACAAAATACGTAATTACTACGACTTCTATGTAGAGAGGACAACGTCGCGTAGTTATTTGACAGGAAAATGACTATAACCTAACATTTTCAAAATATACATGGTGAAATATGCCAAATTTTCATGGCCAACCGGGAGACTTTATAAAAGTGAATGAAGTATACTGATAGAGTTCTAGTTCATTTATTTCTTGTATTCATATATTTAAATTCATTACATACCAAAATATTTCACTATGCCTTGAATATTCACGAATATCTTTCCAAGTAAATACTTGCATTACGTTCATAATCATTCAACAACCATACTAGTGATCACGTCACGCTTTAATTTCAATGATATAAAAGAAATCACGGTCACAATTGGCAACGTGATTGAAATATCACAATATCGCTTTATTCAATTAGACTCAAGGGCGATCTTTGCTAAATCTACCATCTCCCATCATGAAGAATCGCCTTTTGGCATATTAGTTTTTCGAATATAATGAACCAGAGAAACTCCTACATTTATCTTAATATGAACGCATGAAAAAAAACGGTACGAAGATAATCCCACGAGGAAATTTCTCGGAAATCAACCCCCTTACATTGCACACTATTATAGATAAAGCGGTTACCCTGTAAGTCTTGGTATGGAGGGTGTCGAAATATCCGAGGTTATATATTAAGTGTGTTTCCCAGTTTAGTCGGGAACAAAGAGCATGCACCGGATTACCCAAGTTATTATGAACTTTGAGCCCTCAACGCTCTACGACGTTTTGTTATGAGCAACGTCTTCGAGGTGCTTCGCTAATCCCAGGATGATGCGGGATCTTTGACGTCATCGCTCCTGGAACTGTTCAATCAAACTTATTCTCCGAGTAATCCTGGGTAGGACGGGGGAGGGGGGAGGGAACGAGGGAAAAATGTTTACTCTGGGAATTGAGGGGTTAACACAGATTTTAGTTTGGTGGACTCATAAAGGGGGGGTTGAGGAGAATTATCGGAATGGTTCGCGTGCAGTGAGCTGATCTTAGACGTTCATATCTATTCTTGGCAACTCGACATAAGGTGATAAGGAGTTATTTTTGGCAGTAAATCAAATGTTGACGCTCTGGAAATATTTGTGGATGTCCGGATGCGTTAGCACATTATTATACGCCTGGGTATGTCATAAATGTTGTTGAACTACTCCTTGTTACTCATATATCCTTATATGAGAGGAGATGATTAATACTTTCACATCATAGTAGGTGGTTATCTTTCTTACACCTCGATGTCGAGTGGAGATTTCCCGCATTTTCAATTTATAATACTCTTTTAAGCAAATTACTCTTCTCTTATAAAACAGACATGACGTTGAGGTAATACCGTCAACATGATTTTTGTCTTTAGTAGCGACGTCCAATTTAATGAGATTCTACCTAAAAATTGGTTCAAGCTCTGTGGACATCAGCTTTTTGGCGCTCTTGTTCAAACAGACATATTATATCTCCGAAAGTATTGATTTCTCAGAGTTGGGAATTATATCAACAGATTTTTATGATAATACTGCATCATGAAAGAAATTAAATCTAAAAAAAGTGTCGTTTAAAAAAAAGCTTCTAAAATTATCATAAAAAAAACATAGGAGTACGATTCATTATTGAAATTTCGAAAAATCATATCTCCGAACGTATTAGCTTGTTAGAGTTGAAAATTATATCAATGGATTTTAATGATGAAACTGCATCTTAAAAAAAATGAATTTGAAATTTGTAAGTTAAAAAAAACCAAACCTACCCTGGAAATTTCAACTGCCTAGCTTTTTCTATTCGAGAGTTATTGTAGAAACAAAATTAATTTTTTTTACACTTTACGGCAATACAAAACTTCGCATGCGTCATTATTCTACAATTTGATGCTAAATTTCAGATAGATCGAGTGATCAGTTTCGGAAATATTCATAAAAAATGTTTTAACTAAAAATGGCCATAACTCCGAAACCGCTTGGTGGATTTCGAACGTTAACGAACTCGTCCGAGATATTCACGCTCCAAACCTAACCTGCAAATCTCAATCCTCTAACTCATTTCGTTCGAGAGTTATCGTGTTAACGGACGGACGGCCGGAAAGGATCGATTTCGACCACGGATTCTTGATCAGAGACTCGATCCAAATCGTTTGAGACCATTTTCAGCCAAAAATACGAAAATTACAGACATTTGGACAAATTGAAAAGCACTCCGTTCCGAGGAACAAGAGCGTCAAAAACAATAACCCTTATATGCTCAGATATAGGGAGTGCCAGAATCACTTTCAACAAGTTTCATCTTTTTCATTATCAATATTTTCATTGTCAATTTTACCTAACGAATTTTGAAGCGGAAAAAAAATATATATTTAATATGACCAGACGACCTGTTTCAGTTTATTTCACGAAATTCAATTTAAAGACAATAAATATGTTTCTACCATTAGGTAGTCACTATATCTAAGAAGTGTTCGAAGCGATATACATTCAACGCGGAAAATGCACCCCTGTGAAAGTAGGTATATGTATATCATTTCGACTCGAGTGAAACCCTCGGAAATCGGAACCGGAATTTTTCTAGCGCCATACACGCATCTGTCCTCGTAAAATATCTGTCGTACGAAAAAAGAACCATTACCGGAACACGTGACAAACAAATGTACGAAATACTAATTAATTGGAGTGTTGCATTAATTCCGCGCCATCGATTTTCCGCCGAAACGGCTAGCGTGGTTTTTCGCGAGGTGGTTTTCCCGGTTTTTAATTAATTGGATTTCCGACCTGCGATCTGGATCGGTCCATCGGTTATTGGGTTCGTTGTTAGGTACGGAACGTGAAACATCGGACGCGTCTCGTTAAGGAAACGAGTTTGATCGGGTGACTGCGTTCCGTTCTGCAACGGAAACGCTCTCCTCATTTATTCCGCAACGGAGTTAAATCGGGTCGACATACACCCCTGCCATTTTCCACACTTATTAATGCCGAAACGTGACAATAAATAATCGTTTGGATAAGTGGGACTTAATTAACTGACGGAGGAGTTTACCCTGAAAAAGTATAGTAATTTAAATTTAAATAACATTACTTCGATGGAAGCAGGGTGTTTTCGTCTAAAAGTATGTACATGAGAAGTTTTTTCAACAGCTTGGAATTTCAAACTCAGATTAACCATAAAAAGTCGAGAAAACCACTGATGTGAAGCCAGCAGCTCTTGCGCGCATTTTCTATTGTCTTTTCACATACCCTCATGAAATATGCATGAAGATGAATGAGTAACATCTGAAAAAATCCATTGGGTCAAATTTTAAAATAAATAAAATAGTCAATTTACTTAGCGCAGATTCGAACCCGAATATCCTGCGCGGCAGGCGAGCACCATCAGAGACGTTTCCAGATTTACATGATTTCAAGATTTCAGAAGAATTAGATACTAGTTCGAAATTTTATTTTCACAATAATTGCTAAAATACAAAGCTGATCGAGCTGAAATCCGTTATCCGATTGTTAAATGGCGGATTCTTTAGGTTACTGCGGATTTCAGCTAAATTTGACAGTTTCTGAAACATAAAATAGAAAACAATTTTTTTTCTAGGTATAGGATTCTCACAAAATTCTGCAAATAATTGGGTGCGGCTACTGCTGCATACTACAGCTAATTAAGTAGGAAGTGCGATTATGCCAATTCAATTCGTTATCTCTTTCCGTTTGAAAGTTATCGTGGCAAAGGCTGGCCGGCCGGACAGAATCGATTATGACCTCGAATTCTTCATCAGTGAATCGAATCTATATTCATTTGAGATCATTTTTGGCAGAAAATACGGAAATTACAGACATTTGGGCAAAATAATAGCACACTGTTCTCTAGAGCATGTGCGCAAAAAAAAAACAAAAATAATTGATTGGTATATCGACATCTATAGGTTGGTTAATATGAATTTATTTTGGAATTTTTTGCGGGGGTATTATTGTGTTTTTTCCCTAAGCTCTAGTATCATATTATTTCAAATAATATGGTACCCCGTTACACTAACCTCTGCTAGCACTCCTTTCATACACATGCTTTATTGTTAGATACAAAACAAATTGTAATGCTCAAGTTCAAAAGAATATATATATATATCATCTGTTGCACGATTGTCATAACCATAAATGAGTAACTTGATTCGTTTGGATATTATCTTACTTTCTATTTTTAGTAGATTTATCTTTTGTGCGCATGTCCTAGGCAACAGCGTAATATCATTTTGCCCAAATGTCTGTAATTTTCGATTGTTTGTGCCGAAAATGGTCGATAAGGTTCGACTCACAGATGAAGAACTCGAGATCAAATTAAATTCTGTTCGGCCCGCCTGTCACGATAACTTTCGAACGAAAAGAGATAGCGACTTGAAATTTTCAAGGTAGGTTGAACATGAGAGTCTGACAGTTAACCTAATGGGCATAATCGACTAAACGGTTTCAGAGGTATATACACATCTGAAACTCAATAAATACACATCCAATTGAATTGAAACTTTTTTGAAAATTTCTGAGGATCGTATCTCTAGAAAACAAAATAAAAATATTTCTTCAATAATACATAATATTTTTTGTTCAAAAATATTATATTTCATTAACCATCTGTCAAATAATGCTTAAATTCCACACAACCTTGCGAGCCGAATGTACATAACCAATCACACATTCTCAGACTGACCCGGATGCACGGAAAGAAATCTATTCTCGAACTAAGTGAATAATATTCGATTGAAGTAAACGATAGAGTCATATATGAGCAAGAATATGATGTAGTTGATTCAAATATACTTTATTCTCAGAATTCGAATAAACTAATTGTTTCGTCTGAGTAGATCATATACTTGAATTTAATAAATTACGTTTTATTGATTCAAGAATATTTAAATATTCCGTGAAAGTATAGTAAAATTGTTGAAATGAGTATTTAGAATATTTCGTACAAGTGAAACATTGTTTCAAAATGAATTATTTTACATCTTAATATCAGTGGATTCTTCGTTTGAAGGAAAGATACCAAAAACTTGAATGAACGTAATAAATTTACTTAATCCAACATTACGAAAATGTTGAAATGAGCATATCATATTTTCAAATCGAAACTTATTTAATACTCGTCTTTAGAAAACAATTTTTGTGAAGTAAATCATAACTTCAGATTTAGTTTTCGGTCCATTTGCAAGAAATAAATACCAGTTTCATTCAAACCACTTATATTCTCACTCTGAACCAATGAGAATTCTGAATATTCAGTTTGAATTTAGTATGTTCTCAAGAGGAAAAATTGGATTTCTTCATATTAGTTTTTACTCTACTCTGTAAAAATCAATCTTATACTTAATTCGAAGACTAATTATTCTCTTACCGAAGAATGAATGTATGTTGAAATAAGTAATTTATAGTATCAATTGAAAATCTATTTTATGCTTGTTCTGAGGACATAGAGATATTCGTTAGAATTAAGTTTGAGGTTTTACTATGAGAGTCAGTTCAATCTTTTGAATTATTTGAAGACTGCCCATTGCTATGATTTTAGAATAAGGATTATATTTATGAAACGAGGTTTACATTATTCGAAAACACATTTATTATACTTCTAAAAGAAACATGAACAAAACAAAAATATAAAGAAGACAAATCAATGAGAACAATTATAAAAAAAATGCTACTGAGTTATTCAACAAATAAAACAACCTGACTAGGTACAAAGAATCACAATAATATTAATCAATAATTAATAATAATAATAATACAATTATTATAATTGAGCTGGGAAAAAAAGTAAAGAAAATGAACATTCCATTCCATGCACAAAAATCATAATCCTATAAAAGAATAGGTATATTATCACATATTTGATCACATAAAGATTCGTTAATATTCTGGACTATCAACATAAAAAGTAACATCAGAAGAGCCACAAATAACAAATTTTTCTAATACTACCAAAGAATGAGTCAGGCGAATTATGTTTTAGTAGTGAGCTACTGACATTTATTTACTATCTACAAAGGATGGAAAATGTGACGGACGATTCGTATATGAATTCGCGATCCCGAATATGTCAAGACTAACTAGAGTAACTAGAACGAAGAAAGGGTTCAATATATGTATGATGGAAATATGCCATTCAGCAGAGTGGCCAGAGTGAGGATGTCCCTGTTCTTTTAGCATTTGGTTGTTTTGGGAACTCCTGGATCTGAACGTATAACTCCTCCCTTCCCAGAAGTTGCGTCACGGGGTGAAGACGGTTTTGCTGGTTTGTTGGACGGCCGCTTCCGGTTCCGGTCCTGCAGAAAATATTAATGATGAAAAAAACAATATTTACAAAATTCCAATAAGTTCTCCATGAAATGACTTTTCGGTTGTGATTCTTCCATGATGGGCCGAATTTCTAAATTTCAAAATATTGAACTAAATTTTATTTAAACAGTTGGAAAAAATTAAAAATAATTTTGATAATAATTATGTTTTCAATATTTTCATATCATATCAGTAAATTTTCAAAATGATGGATGGACTTCGATACATTTATCAATTTTTGGCGCTCTTGTTTCTCAGAACAGAGTGCTTATCAAGTTGCCCAAATGTCTGTAATTTTCGAATTTTTGGCTGAAAATGGTCTTAAACGATTTCGTTGGACTCACTGATCAAGAATCCATGGTAACAAAATCGATTCTGTCCGGCAGGCCGTCCGTTAACACGATAACTCTCGAACGGAATGAGCCAGACAGTTGAAATTTTCAGAGTAGGTTTAGGAGATACACATCTGGGTTAAGTTCGTTATTGGTAAAAATCCATTGATGTCATTCCAAACTTTAACAAACTAATACTTTCGGAAATATGTTTTTTCAAAATTTCAATAATTATTCTAAATTCTATATGATTTCACAGAATACTCTAATTATAATTTCCTGATGTATATAAATCCAATATGAGATGAGTCAAAGACCTATGTTTTGAATTCAATTACGAAAATTCTTGAGAAGTGACACAAAGAAGCCAAATTGAAAAAGTGGGAAAGCCCTTTGGACAGAAGCTTTGGGAATGATATCAATGGATTCTTATTTAATTGATTTTATTTTTTGATACAGCTCTATCATGAGATTCCATTGATATCATTCCCAACTGAGAAATCAATACTATCGGAGATATAATTTGTCAAAGTTTGAATAAGAGCGCCAAAGCTGCTGTCCACAGGGGTTTCCCACATTTTTAATAAATGACTCATTACATCGCATCTATATCCCTGCAGGCATTTCTCATGTGAATTTGAAATCCGATGAAATAAGTTTCAAACAAAAGTTACTCCTTCTATATGAATAATGAGAATCTGCTCTTAAGAATATGCCTTTCTATTTAAAAAAATCAAGTTGATCTTGTAATAACCTTGCAGTCAAGTTTAAAGAAAAAGTCAATTTTTTTTCCTTTATACCTAACAACTTTCACTTGAAATATTTTAGTTAAAGTACAAAGTTTCTGAGATAATTTACCGTCTCAAGTTGAAAGCCGCACCCTGTATATCTCAAAAGCATCGAAGAAAATTGATGAAGGTTAAAACAAATGTGGGAAAGCCCTGTAGACAGGAGCGTTGGCGCTCTTGTTAAAACTTTGACAATTCATATCTCCGAAATTATTGGTCTCTGGGAATGATATAAATGATTCTTACGATAGAACTGCATCATGAGATGAATTAAAATCAAACAGACCTTCTCATAGGAAAATATGATGACATGTAAGAACACAGATCATATAATAATTCATAGATAGAATAATTAAGTACATCATTCTGTGAAAAACATAGAAGTACAATTCATCATTGAAATTTCGAAAAATCATATCTAAGAAAGTATTAGTTTATTAGACTATAAGATCAATAAATTTTCATGGTGAAATTGCATCTTAAAAAAAAAAAACGAATTTGAAATTTGTAATGTAAAAAAAAAATTTTTTTTCGTTACTCCAAAACCATCGGGCCACTTTTGCCTAAAAACGAACTCAACCGATATATTTATCTCCTAAACCTACTCTGAAAATTTCAACTGCCTAGCTCATTCTGTTTTGAGAGTTATTGTAGAAACAAAATTTTGAAACTTAAAAATTTTTTTTTTACACTCTACGGCAACCCGATCAATACAAAACTTCGCAAGCATATAACGGTTATTATTCTACAGTTCGATGCTAAATTTCAGACAGATCGACATATCAGTTTCGGAAATATTCATAAAAAATCTTTTCACTAAAAACGGCTATAACTCCGAAACCACTTGGTGGATTTTACCCTATGATGAACTGAACAGAGATATTTATGCTCCAAACCTACCCTGCAAATTTCAATCCTCTTGCTCCTTTCGTTCGAGAGTTATCGTGTTAAAGGCCAGCCGGCCGGACAGAATCGATTTCGACCACGGATTATTGATCAGTGAGACGAACCAAATCGTTTAAAACTATTTTCAGCCAAAAATTCGCAAATTACAGACATTTGGGCAAATTGATAAGCACTCTGTTCCGAGGAACAAGAGCGCCAAAAATCGTGTTCTGAAAAAGTGGTATTCTCAATGAAAGAGGATAAGAATTTTTGGTAACGAATCATGTCGGAAATTTAAAAGATGAGCACCAAGACTACTAATGGTGGGTTTCACGACCCAGGTAGCACACTATATTGGCGGAGTATCGATTTTATATTGGCCCAATATAGATACATAGATTCATAGTAAATCTATATATCCCCAATATTGGCCCTATATTGGAATTTCAATATATATCCAATATTGTGACTTGTTGCTACCGCCAATATTGGCCCTATATTGGCGATAAAAAATTTGTCAATATTGTAAATGAGGACGACCTCCAATATTGGCCAAATATTGGGATTTCTATATCTGGCCAATATTATGAATTAGGGCTGCTTCCTATATTGGTCAAATATTGGTATTTCTATATTGGACCAATATTGAGAATTAGTACTGCCTCCAATATTTGCCCAATATTACAGTTTCAAGATCTAGCCAATATTGGGAATTAGTGCTGCATCCAATATTGGTCAAATATTGTGATTTAGATATTGGGCCAATATTGTGAATTAGTATTGACTCGAACATTGGCCCAATATTACATTTTCAGGATCTAGCCAACATTGTGACTTCTTCCTACCGCCAATATTGGCCCCAAATTGGCAAAACTATATTGGCCAATATTGAATATGAGTACTGCCCCCAATATTACACCAATATTGGGATTTCTATATCCAGGCAATATTATGAATTAATGCTGCATCCAATATTGGTCGAATATTGAGATTTTGATATTGGGCCAATATTGTGAATTAGTAGTGCCTCCAACATTGGCCCAATATTACAGTTTCATGATCTAGCCAATATTGTAACTTGTTGTTACCGCCAATATTGGCACCGAATTGGCTAAACTATATTGGCCAATATTGAATGTGGGGTACTGCCTCCAATATTACCCCAATATTGGGATTTCTATATCCAGCCAATATTATGAATTAATGCTGCATCCAATATTGGTCGAATTTTAAGATTTCCATATTGGGCCAATATTGTGAATTAGTATTGCCTCCAACATTGGCCCAATATTACAGTTTCATGATCTAGCCAATATTGTTACTTGTAGTTACCGCCAACATTGGCACCGAATTGGCAAAACCATATTGGCCAATATTGAATATGAGTACTACCTCCAATATTAACCCAATATTGGGATATCTATATCTGGCCAATATTATGAATTAGTGCTGCATCCAATATTGGTCAAATATTGTGATTTAGATATTGGGCCAATATTGTGAATTAGTATTGACTCGAACATTGGCCCAATATTACATTTTCAGGATCTAGCCAACATTGTGACTTCTTCCTACCGCCAATATTGGCCCCAAATTGGCAAATCTATATTGGCCAATATTGAATATGAGTATTGCCCCCAATATTACACCAATATTGGGATTTCTATATCCGGGCAATATTATGAATTAATGCTGCATCCAATATTGGTCGAATATTGAGATTTTCATATTGGGCCAATATTGTGAATTAGTAGTGCCTCCAACATTGGCCCAATATTACAGTTTCATGATCTAGCCAATATTGTAACTTGTTGTTACCGCCAATATTGGCACCGAATTGGCTAAACTATATTGGCCAATATTGAATGTGGGGTACTGCCTCCAATATTACCCCAATATTGGGATTTCTATATCCAGCCAATATTATGAATTAATGCTGCATCCAATATTGGTCGAATTTTAAGATTTCCATATTGGGCCAATATTGTGAATTAGTATTGCCTCCAACATTGGCCCAATATTACAGTTTCATGATCTAGCCAATATTGTTACTTGTAGTTACCGCCAACATTGGCACCGAATTGGCAAAACCATATTGGCCAATATTGAATATGAGTACTACCTCCAATATTAACCCAATATTGGGATTTCTATATCTGGCCAATATTATGAATAAGGGCTGCTTCCAATATTGGTCAACTATTGGTATTTCTATATTGGACCAATATTGAGAATTAGTAGTGCCTCCAATATTAGCCCAATATTACAGTTTCAAGATCTAGCCAATATTGTGAATTAGTGCTGCATCCAATATGGGTCAAATATTGTGATTTAGCTTTTGGGACAATATTGTGAATTAGTATTGCCTCGAACATTGGCCCAATATTACATTTTCAGGATCTAGCCAACATTGTGACTTCTTCCTACCGCCAATATTGGCCCCAAATTGGCAAAACTATATTGGCGAATATTGAATATGAGTACTGCCCCCAATATTACCCCAATATTGAGATTTCTATATCCGGGCAATATTATGAATTAAAGCTGCATCCAATATTGGTCGAATATTGAGATTTCCATATTGGGCCAATATTGTGAATTAGTATTGCCTCCAACATTGGCCCAATATTACAGTTTCATGATCTAGCCAATATTGTAACTTGTTATTACCGCCAATATTGGCACCGAATTGGCTAAACTATATTGGCCAATATTGAATGCGGGTACTGCCTCCAATATTACATCAATATTGGGATTTCTATATCCAGCCAATATTATGAATTAATGCTGCATCCAATATTGGTCGAATATTGAGATTTCCATATTGGGCCAATATTGTGAATTAGTATCGCCTCCAACATTGGCCCGATATTACAGTTTCATGATCTAGCCAACATTGTAACTTTTTGTTACCGCCAATATTGGCACCGAATTGGCAAAACCATATTGGCCAATATTGAATGTGGGTACTGCCTCCAATATTACCCCAATATTGGGATTTCTATATCCGACCAATATTATGAATTAATGCTGCATTCAATATTGGTCGAGTGTTGAGATTTCTATATTGGGCAAATAATGTGAATTAGTATTGCCTCCAACATTGTCCCAATATTACAGGTTCATGATCTAGCCAACATTTTAACTTGTTGTTACCGCCATTATTGGCACCGAATTTGCAAAACTATATTGGCCAATATTGAATGTGGGTACTGCCTCCAATATTACCTCAATATTGGGATTTCTATATCCGACCAATATTATGAATTTATACTGCATCCAATATTGGTCGAATATTGATATTTCCATATTGGGCCAATATTGTGAATTAGTATTACCTCCAACATTGGCCCGATATTACAGTTTCATGATCTAGCCAATATTGTAACTTGTTGTTACCGCCAACATTGGCACCGAATTGGCAAAATCATATTGGCCAATATTGAATATGAGTACTACCTCCCATATCACCCCAATATTGTGATTTCTATATCTGGCCAATATTATGAATTGGGGCTGCTTCTAGTATTGGTCAAATATTGGTATTTCTATATTGGACCAATATTGGGAATTAGTAGTGCCTCCAATATTGGCCCAATATTACAGTTTCAAGATCTAGCCAATATTGTGAATTAGTGCTGCATCCAATATGGGTCAAATATTGTGATTTAGATATTGGGCCAATATTGTGAATTAGTATTGCCTCGAACATTGGCCCAACATTACATTTTCAAGATCTAGCCAACATTGTGACTTCTTCTTACCGCCAATATTGGCCTCAAATTGGCAAAACTATATTGGCCAATATTAAATATGAGTACTGCCCCCAATATTACCCCAATATTGGGGTTTCTATATTCGGGCAATATATATATATATAATATATATATATATATATATATATATATATATATAATTAATGCTGCATCCAATATTGGTCAAATATTGAGATTTCCATATTGGGCCAATATTGTGAATTAGTATTGCCTCCAACATTGGCCCAATATTACATTTTCAATGCCTAGCCAACATTGTGACTTCTTCCTACCGGCAATATTGCCCCCAAATTGGCAAAACTATATTGGCCAATATTGAATATGAGTACTGCCCCCAATATTACCCCAATATTGGGATTTCTATATCCAGCCATTATTATGAATTAATGCTGCATCCAATATTGGTCGAATATTGAGATTTCCATATTGGGCCGATATTGTGAATTAGTATTGCCTCCAACATTGGCCCAATATTACAGTTTCATGATCTAACCAATATTGTAACTTGTTGTTACCGCCAATATTGGCACCGAATTGGCTAAACTATATTGGCCAATATTGAATGCGGGTACTGCCTCCAATATTACCCCAATATTGGGATTTCTATATCCAGCTAATATTATGAATTAATGCTGCATCCAATATTGGTCGAATATTGAGATTTCTATATTGGGCCAATATTGTGAATTAGTATTGCCTCCAACATTGGCCCGATATTACAGTTTCATGATCTAGACAATATTGTAACTTGTTGTTACCGCCAACATTGGCACCGAATTGGCAAAACCATATTGGCCAATATTGAATATGAGTACTACCTCCAATATTACCCCAATATTGGTATTTCTATATCCGGCCAATATTATGAATTAATGCTGCATCTAATATTGGTCGAATATTGAGATTTCCATATTGGGCCAATATTGTGAATTAGTATTGCCTCCAACATTGGCCGAATATTATGAATTAATGCTGCATTCAATATTGGTCGAATATTGACATTTCCATATTGGGCCAATATTGCCTCCAACATTGGCCCAATATTACAGTTTCATGATCTAGCCAATATTGTAACTTGTTGTTACCGCCAACATTGGGACCGAATTGGCAAAACCATATTGGCCAATATTGAATATGAGTACTACCTCCAATATTACCCCAATATTGGTATTTCTATATCCGGCCAATATTATGAATTAATGGTGCATCTAATATTGGTCGAATATTGCGATTTCCATATTGGGCCAATATTGTGAATTAGTATTGCCTCCAATATTGGCCCAATATTAGAGTTTCGAGATCTAGCCAATATTGTGACTTCTTGCTACAGCCAATATTGGCCCCGAATTGGCAAAGCAATATTGGCCAAAATTGAATATGAGTACTGCTTCCAATGTTTTCCCAATATTGGGATTTCTATATACGGCCAATATTATGAATAAATTCTGCATCCAATATTGGTCGAATATTGAGATTTTCATATTGGGCCAATATCGTGAATTATTATTTCCTCCAATATTGCCTCAATATTAGTGTTTCAAGATCTTGCCAATATGGTGACTTGTTAAAGAAGCCACATGGTGAAATATTGATTGATTTTAACCATCAACAAATATTCCGCTTGGTCGAGCTAGAATATTCGTTGATGTTCAAAATCAATGAATATTTCACCGTGTGTCTTCTTTAGTTATTGGCAGTAAGCCACAGTTCACCTCTTTGAATTGTGACTTGTTGTTTCCGATAATATATTGGGTTGGCACGATGTTGTTAGGAAAACCGTTTGTAATAATATTATGAATTCAATCCAAGTTTATATTGGCTCCGAATTGACAAAACTATATTGTATATAAGTACCTCCTCCAATATTGGCCAAATATTGGGATATCTATATCCGGCCATCAATATTATGAATTAGTGCTGCATCCAATATTGGCCTAATATATTGGGATTTCTATATTGGGCCCCTATTTTGAACTAGTACGTCCTGTAGTATTAGACCAATATTGAAATTTCAAGATCTAGCCAATAATGTGCCTGTTTGAGGCCGCCAATATTGGATCCATATGGACAAAACTAAATCGGCCTACATTTAATGTATATGAGTACTGCCTCCAATATCGGATGATTTCAATAGCCGGTGAATTTTGCGGATTTGAGCTGCATCAAATAGTGGCTAAATATTGGGATTTATATATTGGGCTAATATTGTGAATTAGTACTGCAATCGATGTTAGGCCAATATTGAAATTTCAAATCTGAGAATTTTCTAACTTTATCGGGACAATATTGTAAATCAGTACTGCTTCCAATAATGGCCCAATATTGAGAATTTTATATTGCGAAGTAGCACTGCATCCAATGTCCAATCTTGGGATTACTATATCATATACTACTTACTTGATTTTCCAAATTAGGGAAACGACGAACAACAAATTTGGCGTCATTTATAACAGAAATTTTAACAAATGCTTATGATGCTAACAATGAGTACTATGTCAATGATACTTTTGAAATCGCAATAAGAGCTATTAACAAATTTGAACTGAACTATGAAGTTAGTTCTTCTTATTCCTACTGTAGTCAGAAAACTTCGTATTTGAGGGGAAATACTACATTCAACTATTCGGCTGCAAATGGGATCAAAACTAAGTCCAATACTAACACCGTTAACACGATAACTTTCGAACGAAAGGAGTAAGAGGATTGAAATTTTCAGGGTAGGTTAGGAGCGTAAATATCTCAGACGAGTTCGTTAACGGGCGAAATCCACCAAGCGGTTTCGGAGTTATGGCCGTTTTTAGTAAAAACATTTTTTATGAATATTTCCAAAACCGATAACTCGATGTATCTGAAATTTAGCATCAAATTGTAGAATAATTACCTTTATACGCATGCGAAGTTTTGTATTGAACGGCGGCCGTAAAGTGTAAAAAAAATTTTTTTGAAATTTTTAAATTTTGGTTCTACAATAACTCTCGAACATAATGAGCTACGCAGTTGAAATTTTCATAGTAGATTTGAGAGATAAATATATCGATTGAGTTATTGGGTAAAATAAGCCAGATGATTTTGGAGTAACGAAAAAAAGAATTTTTTTAACTTACATATTTCAAATTCAATTTTTTTTTCAAGGTGCAGTTTCACCATAAAAATCCATTGATATAACTTTCAACTCTAACATGCTAATACTTCCGGAGATATGATTTTTTCGAAATTTCAATAATGAATGTTTTCACAGTATGCTATAATTATTCTATCTGTGAATTATTATATGATCTATGTTCATACTCGTACATGTCATCCTGTTTTATAAGAGAGTGTCAATTTCAGCTATTTTAATTGGATTTCTTCCATGGTGCAGTTCTCATTCTCAGATTGCTCATTTAATTTTGATAAATAAACTATTATTTGAATTGAAATTCCTTTATGATGCATCTATATCATAAGAATCCATTGATATCATTCCCAACTCTGAGAAAGCAATACTTTCGGAGATATAATTTGTCTGTTTGAACAAGAGCGCCAGAAAGCTCCGGTCCTCAGGGCTTGAACCAATTTTTTATTTTCATCTACCGTGACATGGTCCAATTTAATCAGAATTCCACTCCAATGAAGAAATAGATTTCAGTGAGTGAGTGCTTAAAATGCTAATCAACAAAAAAATGCAATAAAAATAAGTCACATCTCAGGTCAAGTATAATTTGTTTTGCTTTGACAGTTCGAAACTACGAAGTACATTCTAAATCATTTAATGAATTTGATTTGCTTGTTATGATGATAACTGGGCGAACTGTAATCTCCAAAAATAGATTATAAAGAGATTTTTTAAATTCAATAATATTGCATATAATAATAGTATTATTTCGTTTTCATTCTATCAATGTTAAATTGAAACGTATATTCTAAAAATCAAAAGAGTTTAATTTTCAGTTCAGCCACTTCGGCCTGTTTATTTACATCCAGTGATGCCACAGACTTTGAGCGAAGTTTCGGTAGAAGGATCGAATAATTTCGGTAGATTCCGTAAAATTTCGGTAGATTTGAAATAACTTCATTTATTTGGTCCGTTTGCACCGAATCGAGCGGTTTTATATCAATATTATGAGAACAAAGTGCTATGTATGTAAATATCTATACACAAAACAATAAATAATAGTGGGAATTTCAATGCATGAAGAAAAAATGAAGTATTTACTACTAGTGCCATCTATCCGCGAAGGGAGTAATAGCAGCGTTGCTTATTCGTTCTCAGCCACAGAATCGTCCGTGACACCTTGAAAAATAGAAATCCAAGTATTATTAAACTATTATCCCAGGAATCAAATATAAAAATCAATTCATAGTGAAAAATATGAGGTAGTTTATGGCTTAAGAAAAATTCGGTAGAAATGCAATCTTAATCGGTAGATCGGTAGAAAGTTTCGAAATTCGGTAGATCTACCGATATTTCGGTAGCTGTGGCATCCCTGTTTACATCCTCGGAAATATAGTGAGACTGGTTGACTGGTAGGATTCAAATTGCTTCAAACAGATGTTTGCAATAAAACCAGCGAGTATCTTAGAAAACATCTGTTGTATTGTTGCTATTCATTCTACAGAGGGTTGAAGGAATATATCCATTTTGAATAGTTTTTATCGATTTTTAAAGCATAACTGTAGAAAAAGGAAAGAGAATGTGCCCCAGAGCCCAGAGCAGAGGCGAGATTCTGGCGGTTTTAGTTTTAGTCTGTTTAGTCATTTCATTCGTGGCGTCCGGTCGAAGTGTTTCAGAGGATATTTGTTCAGTGATTCGTTACACTGCAGGTTAGTTCATTCCTTTATTTATTACTTTTTCAATGCATATATGTACCTATAATTCAAACTCTTTGTATATTTGCCTTGAATTTAATCATTGATGATGTTATTTAATATCATAATTTGTTTCATGTCCACTTTTTTTCAGAAAATGTATGTGATCTAGCCCTAATCATAAGCGTTTCAAGAAAAAGAATGTCTAACAGCTTATATTATTAGGAATTAAATCTCCGTGGAATGGCCAGATAGGAAAAAAAAGATCGGAGAATAAACCAATCTAACTTTGGCAAGTTCGAGGAGTAAGTGAAGTTATTGAATGACTTATTAATTATTGTATTGAGACCATTATTTGAAATTATACATTTTGCCTATATTTCTACTGAAGTGTGGATTAATTACAAATATTTCGATAATAGGTATAGGTTCATCGAAAAAAAGGTGTAGGTATACCTACTAAACTTTTGGATTGTGATGTACCTACATTGTCCAATGTGAATTGATACAGTATATTTTGTAATGAGTGAAAATTACAACATTATGCTGAAATACTAATTCTAATATTATTAGCTCATAAAGATAATTCACATTTCGATTATAGAATCTGTGAGAAGGAATATTCATGACACAACCGACCTTGAAATAATGCAAATTATTGGATTTCCCTTAGCGACTGCTGGAGATAGGGATGGTGGGAGGCTAATGTAGACCAAGTAAGTTTATTGCTTCTTTTGTTTTTCTTTCCTTACTCTAACATAATCTACTTTGCAGGTACCAGTCGAGGAAATCAAAAACGAATAAAAGAAATATTTTGTGAAATGAATGTATGGCCGAATGAAATATATATGTTTTTTGGATACTTCTTCTTAATTGTTCAATCACTATGTCGATATCTCCACTGGAATAATTGCAGCGAGTATAGTTTATACGAGAGAAACACATCTCTTCAAATAATGTGTGAGTGTTCAACCTTTTATTATTGGGCCAGTATATAGAAATTATACTGGGCTATTATATGGAAATTATATTTGGCGAATATGTTTGAACTATATTGAGCCGATATTAATATCTTGTATTGCAAAATGTCATCATTTTGATATTGGGCTAATATGTAGATACTATATAGGGCGAATACATAGAAACTATATTTTGCCAATATATAGAAACTATATTAGGCCGATATTGATAACCTATATTGGCGCTTCATTGTAAGATGTTAACATTTTGTTATTGGTCCAATGTAGAAAAACTATACTGGGCCAATATATAATAACGATATTGGGTTGATATTCATTTCCAATATTGGTGCTTTATTCTATAATGTCAACATTTTGTTATTGGCCCAATATTGGTTATCAATATTAACCCAATATAGTTTCTATGTATTGGCCCAATATAGATTCTCTACATTGGGCCAATAACAAAGTGTTGACAAGATTCAATGAAGTACCAATATTGGATATAAATATTGGCCCAATATAGTTTTTCTACATTGGGGCAATAAAAACATGTTGACATTTTACAATGAAGCGCCAATATTGTTTATCTATATCGGCCCAATATAGTTTACATTGGGACAATAACAACATGTTGACATTTTACAATGAACCACCAATATTGGATATCAATACTGGCCCACTATAGTTTCTATATATTGTTCCAATATAGTTTATCTACATTGGGCCAATAACAACATGTTGACATTTTACAATGAAGCGCCAATATTGATTATCAATATCGGCCCAATATAGTTTCTCTACATTGGGCCAATAACAACATGTTGACATTTTACAATGAAGCACCAATATTGGATATCAATATTGGCCCAACATAGTTTCTCTACGTTGGGCCAGTAACAAAATGTTGACATTTTACAATGAATCGCCAATATTGAATATCAATATCGGCCCAATATAGTTTCTCTACATAGGGCCAATCACAACATGTTGACATTTTACAATGAAGTACCAATATTGGATATCAATATTAGCCCAATATATTTTCTATATATTGGCTCAATATAGTTTCTCTACATTGGGCCAATAACAACATGTTGACATTTCACAATGAAGCGCCAATATTGTTTATCAATATCGGCCCAATATAGTTTCTCTACATTGGGCCAATCATAACATGTTGACATTTTACAATGAAGTACCAATATTGGATATCAATATTAGCACAATATAGTTTGTATATATTGGCCCAATATAGTTTCTCTACATTGGGCCAATAACAATGTTGACATTTTACAATGATGCGCCAATATTGTTTATCAATATCGGCCCAATATAGTTTCTCTACATTGGGCCAATAACAACATGTTGACATTTTACAATGAAGCGCCAATATTGTTTATCAATATCGGCCCAATATAGTTTCTCTACATTGGGCCAATAACAACATGTTGACATTTTACAATGAAACGCCAATATTGAATATCAATATCGGCCCAATATAGTTTCTATGTATTGGCCCAATATAGTTTTTCTACATTGGCCCAATAACAACATGTTGACATTTTACAATGAAGCACCAATATTGATTATCAATATCGGCCCAATATAGTTTCTCTACATTGGGCCAATAACAACATGTTGACATTTTACAATGAAGCACCAATATTGGCCCAATATAGTTTCTCTACATTGGGCCAATAACAACATGTTGACATTTTACAATGACGTACCAATATTGGATATCAATATTGGCCCAATATAGTTTCTATGTATTGGCCCAATATAGTTTTTCTACATTGGCCCAATAACAACATGTTGACATTTTACAATGAAGCACCAATATTGATTATCAATATCGGCCCAATATAGTTTCTCTACATTGGGCCAATAACAATATGTAGACATTTTACAATGAAGTACCAATATTGGATATCAATATCGGCCCAATATAGTTTCTATGTATTGGCCCAATTTAGTTTTTCTACATTGGCCCAATAACAACATGTTGACATTTTACAATGAAGCACCAATATTGATTATCAATATCGGCCCAATATAGTTTCTCTACATTGGGCCAATAACAACATGTTGACATTTTACAATGAAGCACCAATATTGTATATCTATATTGGCCCAATATAGTTTCTATATATTTACACAATATAGTTTCGCTATATTGGCCCAGTAACAACATGTTGACATTTTACAATGAAGCACCAATATTGATTATCAATATCGGCCCAATATAGTTTCTCTACATTGGGCCAAATAACAACATGTTGACATTTTACAATGACGTACCAATATTGGATATCAATATCGGCCCAATATAGTTTCTATGTATTGGCCCAATATAGTTTTTCTACATTGGCCCAATAACAACATGTTGACATTTTACAATGAAGCACCAATATTGATTATCAATATCGGCCCAATATAGTTTCTCTACATTGGGCCAATAACAACATGTTGACATTTTACAATGAAGTACCAATATTGGATATCAATATCGGACCAATATAGTTTCTATGTATTGGCCCAATATAGTTTTTCTACATTGGCCCAATAACAACATGTTGACATTTTACAATGAAGCACCAATATTGATTATCAATATCGGCCCAATATAGTTTCTCTACATTGGGCCAATAACAATATGTAGACATTTTACAATGAAGTACCAATATTGGATATCAATATCGGCCCAATATAGTTTCTATGTATTGGCCCAATTTAGTTTTTCTACATTGGCCCAATAACAACATGTTGACATTTTACAATGAAGCACCAATATTGATTATCAATATCAGCCCAATATAGTTTCTCTACATTGGGCCAATAACAACATGTTGACATTTTACAATGAAGCACCAATATTGTATATCTATATTGGCCCAATATAGTTTCTATATATTGACCCAATATAGTTTCGCTATATTGGGCCAATAACGAAATGTTGACATTTTACAATGAAGTGCCAATATTGGATATCGATATCAGCAACATTTTGTCATTGGCCCAATGTAGAGGAACTATATTGGGCCAATACATGTAAACTATATTGGACCAATACATAAAAACTATATTGGGCTGATATTGATATACAATATTGGCGTTTCAGTGTAAAATATCAACATTTTGTTATTGGCCTAATATAGATAAACTATATCTGGCCAATATATAGAAACTATATTGGGCCAATATTGATATCCAATATTGGTACTTCATAGTAAAATGTCAACATGTTGTTATTGGCCCAATGTAGAGAAACAATATCGGACCAATAAATGTACCATATTGGCCCAATATTGGACCAATATCGGTGTGCTACCTGGGGAAGCTTCGATTAGCTGAATCGTGGATTTAATTCGATGGTTCTATCAAAAATGAACTGAAAATCGACATAGAATCGCACTAATTTGGGAATTAAGAGCTGTCAAAGCTTCGTGAAACCCGTTTTAAGAGTATTATTTGAAGACTCAAGAGAAAATAGATTTGTGGTTTGAAACGTATAAGATTATACCAGAATTCATCTTTTTCTTCTGAATCACAATATAAATTTGAATAAATACTGGACTTACCTTGAAATATCCTTATAACACTGTCCGAGCATCCCCATTCTCTCATTAAGTTTCACATATTTAACCAAACAATATTAAAACCTTTTCTGAAACACTAAGCAAATTAACTCCTTAAAAGACGCGTTACGAACAACTCGAATCAAGTCAAGAGTGATATACCCTTTCGCGAACCGCATAGATCTCGTAGAGGGCGCTTTTCAGTATATTGCTGAATAATTTACTTGAATCTAGTGGATGCAGGAATTCATATACTTGGAATACGATAAAAATGATCGCAGGTGGATTAGGGAGGTTTCATTGGCTAACTAGTATAGTATATTGCTAAATATTACACTTGAATCAAGTGAATGAAAATTTCATTAAGATAACTAATGGTTTCACTCAAATTTGATAATCAACGAATTGTTCAACAACTTTCCTCTCTCTCTTTCAATATTACGGAATTCCTAAATAACAGGAATATTTTCCAGAATGTAACAGATTTGATGATCTTTGTTGAGTCACTTCGTGTGATGATTTTTTCTCTCTAATAGTTTTACTTCACTGGGGCGTAATATTGTATTATAAATCGATTTGGAAAAAGATATACATACGAACTGGGGACCCAGTTCGAGACTTCTCTGATATGATATTCATTTTAGAATATCTTTCCATTAGAATCATTGCATTCGTCGAATTAGTTTTTGAAATATCGAAATAAAAATGAAAAAAAAATTTGGAACTGCGTTGTCGGTATTATCTTCGTTATTCCTACACTCAATATCTTAAGTATAAAACGTTTTCACGTCTTCGAAGTAGAAAAATGTGTGAATAGTGAATTTTGAAAAACTCGTCACAGGGTGTTCCAAATACTGTGTCAAAAATTAATTAACATTAAACTACGTCCTGCAAAAGTTTCAAATTATAAGATTAGATACACCTGTCAATCATAAATTACTAGAATATTTGATTTTCTATGGTCACAGATTATTGTTAGGGCGATGCATTCATAGGAATCAATGTGCATTGAATGAAATTGACTCTACGCATAACGTGAAGTACAAAATCGCGAATAACTTTCAAAATATTGATTTTGAAGGCATTATCTCTTCATGGAACTATCGGTATTCTTCATTGTTGAATCCAAAAGTTATGGCAAATTCTCATCACCATTTCTGACACAATATGTGAAACACCCTGTGACGAGTTTTTTGAATTTCATATGATGCATAATATATCCACATTCTTCTTCTTCTAAAACGTAAGATATTGAGCAGAGGAATAAGGAACATAATAGTAGCAATGCATATGTACATTTTTTTTCAGTTTTTTTTCGATATTTTAGAAACAATTCGAATAGAAAGATATTCAGAATTGAACAATGGTCGATTTGATCTGTTTTGGCTGAATATGCTGGATAAATAAAATAATGAATAAAAAATACCTCATACATAAAAGTGATAATTCCAAAATTCAATTCATAACTTCATGTTATGTTTTAGTAGAACTTATTATTTCAAGAAAACCAACTCCTTGGATATAATATGGAATAAGGATGCTGCAATTCTCGAACTAAGAGTATTATATTTTCGAATTTAAGATATCATATAATTACCTGAAATATAGAAGAACTCTCGAATTGATTGAACTGAATGGTTTGAAATGAATTGATCATTTACTTGGATAGAGAAGTTCATTCTTCAATTAAGTATAAGTTTTTGAAGTAAAATAAATTCATTCCAAGTATACAAATTTTCCCTTTATACTTGTTCCAATCCAATATATACTCGAAACAACTCGAATATTCCAAGAATATCTTGATTCTTGGTTTGATAATAGATTTCTTTCCGTGTGAATGTTCATAAAAGTAAAGAACAATATTGAAATGTCAATATTAGGGAATCTAGAATATCAATGATTTTATTTCCTTTTCTCTATAATTGTTCGTATCGGTACAAGTAAAAATGAAGAAAACCCTGTCGGATATCGTACAAGAAATCCGTAAAAAAAATCTCTCTCCTCCCAGTTCTTCCAACAAATTATCCCCGTGTCGCGTCTTCCTTCGGGGTACATACATCCTGCGTCCGGAATACAAACATTTTAATTCCGGAAGTCGGCCCGGACCCGAAACAGCCGCCGACTCGTGTTCTCGGAAACGCACGTATCTCTAAACTTTTCCGGTCCCGACTTCATCTCGAGATCGCCTGTTCTAGATACGCGCAATCTGCTCTCCACCCCCCCAACCCTTAACTCGGTCTCGGCTCTCCCTACGAGAAGCATTTTCTAGAAGGGACTAAGAAGAATTTTCTTGATGGGATGACGAATTCACGAAAAAATTAGAGGCGGGATGCCAGTTGGTTACCCTTTCTTTACGGTCGCCCATTCAGATATTGAACTCGTCCAAGGCAGCTTGGCTTTCAGGAAAAGAAAAAATATTTTCAAAAAACTTCCACTAATATAGATCCGATTAAGTTTAAATCTAGAACTTGGTTGTCAAATAGGGTCTTGCAAAATTTCAGCGATATTTAAAATGTGATATAAGTAAAAAAATAACGAAAAAAATCTATGAAATCATCGAAATCGTTGACAACTTTGTTGTTACTGATATCTGACGGATTGTTACTGAGATATAGACATTTTTAAAATATTTTTTAATCATACGATCCTCATGAAATTTTGCATATGTCTTCTTGTCAGTATTTTTCGATGAACTATCGAGACTAAATTCGATTTGATCAGATTTCCGAATTATTCGGAAAACAACATTTAAGATGGCTATAACTCCGAAGCCATTCGGCGGAGTTTGTCTGATCCCCGATTGCCACTCTATACTATCCAGGGACCCACTCAAAAGCACATACAAAATTTCATGAAAAATTTATTGTTATAGTTTCTCTATACACGCCATGAACTGATGTAATTGATGATGTCTGGAATCAACCTGTATTTCGCATTAGTCCGTCACTCCTTCCATCCGTCCTTGAACCGAGATTCTCAAAGATCACAATCCTTTCCATTGTTTCGAAAGCGGAAATGTAACCTTCCCGATCTGTCGCGAATGAAAGGTGGATTAATCGCGGCCATAAACATCGCGAAACTGCACCAGAAAGCGGCATGAATCACGTGGATCGCGGACGTCCTCGTGAATTCGGAATTGAAACAATGAAATATCGAGTACACACGAGATCACCGGTAGATTACAAAAGACAATATATAAATATGGACAGGTCTGGCCGATTGAATACCGCAACGCAGGCCGCAAACGGCGATCGAAAGATCCGTTCCACAGATTAAACTCATAACGAGAGCGGTATCTGTGATTCGCAGGGATGCGCACACGGTCGACAATTAGATGTCAAATCGACCGTGCTCTGCTGGGTCGGGCGGAGAGTATTGGAGGTTTTTCAACCTCCCAACAGCCCGATATGATGATAACTCCTCGTGTTTCAACCCATTATTTTATTTTCGGGGTAGTTCAGCCATGTAAAAGTTGCAAAAAAGCAAAATTCGAAACCTCACCGTTAAAACCGCACCTCTCGTGATCCTGGACATTCTCTCGAGTAGTTCACAATACCAATTCCAACAATTTTTTTTCAAAAAATGTTTGAAGAACTGAAAAATAAAATTTCTTCGACAGAAGGATCGAGAAAAGTGATATTTTTCTAGGAAATACAGAGCTTTTTCAATGTATTCACATTGTATTCTGTGTTCACTGTTCATAAATGTCATCTTATCTAGCTATTAGAGCCATGTCATTTCGTAGTTTGAAATCAAGTATGCGATTCTTGAATTTGTGAATATATAAAAGATTGTGTTCAAACCGAAAATAATATTGACTGGTTGCATATTGAATAATTTACGTATAAATTCGGGATGAAGTTTCAGAAGATTTAGAATTGGATCATTTTAATGATGCAGTTTATAAAGGCAATAGGAAAGAAGAACATAATGGAATCATCAAAACAAATTACTATGTTCGTTGACCACTGAGGTTAATATTACATTTCACTTCCTTAAGTAGTAAGACATTTTCCTATATACGGTATTTTCATAATGTTGCTTAATATATTTTGAACTATTAAAATAATTTGTTCGTAAGCCTCTACCTACTCAAATATCAGGAATAAATTGACAATCTGTCTCCATCCTTGCTCTAGATATTTCGATGATACTTTCCTTAGGTATTTCTAGTTGTGAAAACTATGCACAATTTTTGATGATTTCTAGATTGCACTTTTTTTTTTGGCGCTCTTTTTTAAATGATATATAATACTTGAAACATTTTTTTTACGACACTTTTTTTAAATTCAATTTCTTTCATGATGCAGTTCTATCATAGGAATCCATTGATATAATTCCCAACTCTGAGAAACGAATACTTTCGGAGATATAATTTGTCTGTTTGAACAAGTGCGCCAAAAAGCTCCTGTCAGGGCTTGAACCAATTTTTGCCGATATCCCGAACAATATGGATCCGAACAAGTATAAATCTAGAACATAGTTGTATAATCAGATTTTGAAGGTTCTCACAAAAGTTGAAAAAAAATGAAAATATTTTATAGTTTTTCGATCCTCACGAAATTTTGCGTAACTCTTCGTGACGGCATTTTTCTACTAATTATTGTGTTTCAATTCGATTTGATCAGTATTTTTCGAGTAATTGGGAAACAAAATTTCAGATGGCTATACCTAACTCCGGGACAACTAGGCGGATTCCGCCGGACAGAATTAAGTTTGACTCGGATTCTTCATCAGTGAGTCGAAACTAAATGTTTGAGACCATTTTCGTCCAAAAATCCGAAAATTACAGACATTTGCAAATTGATTAGTACTATGTTCAAGGGGACAAGCGCGCCAAAAAAACGTTATACGTAATCTTTAAAAAACTCGGAATAAAATCGAGATTTCGTGACTGTACCTATATGCGAAGTGATCTGTAAAAGGTATAATTCACGGATTTTATCGCGGGTGAAAAATAGAATGAGATATTCGTCCCGATAAGATCTCCGCCAGTCAGGGGATGCATTCCGGGATCGGGGGATGAATCAGCATGTTTATTGAAATCGGGCACCCCACATATCCCATCGGGAAAAGTAGGAGTGACCACCGAGTCTACGGCTTGATTTATATCTTCGATACGATAACTGCGCGAATCACAATTACCGGCTTTTTCCGATTGACAGATATGAGGAAATATGATAGATTCGGGGCGATATTTCGATTTGGTAATTACACGGACGCCCTTTCTGCGTTCCGGGGGAAAAAGGACGGTTATTGGGCCTTGACGAGCGTGGGAGACGGACGTAAGTGGAATGCCATGAATTTCATTACGGGACAGACCGGGAAATCCGATGAATCTGTGGCCGATGGCGGTGAGAATTTGATGCTGCCGTGTTCAGAAGAAAAGCGAACCTCAAACAACTCAACCTATGGTTATGGCCTGTTGTAATTTTAACTATGCTCTTGTCTTCTAACCAATAGACTTTCGTCAAAGTTTGAGCAAGCTGCGTCATTCGCGTCGTTTCGTGTTTGACAGCCATTCAATGCGAATTTCGTGTGATCATCAGGGATTTTGGGCGAAACTAGTTGGACAAGCTTTCGCGCGCTCGTTCAGATTTATACTCACAGCGATCAGCTATCAATCTACTGAACTCGCACAAGGCTGCTTGGCCTCCAGGAAAAAAAAATAATATTTTCACAATACTTCCAACAATTAGAGATTCGATCGAGTTTAAAACTTGGCTCTTGGAAAGTTTAGCGATATCTGAACTGTGATATTAATAAAAAAAATTCAAGAAAATTCATCGCGGATCATCCATCAAAATACATACTTCCAAAATACTCAACTGTTTTCCAACCTACTCTGACACTGACCTTTGGGAATTTTCAAAATAATTTTTTCGGTAAAAATGGTGATATATAATTCTTAAAAATTATAAGTTACTCAGACTTATTCATTATTTTTTTTGTTTTATACTATAAAGAATACATATTTCCGATTTCGCAAATCCTCGAATTTTTGTTGAATAAATATATATATCTGATTAAAAATATCCAATAACTTCCCATCAAAAGTAAATATATGATACCAATTCTTTGAAATTAAATGTTCATAATTGGTATTGAAGGGAGGGGGAAGTTTAACTGTTGCGCAAAATGCAGTCATCATAATAATAAAGGCATCCTCTTTCTTATATACAGGGTGTCCCAAAAATACCACGCGAAAGTGACACTGGAGATAGATTGGCATTAGGTCTATCAGATAGCATCAACATGACCTCAGTAAAAGTCCGCTGGTTTTCGAGATATCACCACTGTTGCGTCCCATGACTTCACATGTTGGGAAGCGCTCATTTGTATTTCTAAACAAAGCAGCTCGCTTGTAAAACTTAAATGTTTTGGGTTAACTTCATTATTTTTGCATGGGCGGTCTCACCCTTGAAATTAATAATTTCCACGGAAAGATAATTGCAAGTAAAATATCTTGTAATACTTCAACCCTTGTAGAAGTATTTATGACCTATTTCCTGTGAAATATTGATAAAATGCATACAACAACTAACACATTGCCAGAGCTGTGAGTCCTTTGTCTAGATTCTAACCCATAGCTCTGGCTATTCTCTAAATCGAGGGCGTAGATTCCGAATCTGTAATTAGTTTTTCCATATCTCGATTAATTTTGGTAATATGGTGAAAAATCCGACTGATTAGTCCATTTTCCGGAGGTAGAGCCAGAAATTGCGACTTTCTTCGTCATTGCTCCGAAACTAATCGAGATACGGAAAATCTAATTACAGATTCGTGATCTGCGTACCCGATTTAGTGAATAACCAAAGCCGCGTCGACCTAATCGGAAAATTGTAGATTTTTGTATGTGTTGAATACTAGAGAAAACTTTTTGGCGTTTGACGGATTTGCTCATTACCTAATATTTTCCGAACGGATAGAGATACAGAGGAAATAGATACATAAATCTAAACGTCGTCCACCGACCAATCATCGGGGAAAATTTTGATATCGAGATGTGAAAATCATAGATTTCGGACGGGTAAGAAGAATTTTCCTTCGATTCCGGGTAAAAAATATTTCTAAGTGCCGACCCAAAAAAATTTTTTCATGGTATATCGATACGGAGCTCGTGTCTGATTAAATCGAGGTCGCTGATCACGAATATGTAATTAGTTTTTCCCTAAGTGGCGTACTTTGGGAAAATTTTCACTTAAAGTGAAAAAATTGACGAAAATAGGTCAATTTTGGAACTTTCCACCGCCCAAAAAAATCGGAGTAGGGTGTTGCTGATTTTTTACGTCATATTTGGATCCTTTATCTATCGAATCATCCGAACAATAAATGTCCAGGTCGTACGCTTCGGAAATTATGATTTTTTTTCCCGAGGGTCTATTTTTAGGAAAATTCTTTCCGCGATATTTCCTCGGAAAATTTTTGTAATAAATATCTGATGGTAGATTCGGAATCTACGGCCCCGAATCTATAAGAATAAGTACCCGTTTCATAGTTTTGCGTCAAAAAATTTTTCTCGAAAAATGGGATTTTTTTAAGGCTAATGTATTAAAAAATTGCCAAAATTCGACCGGTCTCCGATTTCGATGCAAATTACGTCATTTACTAATTCGGGACCGTAGATTACGAATATATGATCGGAGTTTTCATTAGAGAATTTTCCGCGGAAATACCGCGAAATGAATTTTCCGAAAAACAGACCCTTGGGAAAAAAATCATAATTTCCGAATAGTACGGCCTGGACATTTTCAGTTTGGATTATTCAGTAGCTAAAGGATCCATATATGAGGACAAAAATCAACAACACCTTACTCCGATTTTTTTGGGCGGTGTGAACTTCCAAAATTGACCTATTTCCGTCCATTTTTTCACTCTAAGTGATAATTTTCCCAAAGTACGCCACTTAGGGAAAAACTAATTGCATATTCGTGATCAGCGACCTCGATTTAACCAGACACGAGCTCCGTATCGATATACCATGAAAAAAATTTATTGGGTCGGCACTTAGAAATATTTTTGACCCGGAATCGAAGGAAAATTCTTCTTTCCCGTCCGAAATCTATGATTTTCACATCTCGATATCCAAATTTTCCCCGATGATTGGTCGGTGGACGACGTTTAGATGTATGTATCTATTTCCTCTGTATCTCTATCCGTAATATTAGGAAATGAGTAAATCCGTTAAACGCCAAAAAGTGTTCTCTAGTATCTAACCCAGGGGTCACCAATTAGTTTCATTGGAGGTCCGTTCACAAAATCTGTATATCTGTCGCGGGTCGTTGATAACATTATGATGGCATAAGAATTTGACTAGCAGTTAATCTAAATCCAATATCCATAATTAGTAAATAAAACGAAAAGTTATCTGATTTTTTTTAATCAAGAATACATGTTTTCTGGAAAAATGGTCCGCAAAAAAATGGGTTCAAGCCCTGTGGACAGGAGCTTTCTGGCGCTCTAGTTCAAACAGACAAATTATATCTCCAAAAGTATTGGTTTCTCAGAGTTGGGAATTATATCAATGTATTCATATAATAGAACTGCATCCTAAAGGAAATTCAATTCAAATAATAGTTTATTTATCAAGATTAAATGAGCAATCATGAGAATGAGAACTGCACCATGGAAAAAATCAAATTAAATCTGGCCAATTTTGCCCAATAACGAACTTAACCGAGATATTCATCTCCCTAAACTACTCTGAAAATTTCAACTACCTACCTCATTCCGTTCGAGAGTTATATCTATGTGTATGGATGAAAAGCAGTCTCACTACTACTCTCAGATACTTCATCTTCAGTTCCGAAATGTAAGAATTTTCTGAGAAAAACTAATTTCGGATCAGTGAGTCGAACCAAATCGTTTAAGACCATTTTCATCGAAATATTCGAAAATTACAGACATTTGGGCAAATTGATAAGCACTCAGTTCCGAGGAACTAGAGCGCCAAAAAAGGTTCGCGATCCGCATCCGGACCGCGGTCCGCCATTTGGTGACCCCTGGTCTAGACTATTCGAAGACCCCTAGTCTGTGAAAGTCGGACCGGTTTCCATGTTACAAAACAATGAATGTGGGAGCGAGATAGCCGATAAGGGTTTTGGTTTTTTTTAATAAGTAGCAATTCTGGTTCCGATTAAAAAAAATTGGTAGAGTTGTATCATTTTGAAAAGGGCATGACATGGACCATTTTTTGCGATTATTTGTCATTCAGTCTGATATAATTTTTTTTCACAGCAGTCAGTCAAACTTAAGTTAACGTTTTAACTTCGGCATAAAATACAACAAGTTAGACATTTTTTGAAGGATTTTGTTCTAGTTGTCGGTGAAGTTATTACTTCATTGTTTAAAGCAACTATTCAGGATAGCCTAGGTAAAAAAAAACATGAGTTTGAAGTAATTTCTAGCAATGCTAGGCGATAAAAGACCGAAAACTGGAGATTTTTAAAAAATACACAAAAGTGGTGATATCTCGAAAACCAGCGGACTTTTACTGAGGTCATGTTGATGCTATCTGATAGACCCTGTATATTAAATGAGAATTGTAAGCGTGTGGAAGTACTTATTGTACAAAACGGTCTTGAGATTACTTTAAAATATTTTTTTTAGCGCTCTCTCTGAACTTGTCGTTATCCCCCATGAAAAGTGTTCTATTCCACACTGAATACAAAAATGATGTCCCCAATCGGAGAAGTTCCATTTCCATTGTGCCCACACATTTATTCTTACACTCGTATAATTTCATCATCTGTCAGCCATCTGAATTGGAAACCCGGCGTTATTCTAAAAAACATTTTCCTCGGAAAACGTCGCCTCTACGACGCTGCTTTGAAAGGAAACCCTGCACCCCCTCTATCCCCGCGCATAAAACATGAATTTCGGCCCCGATTTAAGTGGTCAACGGCCTTCTTTTTCCAGCGTTCATCCTTCCGGATCTCAGCAGATTTTCTACGGGAAATCCGTTTCCCCGTGCACGAGGCGCACGTGACTCCCCGGAGCTTGAAGACGTGGCGTCTTTCCTTCCTTCAAAGACTCATCCTTCAGATATTCCGGATCTGTATCAGTCAGCAATTTCTCGAGAGATGTATAACAACCTCTCGACTTGCATATTCCGATGAGGTTCTTTTATTTTCAGGATTTCCTCGATTTTGTTTCTCCTTCCCGATAAAAGGGTCGATCTACAGGGTGGCCCCGATTATATACACTGATTATAGTCGCTAAATTTAGTTTTTCTTGCGCTTGTGTTTCGATCAATTTGCGTTCATTATGCTAAACACATTCAGTTTTATAAATCCAACTAGACCCTCCTATTACCAGGAAACCAGTCGAAGTAGGAAAAAACTGTTGATTGGAGAATATGGGTCATATTTATAGGAAACTTCGCATACCAACGTTCATTTCATTCGGTTCAAAGCTACAAAGTTTTTTTTTTAAATTTCAACATCAGCCAACCTGTTAAATGATATAGGAAAAAGTGTTTCATCTGATGGGAGTAATCTTTGGTTAAAATGTGTATAAGAGGGAATTGGTATATTTAAAATAGATGATGATAACTTTTTGTATAGGTACCGTTTTTGGAATTTCAACTGAGACAGGTATTGGTTGAATATTGATGGTCGGTTATCTGCTTGTTCGAGAGGTATTCAATCTTCGTATTTCCTGAAGGAGGTTGTGTCTCATAATTACTTGAAGTGAATGTTTTTATCGAATACTTAGGTATACCCACCATTTCCGAGACTATGTACGATGAGTTGCTTATCGAGAAAAGCATGTGTCTCATCACCAATCATTAATTCCTAAAAGGTTGATACCATTAAGAGAGCTTGTACCTGACCGATATTTAATCGCTGTTTTGAGTTCTACTTCTTAATACTAAGTGTGGATTCAGGCAGCATCAAATAACACTACCCAAGTGAAAAGTAGCAAATAACAATTAAGTATTATCAACTAACATGTAAAAAATTCTTAAAAAGCACTAACGTGTATATTCTATTGTATGTTCACGCCTAATTTTAGCGCTAACTCGTGAAAAAATACATTGGGCATGGGGCGAATTCGAAATATTATTCTCTCTGTTGAACACAAAATACATGTCGACTTCTTAAGTTTCCTTTTCAGTCAACAGAATCTTTGTTTCACTCCAATCCATCATGTGATCACCTTGGATTGTACATACATGTTCTGCTATTTTTGTCTCTATTCCTTGGGCTGTTCCAATGTTTCGACTTCCTTAATTCTAGTAGCCTCGATGTTTCTGCTGTATACTATTTATCACAAGTACATAATATTATGTACATAGAAATATGGATCATGCGGAGTAATATAAATAAGTGGAAAAGTTTAACGGGTAATTCCGCAAAAGAAGCAGATTAAAAATAATTCTGCTGGTACCTGCCGACACGTGTTTCTGCTAGTTGGCTTCTTCAGGACAGGGCAACCAAGAAACCAAGAAAGATGGAAATAAGAAGCCAACTAGCAGAAACACGTGTCGGCAGGTACCAGCAGAATTATTTTTAATCTGCTTCTTTTGCGGAATTACCCGTTAAACTTTTCCACTTATTATGTACATAGTTTTTGGATTTTTGATTTTTATTAATAGGTATGTTTGAAAGCGGTTCTTATATTGATCCTGAATTTTTTTCGAAAGGCCGCGAACATGAGCGATCACATTCAAAAGATTTGGTTGTTGTTCTTCTTGGTTATTTTGTTGTAGGAACTTGATTAATTGTTATTTTACTATTCAGAAACTATTATTTCCAAAATCATGCAAGATGTATTTTTGAATCGTCCCGGATATCCATTATCTTCAAGACATTTTTTGATGAAATGAATTTCATCATTTTGAATTTCGAGTAAGTAGACCAAGTTAGATTAGCTCTTTCGTTAAAAGTTTCAAATACTTAGCCCATTTTAACATTCTATATTGAAATATTACGCGGTGAATTGTTCACATTCCCTCGTATAAATTCGGACGTTCGGATCGTCGCCGTCCCCCGTACGTGGAAAACGGGAAAACTCGATACGGTTCCCCCGTTTTTCCCTTCACCTCCCCCTTTCCGGTTGTAAGTGAGTTAAGGCAACGGTGCAGCAAAAAGTACCGGGTGCATTTCGGCAGCGAGGCTGCGATGTGGAGATAGTCAAGTCTCGGGAAAATGTCGCGATATCGCGTTTTCCTCGCCCGATAATGCCCCCGCTGTCCCAGTTTCGCTCCGGCAAATTGAATTTTGACTTCGCCGACGGCGGCGTACAATTTCGAAGGTACGGGTAGGGGGCCCAATTCCGATAGTTCGGGATAAATAATTTCTTTCTCGGAGAATCGGGGAGAGAATAAAGAAGTTCGTGCCTAAATTTGTCACTCTTCTGGTTCGTATGATCAAAAAATCGGATTTTAATGCTAAACATTGGACAGCCGTTGTTTTTGCGCGTATGTTCTGGGGAACATCGCGTTATAGTTTTGCCCAAATGTCTGTAACTTTCGAATTTTTTGACGAAAATGGTCTCAAACGATTAAGTTCGACTCCCCAATGAAGAATTCGAGGTCAAATTTGATTCTGTCCGTCCGGCCGTACGGCCGTCCGTTGCCACGATAACTTGAGAACGAAAAGAGCTAGCGACTTGAAATTTTCAGGGTAGGTGGCACATCCCAATACGACGGACAAGTTCGTTAATGGGCATAATCGGCCCAGTGGTTTCCGAGTAATAATTTCGTTTTCAACCAATATAAATCCGATCGAATTGAAACTTGGTGGGTAGTTGTAGAATATAAACCTAAGCACGTTTGTGAAATTTTGTGCGAATCGTATGGCTAGAAAATTTTAAAAAAATTATTAAAAAATATTTTTGTTGTCACGATAACTTGAGAACGGAATGAGATAGCGGCTTGAAATTCTCAGGTTAGGATTTGCACCAGAACGCGACAAAATAGCGAGCCATTAAAAATTCAACCTCTAATTTTCTAACTCTCTAGAACCACCCATTCTTCTTAAAAAAATCCCCTTCATTCAAAAGCCTAACATCATTGGAAATGAAGACCGAAAAGTCGAAGCGAACTCTAAATTGTTAAACTTTTTTTTTCATTCCCATTCCTAACATTCCGAGCTCATCTAACCGCTATCTTTCCCCCGGTAGATGCCGCCGCGACACAATTAAGATAACATTCGACCATTAACTTTGACAAGTCAAACGTCATTAGGACGGAACGAGATGGGAAGTTATAAATATTCATTGGTTCGAATCCTCGTAAGAGGGCGCAGATGTTAGTGAATTATCCGGTGTGCAGGCGTGTTTACGACGAGTCGGTGTCAGTTGGACGGGACTACTGGCTGGATGGCTCATTGAATATTAACATTAGGTACATGAAAATTAATAACCCGTGGATCTGGAGCAATTTACCCGAATTTGCTCGGGACGTTTCAATATTTATCTTGCGCCGAACAGGCCTACTAGACGGGCGGGAGCAAAGAGAAATCGTGTTTTCGTAGTACGAAAGTGTGTACCCATAGTGATTAGTTTATTTTTGTTGAGCGGGAACGGAGGGGGGAAATTATTAGGTCATGTTTGGTTTTACCCTTCGTCGGTTCGGCGTTTTTCACCGTTGCGGTTTTCGGTTGGTATAGAACGCACGAGGGAAGGAAATCTTGTCGAAGATAAAACCGAAGAAGGGATAAACGAGCTGAACTGATTTTGAAAAGGAATTTTCACAATTTGGTACCGTTGTTCAAGTATCGATCTATTCATGATTAAAATGGAAAACCTTTCTGAACATAAATGTCAAAGAATTGTCTCTTTAACAAACGTCATACACGCTCAATATTATTGTGCAATGTGGGTTGCACAATATATTGACGGTGCCCCCTATAGACGGTCAATATTATTGTACAATATGTTGGTTGGTCAAACATTTCTATGGAGGCGATATTGATGGCTGTGCAATATATTGCGCTATTGCGCAATCTTTCAATATCGACCACACACGATCATTTATATTGCACAATTATGAAATATTGTACAATAATATTGAGCGTGTACGGGCTGCATTAAGATCTCACGCAGCTAGAAAAACACCCAATACCTACCTACGGGTATTTTATATGCCGTGGGCTCCCAAAAATCATCAATGTTTCGTCCAATGAAACGTGTTTTGTTGGTAGTATTGTTTATCATCAATTCCACTTCATACCCATACATTATATGTGCGGATAAATGTATATATACCTACGGAATAGTCGAATTATCCCGTTCAGATCCCTCAGGATCGCGGTTTTTGTTATGGCAACCGGACCGATTGTGTGTCAACAACAAAGATGCCGCTCCATCCGAGACCTGCCGTTGTTTTTTCGGCGGTTAAAACGGAATCCTGGATTGTAACGAAAGCCCCCCTTTGTCGATGGCGAAACAAAAACATGGCCAAAAAACAACGGAATCATCTTGCACGCTCCGAAAAACGCGCAACAATAACAAAAGAGCATGAAATCATCAAATCCTCGCTCTCCCCTCCCTCCACTTTTCCGTTCGATTTCACACGGAGCCCGAATTATGGATTTTTATGCCAATGTTATCGTTAGTACAACCCCCGCCCCCGTATTATTTTCATTCATTTCCGGCGTGTGTTTCCGGACGGGAACGCCATTATAAATTTATAAATATACGGTATTTGTGTATGCGGGCATCGGTGTATCCTGTCTGTCCGAATCGGAATGATTCATATAGTTGGCCGTGTGTTACGTCCACTTGTCACATTTGTGTCAAACCTGTCTGACGGATTGAGCGGGGTTCGCGGCTTGTTTTGTTTCACCTGTCCGGTCGGATCGCGCGCGACTGACGCGCTCCTACGACGTCAAAATTCAAATTTTCGATATCAGCATTTGTAACCGTTAAAAATTTATGGAAGCACTTACGTGGGATCGGGAAATTCGGCGCGTTCGTTCGTGTAAATATCAATGCCTACTGAAGAGGTGTAACAAACACCTCACAATACTGAGATTTATGATTATGATAACTGCGGTCGAAAGCTGCGATGCACTTGTTCGAATTAATAGCCAGAACGGTCATCCATCCAGGTAGTGAACTCACCCTAGGCAGCTTCACTTCCAGGGTTTTCATAATACATCCTACAATATAGATCCGTTCGATTTTAAATCTAGAACTTTAAAAGTACTAAAATAAGTGAATGGGTACTTGCACCCAAACTCTAAAAAATAGCTATGAAATAAAAAGTTTAATTATTTTGAAAATGCTTCTGCTTTACAAACACAAGATATTTATCTGAGCGAATCTATAGAACAATGTTGCCTAAAAAATAGTAACGAATCGAAATCAACTGTACAATCACTATTCTGTAACGCTTCTGAGATTCTTTCATCGGACACCAAGCAATATACAGTGCGCGTCAAAATTATGGAACAAATTCATTTTCTCAGAAGAAAAATAGTTGGCAACAAAATCCTGAAACAGGTCAATTTTTGTTTCACTTATACCAAATTTTTATGCATTTTTGAAGGATTGTTTTTACACCCTGTGCCATCCCCATCAACCCTCTAAATTTTTTGAATAGGGAAAGTGGGTCCTGTGGTACTTTTTTGGCAAGGACTTTGTATCTTCTTTACAGGCATGCAGAAATTTTCAAGAAAAAATGTTTCTTTTTGGCGCTCTAGTTCCTCGGAACTGAGTGCTTATCAATTTGCCCAAATGTCTGTAATTTTCGAATATTTCGATGAAAATGGTCTTAAACGATTTGGTTCGACTCACTGATCAAGAATCCGTGGTCGAAATTCATTCTGTCCGGCCGGTCCGGCCGGTCCGGCCGTAGGCACGATAACTCTCGAACGGAATGAGCTAGAGAGTTGAAATTTTCAGAGTAGGTTTGGGGGATAAATATCTCGGCTAAGTTCGCTATTGGGCAAAATCGGACAGATGGTTTCGGAGTAACAAAAAAAAATTTTTTTTTTTACGAAACAAATTCCAAATTAAATTTTTTTTAATAAGAGGTTTTATCATAAGAATCCATTCATATCATTTTTAACTCTAACAAGCTAATACTTTCGGAGATATGATTTTTCAAAATTTCAATAATAAATCGTATTTCAACGTTGTCACAGATGATATTATTCTATGTATGAATATGAATTGTCATAATGTCAAATGATGTTCCTGACAGATTATCTAATCAATCGAAGAATTGTGAGCGAAGTGAGAAAAATCTCAGTTGTTTGCTCCGGAATTAGTTTTTCTCAGAAAATTCTTACATTTCGGAACTGAACATGAAGTAAGAGATCTGAGAGTAGTGAGACTGCTTTTCATCCATAGACATAGATATAACTCTCGAACGGAATGAGGTAGGTAGTTGAAATTTTCAGAGTAGTTTAGGGAGATGAATATCTCGGTTAAGTTCGTTATTGGGCAAAATTGGCCAGATTTAATTTGATTTCTTCCATGGTGCTTTTCTCATTCTCATGATTGCTCATTTAATTTTGATAAATAAACTATTATTTGAATTGAATTTCCTTTAGGATGCAGTTCTATCATATGAATACATTGATATAATTCCCAACTCTGAGAAACCGATACTTTCGGAGATATAATTTGTCTGTTTGAACTAGAGCGCCAGAAAGCTCCTGTCCACAGGGCTTGAACCCATTTTTTGAGAAATAGTTAGTTCAAGGAGGTTTTCAGTATGTGCACTTTGTCATGGCTATTTTACTTTGAGACGATGGTACCTGATGAAATTTGTCACCGAATGAAAGTCGACCATTACAGTTTTGTTCATGCACAACTTTCAACCCCCTCACGCCCCCCATTTTTTTCTCCATTAAAGGGTTCGTAGGGGTTGAAAGTTGTGCATGAACATAACTGTAATGGTCGACTTTCATTCGGTGACAAATTTCATCAGGTACCATCGTCTCAAAGTAAATGAGCCATGACAAAGTGCACATACTGAAAACCTCTTTGAACTAACTATTTTTCAAAAAAGAAAATTTTTTTTCTTGAAAATTTCTGCACTCCTGTAAAGAATATACAAAGACCCTACCAAAAAAGTACCACATGACCCACTTTCCCTATTTAAAAAATTTAGAGGGTTGATGGGGTTGGCATAGGGTGCAACAAAAATCCTTCAAAAATGCATACAAATTTGGTATAAGTGAAACAAAAATTGACCTGTTTTAGGATTTTGTTGCCTAATATTTTTCTTCTGAGAAAATGAATTTGTTCCATAATTTTAACGCGCACTGGTATAGTCTCCGAAACGTTACAGAATAGTTCATTTTCATTTCGAGTTGATGTTGTTTCGTTACTGTTCGCAATTTCGAAATAATGTTATTTTTTATCTCATAGATATTTTTCAGAGTTTTGGAAGTGAAAACCCAGAAAGGGACCATTTACCTCCCAAAGTATATGTTAATGATTAATTTCAACGATATCTGACGGATTGGTTCTAAGATACAACTAACTACCGAGCTTTAATTCGATCGGATCAGTATTTTTCGAGTTATTTAGAAATCAAAATTTCAGATGGCTATAAACTCCGAAACCACTCGGCCCATTTGAAGTATTGGATCTCAAAACATCTGCAACTCTCTGACTCATTGCTTTCGAGAGTAATCGTGCTGACGGTCGGCCGGCCAGAATTAAGTTAGATCACGGGTTCTGTAAGAGACATTTGGATAAATTGATAGGCACTCTGTTCAGAGGAACAAGCGCGCCAAAAACCACTATACCGCGTAATATATCAAACGAGCCGGCATTGTTTCAGAAGGCTTGTTTTACTAACGAGACGACAATCGAAAACCGAAACGTTTTCGTTACTTACGAAAGGACGGGACTGAAAGACATGTACCGAAAATAGCCCGTAACTCGATTAAGAAGAGTCTCATTCGTCATCCGGCAGCGAGAGAAAGCCGAGAAATGTCGCTAACGACTTTTGAACGGGGTAATTGTCTCTCGGCCCGAAGATAAAATTCGAACGGGAGATTTAAACGAGTTAAAAGCGCCCCTAAATCAATTTTCATAGGTAATAAAGTTCCAGGAATCACGGGAAAGGCAGGAACAAAGTCAGGTGAAGCTGCCGCCACAGGAAATCGCGGCGGTACTCAAACTTTCCGCCGAACTTTATCGTCTATTCTTGCGTTACTTCCGATCCATTAGAATGCTGTAAACATGAGGAAGGAGTGACAATATTCCAGATTTATTTTTGGAGTGTATGAACCGCGGTTCTTTCGACCTTCATACTTCCAAATTTTACGTTCAACTAAACTGATGGCCATTTGAAGCGGAAGTCAAAAATCTTCCGAACGAAATGAGATGTTTGTGGGAGGTTTTTAGTATTAGACGGACAATTTCGTTCTGCATGCCCACCTATTGCTTCATAATTTGTAAGCTTTTTCTAATTTTCACTCTATACAGGTATACCTAGAGTGTAAAAGAAGTCTGATTTCTTTCCACCAAAATTCGTTGATGGCATTTTTTTTGCGGAACGATTAGGTTCGACTCACTGATGTAGAATTCGAGGTCCGTTCACACGATAACATTCGAACTGTATTTCTGTATTTATTTTTTTATGTTTTGTCGCCTTGGCTCGCAGGGCCGGCTCTGTATAGAAGCAAACTTCTTCCAAGTTTACCCTATGACTTCGTAAATAAACGAACAACGTTGATAATAATAAAATTGGATTCGCGATACTTGGTTGCCCTGCCCTGAAGAAGAAAATAAGCAGAAACACGTGTCGGCAAGTATCAATAACATGTTCTTTTGGTTTTTGGTCTGTTAACATTGATAATATATCGGCAAAATTCGGACAAACAACTTCCTTGAATACTGCGTGGCCTGATTTAACTAAATAATATTCTGTGTTTGTTTCAGATTAGTTATACCTTTGGTGCTAAACTGGCGCACCTGCACAACACAAGAACTTTGTAGAATAGTAAAAAAATGGCTGCTGGAACGTGTTTAACCACTGCGGTTTCGTTAGCCTGGATCCTGATGACTGTTTTCGTAGCTGTTGCAAAAGGTAAATGGAAATAAATCACTGGATGAATACTATATTGATCAAAAAGTTTCCGGACTAGCACATAGATGGCGCCAGAAATACTAAATCAATTAGGGCATTCGATAGTGCCATCCTTAAGAAGGTTACGTGTCAAAATTTTATGACAATCGTACCACGCGTTCTCAAGTTATAGCTGTTTGTGTCAAGCAAATTTGGTGTTTTTGTTGAAAGATGGATTAGAAAGAATTTCGTGTGTTGGTTTTTGATCGGAAAAATGCGAAACAAGCGAAAGAGTGGCTTGATAAGCATTATTGGGAATCTGCTCCAGTGAAATCAAGAAATAGTAAAATTCATAAATTTGATAATGTTTGTGTTGATGGAAAACAGTTTTTATTCTGTAGATGAATTTCTTAGTTTTAAATTTCAACTATTTATATGTTCTTTGTGAGATTCTACCTACTTTTATGTGATTTATATATTCGATCTATCCATTAATTTTGACATTTCATGTAACCATCTACCAATCATTCTATAAACATATTATCGAAAAGTTAGATTCGATTGACCTATTGTTTCTCCTAAGATGGAAATTAGGTCGATGAATGAAAACGAATTTCGCTAGAATATTGAATTTTTCTTACTTAGTTCGGAAACTTTTTGATTCATGTGAATCCTGTTAATTGTTATTCTATATTAAATCCTGTTTATATTGTTTTAATTTTTTATTTCACAGATTGTGAATATTTCGGGAACGTGCTTGCGTATGTTATATCTTGCATATTTTACGTCTTTTGTTAAATATTATTGACTCCCTAGTGTTTTTAGGAATTTCATATTGATCAATCCTGAATTTTTTTGCGTTAGTTACGTTGAGAGATATACTGCGTCGTTAAAATAATCGGCTGCTCAGACGTTTCTCGGTTTATAGCAAAAATAGCAGCATATGTTTTTACATATGTCTATATAACTATATAATTCAAAACCGTTATATACCATTGTAAATAATATTCTTTTCCAACTTAGGTACTTGAATGATCTATACATTCTATCTATTTTTCCATATCTCCATCTTGAAGATCTCTTGTATGAAAGTTTCTAATATTTTAGAACGATCCTGATATTTTACGAATAAAATTCGTTTAATGAGATACGTCAGATGAAGAATGTGCAACTTTCGTGAAAACGATCCATCAGTCCGAACGAAAAAGAATCGACCCCTTTAACGGGCCGTAATATTCAATTTATGAATTCTGCTTTATCGCGAATCCGAAATCGAAGAACCGGGTTCGCATCGCGTGACCGCTTCCGCTTTCAGGTAACGGAAACATTCGAAAATACCTCCAAATTTATAATCTTCGTGGGGTCGTACATCATAGCCATCTCTTTGGATGCGCAATAATCGTCATTCTTGCTTTGCCGAAGATCGACGATTATTGCGGTTTCGAGTAACGAGGGATCGGTAGTTATCGGCTTTTGCGAAAACGTAACAACATAACGGTTTTTTTCATAACGATTTACAGCGTAACCGTTATAAAATAATTATTCGAATGCGTTACTGTCATGTAAAAACTTCTCCTTGATCTAACCAAAGTCGTAACTTTCATATTTCTAGAGTTCGTATATACAGGGTGTCCCAAAAATACCACGCGAAAGTGACACTGGAGATAGATTGGCATTAGGTCTATCAGATAGCATCAACATGACCTCAGTAAAAGTCCGCTGGTTTTCGAGATATCACCACTTTTGTGTATTTTTTAAAAATCTCCAGTTTTCGGTCTTTTATCGCCTAGCATTGCTAGAAATTACTTCAAACTCATGTTTTTTTTTACCTAGGCTATCCTGAATAGTTGCTTTAAACAATGAAGTAATAACTTCACCGACAACTAGAACAAAATCCTTCAAAAAATGTCTAACTTGTTGTATTTTATGCCGAAGGTAAAACGTTAACTTAAGTTTGACTGACTGCTGTGAAAAAAAATTATATCAGACTGAATTGACAAATAATCGCAAAAACTGGTCCATTTCATGCCCTTTTCAAAATGATACAACACTACCAATTTTTTTTAATCAGAACCAGAATTGCTACTTATTAAATAAAACCAAAACCCTTATCGGCTATCTCGCTCCCACATTCATTGTTTTGTAACATGGAAACCGGTCCGACTTTCACAGACTAGGGGTCTTCGAATAGTCTAGACCAGGGGTCACCAAATGGCGGACCGCGGTCCGGATGCGGATCGCGAACCTTTTTTTTGCGGACCATTTTTCCAGAAAACATGTATTCTTGATTAAAACAAATCAGATAACTTTTCGTTTTATTTACTAATTATAGATATTGGATTTAGATTAACTGCTAGTCAAATTCTTATGCCATCATAATGCTATCAACGACCCGCGACAGATATACAGATTTTGTGAACGGACCTCCAATGAAACTAATTGGTGACCCCTGGGTTAGAAACTTTTTGGCGTTTGACGGATTTACTCATTTCCTAATATTTTCGGATAGAGATACAGAGGAAATAGATACATAAATCTAAACGTCGTCCACCGACCAATCATCGGGGAAAATTTGGATATCGAGATGTGAAAATCATAGGTTTCGGACGGGAAAGAAGAATTTTCCTTCGATTCCGGGTCAAAAAGTGCCGACCCAAAAAAATTTTTTCATGGTATATCGATACGGAGCTCGTGTCTAGTTAAATCGAGGTCGCTGATCACGAATATGCAATTAGTTTTTCCCTAAGTGGCGTACTTTGGGAAAATTTTCACTTAGAGTGAAAAAATGGACGAAAATAGGTCAACTTTGGAAGTTCACACCGCCCAAAAAAATCGGAGTAAGGTGTTGTTGATTTTTGCCCTCATACATGGATCCTTTATCTACTGAATAATCCAAACAGAAAATGTCCAGGCCGTACTATTCGGAAATTGTGATTTTTTTCCCAAGGGTCTGTTTTTCGGAAAATTCATTTCGCGGTATTTCCGCGGAAAATTCTCTAATGAAAAATCCGATCATATATTCGTAATCTACGGTCCCGAATTAGTAAATGACGTAATTTGCATCGAAATCGGAGAACGGTCGAATTTTGGCAATTTTTTAATACATTAGCCTTAAAAAAATCCCATTTTTCGAGAAAAATTTTTTGACGCAAAACTATGAAACGGGTACTTATTCTTATAGATTCGGGGCCGTAGATTCCGAATCTACCATCAGATATTTATTACAAAAATTTTCCGAGTAAATATCGCGGAAAGAATTTTCCGAAAAATAGATCCTCGGGAAAAAAAATCATAATTTCCGAAGCGTACGACCTGGACATTTATTGTTCGGATGATTCGATAGATAAAGGATCCAAATATGACGTAAAAAATCAGCAACACCCTACTCCGATTTTTTTGGGCGGTGGAAAGTTCCAAAATTGACCTATTTTCGTCAATTTTTTCACTTTAAGTGGAAATTTTCCCAAAGTACGCCACTTAGGGAAAAACTGATTTCATATTCCTGATCAGCGACCTCGATTCAATTAGACACGAGCTCCGTATCGATATACCATGAAAAAAATTTTTTGGGTCAGCACTTAGAAATATTTTTGACCCGGAATCGAAGGAAAATTCTTCTTTCCCGTCCGAAATCTATGATTTTTACATCTCGATATCCAAATTTTCCCCGATGATTGGTCGGTGGACGACTTTTAGATTTATGTATCAATTTTTTCTGTATCTCTATCCGTTCGGAAAATATTAGGTAATGAGCGAATCCGTCAAACGCCAAAAAGTTTTCTCTAGTATCCAACACATACAAAAATCTACAATTTTCGATTTTTTCACTAAATCGGGTACGCAGATCACGAATCTGTAATTAGATTTTCCGTATCTCGATTAGTTTCGGAGCAATGACGAAAAAAGTCGCAATTTCTGGCTCTACCTCCGGAAAATGGACAAATCAGTCGGATTTTTCGCCATATTATCAAAATTAATCGAGATACGGAAAAACTAATTACAGATTCGGAATCTACGTCCTCGATTTAGTGAATAGCCAAAGCCGTGGCGATCTAATCGGAAAATTCTAGATTTTTGTATGGGTTAGAATCTAGACAAAGGACTCACAGCTCTGGCAATGTGTTAGTTGTTGTATGCATTTTATCAATATTTCACAGGAAATAGGTCATAAATACTTCTACGAGGGTTGAAGTATTACAAGATATTTTACTTGCAATTATCTATCGTGGAAAATATTAATTTCAAGGGTGAGACCACCCATGCGAAAATAAACCAGTTAACCCAAAACATTTAAGTTTTACATTTGTTTAGAAATACAAATGAGCGCTTCCCAACAAGTGAAATCATGGGACGCAACAGTGGTGATATCTCGAAAACCAGCGGACTTTTACTGAGGTAATGTTGATGCTATCTGATAGACCTAATGCCAATCTATCTCCAGTGTCACTTTCGCGTGGTATTTTTGGGACACCCTGTAGATATGTAGTTATAAAACTAGTTTGAAAAGCACTGAGGTCGTCTGTTTTGGCGTGCTTGTTCCATCCTGGACTCACCCAAGGCAGCTTTACTTCCAGGAAAAAAAATCATATTTTTACAATACTTCCAACAATTAAGATCCGATCGAGTTTAAATCTAAAACTCGGCTGTAAAATAATGTTTTGAAAGCCCTTGCAACATTTCAGCGATATCTGATAGCGATAGTTTCCTAGATACATATTTGTTTTAAATATTTTATCTCCATATTTTTCAACTACCTGCCGAACTTCAATTCGATCAGAAGTTACTGGCATTTGGGCAAATTGATAGGCACTCTGTTCATGTGAACAAGCGCGCCAAAAATTAAGTGTCTTCCTTTGTCAAACCCGCCGGATTAGTTTCTGATTAGTCTCTGTGAAAAACTGGCGCTCTATCCAAACCAATGGAAACGAGCCATTAACTGGTCTCTTCGAAACCGGAAACTCCCTTTTGCCGACCGGAAGCACCGTCATCGATGGACGTATAAAAAATCGATTCCCATCGGTGGTTTGCGTTAATCTCCGTTCAAAACTCCAGGAATCAAAAAACCGTCCCGATAAATCAGGCAAAACGAGTCGATCATCAATTATTATTGTATCGTTTCCTTTGCTGCGATACCCTAAACAAACGAACGCCGTTTTTCATCGCAGTCTGGATCGGGTCCTATTAATATAGCTGGACAGGGAGCATTACGTGCCACAAAAATCGTCGATATGGTCGAAAAAAAGAGAAAAACGTAGAAAATGGAATCGGTTAGTGAAACAGTTACTCATTAGAAAAACGTGATTTGTTAGAAAAAACGGGTATAATTATCGAATAACTGGTGGTTGCTGAATAACAAATAACGTTTTTCAACTAACGTTTTCCCCAAGGTTATACCGATTTTTTTTGTCAATAATGTTATTTTTCAACATATTCCAATTTCGGATGGAAATAAATAGCGACTTGCAATTTTCAGGGTAGGTTGCGCCTTCAAATACGACTGCTAAGTTCGTTAATGGGTATAAGGCATAATCGGCCGAAGGTTTCGGAGTTATACCATCTGTAGTTTTGTTGTTATTTCCTGTATAACACATCAAATACATATATGCGATCAAATTGAACTCGGTGATCTATTGTAGAATGCCGACTCGAAAATTTTCGCAAAATTTCGTGAGAATCTGATAACTAAAAAAAAAATTTGTTCTCAAAAAATATTATATTTCATAAGATATATGTCAGATTCAGCTGAAATTCCGCGCAAACCTTCAAGCAGCCATTGTACAATAGATTACCGGATTTCAGCTCGATCGACTTGTATATTTGTAATTATTTCATTATATAATTTGAATTCAGTTGATGACCAATGCCGTTTTTTCACGTGTTCTCTACTGCTTTTTATTCATTCTCAATTTCGTGATGTCGTTTGTCAAAGAGGATTGTTTTGCATAAAAAAAATTGAGCTCAATTTAAAATTTCTGGGGACACCCCCATGCTTGATGGCGTGGTCCAAAAAGCAACTCGGATCATGTTGCCCGTTTAAGAGGGCAATTTCGGGCATAATGTGTTGAAAGGTTTAATTCCATAGCTTTCTGTACATTCAAAGGGTTTTTGCGTTGTTCATTTTCCAGAAGTCCCCGAAAATAAACAGAACGCTTCATGTCACAGCTGATTAATTCCTTTCTCTGGTCCCTGCCGGAATTGTGTTGATGGGGCATTAACGGTCGGGAAGATCAAGAGTTTTCACATCGTGCGGAATTTTTATATTTCTTCCTACTTGGAATTTTATATCTGAGTGAAATTATCGTATCTTCAGAAATATTTATTGAATGTTTTCACAACATAAATTTGAACAAACATTGAAATGTAAAGTTTTATAATATCAAAATATATAAACATCCATTTTCCAGGAAGACGGCTTCTAAATTATCTATTCAAGATGTTGAATGTAATAATTATACATAGTTTCTTTACAATATAATAGTGCACTACAATACATTTTAATACAAATTGCGGTATCACCAAAGCAATCATTCAAAAATCCATTTAAACAGATAAAATCGCCATTGCAATAAATTCATACTTCGAAATAAAAGCTTTACATGGTGTCCCAGAAGTCGACGTCAAGCCGAAAATTACAGGCATTTCAAAAAAAATCGAGAAAATCTTCATCCTGTAATGGTGTTTCAACTCCCGCTATTTCTATACTTAGTGAAGCGAAAAGTGACATTTCCTTCCAATACAAGCTGGGGTCGTTTGCTTAAAATATTAGGCATCAATTTAGAGAAGCAATATTCAGGATACATAATAGAAATGAAATTGATTTGTGGTAGCGGGAGTTAAAACACTTATGCCCCTTATACACTAATCAAATCAGATCAACTGTAGTTTTTGTTCTTTCAACCGTAATTGAAAATTAATTGATCAAATTCAGAGGAATTTCTTTTCATGTTAGCCCTTAAACGCGTAAAAGTTAAAAGGCAAAATCTCAAAGGGCTTCTCCCTTAACAACGATTCCATCCCTGGCCGTTTATTCAACACGCCATCAACCTCCCTTCGATCGGATCTATGTCCCTTCGATTTTTCGGTTATTCGTTCTTCTCGTCGAAATCTGAATAAATCCCATCGGACTGAACGTCTCAATCAATCCGCGACTGGGAGAAGAGACGGATATAAAAAGCTGTCAGTCGGCGGGGACAACTGGCGGCGCGATAAAACAGTTTTCCTTCCGCCTATAGATTTAGGATCGAAGGCGGCCGCTCCCGCTTGTTTGTATTTTCGCGATTGTTGGGTTAGGTTTTGGCCTTCCTGTGTATCTTATAGATATTACCTGTCAGACAAACTTACCGGATTCGCTGTGTACATTGACGACGACCCCTCGCCGCCCCCCGAAGCTCCCAGAGCTGTCGAACAGACTCTTACCCCATGTCGGTTTTCTATATTATATCGAGTGCAAACAAGGGACGTATCGATTGCCGACCCGACCAGGGGCGGACCACGTTAAAGTGTCCTTCGATCCAGTATTTTTTGCTCAATATAAGGCGCGGTTCATATATACTGACGCGATTTCGCATGCAAAATATCTCATTGATATAAATTGTCGCGCCACTGTGAATTTTTTTATCGCATCCCTTCAGAATACAATTATCTATCTGCGCCTGTCACGTAGGCGATATCTTAATGAGTGATATCGCGTCAGTATGATTGAGATGATTTATTATGCGAAAAAATGGAAAATCGCGAATCTCCAGTGCAACCGAAAGTGAAATCGAACGTGGTGAAAATCAGTTACAATTCATAAAAATTGGTTCAAGCACTGACGTGAAGTCAGAAGCTTTTGCGCGTATGTTCTATTGTCCATTCTTCTGTATTGGACACCCTTAATCGAATTTACAATGGTAAATAATGTTGTCCATTCTCTTGTATTGAACACTTAATTCGAATTTACCATGGTAAATTCGAAGTTACATTTGGGCAAAATAATAACGCGATGTTCCCCAGAACATACCTACGCGCAAAAAAGTTATGAAAAGAAGAGACCTTCTGTTTCATATACTGAAGTGTAAGTAATATCGGGATCTGTGAATTACCTTTACCTGCGTATGTTTTCAGGACATCGATTGCACTGTGTTAACAAAATGTATGAGATGAACCGTGCAGCACCCAATATTTTCGAATCTTTCAGTGTCGAAAAATCTTCGAATATTCCCTGATCCTTAAGTGAACGACGCTATAAGCATCTTCTTCTGGACTAATTTCAGTATTCCTACCTTTTATAAGCTTCAGTTATATACAATATCAGAGAACACATAAAAATCCGTGTTAGAAAAAATGTCTTCCGATAGTATCGGTTTGAGGAGGACCGCGAAAGCAGCGATATGCAGAATCGCGCAGAAGGGAAGGCAGCTTGGTTAGCTGCGGCGTTGAAAAAGAACCGCAATAAAGAGCTGTGTTGGCGGTCCAAGATAAGCCCGCTAGATTTAACGTAGGGATTCATCGGAATTTTATGTCGTATTCCGGATGTTTAGGCAGGTTTGCGACCAGTTCTCCTACTTTTACGATGTTTTGCCGGTTCGGATTACACTCGTTGTGTTGTTCTACGGCTCAAAGTTTTCAATTTTCGCGAGACATAAACTTGAACCTGGAAAATCCGCGAACTTGTTTCTAGATGGTTAGAAAATCGTGAACACGCCATCAAACAGGAACAGGCATCGATTCGGGATTCGAACACATGAAATTATTCAAACAATACTGCGAATTCCAAACGGAAATGATTCTTTCCCCCTTTCATTATTTTCTACGCTGAACTGTGGCAATGATTCCTTTTCCGATCTGATGCAGAAAAATGCCGAATGTTTGTCGTGTATTTCATATACAGGGTGTTTCTAAATTGATGAGAAAACTTTGAAAACGTGATTCTGTAGCAGAAATAAAAGGGGGTGTTTCACATAATTTTTGCGCCCGTGTTCTATAGGCAACAGCGTGCTATAATTTTGCCGAAATGTCTGTAATTTTCGATTTCTTTGCCGAAAATGGTCTCGATACTCTCGAACGATTAGGTTCTACTAACTGATGAATAATTCGAAGTCATATCCATCTGAAATATTGTTTCCTCAATAACTCAAAAAATACAGATCCGGTCAAACTGAAATCTAGTACCAACTCGGTTAAAATAAGACGGTTTGATTCAGTATTTCTTGAGGGTATGTGAGACTTGAATAGATAAAAGTACATGCGCGCTAAAGCTTCTGACTTCACGTGCTTTTTAAGAATTTATTTAGAATTGTTATGGGAAATATGAAATAATAACTCTGAACACAGCTCTGAACACACTCTTCACCTCGACCAATTACAGGGCGTATATTCGGAACAAAACATCATCGTTAAAACCCGATTCCAACAAACCGAAAACCTCTTCTTCCCTTTTCCACATCTTTGTTTCGTAACCCCCACGTTCGGCGTCACCTGGTGCGTCAGAAATCGCCATAGAAACGTCGCCCGATCATAGAATTTGCGTTGGTTTCGAACAAAATGACCATTCATGGTTATGATTAGTTTTGACAGGTACGAGGGGTGCGTTACAAATGGGTCGTGTATTGATTGAGAGGGGTAGGGATAGATAGGTGGGTTAACACCCGGACGATAATACAATGCCCTTACTGGAATTTCACTATAACTGATGGGGAAGAGTACTCCGATTAATTTTAATGTGGAAAAAATTAAATTTGTAATGTGTAGCTGGTTTGTTCCTACTCGAACGAAAATCGAACTTGGAGCACTTTCGGTTGAGGTCTTTTGAGACCGATCCATAGGATTTCATCTCAAGTTAATATTTGATTTTTGTACTCACATAGATTGGTTTTCCCTTCCATAATTCAAACGAATAAGACGAACCAGCATTCCTTACTATACATATTATATAAACACACCTAGGTCCGCAAAAGCTATATTCTATTTTGAGTTCACTCTGGACTTATTATGAACACTATAAAACTATAAAAGTGACTACACTCTTGTCCACTACAGTTTTTTATGTCGTCTGACATATGTTTCGGAAACAATGTTTCCATCTTCAAAGACGAAGCGTTACTAAAGCATGCAATCAATTTCTACATTCCAGTACGGGCTGACTACCCTTAGTCATGAACCAATTAGTGAGAATAATGGGTTGTTAATAGGGGTTAGGTCATTATTGAGTAAAATATCCCTTATACATTTCGATACGTTCAATTGTTCCTAAGTACGCTTTATTGGAATTTTTCAACAATTTGACGGAATTTTCTGAAATTGAGTGGCCAGTTGTTAAAAAGTGATTTGCAACCGCAGATTTATCGACGTTGTTGCTCCGAATGTGTCCCGTATGCTCTTTTTACCGTGTGAGAATGTTTTTGGTTGTTTGCCCGACGCAACACTTGTTGCAATCTAAACATTTAAATTCATATATACCCGATTTTAATATGTTCGGAGTTTTATCGAACATTCGAAAAAAATCGACAGAGAGAAAAACAATTGGAAAAGCACTGACGCGAGGTCAGTCTACTTTGGCGCGCTTGTTTACATTCACAGGAATTACTGAATTCACTCAGGGCTGCTTGGCATCCCGAAAAAAAATTTTTTTCGCGATACCTGACGGAAAGTTTCTGAGAAATACAGAATTTGTTGAAATAATTTTTTAGTCATTTCTACGAGATTTTGCATAAGTCTTTGTGTCTGTATTTATCAACTAACCATCCTGTTTCAGTTCCATAATAATAAAAATAATAATAATAATTTATTTTCCTTTTCGACAAAATTACATTTGTATAGGAATCGTCAAACAAACAAGAATACAAGATTACATACATTGAAACAACTACATCTCACTTAAAAAAGATTCCACAGAATATAAACATTTGTCGATCAATATTTTCTTCAATTTACCTTTGAATATCTTCACATTAGGAGATTCGATTACATTTTTAACATACTTGTTATAAGGAACTTACAGATTATTTTGCTAACGTGTATTTACACCATGTTTCTCCCATTACTCCTATTAGTATAAACGTAATACACATATTTCAAAAACAAATAAGCTCGGAACAGTTGAAATTCCAATTTTCTAAAGAGTCTATCTCAGTCACATTTTATCAACTGTTGAAAAAAGTAAACCACCCTGTATAATACAATCATTGAAAACCACCGTAAAACCCCCGAAAACACCTTCGGAATTAATCCTAGGATCGTCTGGAACAATTTCGGATGGAGGTCGAATTCGCCCACTCCCGCGCCCGCCGCCACCGTCTGCGGCGCTTCCTGGATCCGCCGAAAACGCCGTCATAAAAAGTTCGCCAGCGAGGAAAACTCCAGTCATTTCGTTATCTCGACTTTGGAATTCTCTCCTTCATAGTGCGGGGGGCAAAAGGCGCAGCAGGCAATGATGGCGGGATATCGCCACAGGGAGGGATTTTACGAATTTCACATCTGATACCGGGACTCGATCGCTTTCGGGAAACTCTTTCCATGGAGAAAAATTGTAGAAGCATTTTCGATCTTAAATTCGTTCGTTTATTGGAGGATAAATATCGGGAGTACAAATAAGTTTCCTCCGTTTTAAGAAAGAAAGAGAGGCTGCACGAGGTTAAGGTTAAAATTTTCAGATCAAAGACTGTTTCATTTAGTAACATTTAGTAAAAACGTGACCGTAAATTATTATTGACTTCATATCAGCATCATAATAGTAGTATCTTCTAAAACAGGTTTCAGAATGGGCTCAGATTCAAGGGTTGATTTGCCTTCTGCTGACTTATACCACAAAACTAGAAATACTGCGGGAATGAGTTCATTACAGCACTGATTTTAGTGTTGTCATGAACTCATCACGATACTGAAGTAGATAAAATTTCATATATTCGGACGTGGTAACTTAATGCTGCCTGAGAGATGGGGAAAAAAGTAGTTGCTTGTGAGGGACTTCTATAATAAACGTATTGAGGAAATATCAACAAAACCACAGGTGCTCATAACTTATTCCGTTCGAAAGTTATCGTGACAACGGCCGGCCGTACAGAATCAAATATGACCTCGAATTCTTCATCCGTGAGTCGAACCTAATCGTTTCAGAGAAAACATTTTCGACGAAAAAAAAATACAAAATTTTAGGCATTTGGGCAAAATGATAGCACGTTGTTCCACAGAACGTGCGCGCAAAAACTAAGGCAACGTCTGAAATTTCGTGGTTCTTCGCCATTTTCATGGTGAAGCCATCTCCGGATTTAGTCGATAATTATGATCAGTCGAGAAAAATATACAGCAATTTTTTCCTGAATCTACTAACTGTTTTCAGTCACCAAATGACTGGACTATAATATAATATTATCTCAGCGGATGTAATGCTATTCATCGGGACCGCTAATCTACGATAATTAATCCTCATCAAATAGTCCATAATGAGCAGATTAATCCGGCCGGTGCGATTTAAAAAAGAATTAATTAGGACTCATCAGTGGGAAGCAAAGTCAGATAAGAGGAAAACTCGGCGGAAAGAGTGAATTATACAAGTACGACCCTTCGTCGAGACGATAGAAATTTCATCCGATGCCTGCGTCGGGCGGCATATTTATGTTGATTACTTTATAAATATCTTAGGAGCTGTTAACAAATTTAAGGCCTTCGAGGAGTGGGCTTGGAGGGATGCGCCTTTCCGTTTTCTTTTGCGCCCCCTTTTTGAACCGCGGAAGTCTTGGATTGCTTTGATTCCATGCAGGTTGACCAGTCAATTATTTTAAACAATTATTTACCTTATGATGAATATTTCAGATCCAGAGATACCGACTTCAATTAAATCAAGCGTTTAAAGATTTTACTTCATTTATCCGTTACTGAAATCTATTGTAGAACAACAAAAAACATATCACCTGATATTTGAAATTCAATGAAATTCTTCGAGAATACTTATCACTTCACTCAATTCTTATAATGCAGCATTAAATAATATTCCACTATTGAAACACTGAACTTCTACTTAACTTTCTGCCAATATCCATCAATTGTTTCCACTATAAGATTATACATTACTTGATAATCGCACAGTCTTGAAATATTATTATTATTGAAAATTTCATAAATATCCATTAATCCACTTACCAAGTTTGTCCCTCTCGTCGTAGAACATTCTGTAGATATTTTGAAATACAATTTATTAGTATTCTTTTGTGATCATCCACCTCCTTATAATTCGTAGAGTGGTATCCGTACAATAATTTCCGCATGGAATAAATATTTCATTATTCGGAGCGAACAGATGGATCGGTCCCCTGCCCCACCTCGGGACTGGCAGAATAATAAACCGCAATATCACCCCCCTCGTATTTCAGACCTCGCCATTTGCATCAACAAGTTACACGCCTAATACGCCAATTTTTCTTTTACGAGCGCGGTATAGCGGCGCACGGAATAGACTGCCCTAGATGAAAAATACCCTCCGGAGATAAATTCCAAGATAAATAACGTCTCCAAAAACAAGACCGTCGTGTCCCGGCGTCCCGCAAACAGACTCATACATCTGCGACTTTTAAAATATATAAGCCAAACAGGACGATAAATTCGTGAGTCGTGGGTAAGGGCGGGGGTTGGTACGAGACGGTCTAGTCGGGGCGAAAATTGGAAAATGAGGCGACATCGACACCTGAGGTGTCCTCTGCTGATCATCAGTAGTGAAGTGGCTGAATATTGTTCGTCTGATGTGTGATTCTTCTTGACTGAAATGCTTTTATCGTCTGATTAATTTCAATGAAACTGAACTTATTTATGTACTCAGTTCTTTTGATTTGATTTCCATCATTTCTAACAGAAATATTCCAGCATAATTATTCACCTAAAAGACACTTTCACTTGACTGTTATTCAATAAAATATCTAAGTCATTGTTTGCCTCGTTGTTTCCGCTATATGATTATACACTATTTCCTCATCGCCTATTCTCACATTGATCCTCTAACATCCCAATTTTGAAATTAATCGCATCCATACGTGGATATTCTATGATATATGGACCACATACACATGCATATTGATCTTGTCTATGAATCGAATATAAGGACCGTAATCGATAGTCTCGAATCGGACGTTGCCAGAATATCAAGAAAACGGTGCGTTTAAGGAGAAGTGATTAAGAATAATTTAATTTTCAAAAATGATTAAAATACTTATACCAAATGACCTAAGATATACGTCATCTCGTTTCTTTATGCTAATTTCATTTAGTTCTATTAATTCGCGACTCTATAACTAGGAAACCAGTGGAACTAGAAATTGAAGAATGTGTGTCATACTAATAGAAAACTTCACACCAACATTAATTCTATTGGTAAAAACGATGTACATTGTGAAGATGAATTATGACCAGTTTTGGTTAGAGTTGATAATGCAATATTTCTCTCCAAAAGATTCCAACCTTCTTGAACACGGAAATCACTTTCAACAACATAAACCAAAACAACGAAAAGAGTAGGAAGAAAAGTAAGAAGAGAATGAACAAACTCAAATTGATATATCCAATAAAATAATTCAATAGAAGAATTGCCTGATTCTCTTCCACCTCGACGACGCCAGAGGTGAAAACAACGACGTCCTCCTCACGTAGGAGGAGGAGGAGGAGGGTGACGTGCTGAAGGCAGGCGCCTCCAGACGGCACTCCGGTCTCCTTCGAAAACGACGTCATAGCGAGTAGCACTGAATTATTCACCGTGGTTCTTCTCCGACTCTATGTTTGCCAACGTTTGGCAATTTGTCACGTGTTTTAGATGGATTTCTAAATTGAATCATTACGACATTTCCGCCAAGGGATGAACGACATCCAACATGTTTCTTCTGTGAGCCTGATGGAGATATTGCTAGTTGGATATTCGTGGGGAGACAGACTTGATTCTCAACACGTGGAAAGTTATACAGGATGCTTTCTTAAATTACGCCTCCTTTGGACACGGAAATATTGAATTCAACGATACAAAACGATAATGAAAATCACATTTTTTTTTACCCACACGTGAGACTTTTTTGGACTTTCCCTCCCTCTTGGTGATTTATCGCGAGGGTCTACATTCAGGCACTGGCCGATGGAGGGATGATCCCCCCCCCCCCCCTCCAATTTTGATCGGAGTTGGCAAATTTTCAACACGGTTGGAAAAAGTTCAATGGAGATGGAATATTTCCGAAAAAATTGTCATAAAATTTGAAGGAATTTGACCGCCTGCAAATTTTCGAAACAGTTGGAAAAATTTCAAAGCAGTCGGAAAATTTTCAAAGCAGTGGGAAAAATTTCGAAACAGCCGGAAAAATTCCGTCATCATTGGATAATTCATTAATTTTCCTTCGGAACTGAACGGACCGGAAATATTCTCCTAATTTATTTCCATTCATCAGAGTAGTTCGAAATTAAATCTCCCCTACAAATTACAAGTCTCCCAAGTTTTCTTTCGAAAGTTATGGTGCCTGCGGTCCGACAGAATTGAATTTGAATACAAATTCTTCATCAGTAAGCGGATGCCTGCAAAACTTAAAATGGATATTGTTAGTATTTCAAGCAATACTGAAAATATATACACATGTGTAATTAAACCTTCTCTCTCTCTCACGTGATTAATGAAAGGTTCCTGAATGTTAAAGAGTCAAGAATACTATTTTTCGAATGCAAGAATCAATCGGTACCGCTGTACGAGACTCGCGGACCATCTCATCTTATCGGAGTTTGCAGACTGATTGCGCCTTCATAAATTATCTGGCGTGCGATTTTTGCCGAAGAATCTTCCTAATCTGGAGCAGCGTTGCGTCGCCTCTACCCCGTTTATTTATTCTGCCGATAACGCTCCGTTTTCGGAACGTGCCTCTCCATAATGAGTCGTTGGACGAAAAATGGAAGATGGGAACACTAAATTTCGGGACGAACGTCCAAAATTCCAGGCCGTGGGCGTCCAGTTGAAAGCCGGTATACGAGGGGTATATTATAATGATAAAAAATGTCTATCTGGATTTTGTTTCCACTCTGGTTAAATGGTCGGGTCTGGTTATGAGCTTCTTCTGTTCTCTATTTTGTTGAGGTTTACTGACACCCATTTATTTTCTTATACACTCCTAGACTTTACCTAATAGAGCACTGTCCATGACGTCAGTACTTTGTGGTCGCCATGTCTAAATCAGCTGAGGAGGGGGTAAATGATACAATTTTCCATAAGAGCAATTGCTTCTTTTATGTGATTTTCCTGTGGAAAGAAGAATATTCAGATTACTTATTGGTTCTTCGTGCATACTGTGCCATAGTCTGTAGAGGATTTTTCAGTTCGAATATAGCATCTCGCATGATTTACGACTTCAAGATTGAATATGAAATTTTGTGGAGTTGTGGGGTGTGAAATAGAGATAGAGACTTAAAAAAATGTTCCGGTTTCCTTCAACTATGTATAGTACCTACTGGAGAGAATAATATAGAACCTGATAGGGTAGATAATAGGCGGGGTAGCCGCTCTTCGTGGAAGTAATTTTTCAGATGCTTCAAATTCGAATTAATTTTTAACATACTAAGTAGAACTGATACGCTAAACTATCCTGGTAATACCTATACTGTTTAAATAAGGCCATAAAACAGGATGTTTTTGGTTTTACGTAGATGCCACATGGAAAGAGAGAGTCATCTCGGAGATCCACCACCTGACCTCTCGACCACCTTGTCCTATCATGATGAAGCAATAATTTCCATCATACGTCATCGTCCCAACGTCCGTTAGTCCTCGACCGTTCATTTTTCATGTTCCCATACATAAATATCGCTTCATTAGGCCGGATGACATCTCGGAGACCTCCGGGCCCCACTCTTGCATACGCCCCACTATTCCATTAGGACAGAAACGGAAAATCTTAATCAATCTGCCTCCCGAACGACCCCGGCATGATTCACGCAGTCAAACAGGGATGCCCATCGGGTGGCAGCGCCCCCCGTCGGTCCTAAGGCGAAACGCATTTGTCAAACTATCAACTGTTAAGACGGTGACGTCACGGGAGGGTTGCGAGCGGGGACATAGGGGGTTTATTAAAAATCGCCCCGAGGGGGTCGATATTTACGGAGACGGCGGGATGAACGGAGAGATCGAACAAAAAGTGGCGTCAAACTTATCCGGAATGAAATGTGCGAGCAATCAATTGCAGGGCCGACATCGGAGATGTCCATTTTGTATTTAATGCAATCCAGAATACTTAATTAAAAAAAATTAAATACTGTAATATTTTAAACTTTCTCTAATTTATTAATAAGGTGGAAATTCAAGTCCGTATTTTGTATGTCTTATACCACATCTGGAAAACGGTAAATGATGCTAAGAAGTTGGTTTATTATTGGACAAAAATGTAAATTGTGATGTCGATGAGGAACGATATAAAGGACGAAAAGCAGCTTTCGGACGTTACGGTAATGAAGGGCAAAAAGCAGGAATTACGACGTAGATGGCGCCAAGGTAGTAAATGACGCCCGATATTGAGTAATAACGGAGTGCGTCGCCGTCGTCGTCGTCACAAAGTGCAGTGTATATTGGCTTTTTTTACATCCCGGTATCGGCCTTAAAACGACGGCACGCCGTAACCGCCGTAAAAGCGGCCATATAATGAATTTCGGTACGAAGGGCGGGCGGGCGTGCGGGCGGGCGGCGCGGCGCTCTCATAACCCAGCACCGATTTACGATTCCTCCATAAAATTTCTAATTTCTCGCTACGTTAATCTAACAACAAGTTAAACATCATTTGTGTGTTGATAATTCCGCCGACCCCACGGCAAGGGTAATTCGCCGATTCAATTTCAATAATGGGGGCGCCGTCGCGCATTCCCCCATCGGATTGAGTAATTACATTTTGTTGCTTCATCATCTTGACATTCCGTCGTCATTCCGATTGCTCGAATTACCGACGCCTCTCTCGTTGCCAAATCGACTCGAAAATCGAAATTCGACGCCGAATTTGAGAACCGCTGTTCCGACCTAATTGCCCATCGAAAATTCCCGATTTCCATCCTGTAACCTCCCCTCCCTTATACGGGTAGGCCCTCCGGGTTCGTCAAAGGGTTTGATAATCGCGCGACGTTACAAATAAAGCGTTCTTTTTGTCTTGTCGTCTGACATGTTTCGGGAATGATGTTCAGCAAAAAAATTAATATTGACTGAACTTGAAATCAATAACGAGTTTCAAAGTGACATCTGCAGGTCTCAGAGGTCCGAGAAAAGTCGATGTTCTGATAATTGGGTCAGAGCATCGGCCATTTCTTACTAAAAACAAATCAAATACCCTATAATCTGATTACAGCGCCTCTTACTGGGTCCGATTGTGACGTTAAATCATCCAGCGATCTACTCAAATACTCACAAGAGATTTCAAAAAAATTGTTCACGTCGTTTGAGAGGAGTTCAATCACACGCACACCTACAGTAGAATTTTATATATTACTTTGCTGGGTTAAGTTTTTCGTCTCAATTTGCAACGAAAAGAGCGAATTATCCCGTCATAACTTTCGAGAATGTCTCATGTTAGTTCGTTGGAGATCAAATCGCGAACAGACCATAATTATCTTCAACGAATGTACCGTTTCTTTCGATACTGATGCCACTTTTAACATCGTCCTCGCTATCTGCGACATCGCGACAGACAAACGTTCAGATTTATACGTCCAAATACTAATCGAATATGAATCTTATGAGCGCAGGCGGCGGTGGCTCTGTCGGGTGATGAAAATTCCGCCATATCGTAAATTTCATACTTTCATCGAAACAATCCATAAATCTGCCGTCAAATTGGGGGTATTAATGGCGGCGACAGCGGATCGATCTGCCCCGGAGTTTCGAGCATTCCGTTGTCGACGTCGGAAGCGGGGGACTGAAAAAGTATCGAACTCTGGGACGATGACGAAAGGTCTCGTTCGCATTATAAATTTAAAGAATATCGAACGCGGGGGGGCTCCGCCTAGTTTGCTCCATTTCGGTCACGCGAACCGAACGAATGCCGTCACGCCGTTATAGCTGTCATCCGGAGGACGATTTCAGACACGAGGACGACGTCCGCGGAATGATTTTTTTTCTGTTCTATACTTTCTCGAATTAGCAATCCGGATAGACATTATGACGTTGGAGGACGATCATAACACAGACGGTATAAAAATTCTTAAACATCATTGGCGTTAACGGAATAAACAGCTGAATTTTGTACAGAAGGTGTAGAAGAAACTCATTTCAGTTTTGAATTTGGGTCTTTCGGAAATTTAAAAAGTTGCACATACCCATTTTGTGAGCTGTAACTCGATTCCTGTTACACAAGTGAAGTTAGAAGCTTTTGCGTGCATGTTCTATTGCTTTATGTACCCTCACTGAATACAGCTCTCAGCATAAAATATTTTTTTTATATATTTGAGGAATGTTATTTGGCTAATGAAAAATTGTATGCATCTCGGTCATAAACTGCGATTAGCGCCCTCAGCGTGTAAATACTGAAAAAAAAGTATTATGACGATTTTTCGAACCGTTTCTTACAATGCCATCAATCTCCTTGTCCGACTGCTTCGTGAGTCGCCATAATCGTTTCCGGCGATTATCGAATCAGAAATTGCCCCGTGTTGTGACAGTCTACGACAGTCTACGTCGAAACGGCCATCTAGAACATAAAACCCGACAAATATGCGCCGGCAAACACACCATTCTTTCCCGTTTAATGGGCCGACGAGCGAGTTCGTAAATAAATTTCAGGCATTCCCAATAACGCCACAGTCCGCACACCGGTCTACATTAGCCGAAGTCACGCGACCCGACGATATATGAACCCACACAGGTATCCGATTCTCCGTCCTCTTTCTATTTCTTCTTCTTTTTGCCCCTTGGAAATGGCGAGTAATTCAGATTGGGCGGGAAACGGGGCCGAAAGAGACGAGTTGAACGGTTTTCGAGTGTCAAACTAATTGAGGCTTTTCACGTTACGAACGTCTGAAGATTAAGTCGAGGATCGCGGCCGATAAAGAAGGGTTCAATGATCGAAAGCTTGCCGTTCGAGTCGCACAAAATCGACGATAGAGAGCCACTCGAGGAATTAGCGCGTTTCCGGTAAACGGTAAGGGATTCGGTTAATCCAGGAAAAGGACAGGTGGGAAGCGGGGATGGGACGAGGTATGATTTATGTGTGTTTTATAAAGGACATGTGTGTGTCTAATACAGGAGAATGGACAATAGAACATGCACGCAAATGCTCCTGACTACACGTCAGTGTCTGCAATTGATCTAAAGGAATAATTAATCATCAAGTGGTCGAGTTTTGATTAGTTCATGACTCCAAATTTCGAGGAAAATGGACAAGGGGATAACCTTGTAAGTTTTGTGCAATTATTCAAACTGCTGTAAATCAGATAAAAATGGTCATGGTATGGTATTGTTTTTCCGATGTGCGAAATTTGGAGTCATTCCAAGAACTTTTAACAACTTCGACCAAGGGATATCCGTAGAAGTTAGTAAGATCGACGTCATCCCATTGCCTTTCAATAATCATCTTTTTTCTGTAGCGTGGATATTTTTTGCGCGTTTGTTTTGGGGAATATCGCGTCATTTTGCCCAAATGTCCGTAATTTTCGAATTTTTTGCCGAAAATGGTCTCAAACGATTGGGTTCGACTCCCTGATGAATAATTCGAGGTCAAATTTGATTCTGTCCTGCCGTTGCCACGATAACTTGAGAACGGAAAGAGCTAGCGACTTGAAATTTTCAGGGTAGGTGGCGCATCCCAATACGACGGATAAGTTCGTTAATGGGCATAATCGTCCCAACGGTTTCCGAGTAATGATTTTGTTTTCAACCAATTTAAATCCGATCGAATTGAAACTTGGTGAATAGTTGTAGAATATAAATCTAAGCACGTTTGTGAAATTTTGTGAGAATCGTATCACTAGAAAATTTTTAAAAAATATCTTTTATGTCAAGATAACCTGAGACGGAAAGAGATAGCGATAGATGAAATTTTCAGGTTAGGTTGCGCATGTGAATGCGACATTTGAGTTTGTTTGCAAGCACAATCGGTCAAATGGTTTATGAGTTACACCCTTCGGAAATTTGGTTGTTATTTCCTCAATAACTCGAAAAATACAAAACTGATCCAATTTAAATATGGTTATTAGAACATTCTACTTCGAGAATCAAACGCTATAATATATCAAAGGAATATCACATGTGGGAATGGTCAAATCTACTTCCAGTGAGCAGAAATCATGATAATTAGCAGGTGCCAATCAACAAAGAAGCACTCTAACTAAATCGATGATTCGTCATCCCGCAGGCATAAGAAGAAACCTAAACCTGAAGATAAGCGATCGCGAATGTATCAATCAATCTCGAACCGACAAGCCCGCTATCGGCGGTCATTTCTAATTGCGATTTTTACGGGAGAAAGAACAATGGGGCATTAAACGAACGCTCTGCGGAAGTTAATTCAAGCGTAGAATCTCTTTCTGGTCGGACAGCATTCTAACCTGAGGTATTCCGATCCCGGCGAAAATAATACCCCGAGTCCGCAGGAGCAGCGGCGGGGGCACAATCACGGCAGACCTGCGGGCATTTCGGCGGAGGCCGGACAATGGAATTCGCACACACGTCGGTATATTTCAGAGGTATATGCCCGGCTCAAAGAGGAGGGTTTGGGGGGGGTTGGGGGGAGGCTGACCGCAGCCATTTGTTGCAACGCAGCAAGAGATTTTTCTTCCCGACCTGCCTGATGCCTACCTCCAGCTACTGCGAAACGTTCGTAGGGTTAACAAAGGGATATTAGTAGCCGTAATGTACTAAACAATGTTAGGACCTTGCGGAATTAATTGGAATTAGTTGCCCTCAGGATGCGATACGGGATCTTCTTTGTTGCTCACGTGACCGTTCCGTAACTCGGACTACCTTTATGTCATCTTTGCATTCGATCGGAACAATACGGGAAACAACCTTCGCCCTCTCTCTGTTCGTTTTCGTGTCATCAAGTTATCAAGGTTATTTTACTCATTTTCGGCCAGATCCGTTCGGGCACGGCGATTCTAAATAACGTGCGTTCAAGAAAATTTGTGATCAAGTAGGCTATGGAATTTTAAAACTTGCAATGTCTGAACTACGTTTAGACGCAGAATACTGACGTTCGAAATTCCATAGCCTACTTGCCCACGAATTTTTTTGAGCGCACGTTACCAGCGATTCACGGAAAAGGCAACGCCGCTTACGTTCATTATGATGGGAGTCTTATGTTCAGCAGGGACTTCCCCCTATGTTAGCATGTCTAATGCAAATAATCGTTTCAGAGTACACGAAAGATTTGAAAAAGAGGCATTTTAGACGATAATAGTATATTCTAAAACAAGTTGCAGAATGGGCTCCTATTAAAACACGAATGCGAAATTCGAAAACGAGCGACGAAGGAGCGAGTTTTCGAACGCATGAGTGTTGGAATTGCCTTCTGCAACGAGTATTAAACGATTTCTCTATTTCAGGCAAGTTTTGTAAAATACTGTTGAAAAATTCGGATTATACATCCGAGTGACTTTTGTATTGTATCTTGGTAGTTGGTGTAACTGTTACGAAAGTTGACAGATAACGGAATTTGAATTTGAAACGTACGTAGGGCATGGAGATCAGATTTAAAACAGTTTCCTAATTGCATGAATGATTCAAAATTAGCAAGAAATCTCTAGTACCATATTTTTTAATGAAAATAAAGATTTTCTTCAACAATTATTTCACTATTTCCAGATTATATTGTATTGTCAATTGACATTTGTTGAAATTTGATAGGATCGAATGTCAGTGCTGACTACCACAAGACGAAAAATATATCTAGAAACAATGCGGGAATGAGTTCATTCCAGCACTGTTTTCAGTGCTGGAATGGACTTATTACGATACTGAAATAGATAAAATAAAGGAAGGATATATGTAATTGGGATTTTTGCGCCCATGTTCTTGGGAACAGCGTCCTATAATTTTGCCTAAATGTCCGTAATTTTTGAATTTTTTGCCGGAAATGGTCTCAAACGATTTTAGGTTCGACTCACTGATGAAGAATTCAAGGTCAAATTAGATTCTGTCGGAAAGAAATATGGATTTGCATTTTTCAGGATAGGTTGCGCATTAGAACGGGTTCGGAATTATACCCATCTGAAATATTGTTTCCTCAATAATTCAGATAATACAGATCCGATCGAATTGAAACTTGTTCATTAGTTGTACGAGTTGTAGAATGCCGACGCGTAAGTTTTCGCAAAATGCCTATTTTGCCCAATAGCGAACTTAACTGAGATATTTATCTCCCTAACCTACTCTGAAAATTTCAACTGCCTAGCTCATTCCGTTCGAGAGTTATTGTAGAAACAAAATTTAAAAATTTTCTAATTTTTTTTGACACTTTACGGTAACCCATCAATACAAAACTCCACATGCGTCTAAAGGTCATGATTCTACAATTTAATGCTAAATTTCAGATCCAGTGATCGGTTTCGGAAATATTCATAAAAAATGTTTTTACTAAAAACGGCCATACCTCCGATACCGCTTGATGAATTTTGCCCGTTAACGAACACGTCCGAGATATTTACGCTCCAAACCTACCCTGCAAATTTCAATCCTCTAACTCCTTTCGTTCGAGAGTTATCGTGTTAACGGACGGACGGCCGGACAGAATCGATTTCGCCCACGGATTCTTGATCAGGGAGTCGAACTAAATCGTTTGATACCATTTTCAGCCAAAAATTCGAAAATTACAGACATTTGGGCAAATTGATAAGCACTCTGCTCCGAGGAACAAGAGCGCCAAAAATGATAAAAATATCATGATGGTGGGAAAATAAGTATATTCGAAAAACATCACCCTTGTATCTTAAAAATTGCACACCTTAATTCAACCTCATAATATGCAGCGTGTTGAGTGATTCCAAACTCCTAAAAACGGGACTTGGCATTTTCCAAGTGGGATATTTTTTCAGAGCCGTGAATTAAGCAGTCATTCTGCATAAAAAAAAGGAAGATAATCCCCCGTAGCCGGGTCCGAAAAATAGCGAGGGCATTACTAGAATTAATCCCGGACCGGGTTTTTATTCCCGGTAAATCGAGGTAGTATGCAAGTCGTCCGACCGCAAAACAAAGGAATTAAAAAGGTCGTCGGTAACGAGGAGCGTAGGAAGTAAGAACAGCCATTAACAGGCAACAAATCGAAGTCGAAGCAAGCAACCACTCGCCCTTACTCGAAATGATAATAATAAATACGGCGTTATCTGTAATTGTAGGTTAGGAATATGGAAGAGTGGATCGATGGACGACGACCCATTACGGCAGTTACATTGTACTGTATACTGTACCAGCAGCACTATATTTTAGAAAATATTGGAGCTATTAGAGATCGGAATGGTCGTCATGCGTCTTGCCGCCGGAATAAAACTGTCCAAACATGGGCTAGCGCTATTTATGGGGCTTCTTTCGGGCCCCGGAATAATGTTTGGGGCTAATAACTGGATGCTCCGACTTTATTTATAGGTGTTTTGAGCGTCCGATGTGACCGAATTGTCACGTTTAATGCCGGATTTTTAGTTACGATGGCGGTTAATAAGAAAGACGAATGGAGATTTCTACTCGGAAAATACGGTTGGTCTGTAATTTCATCACATTTTTACGTTTATACCCTCTATTGCTATTCGGGAAACATTTCATGCGTTTTTACATACTGGATTGGGATAAAGAATGGAACCAAGTAAATCTCTTCACAACGAAAAGGAAGGACGATATTTATGAAATTTGGCAGGCAAGGACAATGACGCATAACGCATCTCATGCCATATTTTTGTTACTATTCTACTTCAGTTTTCGCCGGAAATACCCTCAATACTTTTTTTTATTCAAATGAGACACCCCGTATCTTTTTGCAGATCTTAAAAGATCTTGTTATTTCGAATTCGTACATTATCCGTCGTATTCACAAAGCATTCAATCTCCGTTAAGTCCAAACTGAGGTACTCAGCTAAGGATACATTTGAATCGCAACCTCAGTTAACGTATGTAACGGTGGTGAAAAAGGCCTGTTTCACGTTAATTTTCACGTTAACTGAGGTTGCGATTCTTATTTATCCTTAACTGAGGACCTCAGTTAGGACTTAACGGAGATTGAATGCTTTGTGAATACGGCGGACTAAGTTAAGTGAAAATAATTTGTAAGAACCAGAAATAAATCACTTTAAAGTTGAAGAATAGGCGAATTCATGTACTATGGACTATAAGAGAATAATAAATTAAACGAAATCACTTCAAATGTTCAAAATGCTCTATTAATAAAGCCGTGGATCACTCAACTCAAGACTTCTCCACGTATTAGTCCACATTCATAATTAGATTTGCTATAAATCTAAATACTTGTCGTCATTACAAATGTCCATGTGATTTTGCTTAGATTATTCCCATTAATCTTGAATAAATAAATGTACCTATTCTGTAAACGTGGACTGATTCATTTGTCGTTTTTACAAATTATTTCCACTAAACTTAATATGATAGAATATGAAGTAGCAAGGTCTTTTAAAATCCGCAAACATATACAGGGCGTCCCATTTAAATTAAAAGAGATATTCCCGGTTAATCCGGAAAAATATAGTATAGTAACAAACAATATGGCATCAAGTGCGTTACGCTTCATCGTACTAGCCTGCAAAGAATCATAAATATTCTCCTTTTCGTTTCGACCCTTCCGTTAGTTTTGAATTGTGGAAATATTTTTCATTCTTAGTAACATTTTCGAAGAAGTATCTACCTCCAACAGCCTAGAATCGTTGAAAACTATGATTGGATTGCCCTGTATATCTTCGGGTAATAAGCAGAAGTTGGCGTCATTAAGGTACGATATCTCCTTTATCTCTTCATTCCTGTAATCGGCGCTTAAGGGTCACAACAAGAACTGCTGAACTGGCAAATTAAACGTTATTACATCTCCAGACCTCGAATTTGCGGTCTTCCGTTGTTATCTGGGTACGATATTAGGCAGCTCTCGGGAGGTGCAGCGGGCTCATTTAGGACCTACGGGAACGGAGGGAACTCGAAACGTCGTTACTCAGGTTTATTGTCCAGTTACGGGATTTATTGAAATACTCGACGACGACAATGACGATTACGAATTTTCTCAACTAGTTTGAGGGTCAGCTTTGAAACGGGGGTATATGTAAGTTTCATTCATTATGCCAGATGGAAGGGTCCAGCGTAAAGTTACAAACTATACAAAATATGATATAGTTTATAAAATATCTACGTGCTTACCGATTATGGCAAGAAACGTAAATCCAAATGCATTTATGTGCCGAGTCTGTAGAGAGGAAACATGTACATTTATCCTAAAACATCACCATCAGTCATTCCTCAAAAACTATAAAGAATCTATGCAGTGAATTCAAATACCAGAATGTTTCCGATTTATTGTCCCTATCATAGTTGACGTTGAATGATGCAAATGCAGTGTCAGGTAAAATATGAGGACTTGGGTCTCAAAAAACTTCCTGCACGTTGGGCTTCACGAATGCTGACGGCAGACCAGAAGGGTGTTCGCCAGGTTAAAACGAAGACAAATTTGGAGATCATTAACTCCTCCGCGAATGAATTGCAGGAGACTCAAAGTTCTGAATTTTTTTCAAAAGGGTTTGAAACACTTCAACACTGACATACCAAGTGTATAAACGTAACAGGGAACTAGGTTGAAAAATAAACTAGTTTCATTATTCTCATAAGTTTGGTTGTATGTTAGGGACAATAACTCGTGAACTATCCTCGTACGTTCGGGCCAACTACGATTATAATTCGGCGTCGGGCGACATTAACCTGGGTACGGTCCCGGAGCGATGGAATATTGATATCAAATTAGGCCCGGCAATCTGGACTTATATTTGAGCTACTAGGACTTCCGCTATCTCGTTTACCCGTCAACCGCTCCAGATCTCGGACGTAAGTTCCCGGTGGTTCTTACGGGAACCCTTAGAAATAACTTTCTTGTCGCCTTCAACTTGTTCAAAGTCCGATCGATATTGTTTAAGCGCTGCCTTTTTATGTGCAATTTTGTGTGTACAGTAATCGATTAGTTTTGTTTTAAAGGATGCCTTTCAAATACATGAGGTCTTCCGACAGGGATAATCTTTGAATGACGTTTATCGAAGTGACAATTCTTTAATATTTATTGCCAGAAAGTTTTGCCATTTCTATCTTAAATTGATTCAAATTGTGAAAATTCAAAATCAGACATCAGTTTGCTTAAGTTATAGAGGTCTTCTTCCATTTTATGGTTGACATTATCATCCTATACTCGGCAGAAATCCTTTTCATATCATTAAATGAGATTGCTTTTACCTACTTACTAAAGAAATATAAGTATTCTTAAAAAGCACTGACGTAAAGTCGGGGGTTTTTGCGCACATGTTCTATCGTCTATTTACGCCTCAGACACTCTCACGAAATACTGCATGAACCTTCGAGCCGTCAAAAAAGAGAAACTTACTCGGCTGGGATTCGAACTCGGATCTCCTGCGAGGCAAGCGAGCACGATAATCTATCGAGGCCATCGAGGTGTTGTTACAAATTTTCCTAGAGATGATGTGAAATAGCCCAAGACGGTATCCGATTTGAGTATTTAGGATTAAGTTATTATTTTTTGAAGGATTCTCTTGCAGTATCTATCGAGTATTTAAAAATTTCTATGTCAATTTTCAATTATCAAAGTTTTAGTGTATTTCGATACTAAAAATGTCTCCTCTTCTATCCTCCAGAAAAGAATTTCTATATCGTCTTTACAGATTCCTGAAATGCATATTAAACGGAAAAGAGCTCGAACGAACGAGACTCTTGGTCCGGATAAAAAGCTTGTTCCATTTTCGAATTCGCGTCCCGGTGGCAGTTTCGGATCGTATTTCAGCTTCCCCGGACTACATAAAACATAAAAAACATCGGGAAGCCCGAACGAAATGAAGCATAAAAGCATAAAGGATCGCGACACGTACCTTCGAAACCGGTTCGACATACGTAAAAACCTCGTGTCCTTCCCCTCGACTCGCCGCCCCCTTCGAGCATCTCGGCCGTCTCCGAGATTCAAGTCGGAGCTCGAAATTCTCACCTACTTCTGTTGGAAATTCGCGAGAATTCAATATGGCATGATTGACATCCCCCTTTTCGATGTTCTTACTGCGATCCACTTTCTTGTCGAAGCAGAAAGATCTAACCAGTGGTGGCGGCCTCGTGTTGGGCGCTACGATCGGGCGTGGAAATCGAAAAAAATATCTTCTCGAAAACTAAACAAGTTTTGAACATGCCGATTTCGCCATACTCTATGATCGCCTTCCTCGAGTAATAAAAAAATTGCATCAGTTGTCTTATTCTCTCTTTCACCCTTAGTTTATTTGGCGCGTTTGCTCTCCAGTCCATCAATTTGACTAAGTGTCTATAATTTTAGAGTTGTTTACCGAAAATGGTCTCGAACGATTACTTTCTACTGACTGATGAAGAATCCGAGGTCTAAATTAATTCAGTCCGGCCGGCAACACGATTAATCTCGAGTTATAGCCATCTGAAATGTTGTTTTCCAAATAACTCAGTTTTCCATAAATATACAGGGTGTCCCAAAAATACCACGCGAAAGTGACACTGGAGATAGATTGGCATTAGGTCTATCAGATAGCATCAACATGACCTCAGTAAAAGTCCGCTGGTTTTCGAGATATCAACACTTTTGTGTATTTTTTAAAAATCTCCAGTTTTCATGGTATATCGATACGGAGCTCGTGTCTAATTAAATCGAGGTCGCTGATCACGAATATGCAATTAGTTTTTCCCTAAGTGGCGTACTTTATGAAAATTTTCACTTAGAGTGAAACAATGGACGAAAATAGGTCAATTTTGGAAGTTCACACCGCTCAAATAAATCTGAGTAAGGTGTTGTTGATTTTTGCCGTCATATATGCATCCTTTATCTACTGAATAATCCAAACAGTAAATGTCCAGGCCGTACTATTCGGAAATTATGATTTTTTTCCCAAGGGTCTGTTTTTCGGAAAACTCATTTCGCGATATTTCCGCGGAAAATTCTCTAATGAAAAATCCGATCATATATTCGTAATCTACGGTCCCGAATTAGTAAATGACGTAATTTGCATCGAAATCGGAGACCGGTCGAATTTTGGCTATTTTTTAATACATTAGCCTTAAAAAAATCCCATTTTTCGAGAAAAATTTTTTGACGCAAAACTATGAAACGGGTTGTTATTCTTATAGATTCGGGGCCGTAGATTCCGAATCTACCATCAGATATTTATTACAAAAATTTTCCGAGAAAATATCGCGGAAAGAATTTTCCGAAAAATAGACCTCGGGAAAAAAATCATAATTTCCGAAGCGTACGACCTGGACATTTATTGTTCGGATAATTCGATAGATAAAGGATTCTAATATGACATCAAAAATCAGCAACAACCTACTCCGATTTTTTTGGGTGGTGGAAAGTTCGAAAATTGACCTATTTTCGTCAATTTTATCACTTTAAGTGAAAATTCTCCCAAAGTACGCCACTCGGGGAAAAAATAATTGCATATTCGTGATCAGCGACCTCGATTTAATTAGACACGAGCTCCGTATCGATATACCATGAAAAAAATTTTTTGGGTCGGCACTTAGAAATATTTTTGACCCGGAATCGGAGGAAAATTCTTCTTTCCCGTCCCAAATCTATGATTTTCACATCTCAGTAACCAAATTTTCCCCGATTATTGGTCGGTGGACGACGTTTAGATTTATGTATCTATTTTTTCTGTATCTCTATCCGTTCGGAAAATATTAGGTAATGAGCGAATCCGTCAAACGCCAAAAAGTTTTCTCTAGTATCCAACACATACAAAAATCTACAATTTTCCGATTAGCTCGACGCGGCTTTGGTTATTCACTAAATCGGGCACGCAGATCAGTAATCTGTAATTAGATTTTCCGTATCTCGATTAGTTTCGGAGCAATGACGAAAAAAGTCGCAATTTCTGGCTCTACCTCCGGAAAATGGACTAATCAGTCGGATTTTTCGCCATATTACCAAAATTAATCGAGATACGGAAAAACTAATTACAGATTCGGAATCTACGCCCTCGATTTAGTGAATAGCCAAAGACGTGGCGATCTAATCGGAAAATTCTAGATTTTTGTATGGGTTAGAATCTAGACAAAGGACTCACAGCTCTGGCAATGTGTTAGTTGTTGTATGCATTTTATCAATATTTCACAGGAAATAGGTCATAAATACTTCTACAAGGGTTGAAGTATTACAAGATATTTTACTTGCAATTATCTTTTCGTGGAAAATATTAATTTCAAGGGTGAGACCACCCATGCAAAAATAAACCAGTTAACCCAAAACATTCAAGTTTTACAAGCGAGCTGCTTTGTTTAGAAATACAAATGAGCGCTTCCCAACATGTGAAGTCATGGGACGCAACAGTGGTGATATCTCGAAAACCAGCGGACTTTTACTGAGGTCTTGTTGATGCTATCTGATAGACCTAATGCCAATCTATCTCCAGTGTCACTTTCGCGTGGTATTTTTGGGACACCCTGTATATAAATGAAATGAATTCATCATTTCTGATGCGCTGAAAGGGAGCACACCAACAAAACTTTTTTTCGATCATTCTGCAAAATCGACGCCATTGTGGTCAGCAGCCGCGCATGCAAAAGCGTCCTGTTTCTATACCATAAATATGGATCTGGAATCGCGAAACCGATATTAAGCCTATGATATTAATTTTCGAGAGTTTCCGTCAGCCTTTCAGTCGATCGAATTTTTTAAATTAAAAACTGGTCGTCGATAATCAGTTGCGGCTTTCATAAAGAAAATTGTTATTACGGGACTGATGGAGGAGGAGTGGGTTGTTTTCGACGGGAATTATTGCATATAGGGATACGAGATATTTAGCCTGAATAACCAGAACGTTTCGGAAAAATAACCGTGAATCGACGTGGCTGGAAAGTAATATACCTAGGTACATACTCGTTTTAATTGCGGTATAATTTGCTTTCGGTAAATACACCAAATATTTGGGTTCTCATTGTGCTGATTTATTTATGACTACAGATAAAATAGTTGGAAAAGCACTGAGGTTCGGAGCTGCGGCGCGCTTGTTCAAATCAACGAACTTAACCGGCGCATTTGGATTCCAAACATACCCTGCAAATTTCAACTCTATAACACATTGCGTTCGAGAATAATCGTGCTGGCGGTTGGTCGGAAAGAATTGGGTCTTCATCAGTGAGACCATTCTCGGCCGGAAATTCGAAAATTACAGACAACTGGCAACTTGATAGGCACAATGTTCAGGTGAAGAAGCACGTCAAATTTGGTGGAACATTTCAAGAGCTGAAGAGTGAATTCAAATACAACTATTTCAGGTGTGTGGCGCGGTCGCAATTTCCTCAACAGATGCGTTTTTCTAATCAATCGTTTCGTTGGCCATGAAATTCGAATTTATATCGTGTATGTTGACGACAAATGCGATGATACATGGGTGGCGGGAAAAAACGCTAAACCGTAGGGGGATAAAACTCTCCAATTTGACCGTGCGGCATGATTGCTCATGAAAAAGTGATAAATCTTTTTTATTAACCCTAGTACAGGGGATATTTCGACTTTTCAATTTCAGGGGAGAGAGTAGATGACGACTCGTGCACTTTTCAACTGCGATCAGAGACGGGGCCCCAAGAAAGAAAAAAGTAATTTCAGATTCGCAGATACCGATCCTTTATAAAGACGTTCTTTCACTGAATTGGATTCACTTCAATTACGCTGCTGAATTCGAAATGAGATGTACAGGTCGGACGTCTCAACTTTTTAAATTCATACGATATACCTAGCTACGCAAACCTCTTCCTATATAACTATCAAAACAACGTTCATCAGAATATAGAGTAAGAGTAGTATCTTTGTTATATTAAGATAATCATTTATTTACTATATTATACTATACTATACTATATTCTAAGTGACATTTCATCAATATTTTCGTTTCGACATTGTGTGATGTGCTCTCGCCTAAAGCAAAATCAAAACCTGACTCCCATTTCTTGGTATCCTAACTCATCAATTCTGGAGTCTATAATATTTTTTAATTCAACTCCGTCTGTTGGATGTAAGAGTGTAAGTTTTATCATTTTCAATTTGTGAACATTTTTGAATTGATTTTTTGGAATTTCTTTGGATTGTTTTGGTATAATGGTGAAGTACCTGTTCAACACATTAGTTATCCTTTTTTCCTAGAATATTTGTTGTTGTTGCTTTCCAGATAGGACACAGAGGTTGTATCCTTGTTTTTTGTTGGTATCCGAGAATTCAAAATTTGCCTTACCTTCTTGGTGTTATATCCTGCTGCACTGTATTCTTGTGACGGATGTTTTTTTTTTTTTGGTGATAATTTTAGCTACCTTCAAAATTGTGAACTCTTCCCAATTGTTTTTGTGTGTGGGTATTTCTTAGCCTTTATGTATAATATGTCTCTAATTTTAATCATTTTACCGACATAACTGTTGTACCACATATTGTTTCCATTGATAAGAATTTTTTTCCTCAAATTTGAACGTCTTTTGGCTGCTATTAGGTATTATCTTGAAATTTTACATAATTTGTTTTTGTTATAATCTTGGTCAATCGAGGAATGTGTACCTTCTTGTTCAATTTTATATTAATATTCAACATTTATGATCCGATATTGATGTCTTTCGCTACTATACTCTGCAGTTAATCCATATAGGGGCCACTATATATGATCATCGCGGTAACCCCGGTTAGTAGATATCCTTGTTATACCATATATCAAAGATTTCTGTTCTTTGAACTTCGCAGAATTCCATGAAGACAAATTTAGTCTGTGCGTTACTCATATTTGACAATTTTTTCTTACTTCCATCATGACGAGAAGTGAAAATGGCGTAGTTTTCCATAAACTGGCGAAATTCCTACAGCGCTAAGAAAGAGTACCGTAAAATTCAAATGACATCGATTTTCGCTTCTAAATCGCTTAGGCTCCCCGTAAAAAATTGTATAAGTATTTATTAAAGCCAATAGAAGTAATAAGCCATAACGTCTCTCGCCACCCTCCCTTATATATCTCGCATTTTCCGCCACTTTTCTCGTCGGAAAATTCCCATAACTACGTTCGTTCTTTCGCACCGGTTCCGTATGTATTTTTCGGAAGACGACTCTTTTCCGCGTATATCTTTGGGGGCATTTCACGCTTTTCTTCTCTTGATTTTTCCCGCTCCGTTGCTTTTCTTTGCGAATTGGGTTTGTATTCAGTCTCGCGATTATAGAATTTTATATGCGGATTGTCTAGCGTATACTGAGACTGAAAAATAGTTTTTGCTATGAAGAAATGTCCATCATTAATTGATGATTTTCTTGTCACCATTGCTTATATTTTTCTGATGCCGAGGGGCAATTTTAACTTTTTTACGTAATACAGCATCGTTCAGCATATAAATGATCTTCTGATTCTGCTGATATTGCTAAGCCTTCTACAGGGTGTATCGTTGGTAAATGATAAATGCCTGTTATTTTCGAATTTCTTGACGAAAATGGTCTGGAATGATTAGGTTCGACTCACTGATGAAGAATTCGTGACGAATTCAATTATGTCCGGCTGGTCATCCGTTTGTAAGAACTTTCGAACTTTCGAACGGACAAATTTCAGGGTAGGTTTCGCATCTGATTGCGACCGTTAAGTTCGTTGGTGAGCATATAGGAAATCTAGTATGCGGTTGAAGAAAGACGGCTTAAACGTCAGTGCAATATTTCGTGAGGGAGTGAGAGGCGTGAATAGACATGCGCGCAAAAATTTCTGACTTCACGTCAGTGCTTTTTAAGAAGATTTACCGCCGTATTCACAAAGCATTCAATCTCCGTTAAGTCCTAACTGAGGTCCTCAGTTAAGGATAAATTTGAATCGCAACCTCAGTTAAAGTGGGAATGAACGTGAAAAGGGCTTGTTTCACCACCGTTAAATACGTTAACTGAGGTTGCGATTCAAATTTATCCTTAACTGAGGACCTCAGTTAGGACTTAACGGAGATTGAATGCTTTGTGATACGGCGCTATGAGTTTTCTATCCTAGAAACTGGTCTAACTTGTTTGGAAACACCCTGTAATTATATGAATATTCCACGATTTCCCGAAAAATGATGGTGTGAAGGTGTAAAACAAGCAGCGTCGGATATAAAGATAGAGGTAGCTACATAGAGATCGTCTAATTAATGACGGAACAGTTTCTTGAAACGGTCTGAAAATTGTGACACCGTGAGTGTCTGAATGGAAATTAGAAAAGTTGCCGGGTTATAACAATTCGGAGCGAAGTTGTAATTGGTTGTCGTGCGATTGTTTCACCTGAAATTACGGAATTCAATCAGAACTTTGCGAAATGCATCGATCGGAAGCGTACGAACTTCATAATATCCCCAGTTATTTTACCTAATCTCCAATTATGTCGGGTAAATCTAATAAAGCGGCGCTGCCAACCTAAATAAACAAAATATTGGTCACGTATCGTATTATTTCGGGATTATGTCCCCGGAGGGCCAAATCGAAGTGTAATTTGCAGCCCCGACCTGGAGTTATTTGATTTAGTAGCCGGGGGAGGATGAGATGAGAGCTCCCATTTTCTTCGCTACAACTCGTCGATGATGCGGCGTTGCCGTTTTCCTCTCGATACTAATTAGGTCGCCGCCTCCGATTCACATTTTTGCTGCCAAATTGACCGTGTTTTTCACCTTTTCCAGTTCCTACGAATATTGAAATTCGAAAGTGCAGGGAACTTTTACGATATAAAATTAGGTAAGGACGCTGCGGAAAAAGCGAAAATTTTTCCGAAACTTTTGCTTTTTCAACGGGTGCGTGATCTAAATCGACAGATTCGCTTACGTCACGAATATAATTTATGCAACTTGAACGAAAGTACCGTTCAGGATGAATCCATTGTTTTGGAATGGAATAATCCGCATGTTCAAAGGAAGGTTCGCGTGCATGCGACGGCAAATCCAAAGTTTGTTGCAAACCGTACACAGGAAAATTAGGGTCGCAGCGGCTGTGGCGGGCGGCGAGATGATACAATCGGGACCTCTACAAACGAACTTCCGTTTAAAAGTAAATTCGATTCCGGAAGTAGCGGAAATCCGACGCAAATCGGTACGGAATGGTCTCCTTTGACCGCAGGGAGGGCGGCGGCACGTTCGTTTGTTCCTGGCCTTCCGCCGATGCTCGTCTGTTTCGGACGCGCCGCCGCCCACCGCCACACTATTTCTGTTCCGAGACAGATTTCCGGTTTTCCATTTCTCTTTGGCGAATTTTTCGTTGACGTCCTCTCTGGGATGGATTTTTTCGTCGTTGGACGAAGTGTTTTTCGAAAAAAATTATTTCATATGGAACTAGCTGGCAGAAGCACTTATGTGATGTGTTTTGGCGCGCTTGTTTAAATTTATAGCCATCAGTCAGATAACCCTTCGAGGCACTCGCTGAAGGCAGCTTGGTTTCCAGGAAAAAAAAATATATTTTCACAATACTTCATCTCTCATCATGTTTCAACATATTGACAGTAAAATCAATAGAAAGTCCTTGAAGTAAACCTCATCCAGGAATTCATAAACCCCTATATCTCCCCGCGAATATAATAATAATTTACGAATAACCCCTGTACGTTTATATCGATGCGCTCGTTCTTCCAGACCGTTGCTATTTCCCTTGTTTTTTTATTGATTTCCGGGAATCTTTCTCCATTATAACCCCGATTTATTGCATTCCAAAATTATAGGTCATAATACTTCGTCCGAAATAGTCGATATCGTAAAAAAGAAATTGGATATAGGATATGAATAATGGCCGTACGGACATGGGATGCTATTGGTCCTCCGTCGATATGGAGACGAAAGCTCGGAATTTTTATGGAAAAAAATACAACACTTAATTACCTCCATATCTATTCATTTCTGAGAAACGATGTCATCGACTTTGGTGACGTGGAAATAAATCTTGGTGGATTTGAGGATGGAGTTTGATGATTTATGTGAATTCGGATAATTTGACAGGAATGCTTTTGAATGCAGAGATTCTTTTCAGAAACTCCCGACGCCTTCAGACTAAACCTATATTACCAACAAAAATTTAATGCTTTTGGTTTTTACTTGATGCAAATCCGTATAAACTCAAATGGACAATTATATATGATCAACACTTTTTAATATTTATGCGCATATGTTCTGGGGAACATCGCGTTATCATTTTTCCCAAATGTCTATAATTTTCGAATTTTTTGCCGAAAATGGTCTCAAACGATTGTGTTCGACTCCCCGATGAAGGGGAGTCAAGTTTGGTTCTGTCCGGCCGGCCGTCCGTTGCCACGATAACTTGAGAACGGAAAGAGATAGCGACTTGAAATTTTCAGGGTAGGTGGCGCGTCCCAATACGACGGACATTAACGGGCATAATCGGCCCAATGGTTTCCGAGTAATAATTTGGTTTTCAACCAATACAAGTCCGATTGAATTGAATCCTAAGGACGTTTGTGAAATCGTATCACTAGAAAATATTAAAAAAATTATTAAAAAATATTAGTTATGTAGGTCACGATAATCCTAGAACGAAAAGATAGCGATTTGAAATTTTCAAGCCAACTGATTGTGGCTATACGCATACCAAATTTTATTGAAATCAGTAAATCCTTAGCGAAAATATTGGCAATATCGGTATATGAAAAATGCAAGCTTTTAATTTTTTTCGTATCAGTTTTGAATTTGTCCATGTAACTATAAACCTTAGAAATATGAACATGAAATTCAGAAACGCTCTGTATATTCCATTAAGGAACGGTTAGTACCCACCTTAAAATTTCTTGATGATTTGAAACAAAGATTTTGATATTTATATGATATGGAATACTTTAGAACACAACCCCCTGTATATGAATATTTTCAATAAAATTCAAGACCAGCCAACAAAATTATATAATGGTATGAATCAGTGAAACTTTACTCATATTTGAATTTTTTATTTCAACTACGAATAACTATTCTCTGATTCACCATTATGTAATTTTGTTGAGTGGTCTTGAATTTTCGACCAGTTCCAAACAGGTTGACGTAGCGCGCGGGTGTCGGTCCTATATACGGTTCTTCTTCGCGAGTTTAAAATAGTGATCTAATTTCTTGTGATTAATTATGTGTCAACACAGTGCGGAGGGGGAGAATATTCTGGTTTACGTAGTTTTCAAATACAAGTAAGTGATATAGTGCAACAACATGTGAAAAAAGTGTATAAGTGCATTTGCGGATCTTTGGAGTATATTCAGTGAACCAAGTGACATGGTATGTTCGATAGAAGTTGAAAACAACGAGAGGTGAGTGGAATATTTAACGAAAATTGGAGGTTTTTAGTGAACAGATAAATGGCAGTGATGAATTGGAAAACGTTGTAAATTTCATAGGAACGTTATTTATACATTCATTAAAGGTTACTTTGGGAAGTACATTCATTATTGAATGATTTCTTCCTGGGTTTTCTATCCCAAACTCTTGAATGTATCTATGAAATAAAAATTGGATCAAGCACTGACGTTGAGTCAGGAGCTTTTGCGCGTATATTTTATTGTCCATTCAAGATTTTTCAATACAGGAGTATTGAACAATCTTAATCGAATTTACCATGGTATATTCGATCTTACGTTGGTAAATTCGATTAAGAGTGTCCAATACAGGAGAATGGACAATAGAACAGACGCGCATAAGCTCCTGACTTCACGTCGGTGCTTGAACCAATTTTTCTGAAATGTCCTAGTGATACGATCTTCAGGAAATTTTGGTTTCTACAACTAGTTCCCAAGTTTCAATTCGATTGGATCTGTATTGTTCGAAAACAACATTTCAACTCCGAAACCCTTTGGCTGATTATGCCCATTAGCGAACATAAGCGTCGCATTCTGATGCGCAACCTACCCTGAACATTTCAAGTCGCTATCTCTTTCCGTTCAAAAGTTATCGTGGTAACGACCGGCCGGACAGAATCAAATTTGTTCTCGAATTATCCATCAGTGTGTCGAACCTAATCGTTTGGGACCACTTTCGGCAAAAAATTAAAAAAATTACTGACATTCAGCACGCTGTGTCCTAGAATATGCGCGCAAAAACATGGAACTAGAGACATATAGTACTGATGGAGTTAATCAATTTCACGATTTTCTTGTGCAATGGGCTTGAACAATGTACCTTTGGTGGGTTTTTTTTTCTATCTATTTTTCATTTTTTTTTGTCCATTGATAAATTTAGAAAGCAGTTGTATTACTTGATCAGGAATTGAAGATATTTTTTGTCGGCGATTGAATTTAATTCATTATTATTCGATAATTTTTGTATTATTTACACCTTTAATTGGGCATGTGCCTGTTGGATGTAATATATTTAAATAAATAGATAAATAAATAAATAACAGTGAAAATATTATGGCGGTTTGCGAGATATCAAGTTCGCGTTTGTATGATGCCGAGAACAGAAGGAAAAGGAACCTTTCTTAGCTCGTTTCGATCTGAATAATCTTTAATCCCTCGGAAACTCATTTTATGCTAATTAGAGTTTGAAAGGAATGCGGGATTAGGCCCTATTCTACGTTATTTGTTTAACCCGTGTATACCTTACTTTATCCCACGTTTAAATACTGAGATACATGGGGGATTTGAGCAAGGGAAGCCTTCCGGGACCCCGCTTAATTCATATTTGGGAGATAAATAGCTCGGTGTCGTCATCGAGCCAAAGACTGCAAACTGCAACCCTCTATTTTCCCGTCGTATTGACGCATTTTACACCGGAGACCCACGTCGATTCATTCACCGTACGACGGTATACATTTCATGGAAAAAATATCCTTTGATATCAGCTGATTCCTCGGGGTTTGCAAACTTATGTTTACTTGAATAAAGATTATTCATCGGTGAGTCGAAATAAATCGTTTGAGACCATTTTCGGCTATATAAATTCGAAAAATACAGACATTTGGGTAAGCTGATAGGCACTACTCTGTTCAAGGGAACAAGTGAGCCAAAAAGTGAGATTTCTCGTTGGTTTAGGTCAGAAAATAATGGGAACTGTATAGTAATTTACGTAACAAGTCCGGAAAATAGGGTTTTATTGGACGAATAGACAAAATTCTAGGACGAGCGTAAGCGAGTCCTAGAAGTCTATGAGTCCAAAAAAACCTTTTTCGGGCGTGTTGCGTACAATATTTTTTCGGCAACCGTGTAGAATAACAAATCAATGAGACGACACACTTCTTTTTTATATATTTTGATTCTTATTCAAATTAAACAGAACAGAAAATATCACATGTGCAAATTGTTGACAACTAATTTTATATGAACTGTCATCCGTTTTCTCAGTGCTATGGTAACTTCATTTATTAAAAATATACCTACCAAGATTTTCATATTTACAATGACCAAATCGACGTACTTCCCGGCCTAGTCCGGGAAGTACGTACTTCCCGGACTAGGCCGGGAAATGCTTCTTTCTCAAAGAAAAAGCGTCCGGGAAGTGGGCACTTCCCGGACGGTTGCCGAAAATAGTAATTTATTCATACAAGAATATCCTGGGAAAAAATGATGATATTCTATGATTATACCGATACCTTTATAGGTATTCCGAGGAGATTCCTCATAAGCTCTTGAGCTTGTGCGAGTATGGGAATAAATTCAAAAATCAAATGAATATCAAGTATCTGCAGGGAAAATACTGAAATGTCAACTTTTACATGAACCGTTCTTCATTTGAATAGAAAATGAGGGAATTTTAATATATTTCTGATGCCCGTCTGAGACTATAAAGATATCGGATTTAATTTCGAAATCTATTCAATTGAGGCAACGTAAATAATTGATGTCTCCTCTGGGAAATATCTCATCTTCTTTTTGTCATTATTGCCGGTTTTCTTTTTCATCTTGCAGAATATTAATATAGCGGTGGAGTTAACATCAGACTCTGATAAAATAAAAACGAGATGGGAAAATATTCAATCGCTGAATATATCGAGAAAAACATCTTGGATCCTCCTGTTTATTTTCCAAACATCAATCGAGACAATCTTAATGGGCATATTTCTAGTATTTTCAGCCTCTCGTTGGTTACTGATGGCAGAAGATGCGGGAACAAATGTAAATGACACTTTATATTAAATTCATTGTTGAATCGCTTACTGGAGTATCAAAATTAAATGCATATGAATAATTGAAATATTAGCATAAAACAAAGAATAACTTCGTTCGCTATCGTGCCTCGTTTAGAAGATACTTGGATAAACGAAAAAAAATCCTTAATCATTGTTATTGAATTTTCGGGCAACATTTTAATAAGTAATCATTAAAGGATACTGTGGGAGGTATACTCATTATTCAACGGTTTTTTTCTGGGTTTTCTCTCCCAAACTCTGAATAATATCTATAAAATAAAAATTAATTAATTTGTGATTTGCTATATCAGACTCCTTCTTCAGACGCTCAATGAAAATCGAGAGAATTATTTTGTTGATAGTTATTTGGTGAAATTCAAGAATTGTCACAAAATGACACCAAATAACTATCAACAAAATAATTCTCTCGATTTTCATTGAGCGTCTGAAGGAGTCTGATATAGACTCCGAAACGTTACGATATAGCTGTTTCACCGTTGATGTTGTTTCGTTGTTGTTTGTTAGGCAACATTGTTCAATTGATTGCTTCTGACAAATATCCTGTGTTTCTTACGCAGAAGCAAATCACAAAATAATTAATTTTTATTTTATAGATATTTTTCAGAGTTTGGGAGAGAAAACCCAGAAAAAAACCGTTGAATAACATTTTAATAATAAATAAAAAACTAAATCAATAATAAATTACAATAAATGTTCAAAAACGCTTGTTTGGTATTATTGAATATCTTGAAAAGAGTTGTTCTTCGTTTTATGCTTATAATTCAATTATACCTACATATTGCAAATGTGCAATAGACACATATTCCAGCAACGAGCATATTATATTTTTCTAGAAAATTCATCGAATCATACAACTTAGAAATAATTTATATTTATCATCACCAAATCGTATATATTTCTAAGAATATAGGTAACGATCGTGTGTTTGTATCAACTTGGAAGAACGAGAAAAAATACTGCAACTTTCGCACACATGTTCAGTATAGAGTTCATCTTCAGGAAAATACCTCCGAATCGAATATAAACCGAGTTCCCACGGTCCATAAGACCGCAAGACCCATCATTTGAAGAATTTTAATTAATCCAATCCACATAATAAGAGACGAAATCTACATTCTACGGCGTTCTTTTGAAATTCAAGAGTTGGACATGAGATTTCCGGAATAATGACACTCGTTTATGTCCGGAAAATTCCATGTCACGTATCTCGTAATAAAAAATTGAGATTGATCTTTATCGTCTACAATGTTTCCTAGATTTAACGTACCCATAAGATGTAGTTCTTGAAATTAACGGTACATAACATCAACTACTTGGAAAGATAGAAGACGATAGGAGAAGTTTTAATTTTTTCTGGAAATAATAAACCTGCGTCTGAAATAATATGAGTTTACAAAAAATTGCCTCATAATCAAATCTAGAATTAGTAGATTCATGATGAAGAGGCAAATCAATAGAACTTGCCTCATATTGCCATTGAAAATAGCGGGATTCGATGTAATAATTCAAACGTCACCGTGTATAGAGGAACTTGAAAAACAGAAGTAGGAAAAAGAGAGGTAAAAATCGATAAAGAAAGGGAGGACATGTGAAGACGAAACACAGCAGCAGCGGGGTTGGACAACGATCTCGGAATATTAATGTTTCTGGCCGGAAATACCAATATTGGTAGTAGTTCGACATGGAGAGTGCCATGCCATACAAATACAAATTGTTTTCCGATGGAAATTCGCGACAGCTCCGGCCAGTTTGATTGAATGTTTTCTAGCAGGAATTTTTATGAAAAGAAATAGAGGAACGACGGATGACAGCGGGGGAGAAATGTGCCGGAACGGCAAAATTACGACGAGGAATGAATTTCACGGATATTTTCGAGGTTGGCTCGTTGGCCCAGTTCCTCCTTTTACTACCGACGATAGGAATATCGAAATTTTATTTTTTATTGGTGTAGTTCGTCTTTATTTATTTCCGGGATTCTGTGTAAAATGAGTTCGAATAAGAATGCCGTCGTCCACACTTTGACGTAAAGATGTTTCAATCGCAACAGTTTATATCGAAAAACATTCTACATAGGAAGTTTCTTGTTGAAGAAATACAGATTGCTCACTTCACATTGCACATGATACTTTTTAGTGTTATCCTATAGATTTTCAGATATTCATGTTATGTAAATATTAAGTGAATATAAACTGCTATTTCGAAGATTGAGGATGATGAATTCAGTTGTGTTTTCTCTTCAGAAAAATCCAATTTTCGGTTGAAGAATGTATATCTAGAGTGTTCCCGGTTAGATTAATAGGAATTTGAAGTATTCGCAATATCAAAAATACAAAATTTCAAAAAGTAAGTAAAAACCAAATATCTGAAAATTCACACTAGTCGTAACTAATCGTTTGTAACCATTGTGAAATTGAAAGGCGCTCCGTTCAGGCGAACAATCGCGCCAAAACCCACAACTTAAATTGTCCATCAATCTTTGATCCTTCCGGACAAGTGAGAATAAACTAAAAAATTCATATGTAGCGTCGATCATCCATAACTTTGGCGACTCGGTACGTGTAAGGGACGAAATACGGAAGACATATGGGGAATATTAATGTATCCGTTGAAAAACGCCAATATCGCCGTGTTCTTTGACAGAAATACAAATGGTTTTTCCATGGAAAAGCCGCGTGACACACGAGCCATCTGTTTGATGGAACGCTTTTCCTCGCTGCTCGAATATCTATCCTCTATATTGTTTTTTCCACATTATTAAATCGATTTTGAATTCGCGGACGGCTGGCGCGTTAAAATTTCGCTTAAGGAACACTGTTTTTTCTTCTTCTTGACGTTTGCGCCACTCTTCATACGAATTGGCGAGAGGATGGATAGACCTTTGTCTATTTCGCCATGAATTGTTTGTTCGTCTCTCGAAACAGCGCAAGATTAATGAAAAACGGGATTCTATTGAAATACAGGATATTTCTCGAAGTACGTAACCTCGCTTCAAGGGGACGATGAAACAGGTTTACGAAAAATTGCTAGGACTATTTTAGCTAGATGGCTGTACATTCTGTGATTTGAATAATTAGCTCATTATAATTGACTAATCTATCGATTTAAAAAATGCACTTTGTTTTCCAAATATCTCAAAAAATTCCGACACGAAGATTTATGCGAAATTTCGTTGGGATCGTATGACGAGAAAATTGTTTAAAAGCTGATATTAAATCGAACAATCTGCGTCATTTATAGATTATTCACGATTTCAATGGTTTCGTATAATTTTCTACTTATATCACAGTTCAGATATCGCTGAAATTTTCAAAGAGTCTTAAAGATCTTATCTTACAGCCAAGTTTTACATTTAAACTCGATCGGACTATTGTTGGAAGTCTGTATAGTGAAAACATTTTTTTTTTCTTGAAAGCCAAGTAGCCTTGGGCGAATTCAGTACCTGCGCCAAAGCTCTTGACCTCAGTACTTTTCCAACTATATTATGTATTTTCCTCCCAGTGCTTTTAAGCGAGTACATCTAATTCACTATTGAACATCGACACCGAAGTCGGATTCATTGAAATCTTGTAAAAACTGAGGAAAGTCTTGAGAGAATCGACGTTATGAATTCATATAATTTTTCTCTTGTTTTTGTCGCGTAACTCTATCCATAAATTCGAAGTTCGAGCTTTCGGCATCACGTACCTGAAGCCGCTTTACCGTCCGAAATCAGCATTCATATCCCGTTTAATGAACCTTCCTCGACATCCGAACCCCGCACACGTAAATCATTCAATTATCCCCAATTTAAAAGAGGAGCTGCTGCACCGGGTTCCCACAATGCCCCGAATCTGAGGTGTTCGCTGTGCGTGCGCGTCGTGTGTATTTCATAAATTCATACAAATTCATTGTTTGCCGATCCCCCCCCGTTCGCATTCAAAATTTCGTTTTTATTGTCGGTGCAAACCGTGGGGTGTGCTGCTTTAAATGTCTCTTTGTTTGGGGCCGGGGTGAATAGACTTGAACGAATACCTAACCTAACACTATTCCGGTTGATGTATTACCCACTTCGGAAACGGCATTGTCGGTCGTGGCTTATGCCCCGCCGATTGTTCTTGCGTTCAACGAGTACTCTTCTGAAGAGGAGGACGCCTGATCGGGACGTCGCGAAGCCATCAGCGGAAAATAATTCGCGCCGTGAAAAACGCTGAATTGTTGGCATCTGTTTCATATGGGAAAAGAAAGGTAATGACAAATCTCGTGTTCGTAAATCCGAGGGTTGATCTTGCGATTGTAACGATTAAATCCTATGATTATGGTAGTTTTCCAGTTGTTCGTGAATTTTGAAGAAATTAAGTGATAGGTTTTCTGATAATATGCTGTAAGACTATTTCTTTTCACGGAAAAATCAAAATATTTCGCTTTCAGGTGTATAGGATGATATAGAAGAATTTTGTTTCATTATCAGTTCGAGTATATTCAATTACTTGAAATGTATACATCCTATTAAAAAAACTAATTTCACGGCTATGCAAATGCGAGATTCAGTCAACTTAGTCTTTACTTTTGCTCGAAATGATTCGATAGGGAACGTTTCGCGAAACTAAAATATTAAATCGAAAGGATTAATGCAACGATTTATCCCGTATACCCTATCAAAATATTTTAATATGGATTCTAGGCGCGGTTTATCTGACATTTTCAGTCCCTTTTCGGGTTTATAAAGTGCGAAAATAATCGCAGAGCTAATTTAGTCTTCTCCGAGGTCCGAGGATGAGAAATGGAATATGAATCCGAAATGTTTCACAAAAGGGACAAATGGAGATCTGCCAGAACATTTCTCGACCTCGCTGGCTTATTAGCACCTAAGCTTGGCTGGGTGGGGAGAAGAGAGATAGAGGGAGGTGAGTAAGCGAGAGCACAAAAGTGGGAACTCAAGTGGATTTAAAATTTTCTCTTGGTTTCTCATAAATCTGAAGACCTGGGAACGTTAGAAAATGTAATTGCTGAAGATTAATTCATATTTTCGCGCGCATGTTCTATTGAACAGCGTGCTATCATTTTACCCAAATGGTTGTAATTTTGCCGAAAATGGTCTTAAACGATTAGGTTCGACTCACTGATGAATAATCTTCAAAATTGATGAAGGTACGATATGATTAATGAAATATGTACTCGATTTGAAATTTAAGAACAGAATGTTTTAATGCATTGGGCAACGGCGAGCATGAATATACTAAGGAACTAAGGGAACTAGAGCAAGTATAAGAGAAGCCCCATATCTGGGAGGCAAAATAACAGAAGATGGCAAACGCAACAGGGAAATAGCATATGGAACATTTCCATTCGACACCATCTGCAATAGACCTTTCGGCCGTTTCCATTTCTGTCGTAACCGACTGTACGACAAGAAATCGGAGATAATCCCGATGTATGCTATCCATCATCCATCGCAACAGAAAAGAATAACGCGAAAGAGAGATTTTAACCCACATTTTGAGTGGAGATTTTCTTCCCCTTCGTTTTTATTCGATGGTGCTCGAACTGACGTGACTTGTTGACATATATACGGTCGGTCGCGGATGGGAGGAGGCTGCTTTGTGCTTTACGGTCCCCCCCCGATCGCGAGCGGAGGCCAAGTGCCGTTTCGGATACCGGGAAGAGTCGCCTCGAGAGCTGATCGGACTTTATTGTGAAGATTGCACGGGTGACTTTCCTCCGACGTTCGGAAAATATCCCTATGATATTGCTTTCTACGAACGAGCTCTTATCTACAGGCTGGCCAACCGAAAAAGGAACTGCCACATCTAGGAACTGCGACAACATTAAAAAACAATCGAAAAATTCTTAAAAAGCACTGAAGTGAAGTCAGGAACGTTTGCGCGCATGTTTCATTGTCTATTCACGGCTTATTCGAAGTCGATCGAACTGAAATTCGGTACTCGATTGTAAAATGGCGACTCGAAGGTATATGCTATTCTGAAGGATAGTTTCTGAAATACAAATAACATTTTTTAAGAAAAAATAATATAATTACTGACTTTTGGGCAAATTGATAGGCACTCTGTTCAGGAGAACAAGCGCGCCAAAAATCGAAAAGAAATTTTTATCGATATTGTGTGGTTAGGCCGAAATGTGCAAGATTATTGAATGTATTCCATATCCGCCACATACTTTAACCGCTATCTGTAATCATCAGGTGAAGGCAACCTGGAAACAGATCAAACAAAAAAATCGATCATCTCATTAGACATGTTGATAAGTGCATTATTACTCTGTTCCACTTAAAGCACACCAGAAATATCCATTCTCATCCTAATTAGTTACAAGTTGATAATTCGGGCGAGTATCAGGAAACGTAAGCCAATTAAGACGACGTAAAAAGTCTCACTACCGGCGGGCGAATTTATAGAATTTCTGTACGGCTTTACAAATTGCGATATCAAGTCGGTATACGATAACGGGCGACGTTGTTTCCTTTCCGAAACAGACACGGAAGGAGTTAGAAGGAGAAAATACGGTAGAGGGGGGAGAGATTGGAGCTGGTAAAGTGTAAGCGGTTTGACTGTTAATTACAATATTAGAGTTAATCAGGAAGAGGCGGCGCCGCCCCCGGTAAGATACGAGGAGGCCTCTCTTGCATATGCATTGCTCATTGACGGCGCCGAAGGAGACTGCACCGTCGATGGGGGGAATGCAACTAAACGGAACCCTCGTCTAGAACAACGAATGTTTCGAAATTTACCGCACTTTCTCGATCGGGAAATCTTATCATATTCGAATTAAAAGTATAGTGACTATTCCATTCGTTCGATATTTAGTTTTACAGCGATAAAATATGCACTCCGGCAAAACGTCCCGATCGATCAATCCGAAACTAACACTGATATAATCCGCGCATTAATTATTTGGCCATGTGCTCTCGCGATTCCGAATCCCATCATTCCGCTAATAATTAATTCAAACGAAATAATCACCGCTTTCATCCACGCCGACCCGTTTTTAATCGGAGAGTATAAATATTTTTCGAGGCCTGAATAATAATTCATGCGGTCGAATCCATTTTTTTCGAAACCGATACATACGCCTGCTGGCAGATGTCCCGATCGACCCCGGTCGGAAAGATTAAACCAAGGGAACATCGCTAGCACACGCTCAAGGACCTCACCATCAGCATCGTATGTCTATTCGTTCTGGTCAAAAAGAGCCCGTGAACCAGGGGTTCACGGGGAAGGGGGAAGTTTTATACTTTAATATGTTTCTCAAATCCATTGAATTATAATAATATAATATACACAAAGTTCCTATCTTTTCGAATTATTGGTAATTCGAAAAAAAATCATAATCACACGGCTGTATACAAAATATTTTCGTTTCCAGAAGTTATAATCATTTGGAAATGATAAAACAAAACATTTATTCCATGCGCCATATTATTAATTATGGCATTTCCATGAATCATATTTTGTTTCTTATATTGTGAAACTTAAGCCAATGTTTCACAAAGTAATTAGCGAGAACTCAAGAATTATAATTATTTGGTAAATGAATAATAAACATGTTCTACATTCTTCTTACCTGTTGTAAATCATGCGAGATATTCAAATTAAACTGCACTCTTATTAATCCTCAACTTACTGATTTTGACATGGCGAACATAGAGTGCTGACATCATGGCCAGTGGCACTATTACGTTCGACTTTGCAATCGTGAATATTTTTGTCAAAATCTACTATTCCTCGTATATATATATATACAATTCAGTATATTCGTCTCTTTTCTCGCCATGTAACATCTACGTTTTACACAAATTGAAAAGATTATGTGACGTTTTTACGTTCTAGACGTTTTTTACGAGCTAACCCACTTTCCATCGCAATTTTCGTATGAGCACCTATACCGTATGAATTTTTCACGATAAAAGTCGTTTTCCGGTTTATGCGAAAGGGGAAGACCTGACAATTATGACCCAGTCACCTACATCCTCTCCGTTTATTGCAAAGGGACTTTAAAGTTAGTCTTCTTGATGGCTGTACGAAGGATGTAAAAAAATAATTGCTTAGTAATCGGTAGTGTACACATATTCATAAATCTCTTGTAATCTAAATATCGATGGATGAACTGTGTCATAGGCAGTCATGATTTAATAATTCCAAAAATAAAATGAGAAAGACTTTTATGAATAAGTTGGAGCAAATGTGTTAATAAACTAGAGCAATAAAATCCATACCGATCTGTTTGAAATATTCGCAATCTGTTGCATCCTCATAGAGGCCTGTAAGCAAGCCAGCTACAACCCGAGCCACAACCATCCTAGCAGGCTTTATTTGATGCCGAACGCGTCCCCAGATGGGGATGGGGGGAAACCCAGTCACGAAACTACATAATCGATAACAGCGGGCTGTGAGAAAAGGCGTAATAAGTCATTTCGCCTTCGGAGTGTTGTTGGAGAGACGTCTTGCTCTTTCCCTTCCCCCTTTTCACTTCTGTGGTGGTTCCGTCTCTTCCGATTGCGTCGCCTTCCCGACGATGCAAAGTCGTCGTCGGTTTGTTAACAGCGCTTCTCTTTTTGCGGTTCTTCCTAAACGCTTTCGTTCCGATTACAGTCGAGCTGATTTTTCGACGATCTAATTCAATCTCGAAGATCGAACGATTTGAGTTTGAAATTTCCTTTATGGTTTTGCATGAGGCACAACTCGGAATTATGATTTCCTCTGGAATTCCGTTATTGCTGTGTATTGAGTACTTCAATACAGCACAGGAATCCAAGCTTCATTCCATACAAAAAGATTTGTAGGGATCTATTTCATCCCCAGCCCCTTCTCATTCCTGCCGGTAGATGGCGCAATTGTCTGCATCGCATCCTTCAGGCCGTCCACATCGGTCATAAGGTGCGTCGAATCTTCCTAATCTTCCTATATCTCACTCCGCAATTCGCATCCATCTATGCATCGAACGATCCTGCGATTGGTCCTGCGGAATGCACTCATCAGGGATCAGGCCGCCTTGCCAAGCTGTATTGCAAAGTAGGGGCTGGAACAAAATGTCATCCGAAATGGAAATGAATATCAATAGAATAGGTATTAGGTAATGTCGTACCTCAAAGCCACATATTTATGAGAATAAATGACGGGATGGTATTGTTTTTCCGATGTGCTAAATTGGGAGTCAACTTTTAACATTTTCGACCAAAATGGGCCATGGGATAACTTAGAAGTTACATATGTGCATTTATTCAAACTGCTGTAAATCGGATAAAAATGGCAAGATTGGGTTGGACATGTGGGAAAATGATGGGATGGTATTGTTTTTCCGATGTGCGAAATTGGGAGTCATTCCAAGAACATTTAACATTTCTGACCGAAATTGGCCATATTTGTGATGTACTATTAATACTTGAGGAACTACAACACATACCTATTTTTATTCTTCAGAAACCGAAAGTATTGAAATGTATTCAGAGCACTGTTGTGTGAAGTATACGATGAGAAATCCGAGATTTTTATGAGTAGCTGGAAAGCTTATGTATGGATGAGTGACCTGCAGTCTGACGCGGTTTGTGGTTGCTACTGCTCCACACTAGTCTTCTTCAGTACTCAACTTGATCCACTAAAGATAGGCTGCATCAAACTTGACTTAGGGATACAAGTAGATTCATCTTAATATCATTACCCAATAATCGAAAAGGTAATAAAAGTAGCGTTTTCAAGACGGAAACCATCGACGGGAGCCACCGTAGGATCGCAGTATGTTCCAAACCACACGCAGTGGGCTTTGGGTCAGATTAGGGTATTTTCACAACATTCAATTATACCAGCAGCAGCCACCAATACAACCGTCCGTAGGCAGGCCATAGAGAAACAATTAGCCGGGCGGGCTTATTAACGTGGCTAATCGTCCGAATGATGGTCGGCGGCGGGAGCACAGAGCCGGTTGTTTTGTCGATAACTCTGTGGATTTATGTACTCGTGATTCAATGATTATTCGGCATGCGGAATGCATGGTTCAAGTCGGTCTGTCGCGTATGCAGATGAGTATTTTCGAACCACCGCCGGATTATTACGAGAGATTTGCAGCGGGGAATTACCCACATTAGTTGGTTATTCAATTACTTTATTCACTTCGTACTCTGAAAACGACTCGCTCTGCTCAGGTAGAACTGACCTCAAGATAAGAACGTGAGGGAATAATTCTTTCATTGGAATTGCTATATGGTGTGTTGAGAGAATGGAAATTGATCTTGGATATCTACACTCTATGGGGAATAAACGTCATTTGAGAAGACGGAAATACAGACTGAAAAGAAAATCATTAAAATGGGCATTTCTGACACAAATGGACAAGAAGGGTTCAAACTTGATTAAAACTTGCTTCTCGATTAATACGTTTCTATAATCGTTGTGTGTTTATGTAATTGAAAAAATATTAAGATGATATACGGAAAATATGCATCTTCGGAAAACGCCGATAACTTTTGACGAACAGTTTTTATGATAAAAAGTTAATCTTGTTAAATTCGATTACTCGTTATTGAATGTGTAGCGTTTAGCCCACTATATAAAATTTAAGTGAAATAACTACTCTGGTCCCTCTTTCAAATGGGTTGGTACATCTCGGGTACCTCGCATGCTTTCGTCGCAGCGTCCACGGTTTTCCCAACAACGAAACCCGACCCGATGGAAACAATATTCGTACCCGAAATAGCGTGTCATCTATTCAAATCTAATTATACGAACTGACAAAAGGCGAGAAATGACATCTTCATCATCCGACCGTCTGTCAGACACCCGATACTTTAGGAAGCAGTTAAATCATGTGTCAACATATGTCTGTTCATCTGTGCGTATGTTTGGAATGAAATCTCATACCGGAATATTTATAACACCCTATTTATCTGTTGATGTTTCATAAATAACCGGGATGGCTGTGTTTTGTGCTCGTAAATTATGACCGTCTTTTTCTTCTGCCATTTATCTCGTCGTTTCGCTCATATCTGTTATTCTTAAAAATCTCTTTATATTCCGAGGTTATACACAACTTGATATTTTCAATAATCTCATATGGTTTGCCAAATTGGTGAAACTAAAGATTTGTTGTCAAGATCTTTAGTATCGCGATATTATTAGTACATATCTGGGTCGGTAGTGAAAGATTTGTGAGTCAATGAAGAGGAAAACTAAACGCTCCTTTGTTGTCTCCTCCAATATGTCGAAATTGTATATTATTTAGATGAAGCATCTTCTGTTGCGGAGTTTCGTCATTCGATGGGCGTCGGAAGACGTCGTTGAAATGTATAACAACGCGATAAATCAAGTAAGATTGTCGTCGGTTCAATCCAAAAGGTTGAATTTCCACTCTTTAACGTTTTAATGAAGTACCGACGTACTATGTTACATTTTTATTAGCTTATAAAGTTGCGACATCTCTGGAAAGTGTCAGTACATAAATCTTTCCAAGAATTTGACTCTCTAAGCCGCCCGTAAATCACATCTATCTGAATACACTGCCTACTTAAAAACTGTAATCGGCGACAAGCTGGCTACGTTCTCCGAATATTTCGATATTTTCTGTAAACCTGAAGACGTTTGAGAGATGGAATAAATCTTATAAAATGCGCTAAAATAGTCGAAAGACATCAATGATTCATACAATTTCTAGGGTTGCTCTACTTCTGAACACCTACTGACTTTTCTAGTTGCGGGTCGCCGTTGCCACGATAACTATTGAACGGCGATAGCGACTTGCAATTTTCAGGGTAGGTTGCACTTCCGAAGGTGATGTATAAGATCGTTAATGGAAATAATCGGCAGAACGGTTTTGCAGTTATTCTCATATGAAATATTGTTTCCTCAATAACTCGATAATAATCGCTTAACTAGAAAAACAAATAAACATTTTTATTAAAAAATAATATATTTCAGGAATTATCCGTCCAATTCTGTTGAAATTCCGCGCAAGCCGCCATTTTACAATCGAATACCGGATTTTAGCTCGATCACCTGTGTATTGTTGCAAATATTGGCAAATTTCTTTTTCCTGGAAGTTAAGCAGCCTTGTTGAGCCCAGTACCCAGATGGGTGAGCGCTCTGGCTATGAATCTGAACAAGCGCACCATAACAGACCGACCTCGCGTCGGTGCTTTTCCATTTCTTTTCTTTTCGACGTTTACACGCCACTTTACATTTCTGAATGAAGACGTATCCGAATCATCTGAGCAATTTCTCTGATCCTCAAGATCGTCGACAAAAGGAACGTAATCAACATGTCGTGAACAAGAGATCTAAAAATAAGTGGGTCTTCCTGACTTATCGAAGGTGATTCATCCTGTGGGATCTAACGACAGTATCGCTTGTTAAACATTCGTAACGAAGAATATAATTGTCAAAACACGCAGCGCACAGTGTCACATGAGGAAGAGAAATGTTTTCTTACTGATTCCGTGAAGGCTTCAAAGAAAGAGCCGATTTTATAAATACTCGGTGATATTATCATGAACTTATTTGTTCGAATATTATTGGATGGAGACTGGTGATAGGATATTACGATAGGGGTACCCTTATGATTGAATAATTCAATTTAATACTCATATGAATAAAACATTGATATCATTTATGTAACCCCTTAGTGAAGCGACGCAAATCAGGTGTTTTAATCGCTTTGATCTACTCATAGTCGGGTTGCTCTGTAAGTAAGAACACTTAAGTTTGACATGAATATATCCGTATCAAACAGCCGTCAGTGCTTTCCATAAATGGTCTTGACACAATGATTTTACAGATATGAAATATGTATAACGTATATCAATTACACACGTACGTCGTGTTCACGTTGGTAGTATTTCTTTTTTCTCCGAGACAGCACGCAAATTTGAGTTGACGGGAACAATCCATAACAACCAAGTTCGGAACATCTCTCCGGCACGTCCTGACACGTCTAAGGATGGCTCCATGAATATGTAACATCGCGATGTTCTTTCTTTTTCGTTATCACCTCGGCTCTTACATATAACCGAACGTCAGGAAAGTTGCTGTCAAATGACGATACCTACTTCTCGTCGACCTTTATTTCTATTCGATGCGAGATCGACAGATCTGAGGAGTATACGATAAACAGAATGTTTTCGCAGACGATTCTTCTTTTAAACAGGAAGGGGAATTTCACGAAACAAATATAATAATCTTCAAAAATTCTGCCCGTCTATATCTCATCAATATTTTCTCAATTCTCCTTCTGTTTTTTTAGGATTCCATCGTAATAATCTTTTCATGAAAAGTTTGTGGTTATCAAAATATTCTTCGAAAACGATACAAACTGGACTTTTGAAATGAAGTGAGCCTATTGCACCTCGATATCCTTCTTGAAAATTCACCCTCATTCTAAGTTATTCATCAATCAAAGGCTTCCTGCTTGCTTTCTATTAATGCATATCCAAAAATTCATAAGCTAAGGGTGCAAGGAAGGTGAAGGAAATAAAATGAAAACGGAATTTTTTTGTATGCGGCTATTAATTAACCTCCCCTTTTGTCTTTATTTTCATATCAATTCGTCTACTCTTGACAGTTGACGAAGTCATCAAATATTTAGGAACCATATAAAATTAAACTCGATCGATAAATCACTCCAGTTGACGGCAACCGTGACATCCTCTCGGGCCACATGTTCTTAGCCGCTCGAAGAAAAACAACCAGAAGCTGGAGAATCTGGAGAGGTAGTTATTAATACATAACGCGGTTTTAAACAGCTCAACAGCTTAGTTAAGCTTCCGAAGACATACCGCACGACATTCTTGGCGGTTATTATGCTTCATATTTCGCCGGCGAATTTCTCGATATAGCCACAGCGCATACATCAAAAATAAGGAGATTTTCGTCCCTCCGCCCCGCGCTCAATGAGTTCGGAATTCAAGCAGACAGCGAAGAGGGCGCCACGGGCAACCATATTCATCGTGTTCTGTTATGAATGTGAATGATATGCATTCAAACTGAGAATATCTCGTTGGACCATAAGATATGTTTCCAGCAGTATTATTGGATATACGAAGTCAATTGTTGAAAGGTCGATTGAATGCTTGTGACTCTTATTGGATGCGAATCCATGTTAACTCAAATTAGTCAAACGAGAAATTATATATGGCTTACTCGTACACACACGTTTAATAATTTTGACAACAAGCAAAATCTGTTAGTTAAATATCAAGCGGCACTTATATTAAAGAACGAGAATTTCTAGAAAGGTGAACCCATAATTGAGAATCGTGAAAACATTAAAATCAAAATGCACCTAATATAATAGTGTTTCTACAAAGACCGATCAGGAAAATATTGTAATCGCAATAAACAAGAACAATTTCATTGAAACACAAAATTATAAAATACTTGATATCCGAAGAGAATATTCCATACTAGTACATAATCCTAATCGTAAAGAATTGGAATTAATCCAACAAATAGCGGCCAACAATAGCTTAACATATTTTGTTAAACCGAGTCACCAAATTAAAAGGTTTATTCAAAACCTTATAGGTAAATAACTAATTCTGGACAACCAATAGCCTAGTTGTGATAAATTATTTATATTGGAAAAAAACAGGTACACAAATTGGAAAATGAACTAAGGAACGCCATCACAGCTACCAAAACAAAAAAATGTATTCTAATTATTTGAATCATTTATTAGTAGAAAGACATAAGTACATAGTTTAACCCGGATTCCAAAATAATTCTGCACAATTTGAATAAAGGTGCCCAACTAATTTATTTGGAAATTGTGGAAATAGATACAAACATACGGGTAATTTAGTAAATGAACAATTAGATCTCAATTTTCCTCCGCTACTAAATATATTCATAAAGAGAATAAATTTGTAGAAGTACTAGATTACCTATGCAACTAGTTTTAAATAAGTCGTAAGAAGAATAATAGAAATACTTTATATCCAGCTCGATTGTGAGGTATAGGAATATCATTACTTGCTAAGAATCTACTATGATGTAGTCTGATGAAGTTGCTTTGTCGACGAAACGCCTCAAAATATTAGATAAATAAGTGTAAATCATATATATCATTTTTCTTTCACGTTGAAAAGCCGTAGAAGCGCATTATAGAATATTAAATCTATGGATCCGATTTTTCATTTTTCTCTGAAGTTCAAGTTTATTTCTTTCCCTCATTTGAATGCTCTTTTTTTTTTCTTCTCTTGAAAATCTTCAAATATTTTTCTAGCTAGAGTATCCTTAGTTGCTACAGTATCGATTTCATGATTGACTTCATTCTTAGGTTTCGTTTCTTAGGGATCGTATCGAATAAGATAATGGAAAATATTCAACTATTGTCAACATATTCCGAGTGACACCACAATACATCTGAGTTTACCGAATATACCGTTGAATAAACAATTAGAACATTCACCCGAAGGAAGGAAACCAATAAGAGCCAGAACAAAAACAACCCGAAACATCAGGCATTATTTAACTCTCTATTTTTTACATTCCTCCCAGCCTCCTAAATCTCCGTTGGTGTGTGAAAAGTGCTCCTCCCATCCAGTCAGATAGAAACAATTCGATTAATTGGAAGAAGTTCACAAATAAACACATGACGACGACACATTCTCAAGATTAACTTGTTTCAATTAAGATGATTATCTGTGAGCCTTTTTCTTCAACCGGCGTTCTAGTTGTTTCATATTTATCGCTATATATCACGAATTGTGTCACTGTGAGTGGTCGAACAAATACATTCATTTGAAAAATTAAATCAGCTGCACTTCTGAATAGTTTGAATTGATCGATGGTATAATTAAATTCCCGTGGATTTGAAAATAGTTGTCTAATCGCTTTGTTCATAGCAGCCTTATTTATGATTACTCATTTTTTTTTCTTACATCACAGTTCAGATATCGCAGAAATTTTGCAAATGCCTCCAAACACCTTATTTTACAGCCAAGGTCTAGATTTAAACTCGATCAGATCTATGCGGTTAGAAGTACGTATTATGAAAATATTATTTCGCCAAAGCTCCTGACCTCGGTGCTTTTCCAACTAGTTAGTAATTGAAATGGTTTACATATTCATAACATCATAAAATAAATTTGGTTTCAACGTGGCTACATCGATAAATATGTCGGGTTTCATGTCATGTTGAGTTTATTGGTGCTGATTCCTAGGGAGATTCGACAATTTATTTAAGCTGTTTATTTCGGATTAATTGGCCAAAGAAATTAAGAGCAGAGATTAACAAGTCTTCCATAGCTGAATATTTCCTTCGATATTAATCAGATGTCTTGAAACTGCTATCAGAATTAGCTGATCAATTTTGTCTGTCATATGCTATAAGTTCCCAACAGCTCAAAGGAATTCTACATATCCGGAGTTCCCCGTTATCTGGAACCGTCGGCGTCGTCCCCTTCTTGACTTCCGACGAAACAGAATCCTCCACAGTACCAGATGCGGTTAATGAGCCAGAAGCGTGGCGAGTTTTTCGTAACATAAGCAGCGCTACGGCGGCGAAAATATGCATTAATTATCCGTGAAGTTGCAGCACATCAACGAGTGTACGCCTTCTTTCATCCCGTCTTTGTCCCCACGTTACATCTGTTCTGGGCTTTTCATGAATCCGCAACAGGAGGATGACACAGGTTTATTCTCGAGACTCGCCATTAACGTCCTCGTCGAAACCCTAATGATGTTAATTCGGTCTGGCTGAGGAACATGTCAACATTCGTCTCACGATTAATATTACGGGTTCTATTTAAAATGAACGAGAATAATTATTAATTAATAAAGACACCTACATATCTTGTACTGATATAGACATCGAGAAATCCTTCCACAATTCAACACATGGAAAAAAAATAATCGGCTGAAGGGACGGAAATCTGTCGAGTCGACACTAGAATAACCAAAACATAAATCACGCGAAATTAAAAAGAGACGTGGGAGAAATGGTCCAAATACTAAATAATAGTATCTCTTCGTCATTCATTGTTGATGTTTGCAATTATTCAATAGCTCGATAAGATCATATTTCATTTTTGCATCAAAACGGAAATATGATTTTGAAGAATGAATCTTCAGCGAGACGGTTCTGTCCCGCCTTATCCTCGCCGAGAGAAATTAAGAACATGAATAAGTAAGTTTCACCGAAGAAAGTTCGCGAATAGTAGACATATAATGGGAAGAAAAGACGGGAAAAAGAGAAGAAAGATTCCGGGAAATTATTTTTCATCAAAGATCAAAAAGAAATATAAAAAGTTTCGCAGCATGAAGAGTTGGCCCAACTTTATTACACTCGTAGTGGAAGTTCTTAAATTGTTAAACAGACCAACTCGGGGCTTTGGTGGCAGTTTTCCTTACACTTTTCACGGCGCGGCGTCGACGATCCCTCTCGACTTATTTTCCACGGAAATTTTTTATTAGTTGTGAGTTTATCGCATTCGAGCCATTTAAGCGTTCATTTGTTATTAATTTTACGTGTGTCTGACTTTTCCCGAGGTCTCCTGAATAAGGGATGGCCGAGGAAATGAGTGGCAGATCGGAAAACACGAGACACAACTCTACTAGGAAAAATATACATCCGACAGTTTTCGCAATGTCGGGAAAAGCGACGTTGACGTCGTCGGTGGGATCGATTTTTAACCAGAAGTGTCGGAAGATTAACAGACGAATATTCTACACTTTCTTCTGGTTACTGAGTACTCAAAAGTGGTTATACGTAGCATTGGAATATTGGAACCACCATAAATATTCAACAAAGATGTTTACTAATTGATTATTTTATATATATTTAAATTTATATTTTAAATTTTCAAGAAGTTCGAGATACCAGACGTCCGGAGGACCAAACCTCGAGCCAAACCCTAGTTCGGGATCATTATCGGCCAAAAATTCGAAAATTACAGACATTTGGGCAAATTTATAAGCACTCTGTTCCGAGGAACAAGAGCGCCAAAAAATGAACACCGTGCAAATGCGTTCATCGTTCATATCTAACAATAATTCGAGCAAAAAAATAAACATAGAAATATCTGGAAATACGATAGCAATCGAACTCCAGTGCTCTCGAAAACAACAACAAATCGGAAAAGCCGATCAGCTTCCGGTCTTTCCTCCCCATCATCAACAATGAAATATCTGATTTTTCTTTCATCATTCCATTTCCTTTGTCCTCCTTTAATTAGTATTTTAATCAATTCCATCGGCATCGAGAGATCGATGTCGGCGTTAACAGAACCGCATATTTCCGGAAAATAAGTTTCCCTTTTCCCGAATTTTATTTTCGGATGTCGTCCGTTCCCTTCTTTTGTTTCTGTATTCGCGTTGTGGCCCGTCTCGACTTCGCCGCTCCGTCTTGTAATTAAATAGATGACACTCTCGCGAGATGTGAAAAGTAATTTTGTTTTGTCAGATGTGAATTTTAATTATTTTGCGGGACGCAGCGCTGGCGTCCCGACTTTTCTGAAATGACGTTCGGCTGATGGGGAATTAGGCGTCTTGAACCTGCTTTAATTCGGTTCTTCGTGGCCGTGGCAGAATTAGAGAAAGATTGTTATTTTCGTATTTCGTCGACTTTCTGAGCACTTTCTAATGACAGACGGAAATTGTCAAATGGATCTATGGATCGATCCAAGTCCGGCGCAATAATAGGTTTGTTCCTACAACGGCCTTTTTTGGCGCTCTAGTTCCTCGGAACTGAGTGCTTATCAATTTGCCCAAATGTCTGTAATTTTCGAATTTTTCGATGAAAATGGTCTTAAACGATTTGGTTCGACTCACTGATCAAGAATCCGTGGTCGAAATTCATTCTGTCCGGCCGGCCGGTCCGGTCGTAGGCACGATAACTCTCGAACGGAATGAGCTAGACAGTTGAAATTTCCAGAGTATGTTTGAGGGATAAATATCTCGGCTAAGTTCGTTATTGGGCAAAATCGGACGGACGGTTTCGGAGTAACAAAAAAAAATTTTTTTTTTACAGAACAAATTCCAAATTAAATTTTTTTCAATAAGCAGTTTTACCATAAGAATCCATTCATATCATTTTTAACTCTAACAAACTAATACTCTCGGAGATATGATTTTTCAAAATTTCAATGATAGAATTATTCTGTGGCTATTCTATGAATTGTTATAATGTCAACTTTGACGTTGTCTCATTGTAATTCATTCCAGTAATGGTATCAATATCAGAATTAGAATATTATCATACTTTTGTTGGTTGATATTTTCATGCCGATGGTCAATCCATATGATGATGGGAATGGTAATGGTAAGTTAATAATATTGAGTTCAGAATATCTCCACTAAAAACAAAACTGGAATTGAGGAATGAATATCTCGGATGAGTTCGTTGTTGGGTAGAATTCGTCTATTGGTTTTGGATTGATAATTTTTGGCACTCTTGTTGAATTTAAATTCTTCTATGATGTTTGAATTCAATTTCTGCTAAGATGAAGTTCTAAATTTCAATAATGAATCGTACTTATGTTTTCACAGAATGCTATAATTATTCTATCTAAGCTTTATTATATGATCTGTGTTCATACTCGTACATTTCATCCTGTTCTATAAGAGAGAGTCAAATTCATTTCAGCTATTTTAATTTGGTTTCTTCCATGGTGCAGTTCTCAGATTGCTCATTTAATCTTGATAAAAAAACTATTATTTGAATTGAATTTCCTTTATGATGCAGTTCTATCATAAGAATACATTGATATAATTCTCAACTCTGAGAAACCAATACTTTCGGAGATATAATTTGTCTGTTTGAACTAGAGCGCCAGAAAGCTCCTGTCCACAGGGCTTGAACCCATTTTTTTTATACAGGAGAAATCCTTTACGGACGAACCACTCTCGAAGAGAGTGAAACAGTATGGGACTCCATCTTCTCCTGAAGATGTGTACACACTAAAACCCCTGTTTCCCATCAGGTGCGTCGTTGGTGTTTTCAGTTAGTATTCATACTTTTACTCATGTTGTCTCTCTTTGAGAACTTCTTTTTAATTAATTGGTAAGTGGGACTTCTTCACTTCATTTGATGTCGGTTTCTTCATTGTCCTCCGACAGTTATTAGTGCCATTTTCGGCCGTTTGATCTTTGATGGGTCTTCTGGGTCATAGTTCAGAGCCTCTCTGAGTATTGTGTTCGTGTGTCGTTCGGTGTTTTCCAGGATTCTCTTCTTCCTTTGTCGTAGTTGGTCTTCCATCTGGCTCATCCCTAAGTCTTGCCGGATGTTCTTATTTCTGATGAACTAAGGCGCATCGGTTATTTGTCGCAGCAGTCTATTCTGGGCAATTTCCAGTTTCTTCATGTGGCTTTTGGCTGTCTCTCCCCATGCAGTTGGAACTGTTCAACATGCGTGGATTACTAATGCTAAGCTTACTCTCTCTAGCAATTAGTGGATGTAGTTCTATTTTCCTTACGGCAATTTTCTGCTGTATGTATTCAATGTGGTCTTTCCACGTAATTTTTCTATCAAATATTACCCCCAGGTATTTGATCTTCTCTTTCCACGGAATCTTCACTTCGTCTACCTATATTTCTTCTGATGGTAATGTGCTTTTCTTGCTGAATACAATTGCCTGCGTCTTTCTTGAGTTCACTTTGATTTTCCATTTGCTCATCCATTCCTGGATGGTGTCTATTGCAGTCTTGCTGGGATTGTGGTGCCATCTGCGTATGTGAACACTTTTGTATCGTTGGGGAGGTCGTTCGGTATGTCCGCAGTGTATAAATTATACAGTTTGGATGATAATACTCCTCCTTGTGGAACTCCGCCTGTTATTGGAGTTTTGCGGGATCTGTGTCTACCAATTTTTACTTGGAAGGATCTTTTCCTCAGGTAATTTCCAATGATCTTTATGAGCAGTAGGCTTATATCAGCTTCTTTCATCATGTATAATTGACCTTCATGCCACATCTTGTCAAATGCCTTCGAGACATCTAAGAAGGCTGCCTCATTTACGTGTTTCCTGTTTATGTTGTGGATTATATTTTCCGTCAGTCTTAGGGTCTGGATTTCCAGCTCTGAAACCAAATTTTTCTAGTGGGATCACTTTCTTCCCTTCCAATTCTTCTTCTAGTCTTCGTAGAATTAGTCTTTCTGACAGTTTTCCTAGTGTACATAGTAAACTTATTGGTCGATGATTTTGCGGGAATAGTGGGTCCTCTCCAAGTTTCGGGATCATGATCACTGTGGCGTTCTTCCAGGCTTTGGGGAAGTATAGTTGTCTTAGGATGCCGTCCTACAACGGCCGAAACCGTACAGTTTACGGTCCACGGACTGCGCGGTGTAAAAGGAAGGCTTTTACACCACGACGCAGTCCTTGGGCCGTTCACTGTACGGTTTTGGCCGCTGTAGGAACAAAGCTAAAGTTCTGCAGCAGGGCCGTTTTCCAATCTGTTTATTGAAAATTTCAAGGGTACGGGTTGAAACGAAACGTGGAGAGTCATTTGAAAAGAATTTCAATAGGTAATTGAAAACTTCTCCACATAGAAGAATCACGATTGAGTTCGATTGAGTGAATGAGATAAATTCAAAATATGAGGTCAGCATTTTACACTCCACCATAGGAAGAAAATCTAAAATAAATGCCGCCCATTTTTGCGCGTATGTTCTGGGGAACATCGCGTTATAGTTTTGCCCAAATGTCTGTAACTTTCGAATTTTTTGAAAAAAATGGTCTCAAACGATTAAGTTCGACTCCCCAATGAAGAATTCGAGGTCAAATTTGATTCTGTCCGGCCGGCCGTCCGGCCGGCCGTTGCCACGATAACTTGAGAACGAAAAGAGCTAGCAACTTGAAATTTTCAGGGTAGGTGGCGCATCCCAATACGACGGACAAGTTCGTTAATGGGCATAATCGGCCCAGTGGTTTCCGAGTAATAATTTTGTTTTCAACCAATATGAATCCGATCAAATTGAAACTTGGTGGGTAGTTGTAGAATATGACCCTAAGCACGTTTGTGAAATTTTGTGCGAATCGTATGGCTAGAAAATTTTAAAAAAATTATTAAAAAATATTTTTGTTGTCACGATAACTTGCGAACGGACTGAGATAGCGGCTTGAAATTTTCAGGTTAGGATGTGCACCAGAACGCGACATTTCAGTTTGTTTATGAGCATAATCGACCAAACGGTTATAGAGTTATAGCAATCCGAAATTTTCTGAAATTTGGTGGTTTTTTGTTCCTCATTAACTCGAAAAATACTGAACCGATGGAATTCAAACATTGTTATTAGTTGTAGAATGGCAACGCGAAAATGTTTGCAAAATTTGGTGAGGATAGCATTTGTAGAAAATTTTTAATAAATCATTAAAAATAAAAAAAAAAAATTCTATAAATCAGTAACTATTCGTTTGAAATTCATGAAATTTTGCAAGAGCCTTCATAACCTAACTCTACTGCCAAGTTTCAAGTTTTAATATGATCGGTTAAATATTGTTGGAGATTCGAGCATTCTTGTGCGAGTTCAGTAGTACCGATTTGGTGTAGCGTAAGGCTCCGAAGAAACGATCGCTCGACCCGGACTTTTGCCGTCGAGTCGTAGAAGACGAATCGATTTGTGTTTTTCCCAAATTTCGTTCTTCTAGGTTGAGCCTAAATATACTAATTCGATACAAGTTTCGGAGGTTTTGAGTCCGACGATTTTCCATTCAAAAAGTCAATCCGAGAAACGTCAGAATTAATTCGAGAGACGGGGTCGGAAATTTTCGAAAGCGAAACTGACGATTTAGGCCTTTTTGGGGCGTGAAACTTGAAGAAAATGATAGATAGCTTTTGCGCGTATGTTCTATTTTCCATTCTTCTGTATTGGACACCCTTAATCGAATTTACCATGGTAAATTATGTTGTCCATTCTCCTGTATTGGACACTTATTTTATATTTAAAACTGTAATTAGATCTTTGAAATACCATTGAATGAAGAAATTCTTGTAAGTTAACAAAATATCTTTATTTGAACAATAAAAATGCATCATTTTATTAAAATGATAGTTAGACTATCCAATTGCTTCTTTTCTTTATAATATTTTAGCTGTAAGTCAGTATAGCTTAGAACTTTTAAAGTAACGTCCTACAATATTAATTTAAATGATATTATAAATAAAAAAAAAATTGGTTCAAGCACTGACGTGAAGTCAGGAGCTTTTGCGCGTATGTTCTATTGTCCATACTCCTGTAATGAACACTATTCTTAATCGAATTTACCATGATGAATTCTATTGTCTATTCTCCTGTATTGGACACTCTCTTCTTAATCGAATTCACCATGATGAATTCTATTGTCCATTCTCCTGTATTGGAGACTCTTCTTAATCGAATTTGCCATGATGAATTCTATTGTCCATTCTGGACAATAGAATTCATCATGGCAAATTCGATTAAGAAGAGTCTCCAATACAGGAGAATGGACAATAGAATTCATCATGGTGAATTCGATTAAGAAGAGAGTGTCCAATACAGGAGAATAGACAATAGAATTCATCATGGTAAATTCGATTAAGAATAGTGTTCATTACAGGAGTATGGACAATAGAACATACGCGCAAAAGCTCCTGACTTCACGTCAGTGCTTGAACCAATTTTTTTTTTATTTATAATATCATTTAAATTAATATTGTAGGACGTTACTTTAAAAGTTCTAAGCTATACTGACTTACAGCTAAAATATTATAAAGAAAAGAAGCAATTGGATAGTCTAACTATCATTTTAATAAAATGATGCATTTTTATTTCTTTATTACAAGGTGAGCCGCAAAGCGAATGAAATTTCTAGATAGAATAAACCGTCGGAAATGAATCCTCATATAGCGAAATATTCGAGTAAATAAAAGCAGCTATTAAGGGAGGTTGTGGCGGGCGAAAAAAAGGGCGCAAAAAAATGCCAGACAGGGATGGGTAAAAACACGACAAGCTGCCGTATAATGAAGGCACACTAGACGAATTCGCGGAGCCATCTCCGAGCCGGCGATGTAAATGGAAAATTTCAAGGAAACATGTTTCATTTTTCTCCGTATAACGATAATGCACTTTTCTGATGCAATTTGCAACGGGAACGTCGTAAAATATCTGGGACGCGGTACCCCGTGCTTCACTAAATAGTTGCCTTTCCATATTATTGCTATCGTTAAAATTTTATTATTTTCCATTTTCGGAGGTATCGCCCTGATTTACGACTGCGCAACGGGAATTATTGTCTTCTCATTTGCCGTCGAAACGCGGAGCGACGCTCAGATTATAAATTGCCCTCCTATACTCGTCGACTTATCATCCCGGATCTTCGTGCCGTCCTGATGGATATGTTCCAACTTATCGGTTAACTTCAAAGACTCGAATGCTTCCATCTAGACTTTTAGTCTCTTAAGTGACGTGCATGAAGGACGTTTTTACCGTCGAGAGCTCTTGTACCTTGTACGTCTTGATTAAATTGTTGATGATATCCTGCCCGGATTATTTTCTAACAAACTTTAAAAATTACGTTGAATCTTAGAACAACTGGAATACCTTTAATCTTGACGAAGAGAAATTGTCCCATTTCCTTCGTTAGTTTGGAAATATTTCGAAATTCGTCGTGATATTTTTACCGAATTTCCCTGGAAAAATGTCACCGCCAACGTAGACACAGAAATCGATACAGGGTAGGTACGTTTACCCCAAGGGCGGGCGGATAAAATTGAAATCGACCAATTTTTAACTGGGGTGAAAGATCCCTGTATGTTCACTTAGTTAAATTCGTATAATATCGGGAAATTCGATCGTGTTTCCCGTGAAAGTGGGGGGTTCGGAAAAGCTTTTTCCGTCGGAGAGCTCTGGGGCTTGAAAGGTAGAACGCCCCTAGGGGTGCGTGTTGTAACGTAATTTATCCCTTTTCGGGTAGTTTGTGGAAACTTTCTAGAATACGAGTTGCTGAAATTTTTTAAGGAACAGACGATGGACGTAGACTGCTTTAACTCGGATGGAATTGTGTCATTTTCTCTCCTATACGTAATTTGAGGAATTCTCGATGAATTTATTATCCGATTCGAATATTCGAGTGAAACAAAATTAATGTAAACATTGTAAACATCGGTGAGTAAGTCACTGTAGCTAACTGCTTATATGAACTAATTATTCTTAGCACAATTTCAATAGCATAAAAAAAATTAAATTAATTAGATTAATGTCTACTTCATAACAATACATATAACTTGATATGTGGAAAATTGAATAATAAATTACATCTACATATATCAATACTAAAAATTCATATGTTGATAATGAAAAATTAGACTAGGTCAGTTGTACGAGTTCTAACACGCGATTCTATAAATTATTTTGATTCAATTTTGTGACGAAATATCGACCTAACAATCAAAATAATATATGACGATGAAATTTCATAATAATTCTTATCATATTCGACTGTTATATGGTTTGGAAGTCTCGTAATTATTAAAGGTAATGATTTTTCAGATATTCATGTACCTATATGGAATTATTGTACCTTCAATCGATTGATTTAACAAATAAGTATGATTAGAAAGGCAGGAAATCTGCATTATTTCGAAAACGGTCTTCCATTCCTATTCGATTTTTACAGCGGCAAATGAGAAATTCTTTCGAATACATCCCGACCGCAGTTCCTGAACGCTTCAATTATTTTGATCATTCCAGTCCGTTTTAACTCCGGTTTTTTCCATTTATTCTTCGCGAGCTGCCGTTTATACGAACAGAATCGACTCTTTGTTATTTCGCCTGTCGGTCGAATGCTCTCGAACGGCCCGAGGTAATCTTGAAACACAACACGACGAAGAAGTGCAATATCGTACCACCGCATGAAAAATCGCGATGGTAGAAACTGCATTCAAACGATTTTTTTTTCGACAGATAGCGCACTTCTTGTCGCGGACACTTTGAGCGATCGTCTGCCGTTTGTCGGGTCGGTAGTGTATCAGTCAAAGTCGCCGGCGGGCGGTTTTTGTTCTTCCGTCTTTTGTTTTCGTGCGAGACTTCGGCGATTGTCATTTTTCTCTTCTACTTGTTAGGGTTTCAAAAGGACGGATGACAGTAATTGTTCGGAACGCCGGCAGAATTCATCATGTTGCCAAGGCCAGCGAGAAAGATACATAGAGATAAGAAGACCGCGTTCTCTACGTACTTGGAGAGCGCGGAGGAATCCGCTGTGTTGCCTTCTGCAACTGAATGGTTGGCTGCTTGTGCTACCGTTCGCGGATGACTAATGATACGGGATCGAATTCATCCGGAAGCACCCGGAATAGATTTTTACTCCTCTAAAATCACAGCTCACATCATTAAAATTTGTAGATATTCAGATAATAAACCAAATGATATAACTTGAAAAAAACGACTATTTCAAAAATGATTCACTGAAAGGGGCGAAGCAAGCTCTCAACGTTGATTAAAATTCGTTTCGGAATTTTGCAGGGGGGACAAACGAAGATTACGGAATATTCTTGGTGTTAAAACAACAATATTTAAGAGCGACCGATACTAAACACAGTTCAATGAGTAATTTTTGCAGTTTAAGTTTCATTATTTGGTTTATTCCCTTTTATTTTTCTTTTCTAATTTCATTGATCGTACCCACTAATTCTGCAGGAAAGCTTTGGAAATTTGACAGTCTTACCTTTCTTCATCCTCACTAATTAGTTTTTTTTGCCATAGGGTAGTATACAACTATATTAAAATGCATATATATTTGGAATCGTCTCTTTATTTACTTTCGTTTTGATATCCATTGTGTTAGAATAACGAAATACAAATTTTGATACAATACTTTCTAAAAGTTGGACAGCGAATAAGCATATCCAGAATTTACAAGGAAGAATAAATAGGATTAACCGTTATAGGATCTAATTTTTTTTTTGGTACCTCTCCAGAAAGTTCCGGATCGGAATAAATTCGAGAATTACCGGAAGACTCCTCCTGCAGTCTGCTGTCGTAAATATCTTCCCCCTATATTATTAAATTTGCGAACTTATTTTTCAGAAAGAGGAAGTATTTAACTCACCCTTTTTCGGTCTCGCCTCCTCTTAACCCCCGACGCCACCGTCCCGTCGTCACCCCTACGTTCCTACTTAATTGGTAATTCTGTTCTTTGCTCTTCTTGAGTGCAGACTGGAATTTTTGCGGTAATTTATTTCATTGGTTATTATGTTAATTCGCGCAGCACCCGAATTCCAGCAGCCAAATTTCGCGAAAACGTGAACTAAGAGAACTTCTTAATGGGTATAGCAAGATCAAAGATTCGACAAGAATAGACAGCGACAGTATGACGGGTATATCTATTTCAAATCTTGATTCTGAAAAATAAAATGTTCTGATGAAAAAAATTGGGTTGAAATTGAGAGAAGGTGATGGGATGATATTGTTTTTCCGATGTACGAGATTGGGAGTCATTCCAAGAACTTTTGATATTTTCGACCAAAATGGGCCAATGGACACCTTAGAAGTTTTGTGCATTTATTCAAACTGCTGTAAACAGAGCGTTTAGGAGGTGTAGACGACTGCCTAGGGGCCCCGCAAGAGCTAGCGGAATAGCATTTGACTGAAATGTTAGTGTTAGTCTATTGTGATTAACTTATTAGAGTGAAGATTGGCAATATTGTAGCAATTACATCGAATATTCATCATCAAAGTATCGTTCATAATGAAATTATTACGAATAGAACTGACCATTATGAAACCAAGGTCAGTCAGTTGTCCATTTCGGAACGCGACTACGATCCGAGGGTTAGAGATTGAACAGACAGACACCTGCATTCATTCGTATTATCCGCAATACGAGCATCCGTTGGAGAAAACATGGGGGAAATTGATGGGGTGGTATTGTTTTTCCGATGTGCGAAATTGGGAGTCATTCCAAGAACTTTTTTCATTTTCGAGCAAAATGGGCCATTTGATACCTTAGAAGTTTTATGGGTCAAAATCAGAGAGGTGAGCATTACGCTTCTGACAAAGGTTTTCTTGATAAAATAACATGATATTACTGAAATATTCATTTTAAAATAAAGGTTCTGCGCTTAATTACGAGGCAGTTAGCATTTTTATTTTTCAATAATAATATTTTAATTTATTTTAAAGAAAAAAGGGTCTAAATAGTCATTCCGGGAATGCGTCCTTATACCATGTTTCATAGATCAGACCAGTCAAAAATATGTACAATTACGACTTATAAATGTCATATTTTAATATAAGCGTTGAAAATCATCTGATTAAGAATATACGTATAAATTGATTGAATACCAGTTTGATTTCTTCATATTTTGGCTATTCAAATGCTGTCTGACGTTTAACAAATCATTCCGTGAACGTGGTAGATATCGGTCGATGTAATTAAAACAATACACGTTATGTGACGTTAGTGAGCTTCAGTGCGAACTTCACTAGTCAAAGTAAAAGGCGTGTGTCTTGTTTACGGAAAAAAAATAATTAATTTTGTTGAAAAGTACCTTTTAATTTGATATGTGTGAAGCGTACTTCAATTCCCTGTCACTACGGGAACGCTGTTTGGTGATTTGGTTTTCGAAAATTTGCATACTTTTTGTGAAATTCTTATAAATATTACAGGTCACTTGTTCATAACCTCAAAAACTAATATCTAACATGGCGGCGTCAAGCGTGACATGAAAATATTTATCGAATAGTCATTTCGGGAACGGTCATTTCGGGAACGTTCTCGTATGACGGGCGTTCCCTAAATGACCCGGTGTTTCTGAAATCACATGTTTTATAGGCAACATGATACTCTAATGCTTTCAAAAGCATAATTATGCAAAATTTTGGTTTTATAGGTATCCATTTAGTATGAGTATTAGGGGAAATTATAAAACAAGACAGTATAGCTTATGAAAAATATCGTGAAAAGGCTAATGCAAGGAAGCGCAAGTTTTTAAATAAAATAACACCTGAAAAAAAAAGAAATGAAGAGTATGAAAGATAGGGAATATTACCAAGGAAGAAAGCTGAAAATAAAGTTAAGACTGTAAGTTATATGAATGAAAGACAGAAGAGGAAACAGAGAAAGTTATGAAGAATAAATTGCCAAAAGTATATACAAAAAAAAATAGATGATATTTTAGCGAACAGCCTCCCAGATTCTGAATATGAGATAGAAAACTATAATCGCCTGACGAGGAAGAAATTAGGATGAAAACAGGTTTAAAAATAAAAAGTACAGGCTTACCAAACTATTAAAAAACAGAAACATAAAATGCAAGGAATTATAGATCAGTTGCGAAAAAAAGTTCAGAGAAGCAGAAGACGCGAAGAAAGAGCATCCCAAAAGAGTGCTGATACGCCTACTCGTAAAGTTGATGAAATAATAAGAGGATGTTCTGTTACTCCGGAAGTTCGTAAATGACTATTGTTTGGCGAGGTTTTGGCAAAACACAACTAAAAGACACCGTTGATGAATTACTGAAAACTTTTAAACAGTGGAAGGCTTTTCAAAAATGCGTAAGTGGCAACCATATGAAAAAACACCGATTTGTAGTTAAAATGTTTATATTCATGTTCCTCATTCCTTAAGTACAAATAAAGGTATAATACTCTGTAAATGTATAATATTTTCATGCATAAAATAGGCCAAAACCAGGCGTTGCCTTCATTCAGGGAACGTCAACGTCATTTAGGGAACACCCCATCATTTTCGGGAACATCACAAAAACAGCAAATGAATTACTAATAAGTAAAGCTATAATATATACAACATGAAATGATCTTTGAACTTTTGTATTTATATTATTAATATATAACGAAGTACAAAAATGAATACAATAAATTGAAATTTTTGGAGCGAAATTTACAGCAATGGAAAATTTATGGAGAATAATTTGCAAAATAAGTGTTTTTATTATAAAAATATACATAATAATAACATTTTCCGAGTTAGGAACTGGTTAATTACAATTTCTTGAAGGTGATTCTTAAATGCATTGGTTGTATTATTATTAAAAAAAATATTTAAAAGTGTTCCCGAAATGACTTTTGGCCTTGGTATAATGCTTCTTGACAGGTATTATTTCTAAAATATATATTTTTGTGCGTGCCTCTTCACAGGAAAGGTTCATGACTAATGACACAACGGACTCCACTTGTTAGTTTTCTTCAAAAGAAAACTTAATTTCTCAGATATTTGGAAACATAAAATGCTCACCTCTCTGATTCTGACCCTTATGCATTTATTCAAACTGCTGTAAATCGGATAAAAATGGTCGGATTGGGTTGAAAATGGGGGAAATTGATGGGGTGGTATTGTTTTTCCGATGTGCGAAATTGGGAGTCATTCCAAGAACTTTTTTCATTTTCGAGCAAAATGGGCCATTTGATACCTTAGAAGTTTTATGCATTTATTCAAACTGCTGTAAATCGGATAAAAATGGTCGGATTGGGTTGAAAATGGGGGAAATTGATGGGGTGGTATTGTTTTTCCGATGTGCGAAATTGGGAGTCATTCCAAGAACTTTTTTCATTTTCGAGCAAAATGGGCCATTTGATACCTTAGAAGTTTTATGCATTTATTCAAACTGCTGTAAATCGGATAAAAATGGTCGGATTGGGTTGAAAATGGGGGAAATTGATGGGGTGGTATTGTTTTTCCGATGTGCGAAATTGGGAGTCATTCCAAGAACTTTTTTCATTTTCGAGCAAAATGGGCCATTTGATACCTTAGAAGTTTTATGCATTTATTCAAACTGCTGTAAATCGGATAAAAATGGTCGGATTGGGTTGAAAATGGGGGAAATTGATGGGGTGGTATTGTTTTTCCGATGTGCGAAATTGGGAGTCATTCCAAGAACTTTTTTCATTTTCGAGCAAAATGGGCCATTTGATACCTTAGAAGTTTTATGCATTTATTCAAACTGCTGTAAATCGGATAAAAATGGTCGGATTGGGTTGAAAATGGGGGAAATTGATGGGGTGGTATTGTTTTTCCGATGTGCGAAATTGGGAGTCATTCCAAGAACTTTTTTCATTTTCGAGCAAAATGGGCCATTTGATACCTTAGAAGTTTTATGCATTTATTCAAACTGCTGTAAATCGGATAAAAATGGTCGGATTGGGTTGGACATGGGGGAAATTGATGGGGTGGTATTGTTTTTCCGATGTGCGAAATTGGGAGTCATTCCAAGAACTTTTTTCATTTTCGAGCAAAATGGGCCATTTGATACCTTAGAAGTTTTATGCATTTATTCAAACTGCTGTAAATCGGATAAAAATGGTCGGATTGGGTTGAAAATGGGGGAAATTGATGGGGTGGTATTGTTTTTCCGATGTGCGAAATTGGGAGTCATTCCAAGAACTTTTTTCATTTTCGAGCAAAATGGGCCATTTGATACCTTAGAAGTTTTATGCATTTATTCAAACTGCTGTAAATCGGATAAAAATGGTCGGATTGGGTTGAAAATGGGGGAAATTGATGGGGTGGTATTGTTTTTCCGATGTGCGAAATTGGGAGTCATTCCAAGAACTTTTTTCATTTTCGAGCAAAATGGGCCATTTGATACCTTAGAAGTTTTATGCATTTATTCAAACTGCTGTAAATCGGATAAAAATGGTCGGATTGGGTTGAAAATGGGGGAAATTGATGGGGTGGTATTGTTTTTCCGAGTGCGAAATTGGGAGTCATTCCAAGAACTTTTTTCATTTTCGAGCAAAATGGGCCATTTGATACCTTAGAAGTTTTATGCATTTATTCAAACTGCTGTAAATCGGATAAAAATGGTCGGATTGGGTTGGACATGGTGGAAATTGATGGGGTGGTATTGTTTTTCCGATGTGCGAAATTGGGAGTCATTCCAAGAACTTTTTTCATTTTCGAGCAAAATGGGCCATTTGATACCTTAGAAGTTTTATGCATTTATTCAAACTGCTGTAAATCGGATAAAAATGGTCGGATTGGGTTGGACATGGTGGAAATTGATGGGGTGGTATTGTTTTTCCGATGTGCGAAATTGGGAGTCATTCCAAGAACTTTTTTCATTTTCGAGCAAAATGGGCCATTTGATACCTTAGAAGTTTTATGCATTTATTCAAACTGCTGTAAATCGGATAAAAATGGTCGGATTGGGTTGAAAATGGGGGAAATTGATGGGGTGGTATTGTTTTTCCGATGTGCGAAATTGGGAGTCATTCCAAGAACTTTTTTCATTTTCGAGCAAAATGGGCCATTTGATACCTTAGAAGTTTTATGCATTTATTCAAACTGCTGTAAATCGGATAAAAATGGTCGGATTGGGTTGGACAATGGGGGAAATTGATGGGGTGGTATTGTTTTTCCGATGTGCGAAATTGGGAGTCATTCCAAGAACTTTTTTCATTTTCGAGCAAAATGGGCCATTTGATACCTTAGAAGTTTTATGCATTTATTCAAACTGCTGTAAATCGGATAAAAATGGTCGGATTGGGTTGAAAATGGGGGAAATTGATGGGGTGGTATTGTTTTTCCGATGTGCGAAATTGGGAGTCATTCCAAGAACTTTTTTCATTTTCGAGCAAAATGGGCCATTTGATACCTTAGAAGTTTTATGCATTTATTCAAACTGCTGTAAATCGGATAAAAATGGTCGGATTGGGTTGAAAATGGGGGAAATTGATGGGGTGGTATTGTTTTTCCGATGTGCGAAATTGGGAGTCATTCCAAGAACTTTTTTCATTTTCGAGCAAAATGGGCCATTTGATACCTTAGAAGTTTTATGCATTTATTCAAACTGCTGTAAATCGGATAAAAATGGTCGGATTGGGTTGAAAATGGGGGAAATTGATGGGGTGGTATTGTTTTTCCGATGTGCGAAATTGGGAGTCATTCCAAGAACTTTTTTCATTTTCGAGCAAAATGGGCCATTTGATACCTTAGAAGTTTTATGCATTTATTCAAACTGCTGTAAATCGGATAAAAATGGTCGGATTGGGTTGAAAATGGGGGAAATTGATGGGGTGGTATTGTTTTTCCGATGTGCGAAATTGGGAGTCATTCCAAGAACTTTTTTCATTTTCGAGCAAAATGGGCCATTTGATACCTTAGAAGTTTTATGCATTTATTCAAACTGCTGTAAATCGGATAAAAATGGTCGGATTGGGTTGAAAATGGGGGAAATTGATGGGGTGGTATTGTTTTTCCGATGTGCGAAATTGGGAGTCATTCCAAGAACTTTTTTCATTTTCGAGCAAAATGGGCCATTTGATACCTTAGAAGTTTTATGCATTTATTCAAACTGCTGTAAATCGGATAAAAATGGTCGGATTGGGTTGAAAATGGGGGAAATTGATGGGGTGGTATTGTTTTTCCGATGTGCGAAATTGGGAGTCATTCCAAGAACTTTTTTCATTTTCGAGCAAAATGGGCCATTTGATACCTTAGAAGTTTTATGCATTTATTCAAACTGCTGTAAATCGGATAAAAATGGTCGGATTGGGTTGAAAATGGGGGAAATTGATGGGGTGGTATTGTTTTTCCGATGTGCGAAATTGGGAGTCATTCCAAGAACTTTTTTCATTTTCGAGCAAAATGGGCCATTTGATACCTTAGAAGTTTTATGCATTTATTCAAACTGCTGTAAATCGGATAAAAATGGTCGGATTGGGTTGAAAATGGGGGAAATTGATGGGGTGGTATTGTTTTTCCGATGTGCGAAATTGGGAGTCATTCCAAGAACTTTTTTCATTTTCGAGCAAAATGGGCCATTTGATACCTTAGAAGTTTTATGCATTTATTCAAACTGCTGTAAATCGGATAAAAATGGTCGGATTGGGTTGAAAATGGGGGAAATTGATGGGGTGGTATTGTTTTTCCGATGTGCGAAATTGGGAGTCATTCCAAGAACTTTTTTCATTTTCGAGCAAAATGGGCCATTTGATACCTTAGAAGTTTTATGCATTTATTCAAACTGCTGTAAATCGGATAAAAATGGTCGGATTGGGTTGAAAATGGGGGAAATTGATGGGGTGGTATTGTTTTTCCGATGTGCGAAATTGGGAGTCATTCCAAGAACTTTTTTCATTTTCGAGCAAAATGGGCCATTTGATACCTTAGAAGTTTTATGCATTTATTCAAACTGCTGTAAATCGGATAAAAATGGTCGGATTGGGTTGAAAATGGGGGAAATTGATGGGGTGGTATTGTTTTTCCGATGTGCGAAATTGGGAGTCATTCCAAGAACTTTTTTCATTTTCGAGCAAAATGGGCCATTTGATACCTTAGAAGTTTTATGCATTTATTCAAACTGCTGTAAATCGGATAAAAATGGTCGGATTGGGTTGAAAATGGGGGAAATTGATGGGGTGGTATTGTTTTTCCGATGTGCGAAATTGGGAGTCATTCCAAGAACTTTTTTCATTTTCGAGCAAAATGGGCCATTTGATACCTTAGAAGTTTTATGCATTTATTCAAACTGCTGTAAATCGGATAAAAATGGTCGGATTGGGTTGAAAATGGGGGAAATTGATGGGGTGGTATTGTTTTTCCGATGTGCGAAATTGGGAGTCATTCCAAGAACTTTTTTCATTTTCGAGCAAAATGGGCCATTTGATACCTTAGAAGTTTTATGCATTTATTCAAACTGCTGTAAATCGGATAAAAATGGTCGGATTGGGTTGAAAATGGGGGAAATTGATGGGGTGGTATTGTTTTTCCGATGTGCGAAATTGGGAGTCATTCCAAGAACTTTTTTCATTTTCGAGCAAAATGGGCCATTTGATACCTTAGAAGTTTTATGCATTTATTCAAACTGCTGTAAATCGGATAAAAATGGTCGGATTGGGTTGAAAATGGGGGAAATTGATGGGGTGGTATTGTTTTTCCGATGTGCGAAATTGGGAGTCATTCCAAGAACTTTTTTCATTTTCGAGCAAAATGGGCCATTTGATACCTTAGAAGTTTTATGCATTTATTCAAACTGCTGTAAATCGGATAAAAATGGTCGGATTGGGTTGAAAATGGGGGAAATTGATGGGGTGGTATTGTTTTTCCGATGTGCGAAATTGGGAGTCATTCCAAGAACTTTTTTCATTTTCGAGCAAAATGGGCCATTTGATACCTTAGAAGTTTTATGCATTTATTCAAACTGCTGTAAATCGGATAAAAATGGTCGGATTGGGTTGAAAATGGGGGAAATTGATGGGGTGGTATTGTTTTTCCGATGTGCGAAATTGGGAGTCATTCCAAGAACTTTTTTCATTTTCGAGCAAAATGGGCCATTTGATACCTTAGAAGTTTTATGCATTTATTCAAACTGCTGTAAATCGGATAAAAATGGTCGGATTGGGTTGAAAATGGGGGAAATTGATGGGGTGGTATTGTTTTTCCGATGTGCGAAATTGGGAGTCATTCCAAGAACTTTTTTCATTTTCGAGCAAAATGGGCCATTTGATACCTTAGAAGTTTTATGCATTTATTCAAACTGCTGTAAATCGGATAAAAATGGTCGGATTGGGTTGAAAATGGGGGAAATTGATGGGGTGGTATTGTTTTTCCGATGTGCGAAATTGGGAGTCATTCCAAGAACTTTTTTCATTTTCGAGCAAAATGGGCCATTTGATACCTTAGAAGTTTTATGCATTTATTCAAACTGCTGTAAATCGGATAAAAATGGTCGGATTGGGTTGAAAATGGGGGAAATTGATGGGGTGGTATTGTTTTTCCGATGTGCGAAATTGGGAGTCATTCCAAGAACTTTTTTCATTTTCGAGCAAAATGGGCCATTTGATACCTTAGAAGTTTTATGCATTTATTCAAACTGCTGTAAATCGGATAAAAATGGTCGGATTGGGTTGAAAATGGGGGAAATTGATGGGGTGGTATTGTTTTTCCGATGTGCGAAATTGGGAGTCATTCCAAGAACTTTTTTCATTTTCGAGCAAAATGGGCCATTTGATACCTTAGAAGTTTTATGCATTTATTCAAACTGCTGTAAATCGGATAAAAATGGTCGGATTGGGTTGAAAATGGGGGAAATTGATGGGGTGGTATTGTTTTTCCGATGTGCGAAATTGGGAGTCATTCCAAGAACTTTTTTCATTTTCGAGCAAAATGGGCCATTTGATACCTTAGAAGTTTTATGCATTTATTCAAACTGCTGTAAATCGGATAAAAATGGTCGGATTGGGTTGAAAATGGGGGAAATTGATGGGGTGGTATTGTTTTTCCGATGTGCGAAATTGGGAGTCATTCCAAGAACTTTTTTCATTTTCGAGCAAAATGGGCCATTTGATACCTTAGAAGTTTTATGCATTTATTCAAACTGCTGTAAATCGGATAAAAATGGTCGGATTGGGTTGAAAATGGGGGAAATTGATGGGGTGGTATTGTTTTTCCGATGTGCGAAATTGGGAGTCATTCCAAGAACTTTTTTCATTTTCGAGCAAAATGGGCCATTTGATACCTTAGAAGTTTTATGCATTTATTCAAACTGCTGTAAATCGGATAAAAATGGTCGGATTGGGTTGAAAATGGGGGAAATTGATGGGGTGGTATTGTTTTTCCGATGTGCGAAATTGGGAGTCATTCCAAGAACTTTTTTCATTTTCGAGCAAAATGGGCCATTTGATACCTTAGAAGTTTTATGCATTTATTCAAACTGCTGTAAATCGGATAAAAATGGTCGGATTGGGTTGAAAAATGGGGGAAATTGATGGGGTGGTATTGTTTTTCCGATGTGCGAAATTGGGAGTCATTCCAAGAACTTTTTTCATTTTCGAGCAAAATGGGCCATTTGATACCTTAGAAGTTTTATGCATTTATTCAAACTGCTGTAAATCGGATAAAAATGGTCGGATTGGGTTGAAAATGGGGGAAATTGATGGGGTGGTATTGTTTTTCCGATGTGCGAAATTGGGAGTCATTCCAAGAACTTTTTTCATTTTCGAGCAAAATGGGCCATTTGATACCTTAGAAGTTTTATGCATTTATTCAAACTGCTGTAAATCGGATAAAAATGGTCGGATTGGGTTGAAAATGGGGGAAATTGATGGGGTGGTATTGTTTTTCCGATGTGCGAAATTGGGAGTCATTCCAAGAACTTTTTTCATTTTCGAGCAAAATGGGCCATTTGATACCTTAGAAGTTTTATGCATTTATTCAAACTGCTGTAAATCGGATAAAAATGGTCGGATTGGGTTGAAAATGGGGGAAATTGATGGGGTGGTATTGTTTTTCCGATGTGCGAAATTGGGAGTCATTCCAAGAACTTTTTTCATTTTCGAGCAAAATGGGCCATTTGATACCTTAGAAGTTTTATGCATTTATTCAAACTGCTGTAAATCGGATAAAAATGGTCGGATTGGGTTGAAAATGGGGGAAATTGATGGGGTGGTATTGTTTTTCCGATGTGCGAAATTGGGAGTCATTCCAAGAACTTTTTTCATTTTCGAGCAAAATGGGCCATTTGATACCTTAGAAGTTTTATGCATTTATTCAAACTGCTGTAAATCGGATAAAAATGGTCGGATTGGGTTGGAAATGGGGGAAATTGATGGGGTGGTATTGTTTTTCCGATGTGCGAAATTGGGAGTCATTCCAAGAACTTTTTTCATTTTCGAGCAAAATGGGCCATTTGATACCTTAGAAGTTTTATGCATTTATTCAAACTGCTGTAAATCGGATAAAAATGGTCGGATTGGGTTGAAAATGGGGGAAATTGATGGGGTGGTATTGTTTTTCCGATGTGCGAAATTGGGAGTCATTCCAAGAACTTTTTTCATTTTCGAGCAAAATGGGCCATTTGATACCTTAGAAGTTTTATGCATTTATTCAAACTGCTGTAAATCGGATAAAAATGGTCGGATTGGGTTGAAAATGGGGGAAATTGATGGGGTGGTATTGTTTTTCCGATGTGCGAAATTGGGAGTCATTCCAAGAACTTTTTTCATTTTCGAGCAAAATGGGCCATTTGATACCTTAGAAGTTTTATGCATTTATTCAAACTGCTGTAAATCGGATAAAAATGGTCGGATTGGGTTGGACATGGGGGAAATTGATGGGGTGGTATTGTTTTTCCGATGTGCGAAATTGGGAGTCATTCCAAGAACTTTTTTCATTTTCGAGCAAAATGGGCCATTTGATACCTTAGAAGTTTTATGCATTTATTCAAACTGCTGTAAATCGGATAAAAATGGTCGGATTGGGTTGGACATGGGGGAAATTGATGGGGTGGTATTGTTTTTCCGATGTGCGAAATTGGGAGTCATTCCAAGAACTTTTTTCATTTTCGAGCAAAATGGGCCATTTGATACCTTAGAAGTTTTATGCATTTATTCAAACTGCTGTAAATCGGATAAAAATGGTCGGATTGGGTTGGACATGGGGGAAATTGATGGGGTGGTATTGTTTTTCCGATGTGCGAAATTGGGAGTCATTCCAAGAACTTTTTTCATTTTCGAGCAAAATGGGCCATTTGATACCTTAGAAGTTTTATGCATTTATTCAAACTGCTGTAAATCGGATAAAAATGGTCGGATTGGGTTGGACATGATGGAAATTGATGGGGTGGTATTGTTTTTCCGATGTGCGAAATTGGGAGTCATTCCAAGAACTTTTTTCATTTTCGAGCAAAATGGGCCATTTGATACCTTAGAAGTTTTATGCATTTATTCAAACTGCTGTAAATCGGATAAAAATGGTCGGATTGGGTTGGACATGGTGGAAATTGATGGGGTGGTATTGTTTTTCCGATGTGCGAAATTGGGAGTCATTCCAAGAACTTTTTTCATTTTCGAGCAAAATGGGCCATTTGATACCTTAGAAGTTTTATGCATTTATTCAAACTGCTGTAAATCGGATAAAAATGGTCGGATTGGGTTGGACATGGTGGAAATTGATGGGGTGGTATTGTTTTTCCGATGTGCGAAATTGGGAGTCATTCCAAGAACTTTTTTCATTTTCGAGCAAAATGGGCCATTTGATACCTTAGAAGTTTTATGCATTTATTCAAACTGCTGTAAATCGGATAAAAATGGTCCGATTGGGTTGGACATGGTGGAAATTGATGGGGTGGTATTGTTTTTCCGATGTGCGAAATTGGGAGTCATTCCAAGAACTTTTTTCATTTTCGAGCAAAATGGGCCATTTGATACCTTAGAAGTTTTATGCATTTATTCAAACTGCTGTAAATCGGATAAAAATGGTCGGATTGGGTTGGACATGGTGGAAATTGATGGGGTGGTATTGTTTTTCCGATGTGCGAAATTGGGAGTCATTCCAAGAACTTTTTTCATTTTCGAGCAAAATGGGCCATTTGATACCTTAGAAGTTTTATGCATTTATTCAAACTGCTGTAAATCGGATAAAAATGGTCGGATTGGGTTGGACATGGTGGAAATTGATGGGGTGGTATTGTTTTTCCGATGTGCGAAATTGGGAGTCATTCCAAGAACTTTTTTCATTTTCGAGCAAAATGGGCCATTTGATACCTTAGAAGTTTTATGCATTTATTCAAACTGCTGTAAATCGGATAAAAATGGTCGGATTGGGTTGGACATGGTGGAAATTGATGGGGTGGTATTGTTTTTCCGATGTGCGAAATTGGGAGTCATTCCAAGAACTTTTTTCATTTTCGAGCAAAATGGGCCATTGATACCTTAGAAGTTTTATGCATTTATTCAAACTGCTGTAAATCGGATAAAAATGGTCGGATTGGGTTGGACATGGTGGAAATTGATGGGGTGGTATTGTTTTTCCGATGTGCGAAATTGGGAGTCATTCCAAGAACTTTTTTCATTTTCGAGCAAAATGGGCCATTTGATACCTTAGAAGTTTTATGCATTTATTCAAACTGCTGTAAATCGGATAAAAATGGTCGGATTGGGTTGGACATGGTGGAAATTGATGGGGTGGTATTGTTTTTCCGATGTGCGAAATTGGGAGTCATTCCAAGAACTTTTTTCATTTTCGAGCAAAATGGGCCATTTGATACCTTAGAAGTTTTATGCATTTATTCAAACTGCTGTAAATCGGATAAAAATGGTCGGATTGGGTTGGACATGGTGGAAATTGATGGGGTGGTATTGTTTTTCCGATGTGCGAAATTGGGAGTCATTCCAAGAACTTTTTTCATTTTCGAGCAAAATGGGCCATTTGATACCTTAGAAGTTTTATGCATTTATTCAAACTGCTGTAAATCGGATAAAAATGGTCGGATTGGGTTGGACATGGGGGAAATTGATGGGGTGGTATTGTTTTTCCGATGTGCGAAATTGGGAGTCATTCCAAGAACTTTTTTCATTTTCGAGCAAAATGGGCCATTTGATACCTTAGAAGTTTTATGCATTTATTCAAACTGCTGTAAATCGGATAAAAATGGTCGGATTGGGTTGGACATGGGGGAAATTGATGGGGTGGTATTGTTTTTCCGATGTGCGAAATTGGGAGTCATTCCAAGAACTTTTTTCATTTTCGAGCAAAATGGGCCATTTGATACCTTAGAAGTTTTATGCATTTATTCAAACTGCTGTAAATCGGATAAAAATGGTCGGATTGGGTTGGACATGGTGGAAATTGATGGGGTGGTATTGTTTTTCCGATGTGCGAAATTGGGAGTCATTCCAAGAACTTTTTTCATTTTCGAGCAAAATGGGCCATTTGATACCTTAGAAGTTTTATGCATTTATTCAAACTGCTGTAAATCGGATAAAAATGGTCGGATTGGGTTGGACATGGTGGAAATTGATGGGGTGGTATTGTTTTTCCGATGTGCGAAATTGGGAGTCATTCCAAGAACTTTTTTCATTTTCGAGCAAAATGGGCCATTTGATACCTTAGAAGTTTTATGCATTTATTCAAACTGCTGTAAATCGGATAAAAATGGTCGGATTGGGTTGGACATGGTGGAAATTGATGGGGTGGTATTGTTTTTCCGATGTGCGAAATTGGGAGTCATTCCAAGAACTTTTTTCATTTTCGAGCAAAATGGGCCATTTGATACCTTAGAAGTTTTATGCATTTATTCAAACTGCTGTAAATCGGATAAAAATGGTCGGATTGGGTTGGACATGGTGGAAATTGATGGGGTGGTATTGTTTTTCCGATGTGCGAAATTGGGAGTCATTCCAAGAACTTTTTTCATTTTCGAGCAAAATGGGCCATTTGATACCTTAGAAGTTTTATGCATTTATTCAAACTGCTGTAAATCGGATAAAAATGGTCGGATTGGGTTGGACATGGTGGAAATTGATGGGGTGGTATTGTTTTTCCGATGTGCGAAATTGGGAGTCATTCCAAGAACTTTTTTCATTTTCGAGCAAAATGGGCCATTTGATACCTTAGAAGTTTTATGCATTTATTCAAACTGCTGTAAATCGGATAAAAATGGTCGGATTGAGTTGGACATGGGGGAAATTGATGGGGTGGTATTGTTTTTCCGATGTGCGAAATTGGGAGTCATTCCAAGAACTTTTTTCATTTTCGAGCAAAATGGGCCATTTGATACCTTAGAAGTTTTATGCATTTATTCAAACTGCTGTAAATCGGATAAAAATGGTCGGATTGGGTTGGACATGGGGGAAATTGATGGGGTGGTATTGTTTTTCCGATGTGCGAAATTGGGAGTCATTCCAAGAACTTTTTTCATTTTCGAGCAAAATGGGCCATTTGATACCTTAGAAGTTTTATGCATTTATTCAAACTGCTGTAAATCGGATAAAAATGGTCGGATTGGGTTGGACATGGGGGAAATTGATGGGGTGGTATTGTTTTTCCGATGTGCGAAATTGGGAGTCATTCCAAGAACTTTTTTCATTTTCGAGCAAAATGGGCCATTTGATACCTTAGAAGTTTTATGCATTTATTCAAACTGCTGTAAATCGGATAAAAATGGTCGGATTGGGTTGGACATGGGGGAAATTGATGGGGTGGTATTGTTTTTCCGATGTGCGAAATTGGGAGTCATTCCAAGAACTTTTTTCATTTTCGAGCAAAATGGGCCATTTGATACCTTAGAAGTTTTATGCATTTATTCAAACTGCTGTAAATCGGATAAAAATGGTCGGATTGGGTTGGACATGGGGGAAATTGATGGGGTGGTATTGCTTTTCCGATGTGCGAAATAGGGAGTCATTCCAAGAACTTTTTTCATTTTCGAGCAAAATGGGCCATTTGATACCTTAGAAGTTTTATGCATTTATTCAAACTGCTGTAAATCGGATAAAAATGGTCGGATTGGGTTGGACATGGGGGAAATTGATGGGGTGGTATTGTTTTTCCGATGTGCGAAATTGGGAGTCATTCCAAGAACTTTTTTCATTTTCGAGCAAAATGGGCCATTTGATACCTTAGAAGTTTTATGCATTTATTCAAACTGCTGTAAATCGGATAAAAATGGTCGGATTGGGTTGGACATGGGGGAAATTGATGGGGTGGTATTGTTTTTCCGATGTGCGAAATTGGGAGTCATTCCAAGAACTTTTTTCATTTTCGAGCAAAATGGGCCATTTGATACCTTAGAAGTTTTATGCATTTATTCAAACTGCTGTAAATCGGATAAAAATGGTCGGATTGGGTTGGACATGGTGGAAATTGATGGGGTGGTATTGTTTTTCCGATGTGCGAAATTGGGAGTCATTCCAAGAACTTTTTTCATTTTCGAGCAAAATGGGCCATTTGATACCTTAGAAGTTTTATGCATTTATTCAAACTGCTGTAAATCGGATAAAAATGGTCGGATTGGGTTGGACATGGTGGAAATTGATGGGGTGGTATTGTTTTTCCGATGTGCGAAATTGGGAGTCATTCCAAGAACTTTTTTCATTTTCGAGCAAAATGGGCCATTTGATACCTTAGAAGTTTTATGCATTTATTCAAACTGCTGTAAATCGGATAAAAATGGTCGGATTGGGTTGGACATGGGGGAAATTGATGGGGTGGTATTGTTTTTTACGAATAGAACTGACCATTATGAAACCAAGGTCAGTCAGTTGTCCATGTTCGAACGCGACTACGACCCGAGGGTTAGAGATTGAACAGACAGACACCTACATTCATTCGTATTATCCGCAATACGAGCATCCGTTGGAGAAAACTAGTTTGTTGCGGTTTTTCGAAGAATTTGCTTCCAAAACAGGTTAAGGCCCATTCATGCGTGCGTGCCAACGGCCCTTTCCGATCCCGCTTCCTATTCCCATTGTTGTCAGATTGTCATATTTGAGTGAAATTCAAGAAACGGATACTGTCAGAGAACTGTCTGCTGACGTCACAGTCAGCTGATGAGGGGAAAAACGTAATATTGGGTGGTGTGAAGTGTATTTCAGATATTCATTAACTATATACATTAAAGGAACATATTTTCTGATAATATGCTGTAAGACTCCTTCGTTTCACGGAAACATCCAAGTATTTTACTAATACCTATGTTCGCTTTCATGTTGGATAATAACGAAGAATTTGGTTTGATAGTATTACATTGGGTTTCACGAAGCTTCGATAAGCTTAATAGTGGATTTAATTCGATGCTTTTATCAAAAACGAACTGAAAATCGACATAGAATCGCACTAATTCGTCAATTAAGAGCTGTCAAAGCTTCGTGAAACCCACCGTTAAAGTAGGTACTTATTACTTACTCATTTCGCGTTAAGATTATTAATATAAACATAAATTATGCGGGCATATTCTAGGGAACAGCGTGCTATCATTCTGCCCAAACGCCCAGCGACCATCCACGATAACTTTCGAATTCATCCAGAAAGAGAAATCGTATGGAGTCGTTAATGATACGGGATGGTGAAAGAAAAGTTCATGGTTTTAACACCTTTAAAGATTATGCAATTACTTCTCAGTATGCACAAAGAACGAATAATCATAATTTAATAATAAAAAGTCTTAAGATCCTTTTTCTCATAAGAAGAATATCTTGAAAAAGTACATGATCTGATGTGAAAATCTGTACGTTCGGCCCCTCATCAGCTGATTTTGACATTCGACTAAAGAGTGCTGACGTATGGACGGTGCTCTATGCCGTTATCGACTTACATATTATTTTCGTCACGTTCTTTGCGTATCGATCGTTACCGCGACACATGGCGTATCGTCGAGCAGTGCGACACGCATTTAAGAGGCTTGAATTAGCGGAAACCGATCCAATCTTACGCAAAGACAAACGGACCGCACGTCCGGTGCGTGTCTATCGCAAAAAATAGCGGCGTGTGTAATTCGAGGATCAGAGAGAACGAAAATGGAAGCAATATAGGGTCGGTGTCGTCTTACGGCGAAACCAACGAAAATGTACGTCCAGCTCTCGAACGTATGCGAGGGGGAAGGAAGAACGGACAGTTTCAATTAAATGAAATCCACCGTAGGTGAGTAATGTGGAGGAAAATATAAGGGTTGGACAGAATCCGGCGGAGTACGCGTCACGTGTTTATACACACACGCAAGCAGTAATCTGGAATTGCCGAAATACGCCAGTAATGAGTAGAGAAACATTTAGATACCAATTCTCAACAATATTTTGAACAACATATAAAATACTATAGCGGACCGGACAGAAAATGTCCTTCTCGAACGTTCTGAGTGACATTTCACATAAGAGTGATATTTCAATATTTTCATTTCGAAATTATCATCGTGCGATTGGCTGTTGTCCAAAGCACAATCAAAAACTTAGTGCCATTTCTTGGTATCCTAGGCTGATCAATTCTAGTGTCATTGTTCGGACGATATTTGGTGATTTTAAATTGACTCATTTGGCAGAAGAGCCCGTATTTTTCTTGTGATTGGTGGCAGCAGATTACATAAATATCGGTTACTTATATATACAGCGTATAATACTGAGTGAACATGAAATTATTAACGAATGCCAAATGACATCTCTAGGTCTCTGAGATCTATTTTCTTTCAAACCGGTAGTCTGGGCCGGCGCTTCCGCCAGTTCGTTAACAACCAAAACGAATATTCTATAACCTGACTGCGGCGCCTCCTACTGGGTCCGTTTGCTACTCTAAACCAACCACTCAAAAATGCATCAAAATATATCACGTCGTTTAGGAGGATACACGACATACACACTTATAGTAGAATTCCATATAGGTATTGAAATAATATAGATGTAAGGTCGTATTTAACAATACCTACATTAATGAATTAATGTATTGTTAATACGACCTTACATTTCCCGCGGTAATGGGATTTGAAAACAGGAAATTGTGCAAAAGACAAATATTCTTCAGGGATCGTCTATAAATATATAGCTATAGGTATGTTTAGAGAGCTGTCCGAAAAATCCCTTTGAACCGTAGACTAAATAAAGGTAACTATAAACACCAGTTTTTGCCCGAACTAAATTAATTTCCACGCCTCAGCAACCTCTCTTTCCCCGAAAATGGAAGGAAAACAGCCCAAGGACCGTCGACTGGCAGCCCTCGAGAGCTGAAAGGGATGAGACGCAAGAAATTATTGTTGGAATTTGTCAAACAAATGAATGTCGGGCTGTCACCGCGCTGGAATTTCGAGCGTGACAGACAGATGCGGAGGTGAATAGATGAAATATAGATGAGGTGCATTAGCCGGAATGGGGTAAATTAAGAATTTCCCTTGATTAAGGGAGGGACTGCCACTGAATTCGCTCTGAAATGCCGAGTGTACCATCAACTCTGAGATGAGGTCGGATTTCTCATGGAATGATTGCTTGAACGCTCGGGCAAGAGCTTTACCGCACTTTTTCATCGAATATGATAATATATATAGATAGGGATTTTCAAATTAATCCGAGAGTGTCTCCGAAACAGGAGTATCCGCTGAGTGGTCCCCCCATACTGAAAAAATCCGATCGAATTCTGCGAATACCCCCCTCCAGCATGAGAAATATGAATACCGCATTGTTTACGTTCGAAACGATGCAAAAGAAAATGAAATTTTCGAGGAGGAGCAGACAAAACAAAGAAATGCAATTTGTCTGTGGCAGTTTCAGTTTCGGCGTCAGCGGAGTATGCATGTCCATATTTTCACCGCAACGACGACGGTCTTTTGTGCATTGTTCGAGATGAAGCCCCCCAGGATCCGTTTGAATGCCGTCGCGTTGAGAAGACAGCTAACAGCGACCCTCGAACACCGAACCAGGAAGCATCGATCAATTCACTGCAGCGCTGAGTTATGTAAAACATAAAAGTACAGGTTGGTTCTTGATCATGGAAAATCGAAATATTTTTCTCGATTAACTGTTTGTTATCTCTTGAATTGGAGGGCGTTAAGGACACATAATGATAAACAATGCAAATAATGAACAAAATCATGCAACCGTGTGGAGCAAGTTGTTGAGAAAGCTTTTTTCAAACATAATGTTGATTAATAGCATCAAAATCCCCAACTGCTGCAGTTTTAATTATTACATTAAAACGTATCGGAAATTTGCAGGCGGGACAAAAGTATAACTAAACTGTGTTTAGTATTAATACTATATAAATATGTATTGAACTGACAAATAGTTCATTGTGCATTCCACATTACCCAAAAAAAAAATGTTTGACAATAAGCTTGTTCCACCCTTTTCAGTTCATCACTTTTCCATTAAGGATTTTCAGTTAATTGTTATTGCAGTCGGGTTTTTTGATGATATATTTATTTTAGTATGGTGTTGAGAGCGTTGAAATAAAATATGTATCAAATACAAACATTTCGATCGGTTCACCAGGCCATAGCAAGAAACCAATACCTACTATGGAAATCTTCGAAATATTTTCTTCAGACCTGATAGCTTCATCAAGTCGAAATGCGCGCCATATAGCCGAAAAGTAGAAGAAATCAACGGGGTCCGTCCGATGCCACCCACACACGGAAACCAGAACAAAGTTGTGAAACAATTGAACATCGGGCGCATTGCGGCAGATGCGCATCGTTAAAACATTCGAAAGATCTTAAATAAACGTCATTATCAGATAACGCTCTCGCGCGCCGAGGCCAAATTTGGCACATGTGCCCTTTCTTGATTCTTCATCGTTAGCGCTGACTCGCCTCTGTTTTGATCGTCGGGGATGGCCGAAACGTTAGAATCGCACGGCTGCCTCGATCAGATTGATATCAAAAGAGGAAGTCATAACGCAAGCACGAGTAAGCGATTCTGTGGTGCTCGCTCGATCTGAATGCCCGCGGAAACTTAAGAGTCTCTCTTTCCTCTCTATTTCAAGGTTTCTCACAGTCGCAGTAATGAACGACGATCCCCGATCAATCGTGATGGCGAATCGGAAACCCTTTCGAGCCTCCGTTTGTACGACTCTTAATGAAACGAACAAAGTGCTAAATTAGACCACAGAGCCGTGACAAATTCCTTTTCTTCCCTATCTTTCTTGGTTCTGGTGCGGGCCCAATCCTAGTTAGTAATCAAACGAATCAATAATCTAATATCAATTAGCCGACAGCACGTGACCCGAACTACCGACCCTTTCCGAAACAGGTCTGCCACCTACGGAGCGCCGAAATTAGATTTTAAATTCAATCGTGCCACTGGCAAAATAACATTAACGATCCCCTTTGCGGCACTAGAAATGTGTTCTTGATTGGTGGGCGATGACGAGGAGAAAGAACGACAGCTTCCGGAACTTATTTCATTCGTCGATTTCAACGAATCAGGAAAGACAAACATTTAATTTAATGTTTCTCATAATGTAATGTGAAGAAATCGCACTCAATTTATTTCTAGGTTATGTAGCCATTGTATACCAGATTTATGCACAGTTGAATTTATCGGATCTTCAGATTTCTTTCGATTATAAAACTTCCTTACAAAATTAACTAGCGGACCGGACGGACGTTGTCTTGCTCGAACTGTTTTCAGCGGAATCGGCAAACGTTTTGCGGTTACCCATAGCAGAATAGAAAAAACTGACTCCCATTTCTTGGTATCCTAAGCTGATCAATTCTATATTTCGTGCTCGAAATTGGCTCATTTGGCGGAAGTGCCTGTATTTCTTCTGTGATTGGTGGTGAGTATAATAATGGGGTTGCAGGTCACTTAAATATAAATAGCTTCTTTGAGTATTAACTATGTGAAATACCCACTTCAATACTGGAGCTAACGAATCCCTCGACGTGTAGTTTTAATTAAATTTCGAAACCCGTGATACATTAATTACACTTTAACGGAATATGTCTTAGGCTGACATTCTCCAGGACTCTGAGATCTGAGAAGTTTCTAATAATTGGGTCGGCGCATCCGCCATTGCGCACTGAAATACAAAACAAATATTCTATAACATGATTGCGGAGCTTCCTACTAGGTCCGATTGCGTGTCATCCAGAGACCCACTAAAAAGCACACATAAAATTTCATCAAAAACGGTCACGTCGTTTAGGAATAGTCGACATAGTACACACTTAAAGTATAGAACTTTATATGTTAAAATAAGCTGACCCGCAGGAAGGTTTCTGGAAAGCTGACCAACCCAACGAAGTAAATAGTTGAATTTAGGGAAAATCGGAACATTCATCCGGAACATAGTAAAACAAAACATATAGAATTAGCTGAGTTGCGGCCGCGGAATTGGTTTATACATCCCTGTTCATCTTCCTGAGTGCTTTAATTCACGTGTCAACATCTCGTCAAGTAGGCCTCGAGCCGACCTGTCAACCCGGTGCGACGTTGTTTTGTTTTAATGGCGGTATCTGCTCGCATCCATCAAGAGACCCGCGTCTCGTTGTTTCCGTTTTAGCAAATTGAGTTGGGCTCATTCGAACCATGGCCTGCCTCGCTACCCGAGAGCATAACAATCTATTAAAATATGCGGACAACGCAGAACTGAACGCCGTCGGTTTTTCGATGTTGATATTTTCTTCTAACATTTATTCGTTGAAAGTTACTGTTATTGGCCGCAGCCTTCTATAGAGAGTGTTATATGTATTGGCCTCCCTGCGGCCTTCCGATATACCTAGAAGAAGAAGAAATATACTTATTCATGACTTGACGTCTCTTTCAGCTGATGTTCCGTTGTTTGGAGCTCAAGCAGCGCTTACTCGACTCTTTTCGAGATTTATGGCATACCGCCTGCGATTCAAAGCCGTCTTTAATTAGGCTTGTTTTATTTTTTGTTTCGGCCCGGCGTTTAATATAATCGAAATTTGAAATGCACAACTTTATCTTTTTTCAAATTGAGCCATAAATCTAACCGGAAAATGTTTAAGGTTATTAGGTATTTTATGGTTTTTTTATTCGAACATGCCGGACGGCTCAGAGATGGTGAATATACCTGTATAATAAATAAATATATGATTTTAATGCGTTTTTTCTCATTAATGCTGAGATATTAAATCGGTTTTGAAGACGAGTCACTACCTTTATAAATTCTTTATTTGTCGCATTTATTTTTTTCCTTTTTCTTCGTTTCGAGGCGGGGCCGTTGAAATCGCGATAGAGTTGTTTTATCGCCGTTTTATGAAGTTTTCTACCGACGCGACGCGACGGATTTACAGCCGTCCTGCTTTCATTTTCGATTGAATCGTAGATTAGATTGCCTTATAATGCATTTGTTTCATTAGGTCGTGGGGGTGCCATGTTGCTTAGTAATGTGTCCCTTATCGCTTCTGACTCATGAACTTTTATTAGAAGTCACAGATCGTATTTTGTGAAGGTGAATTATTTCAGTTCGAGCTGCGGAAATGTGTCTTCCGTAAATTTTAACGAAGATCGATATTCGAAGCTATCCGAGCTCCTCCATCCAACGTCCGATAGTCATAAGATATTTTCCTGAGCTTATAGGAGGGATTTTCTCACGATATCCCGATGTTGGATTGTCGTATTCGTTCCCTGTCGGGAGACTGCTTCTTTCCGTAATCCTCTCGATCGTTTCTTGTCCGTTAATTTCGTATCGGTCTCCCGGCGGTGCCCGAAAGGACAAATCATCATGAATTCGTTCCCATTTCCCTCCTCCCGTCTTCGGCTGCCTGATGAATAAAGTGTCTCCCACACCGTAATCTCCGATCTCCCACCATCCCTCTTTCTTATCCTTTCCTTAGCCTACCTAATGCTGCCGGCCTCGGCCAACCCTCGGGACTTTGTTGCTGTAGGTCTGTTTTTATGGTGACCGATCGCCCGGAATAGTTGGATTCCTCTTTTTCGAGGTAACGCCTAATCCCGTATACCCGAGAAGAACTGATATTGAGGATCTCTCCGTCAATTAATATATTTATTCGTTTGCGATGAGACAATTTTAGTTAAATTCATATTTTCTCAATTAATAAATACACACTTCACGTTCTGGGTGTAGCCTGGAACACAGCCTGACAACGGTCTCTTGGTTATTATTTGAATTTATATTAAAGTTCCTAATTTCTCCCGAATTATTTCGTTTCTTTTCCCTTTTTTAAATGAATACCTAATTTTTAATTAGGTCATCAAAATCTTTCATGAAATCGGAAGAAATTAAAGCTTCTATTTCTTTCAAATTTCAAAAAATTTTAGTACCGCTTCTACTGTTGCTGTTTTTGAAAGGTAGTTTGGTAAATTTGAGTGAAACTTTGGGCCTCTTAATAATAAATACGTTCAATGCGTCAGTAAATGTATACTTAGCTTCAGGAATTACACCGAAATCCTCGGAATGTTTCTTGAAAACTGCGCATCAAAGATGTTGAATGCCTTGTCCTATAAATTCTTTATATATTCAATGTCAGTGGCGCTGACCAAGTTATTTGAATATCCACTCTTCTGTGATCACAGAGGCCTGGAGATATCAGGATTCGATATCTGCAGTATTGAAATGAGTTTTTCACATAGCTATTAACTTTTAGAAGTTATTTATATTCATTTGATCTTCAACCACAGTACTATACTCACCACCAATCACACGAAATATACAGGTCCTTTTGTCAAATGAACAAATTTCAAGCACCAAACATCATCCGGACATGACACTATAGAATTGATTAGGTACTACGAATTCGGATTAGAGAAATTTGATACTGCATAGATGTGGGGAATTTTCTTTGTGGCTCACGCTGTAAAACACGTCGATGTCCCTGAAAATTCGGATCCGCTATTCCTCCTTCTTCTCCCGCTTGTCCACAAACAGCCGAATTTAATATCCCAGATTAAAATGAAACAATGACAATGAATCTGAATATCCATCATCGCGCCCCCTCCGTCCCTGCGGCGTTGTTTATAACTGCCCCCAGTCCACCCCCTCTGGGTCAAAATGCAACATGGTGGCGTAAAATATTTCTGATAAGCCTGCTGTTTATTATTTTATACGCATCCGCTCCGATCGTTTTCGACGTCCTCCGGCCTGATTGATGGCGCGCTGACGTAAACTCCGATGCGATTTTTTTTCGCAATGGTGAACGCCGCTGCGTTTTATTAGGCCGATCGGAACCGGCCTGGAAACGGGAGATACAGGACGTTTCGGACGAGATTTACGGACCGGACCGACTGCAAGGTGTGCTTTCCTCGAAAATTTCATGAGCTTTCGTCGAATTTTTAGCAGCGGAAATGAAATTGGGCGTTCCGATTTTTAACGACTGGTTTAAATTCTGATCGCGATGAGAGAGAATATTTCCGATTATAAGTCTAATCGTGGGGTCCACGTGAACTGCGAGAGAGAGAGGAAGAAAAAAAAACTGGCGTGAGAAGCGAATTGGAGGTGTATTTTCTCCTAAAAGAATCGCGATCGTAATGTCCGTCGGTATAGACGAAACCAAATCATCCGATAAGACGGTTTACAGGAGGAGCAGATTGAGAACACAATAGCGGACTTATCTGCTTAGCGGGGTTGGTTCCCGTTCCCCTCTCTCCCGCCACCTTTCACCTCCGCGAAAATCGGGATAGTCGGGATAGAACATCTTGTTCGGTTTCCAGCAGAAGTAATGCGGAATAGAATGAACTCGGGATAATAGGGTAAATATTTGGATTGTCTCAAGTGTATAAGAACCCTTCTTTTTGTTCCGTAATTCGCTCTGCCGCCGCTCCCGTTGCTGCTACAGCTGCAGTTTCGACGTCGACGTGCTTTTGTTGAAATTTGAGCCGTGGTTGGTTGCTTTTCCCGCTTTTCCGGCTTACTTTTCCTTCAGAAGTTTGATGATGTTCCTACGTTTGCCTCCTTGATAATTCAGATACTGGCACTGATAATCGTTCTTCCCTTCGAGGATTATTCCCTTCTTAAAGATGTCTTCGCGGTTTCCATTCAGATATCCTTTGTATTCGTCGCGAAATGTTGGAGAATTGGCATTCATTTCGAAATGTAGACACTGAAAATTAGATAACCGCAGCTCCATATTGTCAAAGAATAAGACAGTAAGTCGGTGATATTATCATTCAGAACCGGTAGGATACTGCATCACTAAAGGTAGGTACGGTTTCCTACAAAGCGGTGCCGTAATATAGCGGCCATAATATTACGGTGACTCAGGACAGCACGATTAGTAGTTTTCATTGGATGAAGGTGGACGTTCTCGATCTCGCAATTCTTATTTGCGTATATAGCATTTATTGTAATTTTTTTTGACCTATTTACTGTCATAAAGCATTATTCAGTTGAGTCTTCCTATAATAATTTACATGCACAGTATACAAGCATCAACGATTTTTATAACAAAATATATCGAAGTTCCAATGTCCAGCTGCAAACTGAAATTAAAAGAATGGAAAGATTGAACAAGAAATCTTTCCAGGAGGACACCAAAGCGTACCGTCCTCCACATGAGGACGCAATATAAACGAAAGAACGATGGAAGAGTCAAAACAAGCGATAAATTCGCCCTTTAATTACATGGCACGGTTCGCGAAGTCGAAACACGGAATGTCCGTCTGCTCACGTTTTAAAGATTAACGGATTTATCGGGCGTTACCGGTCATGAGTATCGCAGACGGCTTTGCGACGAGACGCTTTTAGCTTGTTTTATAGTTTTATGACAAAAGGGGTAGGGGGGAATGTGTCGGAAAGGAGGAAGGATTTTATATTTAATTAATCTCGAGAAAATTATTGATGTGGATAAAAAATTATTCATTTATGATCATTCGAACAATGAAATATTCTGATGAAACCAAAATATGCTGCAAGTTTTACGTTTGAGACTATTTTCGAAAATTCTGAAAATTACAGATTTTTCGGCAAAATGACTGCACGCTGTTCCCCAGATCATGCGCGCAAAAACTGCACGAGTTCATTTTAATATTTCGGTGAAAGGACTCTTTTGTCAAAATATGAAAATGAACAGTTTGCGCGCATGTTCTAGGGAACAGCGCTGATGTCATGTAAAATGATCTAGGAATGATTCAGGGAAATATCCGCTATCCGAGAAATCAATGCACCTAAATATGTATTATAGTATTTTATGATAAGGTAATCCGAACGTTTTTCAAGGTCCAATTCCATGAATTGAATATTCACTTCAAAGTAAACCCCAACAGGACTTTGTTTCCCGAATGAAACCATTTCATCCGGAACCTTCTGCTATACAGTTCGCTAGAATTGGCTATCTTTTTCAAGAAAAGATCTCAATATCCTGGGAACAGCGATTCCGACATCCAAGTCGGCATTCCTTCCACGGCTCATACCGATATTCAGCCGAGTTATAGTCCGCGCGAAATTCAGAATATGCGCCTCCTATGCATGCCAATTAGAGCAGGACACGCCGATGGCGTCGTTTCCGCGCACCGCCTTCGTACCAGAAGTAATGCACTTTCCGTGTTTCATTATGGATTTGTGCAAATGCCCTTTTATTCCATCCCCACGTCATGCTTGGATTACGACCCAACTTTTCTAGCCTTCCGAAAATTTATTCACTTGTCAGGGCGATACCTAGGCCACATATGTGATGTACAGGGTCTTTATAAATGATTGTAACATCGCATATCATATATTATGTATACAATGCGCGTCAAAATTATGGAACAAATTCATTTTCTCAGAAGAAAAATATTCGGCAAAAAAATCCTGAAATAGGTCAATTTTTATTTCACTTTTACCAAATTTGTATGCATTTTTGAAGGATTTTTTGAATAGGGAAAGTGGGTCATGTGGTATTTTTGGCAAGGTCTTTGTGTCTCCTTTACAGATGTGCAGAAATTTTCAAAGAAAATTTTTTTCTTTTTTGAAAAATAGTTAGTTCAAAGAGGTTTTCAGTATGTGCACTTTGTCATGGCTCATTTACTTTGAGACGATGGTACCTGATGAAATTTGTCACCGAATGAAAGTGGACCATTACAGTTTTGTTCATGCATAACTTTCAACCCCTACAAACCCTTTAATGGAGAAAAATGGAGTGACAGTGGAGGGGGTTGAAAGTTGTGCATGAACAAAACTGTAATGGTCGTATTTCATTCGGTGACAAATTTCATCAGGTACCATCGTCTCATAGTAAATGAGCCATGGCAAAGTGCACATACTTTCTTACTTCTTACTTACAAATTTCTGCACGCCTGTGAAGAAGATACGAAGACCTTGCCAAAAAAGTACCACAGGACCCACTTTCCATATTCAAAAAATTTAGAGGGTTGATGGGGATGGCACAGGGTGCAACAAAAATCCTTCAAAAATGCATAAAAGTGAAACAAAAATTGACCTGTTTCAGGATTTTGTTGCCAAATATTTTTCTTCTGAGAAAATGAATTTGTTCCATAATTTTAACGCGCACTCTATATACTGATGTTCAAATTCACGATTCCATCCACATAATTTATTTTTAGACAATATAATTTCAAAGGCTTGTAAAATAGTCAGGATCCTTAGCGGAGAGCGGGAAATAATGATTCAACCAACTGCGATGTTACAATCATTTATAGAGACCCTGTATGTCTTATAGGTATATTTATGATTTTAGGGGAGATATTTTTATAACAAAACGGTTTATTGAATACACTTATGAGCAATGACCAATACATCTTTACAGTTACTCTCGTAGGTACTGAAAGACTTGATCTGAATATTAAATTCCAAGGTATATACCTGTAATGACTTAGGTACCTACTTCGAATATTCAATGGCCCATTTGAAATTTTGGTTGTCTTAATATAACGGAATTCTAATAAAGAATATTATTGAACATATACCTATTACTTATATTGATATTCATGGTCTAATGAATGAAACAATAATTCGACTTATTTTAATCTTGATACGGCGGATATAATCGTAGAATGAATATCGGAACAATCAGGTCGGAGACGAGTAAACAAAAGAATGAGGTGGTGGAAATGGCATAATTTCCTCTTCGAAGCCAGCATCGGATGACGTCGTAGTCGTCGCGACGGTGGCGAATTAGAAGAATGGAAGAAGAGAGTTGTTTGGCAAGCAAATTGGTTAAATCGGGCGCGCAGTGTAATCCAGATGCAAAATAAAGGATTAGCGGATCCTCCACTGAGCCGGCTTTTCTCTCTTCGCCACGCCGTCCTGATTGATCGGAGGACGCCGCCGTCGAAAACAATTACGGTTTCCCGGAGATTTCACCGCCGCCGCCACCGTCGTCGACTACGACGACCGAAAAGAAAACTCTACGGGGGCGCGTCGTTTGCTTTCGGTCGATGGCGCGGTTCCAAATCGATCACGTGACCTGTTCAAAGATAATTTGAGATTCGATAGATACACTTAGGATTCTTAGAATTTTTCAACGACCAATAGCACAAAAGTCAGCTCAATATTAGATTTTCTGTTTTTCTCCTTTCTTCTTATTCTTCTTACTACTTATTCAATTCTAGCAACACATTCTTTAGTTCTTGAAATAATTAATTCCTATGGCTTTTTACAAATTTAGTCTCTATATTTCAATAGATCGAGTAAGACTTATTTCACATGCATACGATTCGGTTCGTTTTCGGTTTCAAGATCAAAGATATGCTCGGTTTGAGGTTAAAACCACTGAACGTGACAGAAAACATATGATGTAAATATTTATTACTTTGTGGTTGAAACCGAAACTAAACCGTGTTTGTGTGAACGCCCCGGTTGATCTTTGTTCCCTGCACACGAATAATAGAAACCGAAAACAAACCGAACCGAACTGAACCGTATGCATGTGGAACAAGCCTCACGGAGGAGTAAATTTCGATACCATGTTTATTGTTTATAGAATGCTTGCTCCCTCACTTTCATTTTGCGGCCTGTAAATACAATTTTCCGAATTTCTTTGATAAAGTTGCTCGTCACGAACAGCAGTAACTAGAGTGTGGTCCTATTGTCATGAAATGTTGACGCATAACCTTCTAAAGGATGGCGCCATCGAATGCCGTGATTGATTTTGCATTTGTGGTGCTATCTATTTATGTTAGTCTGGAAACTTTTTGATCAATGGTGTTTCAACGAAACGGGTATCGATATTCAATAAATCAGCTTAAATCATATATTTTTGCGCGTATGTTCTGGGGAACATCGCGTTATAGTTTTGCCCAAATGTCTGTAACTTTCGAATTTTTTGAAAAAAATGGTCTCAAACGATTAAGTTCGACTCCCCAATGAAGAATTCGAGGTCAAATTTGATTCTGTCCGGCCGGCCGTCCGGCCGGCCGGCCGGCCGGCCGTTGCCACGATAACTTGAGAACGAAAAGAGCTAGCGACTTGAAATTTTCAGGGTAGGTGGCGCATCCCAATACGACGGACAAGTTCGTTAATGGGCATAATCGGCCCAGTGGTTTCCGAGTAATAATTTTGTTTTCAACCAATATGAATCCGATCAAATTGAAACTTGGTGGGTAGTTGTAGAATATGACCCTAAGCACGTTTGTGAAATTTTGTGCGAATCGTATGGCTAGAAAATTTTAAAAAAATTATTAAAAAATATTTTTGTTGTCACGATAACTTGCGAACGGAATGAGATAGCGGCTTGAAATTTTCAGGTTAGGATGTGCACCAGAACGCGACATTTCAGTTTGTTTATGAGCATAATCGACCAAACGGTTATAGAGTTATAGCAATCTGAAATTTTCTGAAATTTGGTGGTTTTTTGTTCCTCATTAACTCGAAAAATACTGAACCGATGGAATTGAAACATTGTTATTAGTTGTAGAATGGCAACGCGAAAATGTTTGCAAAATTTGGTGAGGATAGCATTTGTAGAAAATTTTTAATAAATCATTAAAAATAAAAAAAAAATATTCTATATATCAGTAACTATTCGTTTGAAATTCATGAAATTTTGCAAGAGCCTTCATAACCTAACTCTACTGCCAAGTTTCAAGTTTTAATATGATCGGTTAAATATTGTTGGAGATTCGAGCATTCTTGTGCGAGTTCAGTAGTACCGATTTGGTATAGCGTAAGGCTCCGAAGAAACGATCGCTCGACCCGGACTTTTGCCGTCGAGTCAAAGAAGACGAATCGATTTGTGTTTTTCCCAAATTTCGTTCTTCTAGGTTGAGCCTAAATATACTAATTCGATACAAGTTTCGGAGGTTTTGAGTCCGACGATTTACCATTCAAAAAGTCAATCCGAGAAACGTCAGAATTAATTCGAGAGACGGGGTCGGAAATTTTCGAGAGCGAAACTGACGATTTAGGCCTTTTTGGGGCGTGAAACTTGAAGAAAATGATTTACCATGGTAAATTATGTTGTCCATTCTCCTGTATTGGACACTTATTTTATATTTAAAACTGTAATTAGATCTTTGAAATACCTTTGAATGAAGAAATTCTTGTAAGTTAACAAAATATCTTTATTTGAACAATAAAAAAATTGGTTCAAGCACTGACGTGAAGTCAGGAGCTTTTGCGCGTATGTTCTATTGTCCATACTCCTGTAATGAACACTATTCTTAATCGAATTTACCATGATGAATTCTATTGTCTATTCTCCTGTATTGGACACTCTCTTGTTAATCGAATTCACCATGATGAATTCTATTGTCCATTCTCCTGTATTGGAGACTCTTCTTAATCGAATTTGCCATGATGAATTCTATTGTCCAGAATGGACAATAGAATTCATCATGGCAAATTCGATTAAGAAGAGTCTCCAATACAGGAGAATGGACAATAGAATTCATCATGGTGAATTCGATTGAGAAGAGTGTCCAATACAGGAGAATAGACAATAGAATTCATCATGGTAAATTCGATTAAGAATAGTGTTCATTACAGGAGTATGGACAATAGAACATACGCGCAAAAGCTCCTGACTTCACGTCAGTGCTTGAACCAATTTTTTTATGTATAAGAATTTACAAAATCTTAAATTCTCTTTTCAGAAGAGAAGCAAAAAGTGTAACATTTTCAATTTTCTGAGATTCGCGGATCGTAATTCCGTTCGCGTCCGTTCAAAGAAAGCGGACGAGTCAAAACCTCGGATGAAAATTCATAGATATCCGATGGATTAATTAAAAATTTAACTTTTTTCGGTTCGGGAGTCGGGAGAAAACCGAAACTTTCGATCTGATATGGAGTTTTTTCGAGTGCTCGTCAAATTGAATAATAATTAGCCCCGGTCGACATTTTTATCGAGACTCCGGTCGAAAAGTTTCCAGATCTATCGCTTAATTGCTTTTACCGAGAGGAACATCGGGGAAGAAATAAAATAGCATCGGGTCGCTGAACCGGTCGATCGATATAACTTTTTTATCTCAGATATAAAATACCAGATGAATTTTAATAAACACCGGGTGAATATTCGAAGGAGATGGATTGTTGAGAAACTAACTCTGCAAACTTGCATTTAGTAAAATGTTATTGTCATTCGCTGTTCCTGATAGAATTGCACTCATAACACGAGGGCAATTTTACCCTTAGGCTGGTTTTCCTGTCACGCTGACGGTCGGCGCTGACGGTCAGCGCTGATCGGTCAGCTCGGATCCTTTTAGTATCGCGCTGATCACAAAAAGAAATAGAAGGATGCTATTGTCTCTGGCTCACTGAATGTGGAGGCTTGTCGGCGCCAGCTAGTCAGCGGCGCCGACGCGCCGGCGCGTACGTGCGCGTATGTAGATCAGCGCTGACGGCCGTCAGCGCCGCGTGACTCGAAAACGCTACCTATAGCTACATACATATTGACTCATCAGCGCCGACCGTCAGCGTGACAGGAAAACCAGCCTTACAATATTTCATATTATATTTAATAAATTACAGCAACATTGACGTGAAGTTCGAAACTTCAGCACATTAATTCCTTGAATTATAAATTGCAGCTAATTATCCCTATGATGTATAGTTTATAATCACATTTCAAAATTCTTTACATATTAATTAGACTTAAATATAATATTTTTTAAACTTTATTTTTCAAACAGTGTTAATGACTGATCTTAAAATTCAACGAATGTCAAAATGACATTTACAGGTCTCTGAGATCTGAGAAGAGTCGATTTTCTTTCAAACCGGTAGTAACTGCGTCAACGAATCCGCCAGTTCGTACTAAAACCCAAACTAAATATTCTATATCCTGATTTCGGCGCCTCCTACTAGGTCCGATTGCGAATCTAAGCCATCCAAGGACCCCCCTCAAATGCGGTCACTTTTTTTGGGAAGGGTTCACTCACACAGATGAATATCAAACAAAATGTATACCTTAAAATTTGTGGCTTTTGTGAATTGGAAAGTGCGACCTTTCGATCTTGACCACTTCTAATATTTATGGTATGAGCAAAAATGAATATCGAGAATTCCGTCGACAAAACCGGAAGAGATTCGAAATTTATAACATCCGGCATCAGGGCATAACAGAAAATGGAAGTTCAATTAAGTCCCGTAGCAGGTCGAATTATCTGGAGTTTTCTTCCATTTCTCATTCGCAAATCAGTAGGAACTTTCGAGCCATAAGGTTGTCTGCATTCCTTCGGGATCGAGTATGAATAAGTAACGGGAAATACAACAGTGTATATAAAGTTTTTATATGGAGCACGGTTCACTTCCCGATTCGCCCGTCTCCAACTTTTTCCTATAAAATATGTACCTCTCGGTATAAGTTGCGAACAAACGACTTTCTGTCTATCAAAAAGGGGAAAACTCCAGGATCCGAGATATTCACTTATTAACGACTGAATGGGACAAATCGCTGATGCTCAACTCTTGATATTTTCGGATAAATATATCAGCGAATCTTTCTAACATCTTAAGGCGGGTTTATACAGCAAATAAGATAAGATAAAATAAAATAAGAATTAAAATAAGAAAGAACATGTACATTTCTATGAGAACGTTTATACACGAAATAAGATAAAATAAGAAATAAGAATAAGAATTAAAGTTGGCCAACTCTCATCTTTATTTCTTATTTTATGTTGTTTTGTTTGGAAAATGACAATGCGCATGCTCAAAGAGTGAAATTCATAGAACTTGCATAAAATTGTCAAAAAGCTGTGATTTGATTGGTTCATTCTTATTTCTTATTTTGTTTTAGATTATCTGTATAAACCGATCCGTTTAACCCTTAATTCTTATTTTATTTTAATTTGTTTCTTATTTTATCTTATTTGCTGTATAAACCCGCCTTTAAGATTTTATGTTTCATCCTTATAATTGAATTTGACTGAGTCGGGAATTCTAAGTTCATTAATTTCTTAATTAATTAATCCGCGGTAACAAATTTCTCGATCATCATCGTCATTGTTGCCGCCAATTCCAATTAAAAAACCAATTAAATAGAACGCACATAATTATAATCGAGCAACATTATACGTGATGCGAACCGTGAAAAAATGAAATCCGAACCCGGTGAAGCTCAAAAGGTTAATAGTCCATTAGGCAGGCGTTAATTAATAATTTTCTGGAACGCTTGTTTTTCAGATATAAACACGTTAAAATTCTAATTATCAGCCACACACCGCAAGACGGCGACATCCTTCGAGTCGAACTATTTTCCGTATATGGAGATCGATTTTCCGAGGACGGTTTTCTATGAAAAATTCAAAAGTGTATCATATTCTCGGCTTATAAAGTCTCATTTAGAGCGATGATGCTCTCTATCGACATTCGAAGTCATCAATCTTGTTACCGTTTTTCGCTTAATTTATTTCTAGACGGGGAAAATTCAATCGATTCTCGTGTCTTAAACGCCTTAATGATCACGATAAGTGTCTATCGTCGGAGGAGAGCGGAAAATGTATTTTCATTTCCATCAGTTTAACATTCATCAAAGCCGTTGCGAACTCGGAGGTAGGTACCTATCTCGGGTAATTTCCCATTTCGATTGAAATTATTTTACGTTCTTCGGTCAAAAACAGAATATAGGAATCGCGACTAGAGCTGGTTGAACGAGAACATTTTACTGATCGATTGGAAAAAATTGGTCCACTGTATTGATTATAATCTTTCTATATTTCCAACAATAAAGATCCGATCGAGTTCAAATCTATACCGTAAAATCTATTTTTCGAGCTTTCCCATAATTTAAAATCAACTCAAAGATTGATTTATTCGGGCCGGTCATTTTTTTACGAGTCAAGTTGAAAATCCAACCCTATCCATATTTTCATGGATTCATTATTGATGTAACTAGCCAATTTTTATTTGCTCGCGGCAAACAGCGAACGCCCCGAAAACCCCAACAGTTTTCACTGCAAAGACGAATCGGCGATTTTCGGGATTTTATGTATTTTGCATGTTACATTTATTGTATGGTGATTTTCGTTTTACAACCGGCTCTCCTATAAAATGTTTAATAATGTCAAGTTATACGACGTTCCCATAAAAATCTTACTTAGCTAGGACGAAAATAAGGGTATAAACCCACTTTTGTGGCGGATCCAGAACGTTCCTGTAATTTTCTTTTACGTCTATTGTAGTTCTAAATCTGTTTCCGCCGATAAAAGACTTATTTCGAATTATTGACGTCATTTATACTTCGAATAGAGATATTCGTCCAATGACTTCGTAATTGCTTTATTTGTCTTCGCGGCGTACAAGGTGTGTGCAAAAATAATCGACTAATTCGCGGTTTTCATCCTGATGAAGCGAAATTTAAATAAAAATGCTATAGTCGTGTCATAAGCATTTCGGGAATAATTCATAGGTAAAACGTATCCATCAGGTAGGTACATCAAGAGAGAGAATGTTTAACATTCGAGAAAACTTTTTCCCATTCCCCGAAGCAGTATAAGGCAAGGGAGGGAGAAAGAGAGCGAGAGCGATTAAATAAAATCCGGGTAGCCGGTATATAGCTCATTCCGTTATGAAAACAGGAAAAGTGGATGTCCCCCTTATTGAAAATTAATCCGAATTTATTGCACGTTTAATTTTAAAAGGTTTTCGATCCTACTTAAGACTTAGACGGTGGAAAACTCCTCGGAAAATATGGCAGTCACGTTTTGGCCTGATGAAGTTTCTCTTAGACAACGCCGGGCGTCACTCTTCTTTCTTTATTCTCGCACAGCTGCTTACTCTTTTTCCCATTTCCGATCCGCTCTCTAAGCTGACTGGATTTACTTAAAAGGGCTTCGGGACGCCCCAACTCCTGGCCATATTCGGAAAAACTCCCAGTCTTCCATTATCAATACAGGAAAAGCTATACGGTGTCTCATACATTCAGTGGGAAACTCTGATTAGCCGCACTGAACTACTAACAACAATATTGTTGAATCTTGAAAAGCGAACTAAGTATTTGTTGTGTGTCGTGTGAGGATTATGTTAGGATCATAAAATGAAAATTAACGTGCTATACCTACTTTTGGGATAGGTATTGTACAATCGTTCAACTTTTTTGGTAATTTCAAACATTCAGGATAAAAAATCGAATAAAAATATATTATTATTATTAGAACGGGGTCGTGTGGCTTAGTTCAGCCCTTCAGAACTGCGACCGATACAATATTTTGTTCTACTACCCTATCCTTATTCAATCCTAAGGACATTGTCAATGGTGTTAACATATCTGATGACGTCCTGCATGTTTCGGGGTAGTGCCCCGTCAGTTTTTTCCCTTCATGCTAAGGATGTGTAGGTGACAATAGGGCCTACTACTGCTGTGTATAACCACATTTACATGTCCATTTGCAGTATGACTCCTAGATATTTAGGACCGGTGCTTTGAGATTCAGATTCCTTCTTCTAGTGAAGGGCAACAAGGTGGTCATAGAGGTATTCGCTTCTCGATGATACTGAGGGCAGCATCAAAATATAAATTTCCCTCGGCATATTTATCTCAAAAGTTGATTGCCATGCTACCTTTCGCGTCTTGCTTAATGAAAATGTCACATCGAATGAGGAATTTTCCACTTTCAGAGACGTTCTTTCATCATATATTTGTCGTGTTTGCGAAATAATGTCAATGGTATAATTAGTTGAAAAGGGAATCTGCGTGTATATTCATGTACGTGCACGGAGAAGAGGACGTAGGAAGAACGAAATGACGGCCATTATACGAAGAGATCGTCTTGCACTTGCTTGGAAACCCTCGTTAGGGCCGTTTCCTCCACGCAGGATCCCGCACAAAGAAATATAGCAAATAAACGATGATAAAATACTCCCATTTTGATGCTTGGCATGATTTATAACCGTGGCAGTTTGTCCCGAAAAACTCGCAAAAACTTCAAACATTTCCCTTTAATACCCTTGCATCCTCTTCGAGTCGACTCACAACCTGACTCTTTTCTGGGGATTTTCCCCTTCTTTCGTATCGAACTCGTACGACTTTAATGATATCCTCATTTCGTTAAATGGAGTAAAATTTTATTCATCGCTCATCAATACGAACGTAAATAACATAAATAATATAAATCTATAAGTATCTAACGGACCGATATCAAATTTACTATATTTAGAAATCAAATATTGTTGTTCTTCAACAAAACTTCTATATTCAAAACGAGCAATCTTGTTTTTTCCATATTTGCTTGGAGAACCGTTTGAAGGGAGCCGACAGATCTCGAAGTCTGTTTTCCGTCCATTCCCTTTGTTCCCGACAGAAGCCAAAGACGTGGTAAATATTGAATGTGCTCAGAAAAATCAATCGGGTACACACAAAGAAGAACGGGCTGGTCCGATGTCAAAGGAATATATGAATATGTTCCAGTTTCGGACGGATCAAAGAAAGGATGATTCGACAGGTTTTTGAATTCTTTACTTGTGTATCCACTACGTTTACAGGTGCCCGCTAACACAAAAGAACTCCCGCGTATGAGAATGAAAATTCATTATGTTTCCATCACAGGGAATATTTCATGATGAAAAACAGTGTAATCGGGACATACGAAGCGGCGTCCGCTCTTGAATTGATCGATCTTAGATTACGAGACTTGCATGTAATGTGCATTGATGTTCAACATGAAGAGTATAGGTACGAACGTCCGTTCGTATAACAAATAACCGTCCTATTAATATCACCAAAGCTGTCAGACGTGACGTGAGTGATAACGATCTATCATCGGAACTCTTCATACAATGACCAGCTTTTGTGTCGGTCTATGAATCTCCGGGTCTTCTACATCGCCGTCGATGGCGCGATAAGAAGGCGGATTATTAAACGCCGTTACGATTGTTCTAGGGATCATATAGTGGATGCGTTGTGTTCCAGATGGGATCGCCCGGTTGCATCTGCAACCCGAGTTACCCGAGTGCTGTCGAATGAAGAATACTCCTTGTTCCGACCCCAGTTAGATGACTGATAGCCGCGCCTATCGGTTAATGAGATCTAACCTATAATTATCACGCGGGCTACGAGTCCTAATGCCCGTATGCCCGCTAACGTAACGGAAGAAGTGTGAAAACTTGAAACTATATGTTCCATTCTCCTTCTCGATTTATATCTCTCTTTTGTCGATGACCGACTCAGCCACGTCAACGGGGTCTCCCGAATGGGAATGACAACTCGGCCAGATTTATAACCTCATCTGTTTTAGCACATTCTTCATTTCCATCCAGCGTTTGCCCGGAATATGGGACAACGTCACGGGATGGAAATTTACGAGCGGGATTACACGTCGACGGTGAAAGGGTCGCAGGTATCGAAACAATATCGAATGTTTGTACGTACAAACAGAGGAACGGTTTAATGACGAATAGTAGTAGGGCGTGAGCATCGGGCATCCTATAAATCACTACCCTTGAATTTCTGCTTTTCGAATTTCAAAATCTCGTCCTTTCCGTCTTCATTTCAATTCAATGTAGATTCATATTAATTTACGACTGGAAACTAAATATACAAGAACGGCTTTCGACATTTTGTGTGCAGATACACCCTGTAGACTATACGGGATAATGAAAGGTCATCGATATTCCGCACCAGCGCCACCCGAGTAGAAACATAACTAATTTTCCCGTTCATCCGTGTAAACAACCATAGAAATATAGCAATAACTCCGCGTTACGTGTCTGGAATCGAGTTTCGAGACTTGGAAAATGAGTTTTTGGACAAGAAAAACAAGAAATAAGTCGGTCGAAAGCCCCCGCCCGTTGTTCGGAACAGAGTAGAAGGAAACATCCGAGTCGGATCTCTACCGGAGTAATTCCGCTGGTTAAGTCGGTGCCCTGTCCGGGCCATTCGGGAGACGAGGAACTGAGGGGTGCTGATGGGTTAAGATAACTATATTTGTGAATTCGAGTCGTATTTCGTACCGAAACTTGCTATAACTATCGCAAACAACGTTAAGAGATTCTGAAACTTTCTGTTAATCTATTCCGATTGTTCTAGAGGTCCCCGTATTGAATTCGATTTGAGAAATTGGTGATTTATAGGGTCCGGCCCTTCCCTTATTCGATTTGCTTATTGAATCATTTGATCAAGGGTCAAAGTTCTCATGCCTGGAGGACTATTCGTTACTGTTGACACTAATCTTCGGCAAACATTGGGAGACTTCCGACAATATACGTTCGCCCATCTGAATTTTTCAACATGGGAATTTCAAAACTTCCCTCCCTTACTCATTTTGCTCACTCGTACATTTTCAATGTATGTATGTGAATAATCACCGCGAGCCTAAATACAGTCTTGAACGCAGTTCATTAATCAGTTCTATGATCGCGACCGGAAATTATTACATCGTGCAATGCGCTCGTTTGCTTTGGGCTTCTAAATCCCTAATTTACCGACCCGGTTATAAATTGTATGTATATATCAAGCCGCTGGAGACGTATTGTGGCGTTATTAAGTTTATTGTCGCTATTATTCATTACTCTATATATTTAAGGACAGGATATTTTAATTGTGTTTGTTCGTCTCAAACGCTTTAATTTATTGACTTCTGCGAACGATTTCGTATGACGTGAGAGACGTATTGTTGGTCTGAAATATGCTTTGTCCATGTCGTTAAGTCGAATATAATGAAAATATGCGCGGACGAAAAGTGAGGTATCAGGGATAGATTATTTACCCCGTTGTCAAATGAATGTTATTAGGAATATAAATAGTATTTCGCTTATAGCTTCCTTTCTGGGTTTTCTTTCACAAACTCTGAAAAATATCTAACGAAACAAAAATGTTGATTATTTTTATAATGCTTCTGCGTAAGAAACACTAGATATTTGTATAAGAAGCAATATATGTCATGATTTTCTTGGAACTATTTGAAGTGTCCTTTATCTATATAGTCTATATAATTGAAATTTCCGTAGCGTAGAAGATAAGCCACAACGTCAATAACAAGTTCTAATCCCAATAAAAAATGGCGTCTTAAAAGATCAATAATTCGAAGATGAATTTCGTGTGGAGCGAAGGTGTGTTGTACGGCCACGTGTCAATCAAAAGCGTGTTCGATGACATCAGCGGCGGCTGAAGTAATCCGTCAAGCGCTGTAACGGCGCCCTGCTCATGTTCTGGACGGATTGTAATTCAATTATCTATATCGCTCGGCAAATATTAGCTCTCCGCGCTTCGGGCACGATCAATGCCAAAACAAGTTTGTCTGGAAAGTCGTCATCGCCAATATCGGAGAACGAACGCAACTTTGATCGTAAAAATTCCACCCATATTGTAATTGAAATCCGCTTCGGTCTTTTTCGAAATTCAATTTTCGGATAACAATCTACGAACCGCCGCTTAATTCTCTATTTATTGGACTAGTTGGATGCGATCAAGTGCGCGAGAAATGCTCCTCTTCCATTTCCTCCTGATGCGAGTAAACATTTGTATTTATCTTCGGTTTGATTTACACGACCGTCTGATTCACTTCGGGATTCGATTGAATCGGGCGGGAAACCATGAAAGATGCACTACATTATTTCCGGACCGATTTCTCGAATCGGTCGTCATTTTCTTTTTCGTTTGCCCCTATAATGCACTCACGAACATTTTATATTCGAAAGTTCCCTCCTTCTACGATCCATTAAGTGGCGAGAAAAAAGATAGTAGCTTATGAAATTCTCCGTATGGACTGGATATAAATTGAACGAATATTATCGTCTCGGTCCACGAATGTAAACCATCCCTAATCCCCTAAGAACGTTTCACATCTAAAAAATTGCCCGCTGGAGAGGACTCACAAGCGTCCTCGGAAAGCAGGGAGTGGTCACATGAAACACAGAGGTCGCTGCTACGTCACACGTCGAATTTTGATTAACGGTTCTCGATTCTGGAGGGAATAATCTGTGCTCCGGAACCTGGATCCTACTTTTTTGGGTCTTAACGCTTTTCCAGTTAGACGGTTAACAAAGTGCGATTGGATCGAAGTTCAACGCTGCGTTCTATTATTTTTCTGCTTGTTTGACATTCCAGGAAAATATACTTTCGAACTATTTCGTCTCGTGAAAGAATAAATTCACCACTAGTAATTCGTAATCATCAGAAAAATTCTTAAAAAGTACTGAGGTGATGTCTGTAGCTTTTGCGCGCATGTTCTTTGGTCTATTCACGCCTCACACCACACGAAATACTGCATGACTTTTGGAATGAATAAAATACTGATCTTACTCAGCGGGGATTCGAACACGGATCTCCTACATGGTAGGCAAACGAAGCTACCATCCCGGCTATACAGGACTTATTGCATTTCTGAGGTTTACATGATTTGAAATTTCAGAAGTAGATACTACCAGTCCGAAATTTTATTTTCAGAATAATTGCGAAAGTAGGAAAGCCCATCGAGCTGTAATCCGGTAGGCACTCGAATGTTAAATAGCGACTGAAAGGTTCGTGTGGAACTTCAACGGTATCTGACAGACATTTTCTGACCAATATCCTCGATCGGATGTGTATTTTTTGGGTTATTGAGGACGCAATATTTCAAATGGGTATAACTCCGAAACCGGTTGGCCGACTACGCCCATTAACAAACTTGAATGCGGCATTAGGATGTGCAACCTACCCCGAAAATTGTGAGTCGCTTTCTCTTTCCGTTCGAAAGAATTTAATTTGAACTCTGTTTCAGACCATTTTCGGCCGAAAACTCGAAAATATCGGCAAATAGATTCAGTGTGAAAGAATTATAATAGGCGTCAATGTTACACTCTACGTACAAGCTGGCGAAGTGGCGGAATGGTTTTTCAAGAGTAACTATACCAAATTTGACAGACGAAAATAGACGAAGATGGGAAATGTGGAGTAGAAATAGCCGGTTCGGATATCCGGAAGGAAAACGGAAGCGAATAAAAGTAGAATGAAGGTGAACCGGCGGATTTCTTGTATTGACTCTCCGTTAAATTACGGCGGGTCGTCAATAAAACCAAAGATAATTGGATACATTCGTGTACGGCCGTGGAAATACGTGACCGTGTGAAAAAGACGTACCGGAAAAGCGGTATTCCTGTGGAATATCATCTGAGGGATCGAGATTTCCAATAAACGAGCGCATAAACCGGCATTTTCCATATAACGTTTCGAGTGGATCTGAAAAAGACCCCGGTTTTACGTACACGCGTATAAATTCCGGCCCTAAGCTCTCAACCCCGTATCGAATTATTTTTCATCAAATTTCCAGAAGAGCATCTTTCCTTATCTCACTTTGTCCTTTTGTTGGTATAAAAGAGGACGACTTACTTCATCAGTTTACTTTTGATCGCTAAGGGCTATCCCTTTGAAACGAGGAAAATAGAGTGAATAACTTAAATCTTTAAGTGATGAGTGTTAAAAAATATCCAAATACCAGTATTTAGAGAAACTATGATGGTCTGTTGAAATAAAACATGGAAGCCTATAACTTGAAATATCATAGATGATAACAATTCATCACATTTCCCGTGGCCAGTCTGTATGAAAGAAAGATGAAAGGCGTTATATATAGGTCCACCCGCACCAATAAGGCGGAAAATCAAATATGAAAATTGAGTTACAACCGGAACCATCTGGACGACCATAACCTCAAATTGGTAAACATACGGAGGGACGTCGGAATAAGGAAAAATCGTTCCTTTTTCGTCCCGTTTTCTCTCCAGGAGGGTTATATTCCGTATTTCCCGTGGGAATGACGGAGTGTGCCGTGACCGAGAAGACGATGCGTATTTGTTCCCTTTTGTCATCACTTGCAGATGTTTTAATCAAAGGCGACCGCGATCAATTCACTTACACTGCAATCGGCGAAGTTCATTTAATTGAGTCCTTTTCATCGATTGATGTGTGATCCGATTTATAGGTTTTCTGTCTTTCTCTCGTCGTCTTCCACTTTCGACAAAGAGACATCAACTACTCCTGTTCAATTCGCTCCATGGTCTCGCGAATTTCTACGTTCCAGCAAGTTTCGGTGATGTATAGTTTTTGTGTATCTCTAATTCCTGTCATTCATTATTTTGACCATTGTTCAATATTAATTTGACAGACCATGAACAAAAATTTTAATGCTTAACGTTCTAAGAAAGTCGGATCCATCGTGCTCGTTCTGACTCTGAATGTGATGGTGAAATTTAAAAATTTTCAGCTAGTGTTTAAATAGTGTATAATATTTATTATTCAATGGAAGAGCGCTGTAAAGCTACTGATGCCGTGTCTGCTTTTTGTGCGCATATCCTAGGGAACAGCGTCATTTTGTTCAATTGTCTGTAATTTTCGAATTGTTCGCTGAAAATGATCTTAAACGATCAGGTTCGACAAAATGATGATGATGAATCGGCCAAATGGTTTCGGAGTTATACTACGTGAATAGACAATAGAGCATGTGCGCAAAAGCTCCTGACTTCACCTTAGTGCTTTTTAAGTATATTTTATGTTACGAATCGAAATATATTAATCACCAGATGAAAAGAAACGAGACTTTTGCCTAGGCTGGAATTTAGTGAATTATCTTCGCGATCGAAGGTTTGTTCCAATCGCGATAGAAGAAGATATTTTAGTTTCGATATTTGTAATTAAAGTTCCTGAAATATATTTCATGCCAAAATATACCCCGGAAAGTTCTTATTTATATATTAATGAGGCGAATTTCTTTCGAAAATTTTACAGCCGAATCATTAGATGCCGACTAATCCGGATGTTAGGTCGCTCTTGGAGATAATGGTGGCCTCTAGATCGCTAAAAATTTATATTAATATCTCTCGGCAGCAAACAGACCCTTTTTTAATTACCGAAAAACACCGCTAAATTGATATTAATGTTGTCGTTTTTCTTTCCGTTGTTGTACCTCGCTGTCTCTGCTTCGTCCGCAATTTTGCAAATACAAATTTATGAAGCCGACCTGCTAAGTTTCATGTAGATTTTTAATTGAGAAATATCGGAGTATGAGTCACCTCATTTCTTTTTTGAGCGTATGTTCTGGGGAACATCGCGTTATCATTTTGCAAAAATGAATTCGAGGTCAAATTTGATTATGTCCGGCCGGCCGGTCGTTGCCAAGATAACTTGAGAACGGAAAGAGATAGTGACTTGAAATTTTCAGGGTAATTTTGTTTTCAACCATTGAATTGAAACATGGTGGGTAGTTGTAGAATACAAACCTAAGGACGTTTGTGAAATCGTATCACTAGAAAATATTGAAAAAAATATTACTTATGTAGGTCACGATAATCTTAGAACGAAAAGATAGCGCCTTGAAATTTTCAAGCCAACTGATTATGGCTATACGCATACCAAATTTTTATTGAAATCGGTAAATCCTTAGCGAAAATATAAGCAATATCGGTATATGAAAAATGCAAGCTTTTAATTTTTTTCGGATCATTTTTTAATTTGTACATGTAACTATAAACCTTAGAAATATGCACATGAAATTCAAAAACGCTCTGTATATTCCATTAAGGAACGGTTAGTACCTACCATAAAATTTCTTGATGATTTGAAACAAAGATTTTGAAAACCGATTTTGATATTATTGATATTGATGTGGGATACTTTCGAACACAACCCTGTATATGCATATTTTCTATAAAATTCAAGACCAGTCAACAAAATTATATAATGGTGAATCAGTGGAACTTTACTCATATTTGAATTTTTATTTCAACTACGAATAACTATTCTCTGATTCACCATTATGTAATTTTGTTGAGTGGTCTTGAATTTTCGACCAGTTCCAAACAGGTTGACATAGCGCGCGGGTGTCGGTCCTATATACGGTTCTTCTTCGCGAGTTTAAAATAGTGATCCAATTTCTTGTGATTAATTATGTGTCAACACAGTGCGGAGTGGGAGAAGGAAAACTTCTGGTTTACGTAGTTTTCAAATACAATAAGTGATATAGTGCAACAACATGTGAAATAAGTGTATAAGTGCATTTGCGGATCTTTGGAGTATATTCAGTGAACGAAGTGACATGGTATGTTCGATAGAAGTTGAAAACAACGAGAGGTGAGTGGAATATTGAACGAAAATTGGAGGTTTTTAGTGAACAGATAAATGGCAGTGATGAATTGGAAAACGTTGTAAATTTCATAGGAACGTTATTTATACATTCATTAAAGGTTACTTTGGGAAGTACATTCATTATTGAATGATTTCTTTCTGGTTTTTCTATCCCAAACTCTGAAATGTATCTATGAAATAAAAATTGGCTCAAGCACTGACGTGAAGTCAGGAGCTTTTGCACGTATGTTTTATTGTCGATATTCTCCTGTATTGAACACTCTTAATCGAATTTACCATGGTATATTCGATCTTACGTTGGTAAATTCGATTAAGAGTGTCAAATACAGGAGAATTGACAATAGAACAGACGCGCATAAGCTCCTGACTTCACGGTCGGTGCTTGAACCAATTTTTCTTGGATAAAACCTTTTGGGCGTCGTATATTTGATATTTTCAACAATTAATTCTCACGAGGGACAACTTATCTTTATAATTTAGATGAAATGCAACTCTTGATATTGGATAACCACGTAAAATAGGGTAGATCGGTCGTCCAACATGTGAATATGCACGATTCCGCTTTCTCACGCGTCGTTTCATTTCCACAAACGTTCGGGAATCTCGAGGGAACGGCCTCCTTCGATCATTTCGATCACTGACGTCGGGAAGAGACCCCGCGGGATTTCCACCGTGGCGGGACGGGGGGAACGACCGGCGGTTCCTACAAATAGCACTTGTGTCCTGGTCATCACGACGAACTTGCCGACGCCGGAAAATACATATGCGAAAAGGAGGGAAAATGTCAACCGGTAGGGCGGTGTTGCCGGATGGCCCTCGGACGGAAGGTATTCGTTCCCGTGTGTAATTCGAAGAAAGAGAATCCCCATCCGCGTCTCGTCGCCGAATTCCAAATTTTCCATCATCTGACACCTGTAAATTCCCGCAATTCCAGAAGCATGCAACATGGTTACCACCTCATTTCCGTCCTGTCGCAATTTCCGCCTTGAAGCGCTGACATCTCGGCGACAAAATTCCCTAATTAACTAAAAGATACAAACGTTGCGATGTGCCGAGTTAAACTATGTATCAAGTAAGCTGGGTTTGTGGAGGGCGGTGAGGGACGGGCGGATGTAATGAGAAAAGGGGGAAATCAGATAGAACTATCTCAGGTATGTCGCCGAGGTATGAATCGATTTTTGGGGTCGAGGGTAATTTATTCGACAACTGATTACGATGCTCCATTCTATTCATATTCTAGTTTTTTTTTTTTTTAATTTAATGCTTGTGGCTTTTACTTGATGTAGTCTGATGAAGTCGCTGTGTCGATGAAACGCGTCACAATATTGAATAAATAAGAGTAAATCGTATATAATTTTTCATTGAGTTACATATTCTAGTTCATGTTCACTTTGGAATTATTATAAATACTACACTGATAACTGAACTCTTGCCCAGTATACAAATTTTGTCGTCTGACATAAGTGTCGGAAACGATATTTTCATCTTCTATACTGAAGAATACACTCAAACATGGGTTAAAAATTACACTCAGTCATAGACCGATTAGTGAGAACATCTTCTCTCTTATAATATATCTTGATACCTTAAAGTGTTCCTAGGTACAATTTATTGGAATTTTTCAACGATTTAACTGAATTTGCGGAAACAGAGTGGCGGTTTGTTAAAACCTACGCTCTTTATAGCTTGTGAGAATGCTTCTGGGTGTTTGGTCGACGTAGCACTTGTTGCAATCTAAACATTTACTTTCATATACCCGATTTCAAGATGTCAGGATTTTTATCGAATTCTATTCGAAAAGTTGTTTAATTTTTGTGGACGTTTTGAAAGCCAGTTGTATATTAACTGTTGGTATTCAATGACGTTTGATCAAAAATATTCCTCCGACTTGATTCTGTTTCAGAGGAGATTTAAGTGAACATTATATGAAAATACAGAGATGGTCGAACGATAAGTTTTATCAAGTACGCAGTACGCACTAATCGGCTGAGACCTGCAAGCCAGCATATATGCGTATTGGTAAGTTTTTCATCTCTGGTCCCTCAATAGTTATAATATATTTCTGTCGAATCAGCAAGTAGAAATTCACTTTTTGGAGATGAAATTAAGTCGGGTTAGTTATTCAATTCGAGTCAAAGTCAAGCAGTCAAGCGAACCACTGAAATAAACGTTACTCTCTCCTCGTACCCGCGTTAATAAGAGAAATAAGTATCCTTCTAAATCCCGAGTTTTATTCGATTCATTAATTCCATATCCTAAAATTAACATTTTTGAAAATAGGTATTCTGAAGTTTGCTATTTGTTTTCGGATGAAACGTGATAGCTTGGAAATCTTTTTCCGTTTCTATTTCTTTCGTTTCTGTTACTGGAGAGTTTGGATAGGATGTTTTAGCTCAGCCGTATATGGAGATAGCCTGGATCACAGTCTGACAACGCCGCATTTTATCGTCTACTTCTTCAATGCGGTAGGCGGAATTTCGTACATTTCGAATTTATAACACTAACGAATTCATTGAAATAGTTATTTTTTTCGGAATCCCCGGTTTCTCCCGAATGCTTTAGATTCTTTTCTATTTCCTGGACATTAACATTGTTCTTCAATCGAAGGTCCTTATTGATTTGAATCGAAGAACCATCAGAATCTTTGATGAAATCGAAAGAAATAACTATTTCATTTAAATTTCTAAAAAATTTCCCCAGACAATATCGCCATTGTGGCCCGGCATCTTATAGAGGAGGCCATGGCTTTAATAACGCTTCATGTCAGAATATGGAAACAATATTTCCGAAACATGTCCGACGACAACATTTGTAGCTACTACTATTGTAATGTCATCCAGTTATTAAAACCCCATATTCGTTTGAAATAATTTGAATAATTGTCTTTACTATTTACGACCGGTATGCTTTTCATGTTGGCAACAATATTAGGTATAATGACGAGAGGTGGTTGACGAAAAAAATCGAAATAATAGAAGGCCTTGTCGGTGACGTGTCTGGCATGGCGGATGAATCCGACGATCGTCCAGGCAAATCACGTCGAAATAATCAAGTGAGCCGTGCCATCTACACCTCGCCAACGCGAACTTGCCGCACGTCCCTCACTTTGTGTAACCTCTCATCCCTCAAACCGATGGCGGGGTTGCTAACCACCTGATCAATATTCAAAACAATCTAAATAATTAAATATTAGTCCCTAAAGGGGAGGCCGGAATACGTTTTGAATAACTCCGACGTAGGCGACGTCGGACTCATAAACGTGTTTCCAATTTCGGTGCCCGATTTGAATGAACCGAAAATTGGGGCCGTATCAGAATTGTATAATTTGCCAGGAAACGTGACGGGCTGCCCTGCGAGCTCGATCGGGAAAAAACAACCGAAAAACGTAATATGCATATTGTGATTGGTTTTTGTTCGATTAAAACCGGCGGGGTTGAGGGCTTCGCCAATTTCGATCTCTACAGTTGTCTACTACCCTTGTCGATTTTCATTACGAACGATAGTTCTACCGTTTCGAATTTCGATCCAGTAGTCGATTTTGGCAACGACAATCCGCCGATCCGAACGATTTCTATACTCTTATAAACATTGCTATTGTTTAAGATCCGTCGTGAGGAATGCATCTTCGTACAGTTTACTGCAAATAATTGGCCCTTTAGACGTTTCTAGGCTTCTAAGAGAAAAAGAGGTGTTGCTACTAAATATCGGGTTTGAATAACAACAAAAATTACGATTGTCCATTTTGGAATGTAAAAATTACGAACGTCTATATTATTTGAGAACATAATTGTATAAGAAACTTGAACAAAGGTTTTAGCCAATTATTTTTCCAAACAAAAATGGTGGTACCTATACAAAGTAACCTTATATTGAACCGGTAGGTCCACATATATTTTGTATACATTTAGAGGTGGAAATAAGCAGCTCCCGGCGATCGTGGAATGATTTTTGTCCGACTTTTATTAGGTCGTCGACGAATTCCGGCCGTTTCTCGGCATTCCCCGATAAAAGTCTCTCCGAAACGTCGTCCGGTGAAAAATTGATACTTCCAGCCTGACTAACAGGAGCAGTTAACGGACATATTTTCAGGAAACGGCTTCCCTAGACCGGTTTACGGTTACATTTATGTGTACCCGATAAAACCGACTCCTTTTAAGGAATTACAGATACTCGAACGTTTCAAAGACAACCTTAATTCTCCTTCTTCTATTTACCCCAAATTGTCGCATCGCGAGATTGGCCGTTAACGCCATCCCACCCCAGGTATAAAGATCTTTACAGTTTTTCTGAATTTTCTATTGTTTCTACGAACATTTCCTATAAAGTTATATAGAACAAGAGTCTAGGGGATTACCGATTTCCAGTTCAGTGAAAGTTATTGATTTCGCGACCCCATGACTCTTCTCTCTGAACATTATCTATGGAATTTGTGAATTTCCCAGTTTGCAGTAGGTACGTCCCCTTGGTTAAATCGTGATTTTCCATGCGCGAACACTTCAAACACACACTAAACCACTTATCAGTTCCGATTCGAGTTTTGCCAGGAAAAAACCCTGAGGAATTTTTATCGGCACATTCTTCTCCTCATATTCGTTTGCTTTCATAACGGAAGCATTTTACTGCTTCTATTATCAGATCCCCTCTGTCACTCAGCACTCTAGCGAAATATTTAATCCTACGATCGATATTTTCATTATATATCTGTTCGGATCAAAATGGTCGTGCCCTATGATTCTTCCATATAAAGAAATTAGGCAGAAGGCCTGTATGTTTAGTGTGATTGTTGGAGGTATAATAGTGTGTTTGAAGATCACATAAATATAAATAACTTCTTCAAGTTAATAACTATGTGAAATACTCACTTTAATACTGCAGCTGACGAATCTCACTATGTGCGGATTTTAATTACATTTCACGACTCTTCACACATTAATTACACGTCAATATAATACGTCTTAGTCTTTATTTTTTACAAACAGCGTATTACTGACTGAACTTAAAATTATGTTTTCAAAATGACATTTACAGGTCTCTGAGATCTGAGACGAGTCGATATTCTCTCGAACCGGTAGTCACTTGGTCAGCGCATCCGCCATTCCTTCCGTTTCCTATCGTGAATCTAAACCAACCAGGGACCCATTAAAACGCACAAAATTTCATCAAAATCGGGCACGTCTTGTAGGAGGTTTTCAGTGATATCATCCACGATTCAATGTTTGGTCGAAGTACCTACCTATACTGTGTCCAAGGTGGCCTAACCACAGCACAACTGATCTTTCCGAATCGTACAAGTTTTTGAATGAGATATTCGAAGTCTCCAAAGGCGACTTACGAGTTTCAAATCAAACTTGTCATAATTATTATTATCATGTTAAATTCCTGGGTATTTTCTAACCGAATCTTCAAAAATTGGCTGACATGAAGGCGGTAAAATGGGGATGAAATGAGCAAAAAATAAGCGCATTATTGTATCCTTCCAGACAGGATATTATTGACTAGATGAGATCGGTGTTGGGTATAGGGGATGGAAGGAAATTGAAAATGTCTAGCAGAATGGACAACAAAAACCTATGGAAAATTGACGAATGTTGGAAAATATGGAGATGTGTAGGGGTTTCCCGGAAAATATCGTATTGTGAAGGAGCCAATCGTGAATGGAAACACGTTTCTTGAAGCAGATTTATTGTATTCCTGGTATTGGAAACATTTTAATCTGGATAGACGGGAACGACGTTTGGTCGAGCGCATCTTGATATCGAGCTCTTAAGAGAACGAAGTATTTTGGAATGTAGAGACGAAATATCAACGACTTTGTAGGTTGGCATAGCGGTGCATCATATAAGATTTCGGATCAAGGGATATTGTTCGACTTTAATATTTCGTGCTGACAATGGTCGATTTCTAGATTCTCATTCTCTATTACGACGAAATAAACAGAATAAACTATATTCATCAAAGAAACAGATGAAGAATGATTCATTCAAATGGCACATATTATATCCTATTGAATAATTAAAATCCATATCATTGATACAGTGGTTCTCGAGCATTCAAAGCATTATGAGTAGAACTGGGCCATTACCGGTGTAGAACCGGCGAAGGGCTGTGAAATGCGGTTGTCTTCATCATTTCCGGATCGATCGCTTCTCGCGTGACAGCTAGATGGCTTTCTGTAACCGAATATTAGATTAATTAGCGTTTTCGTAACTAACAAGATACACGTTCGTATAGAAAATATTGAAATTGAAATAATTGTAATTAGATTATTATCATCTTCATCCGCAATTATCTTCACCTTTAAAAAAGGTATAAGAAAAATTTATAGCGAGTAAATACAATACCTACATAGTGTATTATACCGGTTATTTTGACCACCCTGTTCATCAGAATAGAGCACTGTCTACTGACGACATAATCAGCTGATGATTCGGGGGCAAACGAAGCTTTTGGTAAAGCGTGAAGACTTGTGTATTTTGTAATATTCAGTGTTTCTCTGTAGTTTCCAGTTGTCCATGGACATATTCTCTGATAATATACGGTAAGGGTCCTTCGTTTCACGCATTAATCTAAATATTGCGCCAATACTTTATAGCCTTCAGATATCGAATAACATAAAAGAATTCTGTTCAAGTAACAGTTCGAGTTTTTTATTTACCTAATAACTATTCGGCGTTAAAATGGTGAATGTAAATATAATTAATCGGGTCATAATCTGAAATTCCTACGAAGAGCTGCTACAGCCTCTCTACCTCGGCAGGTTCTTATATCGCTCCAAGCTCAAGGAAACTGAAAATTTTTAAGTCTCTATCTCTATATTTGATCGATACCCCATAAAGGCAGAATATTTCATTTTCCCAATAATAATAAATCATATTAAGACGTGAATAATGGGAGATATATTCGAACTCAGAATGGTCAGCATGGTTTTAACAACTATACAGTGTGGAACAGCCAAATGGAATAAATTCGATAACGGATAAATGAGAGCGTGTTTGGAAAAACGCTTGGACACGTCGATTTCTATTTTTAACTGAGCATTTTTTTCAAAAAAAAAAAAATTATATAGGGTGCGTCATGTGACAGTGGCCAATACCCACTTTCTTATTTTAAATGCAAGCCCCTGTATATTATTAATTTTTTGGATTCTTCAGAGAATTCTAGACATAAATAATGTCCTATACCTATCTTCAATTCTCAAAAAGGGTGATCCTGAAAGGGTTGAAAACTATAGGCCCATCGCACTTTTATCTGTTATATCGAAGGTGGTGGAGAGAATATTATTTGACAAAATCATCTTGTTCTTGAACAAACATAAAATATTTCATAGAGCACAACATGGATTTCTAAGAGGGAAGTCGACGATAACGGCCGTTTATGATTTTATGAGGGGGTTATATGACAGCGTAGATAATAATATGAAAACTCTGGGTATTTTTATGGATCTCAGTAAAGCGTTTGATTTAGTTGACCACCAATTATTACTTGAAAAATTAAAGTCTTACGGATTGAGAGGAAAAATCAATGATCTAGTGAGAACCTATTTAACTGGCCGCTCTCAAATAGTTGAAGTTGGTGGAGTAAGATCAGATTCAAAAATGACTGAGTTCGGCGTTCCGCAGGGTTCTGTTCTGGGACCATTGTTGTTCATACTCTTCATTAATGATCTGCCAAATATAGATGACAAGAATCTAATTAAATTGTTTGTGGATGATATAAGTTGTTTGTGTAGAGAAAAAAAAAAGGATGACCTAATAAAATGTGCTCAAGAAATGTTCAACAAATTTATAAACTGGTTCCACGAAAATCGTTTATACCTGAATATAGATAAAACAGTATTTATGTATTTCACGCCTAGAACTAAACACTACTCGGAATCTTTTCTCATAAAAAAAGACAAAAAAAGTATTCAACAAGTCGATAAAACCAAATTCTTAGGCATATATCTTGAAAATAATTTAGGATGGGATGGCCACATCGACTCGATGTGCGGTAGTTTATCGGCAACTTGCTACGCTCTATATAGATTGAGGGAATTAACAAATTTTAATATAATGAAGATGTACTACTGTGCCCATATATATTCAAAAATAAAGTATGGCATTATTTTCTGGGGATGTTCATCAGTAAGCATAAGAGTATTCCGAATACAAAAAAGGGCGGTGCGAACAATGTCGCGCGCACGGAGATATGCACCATGTAAGCAGTTGTTTATTACTAATGGATTTCTCACAGTGCCCTGCATATACATCATGGAAATTTTAATATTTGTTAAACAAAACTTAGGAAATTTCAAAAGGAACTGTGATGATCATGATTATTTTACAAGACATGGTGAGAATCTCTCTATACCTGGTCATAGTCTCACGATATTCGAACATGATCCTGCTTATATGGGTGTTGTTTTATATAATAGGCTGCCCAATTCTATCAAGAAAATAGAAAATATATATGTTTTTAAACGTACTATAAGAAACATGTTAATAGGGAAATGTTACTATTGCATTCAAGATTATCTGAATGATAATGGGCTTCACTAAGATTTGTATATCTTTTATAGCATAGTTTGTTGCTTTTTTTATAGTTTTCTTTTGTCATTGACCTGTCCCATATTGTATTTTCAATCTAGAGGATCAATAAATATTATTATTATTATTATTATTATTATTATTATTATTATCAACTGTTTCGGAAATATTAAGTGTTTTCAGATTTATTACAAAAATTAACATTAAAAAATTTTTTATTTCACAAATTCGCTACATTACACTAACAACCTAATGATTAATACAGATTATTTCTTAATAATTAAAAAAAAAACAAAAAAATATTAATGTCAATGTAGTAAATGTTCAAAATGCTCGCCGCGAACGTCTGAAAACACTTAATATTTCCGAAACAGTTGAAGATAGGTATAGGACATTGTACATGATTTATGTCTAGAATTCTCTGAAGAATCCAAAAAATTAATAATATACAGGGTCTTGCATTTAAAATAAGAAAGTGGGTATTGGCCACTGTCACATGACGCACCCTATATAATTTTTTTTTTTTGAAAAAAATGCTCAGTTAAAAATAGAAATCGACGTGTCCAAGCGTTTTTCCAAACACGCTCTCATTTATCCGTTATCGAATTTATTCCATTTGGCTGTTCCACACTGTATATATTATGCAATTACTTCAGAGTACGCAGGAAGAATCAAATGCTCGCAAAAAATAATATCCTTTTTGCGCGCGTGTTCCGCAAGGAACAGCGTGCTATCATTTCGTCACAATGTCTGTATTTTCGAATTTTTTTTCGAAAATGGTCTCAAACGATTGGGTTCGACTCCCTGATGAAGAATTCGAGGTCAAATTCAATTCTGTCCGTCCGGCCGGCCGGTCCGGCCGGCCGGTCCGGCCGTTAGCACGATAACTCTCGAACGGAACGACTTAGAGCGTTGAAATTTGCAGGGTAGTTTCGTAGCGTAAATATCTCGGACAAGTTCGTTAACGGGCGAAATCGACTGAGCGGTTTCGGAGTTAAGGCCGTTTTTAATAAAAACGTTTTTTATGAATATTTCCGGAACCGATCACTCAATCTTTTTGAAATTTTGCATCAGATTGTAGAATCATGACCTTTATATGCCTGCGAAGTTTTGTGTTGAACGGACGGCCCTAAAGTGGCAAAAAAAAATTTTGAAAATTTGAAAATTTTGTTTTCACGATAACTCGAAAAATACTGATCTGATTAAATTGAAACTCAGTAGTTAGATGCAAAAGACCAAAGCAAACACTTTTGCAAAATTTCGTGATGATCACGTGACATGAAAAAAATAAAAAAATTACTACTATTTTGCGGAATACTTTGCTTTTAATGCCGAAACATATGTTTTTGAGGTTCATGCTGCCCTTTCCGGGCATTTTCCGTATTGCGCATGCGCAGATGAGAAGTCCTTTAACTGCTGTAGTTTTCGTCAGAGAGGATTGGGGTTCTGGGGTGGCGGATGCTATTCCTCCATAGAATTCAGATTCCTGATGAGGGTCTGCGCATGCGTAGATTAAAGATGCGATATCTTCCGAACCACTAGTTTTGGAGAATCGGAGTTTTTTGTAAGGTGTGTTATTTTGAGAGGACTTTTAGCCGCCAGTAGATTGCGCATGCGCAGAAGAGAAGTGACTGTTTTTGGGTTGGATGGGTTATGTTGGGAGTGCTGAGTCGATATTATGAGGTTTTAATAGAATATTCATAGCAATTCAGTGCAAGGACAAGTCAGTTTGGGGGATGTAGCGTTGTTTCCGAGTTAAAGTGTCCGTACCGTGGCCCTGGGGCTAATTTTGAAATTGATGTTACCCCTTACAGGCATTTTTCGTTATGCGCATGAGCAGACCATCAGTAATTTAACTGGTGGTGTTTTCGTCAGAGAGGATTAGGGTTTTGGGGTGGCGGATGCTATTCCTCTATAGAATCCCCTGTTGAGGGTCTGCGCATGCGTGGAATAAAGATGTGATATCTCCTGAACCACTAGTGTTGGAGAATCGGAGTTTTTTGTAAGGTGTGTTATTTTGAAAAGGACTTTTAGCCGCGAGTAGATTGCGCATGCGCAGAAGAGAAGTGACTGTTTTTGGGTTGGATGGGTTATGTTGGGAGTGCTGAGACGATATTATGAGGTTTTAAAAGAATATTCATAGCAATTCAGTGCAAGGACAAGTCAGTTTGGGGGCTGTAGGGTTGCTTCAGAGTTAAAGTGTCCTTACCTTGGCCCTGGGGCTAATTTCGAAATGGATGCAACCCCTTACGGGCATTTTTCGTTATGCGCATGAGCAGACCATCAGTGATTTAACTGGTGGTGCTTTCGTCAGAGAGGATTGGGGTTTTGGGGTGGCGGATGCTTTTCCGCTATAGAATCCCCTGGTGAGGGTCTGCGCATGCGTGGATTCAAGAAGCGATATCTCCTGAACCGCTAGTGTTGGAGAATCGGAGTTTTTTGTGAGGTGTGTAATTTTGGGAGGACTTGCAGCCACGAGTATACTGCGCTTGCGCAGACGAGAAGTGAATGGTTTTGGGTTGTTTGGGTTATGTTGGGAGTAATGAGCCGATATTGTGAGGTTTTAAAAGAATATTCATGTCAATTCAGTGCACGGACACAAGTCAGTTTGGGGGAAATAGCGTTGTTTCCGATTTGAAATGTCTGTATGGTGGCCCTGAGGCGAATTTATAAATAACTATATTCGGTAGATCTATATTAAAATGCCTTCGGATTTGGAGAAGATGCAATTTCGTCCCTAACGGAGGACCCACAACCGAATTTTTTTCTGATCTACGGTAAAACTAACAGCCAAACTGTATTGATAGCTATATTTGTTAAAGGAACTTGAAAAAAAAAAAAAAGCACTGACGTGAAGTCAGTACTCTTTGGCGCGCGTGTTCACGGTGGCTAATTTGAATTGAATTATTCAAAATTAACAGTGCTGTATCTAAGCTGCCATCAGGATAGAGTAACAAAGTTGGAAAAGAACACAAGTGACTCTCCTTAGTCGCACAAGCTCCTAGAAGATTTGGGAGGGTCAGTATAATCCTAATCATGTTTATAGCACGCGCGCAAAAGCAGATTGACTTAACAATGAAAGAAAAAGTGTAAAAAGTCAATCTGCTTTGGCGCGCGTGCTATAAACATGATTAGGATTATACTGACCCTCCCAAATCTTCTAGGAGCTTGTGCGACTAAGGAGAGTCACTTGTGTTCTTTTCCAACTTTGTTACTCTATCCTGATGGCAGCTTAGATACAGCACTGTTAAATTTTGAATAATTCAATTCAAATTAGCCACCGTGAACACGCGCGCCAAAGAGTACTGACTTCACGTCAGTGCTTTTTTTTTTTTCCACAGAATATTCACTTGGAAGATGCCCATGCTCTTATGAAAAAACTTGTTCGTTAGTAACATTACCAGTTGATACTGTTCAACACTCGGTTAAATTTTAGTCAAATATTATTATGATACGATCTGTTAAACAGGTCGTGAATGATGAACCTTAACCGAAACGTTCCAACTATGATTAAATGGAAATTAGCTGATATTATTCCAGGAAGAATGTTGTATTTCCTGTTTTTCGGCGAAAGAGTTTTCCTCCCATCAGAATGAATGAATTTAAGAGAAACACGTTGTAAAAGGTATAGAATGATCATTTTGTCGTACTTTCATTTTCACAACCATCTCCCAGAAAGAACGAACCGAGTCAAGTTTGAAAGATCCCGTGTTTTCCCTTAGGCTCTCAAAAATAATTACAGCAACGAAAAGGGTGAAAACGAAGCAGCATCGGCACTCTCGTGAGCTTGCGACGTAACAAGTAGTTGCTATTCTTTCAATTTTCCTTCCACTTTACTTATTTAGCTTGAAACTGAGGTGAAAAACTTGACTTCAAAGGGTCCTTGTGTCCAATGATTCTCGAGCTTTCTCTAGGACCGAAGAGAATAGTGGAAAACGAACTACCCCGTTTGAGTGTTCAGACTTTTCCTCTCAACCTCTCTTTGTAATTGTCGCATTTGCGTGCGCGGTTGTTCCTTTGACAGAATATTTGCCGTTATTTCGAATAAAACATCCATAATATTATGCGCATTTCATAGCGTTCACATGTTCGGGTTTGAAAAGCTGAGAGGAAGAAGAAGACCATTACTCTAGTTATATGGAATAGAGCTAATATTTCCGTTCAGCCACCTCGTCTTCCTTATGCACATACATATATGAGATTTTCCGAGGCGGGAAAAATGAAAAAATCTCGCCTTATGAATTTTCATCTAGCCAACATTTCCGATTACCCCAACACCGAGAAATTTCCGGACATAATCCGATAGGGGAAATTGAAATTCTTGCGCTGTGTGTTGTTGAGCAGGAGAGATGAAGATGCCTGACGATTCTCGGTTGCCATTTTTCCATTATTATTATTATTATTATTAGAACGGGGTCGTGTGGCTTGGTTCGGCCCTTCGATACTGCGACCGATACGATCTTTTGTTCTATTACCCTGCTCATTCAATGCTAAGGATATTTTCAACGGATCTAGCATACCTCATGACGTCCTTAGGAGCCTTTAGGTATCACGTCTTGAGGATTCAGAAATGGCTCACCTATCTTTAAAATTCTTAGGCTGGCCAGCTTTGGACATTTGCAAAATACCTATATATTCGGCTCTTTCCTTTTCCGATCTACTGAACCTGCATGCTTAGTCTGCAGAATTGCCTGGTGCGGTACAAGTGGTATATAGTGCCCTCTCAGTAGTCCCACTATTACCCCAAGCTCAGCTCGTGAAGCTTTATAATTCCTCTGAACCCAATTGTCTATTATTTTCTCTTTAGTTTTAAGGAGAAAGGAGGTAAGACATATGGATCGATATAGGTTTTAGGTTCTGAGGGGCCTTTCCGTCCCACTTTGGGTATGAAAAGTACCCTTGCTACTCTCCATGATTTAGGAATGTAATGCCATGCATAAATAGCCCCAAAGAGCTCTGTAAGTGGAGGTACAACATATTCAGCAACTTTTTGCGGCATAGCCAGGAATATACCGTCCATGCCTGCCTATTTGAATGACTGGGGAACTATTTATCGGGATTCAATTATGTTTGGTCTTGGTGTGAATGATCTTCCAGATTTTTGATAGCTCCACTTGGAGGGCTCCTCTGTGCAGGTCTCGTCTCTGGCTCTGAATTACTTCGAGTGAGGGAAATTGCCATTTTCCCATACATATTTAAAATGATCAGTTACGGTTAGTATGACGAAAACATTGTGGAAACTTTACCAAAAAAAAAAACAAATTAAAATGAACCCAAACGTATTAATCCTCGTATTCGCCATTCGACCATCTCATTTGAAATGGCCAGTTTCGAGTACTAAAAGCTCGATCGTTTTTTCCGTTACGTCGAGCGCATCGAAAGAAGAAGGATTTAAACTCTTTTCTCTTTAAATCTGCAGCAATTACCGGCTAAACCCCGTTTTAATTAAAGCGACCCGTTAAGAAAACATACTGGTGTTTTTTTCTCAATTAGGTTGGCACTTATTATTCCGCAGGGGGACCTACGACAGCTGCGACCTCTTTTGTTTTCATTTTCGCGGGAACGCCGCCTTCGGACGGCCATTGTTCCCGGGTTTCAGGATCTGAGCGTGTATATAGGGGGTCTCATATTGATCGGCGATTAGCAAGAGGAACTTTTTTTCTTTGGATATGAATGCTCGAAATTGAAATTTCAGAATTACTGCTACATTTCGCCATTCAGAAAAATGATTTGGTTTACATTTTTTTGGCGCTAATCTAATAGGCGGATGTTGGTTAATTGTCCACATTTCGAAAATACCCTTTCCGACGGAACTGATATTGCCGGTATTATTGTATTTATTGATTATAAATAGGTATATAATTGTGCATTCTTGGGAATTTCAGGTACATAATAATTCATTTCATAGCTCCATTCCCTTTCGAACAGCTGGAAAAAAATGTTCAAATATTGGACCAAAACCAAATAGCATAATAATAAAAAATAGCATAATAATAAATTATCAAAGGACCAACGGCAATGTAATAAAATAAAGCCATAAAATGTGAAACTCAATACTGTAGGGAGCCGACGCAATTATATTGATGATAAGGGATAACCTAAGCCGCTCACGCGATGAGAACTGAGTGGAATACCGAATGATCAATATCTCGAACGATCATTCGATTATTGAAATCTCTCGAGAACTTATATTATTGAAATCATTCGATTATGACCAACTCATCTACTCCTTGTAGGTAATAAAATGAATATGAGCAAACATATCGTTGCCGTAGGAGTTAGAGAAGCCTTAACTCAATTTTCAATGGTTTTTCTCTCAAAAATGTTCTTGTTATCGACTACATCCAGGAGAAGTACTTTGTCAAGTACAAATCGGGTGAATATTTTGAGGGGGAAAACGATTTCCATAGATTCATCTTCACTTCGATTGGGTAACCTAATAATAAGGGAACAATAATCTGTCTAGTATATATCTATACTTTACCCATCCTTTTGTCTTATGTTAGGGATACTTCTGAACAATATATCACATTACTCACGTAGATTGTCGTATTGGGATCCGTTCGAAAGTTACCCTGACAATGGACGACCGGCCTGACAGATTCGATTCTACCTCGAATCCTTCATCATTGAGTCGAACCTAATCCTTTGCGACCATTTTCGGCAAAAACAAATCGATCGAATGAATTACAAATATGTTCTATTTCCAATTGACGTCTCATACACCCTTACAAACTGCCTTCAACCTTAAAGCCGATATGTTCTCCGTTTGTGTGGGGGATAAGAGACAAGGGCTGGCGAAGTCATGAACGACGAGTCTCATACCCTATCACGAGTTAGAAAACGGGAACTCAGGAGGAGCGGAGCACGACAATAATTAGACAGATTTCGTCCGAGAATTCGCTCTGTATTAGTTTGCAAATGTTTCTTATGATTCGTATTGTTAAAGGTGCTACGACTTAATTAGTGCCTCTCTAATTGGTGCACTACCTACTCGTCATAGAAACAGAAGCAAGCTGAGTTGCCCTGAATGGGGGGTTCACACTGTATAAAAACGGTGTTGGTAGATATTTGTTCGTCGGTGTTTGGGTAGAGCTGTCAGCAGGACGGCGACGTATGTCCGGTCCGCTATAGAATCGAATATTATTAGTTACTAGATTCAAGGAAATACGTTCTGATTTGATCTGATAGTTATACTGTCATAATTCTACAAGACGAATAATTTTGTACTTTCCTTGCAAAAACGGACGAGTTTTTTAATCGTTCAGTACCTACATAGACTAACGAGTCTTTCGCGTGTCGTTTTCGATCGGAACTTGTTGTGGTATCATGAAAAATGCACGTTTTCCATCTAACATCCATTTCATTTATCATTCATTTTGACTTCATTAAAAATGAATCTGCCAGACAACTTTTCTATAGGTAGTATCATTAACAAACGATCAATTTATTGGTAATTGGCTGTTTTTTCTTTGTCTCTACATATGTTGCACCGTGTACTCGATCATTAGGTGGTCATTAACTATTTGTGGAAACGTGGAAAATGATCCGCTTCGACCACTATTATTGTTCTTTATGTTCAGATTATAGTAGAAAATACTCTCTTTACATTATTATTTCTAAGAGCTAACTGCTAATTATCGCAGACATCTGTTTTTGCCTGCTTAATCAGGACGCTCAGTTCTTCAAAATTCCTGTATTTTGTGTATTTTCGGCCGAATATGTTGTCACTCTATTACAGTAGACTTACTGAACTAAGAATTCATTGTCACTTTTAAGTAAGTACGAAAACTACGGATGGATTCGTTATATACAATTGCCTTCAATCATTCGCACTCATCCATATTTAATCAACAAGTTCGGAGCGTTCTGCCAATTAAATAAGTAGGGTTTCGAAATGGGTGCGGATAATTATTATACTTATGCATAGAGTTAGATATACAAATCAAATTAACACCCAGGTAATTTCATTGATTTCCTAAAACCAGCCTCTTATCTCAATTTTGTCCGTTTTTATAAAATCACGCATAACTCAATGGAAATAATTAATATTTAACATACACGAACTGATACGCGATGCTAATAAGCACACTAATTGACACACTTAAATCGAACAATAAGCTTTAGCCTGACACTGCATTTGCGTCATTCAACGACAACTATTAGACAATAATTCGGGAACTATCCTATTAGTTTACATTTCATACTTTAACTCTATTGGTTCGAATTTAGTAGCTTTCAAAAGACAAATCTGGTTTCGTCCGATATCCAGCGACTATGTTGATTAACCTGGGTACTCCTAATGGTTTCCTGGATCCCAATTTGGTTCTAGAATGTCTTCATCGTAGTGTGGTACTGGACATGGATCGCCAACAATTCTTCTCAAATGACTATTATGTATTGGTTCCGACTTACACAAGCTGTTAGGTATATCATTGTTCTATTACATTAGTTCTTATGAGTATATTTCGTTTCAAAATTTATAAACGAGTACAAAAATTTCGGCGTTATCATTGATCCTTCATTTAATTTTATCTCTGCGAGAATTGGGCAGTTTGGTCTTGTGCTAACTTGTGGTAAAACAAGATTAGGCTCCTCGGATATACGGAGTATACCTCTATATCATAGAGATCTTGTTGTCTATTCCATAATTTGCAATTTGCATCATCCTCTTAACAATAAGCCCATCACTTAGCCAACAAGCATACGTCAATACAAATTTGTAGCATGTTCGACGTCGGTAAACCTGCTAATGGAAAAGTTTCCGACGAGAAAACATTACGTGAAGCGTATGGCTAGTTCTTGTCGGACAATTTCTCCGTTTATTAATGAATCCATCTAACTAATTGAAGAAGACGGTGTCGATATCTTGAATCAAGCATGTACCGAAGTTCCCCGAAACAAGGTGCATTATTGAACGGTTCTAATAGTGCTCCCGTTGAGAAAATCCTTAATCAGTCTCCTCTTCGCTTACAAGAAAATGCCTCCTTTGGTAGGAAGCTCCTGTTATGAGAATATTATAATTATCAAATGGGGTATTTTGGTTTAAATTTAGTAATTCATGCGACGCAACCCTCTTTACACGGTCTAATTCCGCTCGGAGAATACATAAATTAGAGCCAGTAATCGTCTGGAGCTTTTGCGGCCCTTTGAATTGGTAATTCCCGCGGTTGAATAGACTTACTTACCTTCAGCATGTGCCCTTAATACCGCCAAAGTGAATAGTTTACCGCTTAACAATTCAATCGACAATATTGACGTACCTAATATTGAAATGTCTCTATACCGTTCCATCTTTCTGTTGAAAAAGATGCACTTCACGCGGAAGATATATTTACGGCTAGTTTCATACGTTAACCTTAGAATAGATAGAGGCTTCGCTAGCTTATTATTGTAGTGGTATTTATGTTACACATTGAGGAATATGAAATATCGCAGTTAAATATGCGTATGCAGGCAACGTAGAAGAATCTAGTGTTCTCGGAAACAACGCATAAAGAATGTAAGCTAGTCGGAAACCGCGGAAGAATAGAAAAACAAAATGGTTCAAGCACTGACGTGAAGTCAGAAGCCTTTGCGCGTATGTTCTATTGTCCATTCTGCTGTATTGGACACCCTTGATCAAATTTACCATGGTAAATTATGTTGTCCAATCTCCTGTATTGGACGAATTTTCCATGGTAATTTCGAATTAAGTGTCCAATACAGGAGAATGGACAACATAATTTACCATGGTAAATTCGATTAAGGGTGTCCAATACAGAAGAATGGACAATAGAACATACGCGCAAAGGCTTCTGACTTCACGTCAGTGCTTGAACCAATTTTTTTTTTCGTGATTTTTTGGAAATTTTCTAGGGGTGCGGTTCTTAAAATTTTTTTTTCGTCATTTTTTTCAAATTTTCTAGGGGTACGGTTCTTACAAAATTTTAAACACGTCTTTATGATGATTTTCTACTGCTAGTTACCAAGCTTCAATTCGATCGAATATTTATTTTTTCAGTTATCAAGGAAATAATATTCCAGGTGGGTATAACTCGGAAACCGTTTGACCGATTATGCCCAAAAACGAACCCAACTCCCCTTTCGGATACGCAACCTACCCTGGAAATTGCAAGTCCTTATCTCCTTTCGTTCGAAAGTTATCGAGGTAACGGTCACCCATCTACTGAACTCACACAAGAATGCTCGAATCTCCAACAATATTCAACCGATCGTGTTTAAACTTGAAACTTGGCAGTAGAGTTAGGTTATGAAGGCTTTCGCAAAATTTCAGTAATTTCAAACGAATAGTTACTGATATATAGAATTTTTTTTTCAATTTTCAACGATTTTTTTAAAATTTTTTAACAAATACTATCCTCACGAAATTTCGCAAGAATTTTCGCGTTAGCATTCTACAACTAATAACCATGTTTGAATTCAATCGGTTCAGTATTTTTCGAGTTAATGAGGAACAAAAACAACGAAATTTCAGATGGCTATAACTGTGAAACCGTTTGGTCGATTATGCTCATAAACGAACTGAAATGTCGCGTTCTGGTGCACATCCTAACTAGAAAACTTCAAGCCGCTATCGCTTTCCGTTCTCAAGTTATCGTGACAACAAAAATATTTTTTAATAATTTATTTAAAATTTTCTAGCCATACGATTCGCACAAAATTTCACAAACGTGCTTAAGTTCATATTCTACAACTACTCACCAAGTTTCAATTCGATCGGATTTATATTGGTTGAAAACAAAATTATTACTCGGAAACCACTTGGCCGATTATGCCCATTAACGAACTTGTCCGACGTATTGGGATACGCCACCCACCCTGAAAATTTCAAGTCGCTAGCTCTTTTCGTTCTCAAGTTTTCGTGGCAACGGCCGGACGGACAGAATCAAATTTGACCTCGAATTCTTCATTGGGGAGTCGAACTAAATCGTTTGAGACCATTTTCGTCAAAAAATTCGAAAGTTACAGACATTTGGGCAAAAGTATAACGCGATGTTCCCCAGAACACACGCGCAAAAAGATTTGGGGATATTTACAGGCGTCCGCAAATGCGCTTAACATCCGTGCAACATCTTTCCTTAACACCGTTTTTATTCAAATATCGAAAAGCCGTATCCGGAAAACAAACATTTTTAATGGTCAAAGTTGAAATTGTGAAGAGGAAAATGGTATTATCGTATGTTTCCCGTGCAGTATCTCCCTCCCCGGGACAATATTATACAGAATTGTTATGTTTATTGTACTATTTGTATTTTACTTTCGAATTTTACTACTACGAGTTTAGTAGGTCCATATATTTTGGAGGGCTTATACGGCGCGAGAGGGGCTCTGCGAAATGTAAGGAAATAGGGAAATCTCTCCGCATGATGGAATTTTTTATTCGTTAAACATAAAGGGTTTATTACGCTCTCATCTCATTCTTTCTGTTTTTTTTTGCAGCATTTATGCCTTTGGAATAAAAATTATTCGTTTAATCAAGTCCTTTCACACGTTGTTAGTTGTTATGACAGGTAACTCATTACAAACAATATGGACTATTATTTCATGGAATCGAAAGAGGCGGCTGGAGAAAAATATTTTTTATATGTAGTTTCCGTAGCAGGCTGTAAAAATGCTTTCTAATTCTTGTACATATTCAAAATAATTTTCCTTCAGGAGATATAATTAAACATATATATTTTAGATATGTACGATATTTCGAAATGATAAATTCAGAAGTTGAATTTTCTTTCTAGTCCCGGGTCCCATTATTTTCCGAGCTTCAAGGCCCATAACTTTGTCCCCTTATTCCTCCATAGGAATTTCAATTTTTTTTTCTTTCAAACGTATATTGTGAATTAATGAAAATCTTGCCTCGATTTCGTTATGAATGGTGCTTCTTTTAATACTAGTACTGTCCTGTATTTCTGTTGTAACACCAATAGAGATAATTAATATACCAATTTCAATCGCTATATTTCATATCTAAAAGTAAAATATGTCTTCCTTTTTAAATGAGCAAGAGATCTTCAGCTCCCCTTTATTTCTGTCAAGTTTTTCGCAGTATAACAAGTTTTTCGAGGGACGCAGTTGGTCGATATTTCACTCTCATTAAGAGAGGGCTTTAAGAGTGATTTGCTAGTTATATCAGCCATTTATTTAAATAATGGCACGGAAAAATGATTATTTTCAGGAATGTAAAGGAAAATGCTACTGATGTCGAGACCAGTACGTTGGGCATCGTCGACGTCACTACGACCACGTTTGAATTCTTTATACTATTCGTTGAGAGTTTAATTCCCTGGAAGAGACCCCGAATAATGCTTATCAAAATACTCTTTCGCTTCTTCCGCATTTTTTCTGATCAAAAAACAATGCTTCATCAACAGATGAAATTTTGACACTTGACTAGTATAATATGTTGATAATTTTCTTTATCTGGCTTGTTGCGTCATGGCAAATATCAGTATAATTATTATGTATACCTCAGTTTTCGGAAAACAGAAAGATTTTGTTTAACGAATTCTACTTTTCATCACAAGCATAGGAGAATGATGTTGTATGATATTGTAACATATATGTAGTTGAATTATGGGCGCGAAAAACTTTCGATCTGGATAGAAATATTCCGTATATTTCGTGCTTGTCGATTTCCCTTCAACCTTTCCCAATAAAATAATTTCTTGATTTATCACGGAGAACTTCATATTCGATTAATCATTACCAGAGGCGGATTTCCCGCCAGCGGAAAATAAACTTGCCAACGCCGAAAATAATTTTCAACTTGTCAAAAACAATTAGGAAAACTTTGGCGGATCGAGTATACTTCGGAAATTGGAACAGGTGGGGGATCGGGGGAACGGCGAAAGAAAAATTACTGGGAAAATGAAAGTGAAAGGAAATGGATACTTGTTTCTCGGAACTCTTGGCAAATGTGGAAAATATAACGCTAATGACGGAATATTGACGCCAAAGTTTCCGCCGACTTTCCGTACCGAAAATTATTATCGGAAGAAACAAACGATTTTTTTCTGTCACTGAAAGTCAATTTATTATGTTTTATTTTATGAATTGGGCTGAATTATGGGGCATAATTCGTTCTATATAGGGCTCAGACAATTAAAATTTAATTCCTAATCACAGATATGTGTATATAGTTAAATGTATTTAGATATGGGATTATTCGGAATAATATGATGTAGGACAAATGGATGATCCCTTTTCATTCCGCGTTTTGGGTCTCGTTCATTGATTATGAACAGCTGGATCGTAACCGGCCAAGTAATGGATGCCGCTATATTCGCTTCAGACGGAATATTATATTGTGTTTATTACGTAAATCTCTCCAAATCTACTACACATTATGCCTCGATGTGCAGTCGGCAGCTTCTAATCCATTACTTTACATCAGATATTCTCTTTATCTACTATTTCGTTCGATATCGCCGCTACAGATGCTACCGGACGGAATGAAAAGTGGACCACATTAAACTTTCTATGGAAATACAGTAAGCATCGTCATCTCCATAATATTAATGCTAAAGTATCTGCTAGTTCACTTATTGCCCATTTTCTATCTTTGTAGATAAAATAAAATCAGTTTTTATCAGCCGTTCAATTCGATGAATTCTTGCTGTCAGTCGGTAACCTCCGGATTAACCAGGAAATTTACGATGATTATTTTGTATCCGTAACTCTACTTTTTCAGTAGCCCTTATCTTGTAAGCGTATAAAGATAATAAAATCGGGAAAAGCACTCACGACTCTGCATTCTATCGTAAACACGAGAAATCATTCAATCAACTAAATCCAAATTATTATATTAAAATAAATAAAATATTGATCTTCAGCGGAATCTGATAGATAGTTTCTGAAATATATTCGAAGAAAAAGATTCTTACGATTCTCACGCAATTTTGCAGAAATTTGTGCATCGGCATTCTACTAATAAGTAAGTTTTAATTCGATCAGATCTGTATTTTTTGAGATTTTGAGAACACATTTCAGATGGGTATTTTTCCGATCAAAAAACAATTCGTTCGAAAGATATTGTGGCAACGGCCGACCGGACAGAATAGAATTTTACCTCGAATTCTTCTTCAGTGAATATAATCGTTCGAGACCATTATCAGAAAAAAATTCGCAAAATACCGACATGAGAGCAAAAATCGCCCCTTTGAGCAGCCCTCTAGGCGATTCGTATTTTCTTTAATAATTCGGTCACCCTAAGACATTTTACTTATTTATAAGTAACAAATGGATCAAAAAGTTTCCATATTAAGTAAGGAAAACATATTATTTTCACTTTCATTCATCGACATAAATCCATCCAAGGCGATATAATCGATATAATTAAGGTGATATAATCGTTCACCGTATCCTCTAACCTTTTTGTTGATGTCCCTGTAGCAGAGTTCAAATAATACTTATCAAGCCACTCTTTCGCATTTTTCCGATCAAAAAACAATTCTTTCTTATCCGTATGAAAAAAAACATGAAAATTGCTTGACATAAATAGCTATAACTTTAGAACGCGTGGTCCGATTATCATGAAATTCTGAAAGATGGCCCTATCGAATGCCGTAATTGATTTTGCATTTCTGGCGTCATCTACGTGCTAATCTGGAAAATTCTGGAATAATGCAGTATATTATAATAATATTTGAACCAGAATCCAAGTGTATATAGTTACTAATTAGACGAGATGAAATGAAAACGACGTAACTAATGATAAATATGCAGCTATCGCAGTGCAAGCTATCACCCCTTTTTGTATTCGGCTTATTCGCAACAACCCCGACTTCATTACGATAATCATATCAGTTATAATAAAATCTGGGCAGAGGAAGAGAGAAAGACGAGGGTTAAAATACCGCGTGGCGCTGTAATCACCCCCTCATCTGCGGTTAGTTCAGTGTAACCGTGTAAACAATATATGATTCATTACACTTACTGCTTGAAGGATAAATAGTCACTCTGTTATTTCAAATTCACCGGCCGTTGGAGACCCACTCTCTAATTTAATCCATTTCCCTGATTTTATGTTGGATTTTTCGCCCTTTACGGACCCACCGCTAATTACGACCCGCACGCGTCAATAGGGCTGATGCGTATAATTTACTCACGAGGTTTTGTTGGGAAAAACAAGAAATTACTGTCATTACTATAAAGTGTCCCGGATAATGTTCGTTCACAGCATATTTTTTTTCTCGAGTAAGACATAAATTGTGTTCGAATTGTACGGATCGGATGGATGGCGTATTTCCGGGATGATTCAGGGGACATTTCTAGACGTATATTGTCGAAGGAGCGTGGGGGACACAGGTGTATCGCCTTGCTCGGCATCAATTTAGCAAGGGGGTAATTTAATGCGCCTCCTTGCATATCTCAGATTTATTACCAAACGTGAGAGGCTCACTGGGGTTGACACAAGACACTCCAATAATTAGGCAACGGCGGAGACAGGCCAGGACCCAGTTGGAATGAAAATGTTGCTTGCGAAATTCTAATTGAAATAAAACTAAAAGTAAGGGAAAATATATGTCGTGTGGATTTCAGGTAGATAGATAGGGGTGTTGTAGCAGCACCTTGTCAGTTTGTCGCGTCTCGTCCGACTATTTTAATCCAATTCGACACGCTCAGCGGTGATCTTTTTCCTCCTCGGGTTGGAGATGCACGAACGTACAATGGCTGACGGACCTCCATAAAAGGAACAGGCCGACACGCGTCCAGATTTCAGGTCCCAGATTACATCGTCCAATTGTTGAATTCAAAAGACCGCTCGCCAATGTTTCCCGCATTTCCCTTCCCCCCGCTGTTCATTTCTTTCTGGTAGAAAGGAGAGCGTGCCAGGAAGGAATATTTTTTATGTGAAGAAGAATTGAAAATTGCAGCTTTTTCTCCTCACTGTTCTTTTAGATGAATATAATAGTAAATGAAAGGATACTCTCCGATATCTCGCATGCACCGTAGAGATACAGCAGTTCATAATATAATATATTCGTTCATAGATTTGCACGTAGATATGTAAAAGACACACGGCGAAATTTTCGTCGATTTTAATTATAAACAGATATTCTCTGTGATCCGGGCTATTCATCTCATCGCTCAGTCTCCCCCCAGAGAGGTCATTCGAGCCAGTTACCAATGGTTGTTATCAATCATCAGCTTAACTTAGCCCCTGAATGCCAAACGAAGGAACTCTAGGAAACTTGAACCTTATGGTGGTGAAGTACTTGAAAAAATATTACCAGCGCCACCTATAGGAAGATCCTTACTAACTGAAACACTCTGTGATGCGGGAACCTGAATATATGTCGATGAATAAAAAAAATATTTTTTTCTTAAAGTCGACTTTACGCGGAATGGGCATTCCGGGTACACGTGTGACGGGCATTTCTATAGCCGCGATCGGAAAGTCGTAAATCGTCCGAGCGATTACCGGGGGTTGTTCGACGACAGATTAGAGATGTAGATCGGCCGTCAAAACAACTGAAAGTCGACGAGCCGATTGCAGAATCACATCCGTAAGCCTCTTACGTCACGGCACATCGGGGGGAATTACCGGAGGTGCCTAATCTGAAAATCGATGCCCCCAGTATGCCTTCCTGCTGTAACTAAAGCCTATTATACCGACAACTCTGTGCATTGCTTCCTTTCGAGTCAATACGTCGTCTCTTACATTATTCATATTACATTTAGTAAAATTTGGTTATATGGAAACAATAGAGTGGTAACTGGACAATAGTTATTTATTATACAAGGGAAAAAAGTATTAGATTTCAGCTCGAGGTTATGTTGTCTCCCGACGCGAAGCGGAGGGAGACAAAAAACCGAGAGCTGAAATCTAATATTTTTCCCGTGTATAATACACTATTTTTTTCTGTGACAGGAAAAACGACGATTTAATAGTGAAAGAACATATTATTACAATATATTAAAGTCAGAATGTTATCGATATGAAATTTGAATTTTTAAACTAGTAAGCTATCAGACCTGCGTTGCTAAGGAAATCTTCAGTGTAATCAAATATCTGTCAATTTAATTTTGTGATTTGATTCAAAAATTGCGAACTCAGTAATTGTTTAGTAGTTATTTTGAATACCATAAAGTTAAAAATGCTTGATTCTGAGTTTTCTCTGACTCCACCGGAGTTGATAGAAGCAGCGCAAGTAGCAAATATCTTCCATTATCTATATGTATATATATCCGGGAAAAAAGTATTCACTTTTTTCCCGGGGAAAAAAGTAATTTCGTGAAAAGTTATATTTTGTTACCTGTCAACAGAGATGAAATGTCAAATTTTTTTCCCGTCACAGAAAAAAATAATTATTTTTCTGTGACGGGAAAAAAATTTGACATTTCATCTCTGTTGACAGGTAACAAAATATAACTTTTCACGAAATTACTTTTTTCCCCGGGAAAAAAGTGAATACTTTTTTCCCGGATATATATACATATAGATAATGGAAGATATTTGCTACTTGCGCTGCTTCTATCAACTCCGGTGGAGTCAGAGAAAACTCAGAATCAAGCATTTTTAACTTTATGGTATTCAAAATAACTACTAAACAATTACTGAGTTCGCAATTTTTGAATCAAATCACAAAATTAAATTGACAGATATTTGATTACACTGAAGATTTCCTTAGCAACGCAGGTCTGATAGAATGTTATCGATATGAAATTTGAATTTTTAAACTAGTAAGCTATCAGACCTGCGTTGCTAAGGAAATCTTCAGTGTAATCAAATATCTGTCAATTTAATTTTGTGATTTGATTCAAAAATTGCGAACTCAGAACTCAGAATACAGTTGAGTAATAGTTATTTATTATACAAGGGAAAAAAGTATTAGATTTCAGCTCGAGGTTATGTTGTCTCCCGACGCGAAGCGGAGGGAGACAAAAAACCGAGAGCTGAAATCTAATATTTTTCCCGTGTATAATACACTATTTTTTTCTGTGACAGGAAAAACGACGATTTAATAGTGAAAGAACATATTATTACAATATATTAAAGTCAGAATGTTATCGATATGAAATTTGAATTTTTAAACTAGTAAGCTGACTTTAATATATTGTAATAATATGTTCTTTCACTATTAAATCGTCGTTTTTCCTGTCACAGAAAAAAATAGTGTATTATACACGGGAAAAATATTAGATTTCAGCTCTCGGTTTTTTGTCTCCCTCCGCTTCGCGTCGGGAGACAACATAACCTCGAGCTGAAATCTAATACTTTTTTCCCTTGTATAATAAATAACTATTACTCAACTGTATTATTTCGCAATTAATTTAAAATCATTTCGAGATTGCAATGAACCCGTATAGTGAAAATAAAAACACTATTTCACTACGTTAAATTAAAAGCTTAGTCCCTGAATGTTAGACCTGGATAAAATGAAATCATTGTATGAGCTGACGAAAATATTATTCGTCATTATGGATGAAAATTCAATTTATTTTATTATGTATTCATTTTATTCCGAATTGAAACCGCTCGAAATGAAACAACTATTGCATGCAACGATGTAACGAACATCTCCGCGAGGTAGAAATAAATAAAATTAATTACTATCATGAACGATGAATATAGAAAATAATCAAAATATATTATTTCAGGAGGATGTACTTTCAACAAGACGTGGAATGGACGATGGTTTCAAAGTGGATTGCAAAGTTTGGTGTTCATCAACAGTACGCACATTGAGACCAAAGGAGAATGCTACGAAAATCAAGCGGATAAATATTTAGTATATAATAGGTAAGTTCGTTTCGGTCCCATTCTTTATTCCTTTATATTATATGATATCGAAATCTTGCTCCGGGCGCCAACAAACCCCGCGACGGTCCTCATTCATAATTTGTGTACAACTATTATGGCTACAATAAATGTTTAAGATCATCTTGTTTCTTTCACAGGCAAGACAACTGTTATCGATGTTTGGCGATACATGAAAAATTCCCTGGAGTACTTCAATACAAAGAATGTAAGTGGCCATTAATATGTGAAGCTCGTCATGCATTAAATCCGGTGTACAAATTCTTTTACGATAATATTTTTTCAGCGATATGCGAAGAAAAGAAGGGTTCTTTAATCGACATATGCAGTTCTATGCTGGGAGATGACCCTCTACATACCATGTTCAGGAAATATCCTGAGACTAAATCTATACCCTGCCCTTTCAAAAGCGCCCCTTTCACTTTCATTTATAGCAGGGGTGTAGGAGAGTGCACTAACCCCCCCAGCAAGGCCGAAAGTTGCACCGACGATTCCAGGATAGTTTTCAAATACCAGGCCTGTCCGGACGTACCATCGACCGAAAGTAACAGTGAGTTGAATAGGCATTATTCGGGGTAATTTTACTAACTCACGAATTATTTCATTAGTCGAGGAGTTGATATGTTTGGCCACGTGGAAAGAAGGATCTACAAGGTATCTTATAGGAAAAATCTCACAGGGTAATAGAAGGAATTTAATCACAGACGAAGACCAATACCGTTGCTTCATATATCAGAGGGACAAGAGCAACGACAAAACAACATACAGCATAGCACAGTCCGCGGACGCCACTTGTACCGGCATCATCAACGCTTACGAAGGTAGCAAGACCATGAGACTAACCACGGGTAAGTTAAACGTTCATCTTGGAAAGGATGTCATCTAAACGATCCATTACACGTTTCAGTTGATAACCACCACAATCGCTGCAAATTCCCGAAATGGATAACGGACCACCATACGTGGCTCAGTTTGGATCACAAGAAGATCTACAAGTTCACGCAACGAAACGCGACACTGAAGATCGTCGATGAGGAGATGCCGAAACCCAAGAGGCCGAACAGACCAAACTTCAGTTTGGGGTCGCAGACTCCCGCGTTCGGTTACGAAGAGTTCGGCTTCGAGAGTCAGGATCAGAGGAGATCAGAAGGAGAGATGAGAGTAATTTGTCATGGAATTCTCGAGTCGCAGGATCAGAAGAGGGTACAGATCGTGGCGCATATCACTTCTGGATGGTAAGCTCCCGAAACTTATTACAATTTTCCAAATTACCTGTAATAATCAGACACGTTTAACGTTTAAACATTTATTAATCCTGATATTTCGGAACTGATGTAAATTAAAAATAGTCGCTGCCGAAATTTTTGTATCTATATCTGAAGATGGCAGTTTTGAAATGTAACGAATGATTTCAGCGATAGCGGATACGTGTGCATGGTGTTCCACAAGAGGGACACGAACGTCATCGAGATACAACAGACCGGCGAATTCGAGGAAAATCCAGATGATGCTTGTGGCAAATTCGATCCCTCTACGACGCCGTTCAGCACGTTAGTCAGTGAGTATACTACGAGGGGCGAGACCAAACGGAAACATTTCTAATTTTCAATGTTCCGCAGCAACTACGCTTCACACGAAAAAATGTCCTCATTTGGGACGTTACAAAGTTCCCCCGAAAGAGGAGCACCCAGAGGAACGGAGGAAGAAAAGGGAGCAGTCCGACTCGGTAGGGTCGGAACTGACGCCAGAATGCCTGTCTCAGGAATATGAAACTCTGACCGTTGGCTGCGTGAATCAACACGAGATGGAGTTCAAATCAGGCTGCCACCAGCAGCCACCCAATGGTGGGTATAGAATTAAATTAAATTATGTTTAATCGATTCATTTAGAATTAATTCAAGACTGATATTATGAGCAAGGGCTTCTTCAATATCTTCAGATCGTTGTTTGATTTTAGTACCATCAATCAAATAAATTTTTGTTTTTTTTAGTGCCACGTTGTGAAAGGTGACCGTAATTTTTTGATATCGTTGAAATTAAAGCGTGACCACCATTTCATTCCTGAAAATGTATCTTTTTCTAGTCTCCGAATTTTCCTTTCAATTCGAAGTGGTGGTCCTGTATGATTATTTCAAATTGCACAAATTGCAGTAAGCATTTTGAGTGTCGACTTCTGAACGCCCAAAGCTCGCCTCCTTTCCGCATATTAATTTTTGGTGCTCTTGTTCCTCGGAACAATTTGGCCGATTGGCCGATTATGCCTATTAAAGAACTTAACCCTCGCATTCGGATGCGCAACCTACCTGGAAAATTTCAAGTCGTTATCTGTTTCCGTTCGAAAATTATCGTATCAACAGAATCGAATTTGACCTAGAATTCTTCATCAGTGAGTCAAACCTAATCGTTTGAGTCCATTTTAGAAAAAAAATTCGAAATTTACACGCATTTGGATTAAACGATTGCACGCTGTTCCCTAGAACAAGTTCGCAAAATCCTGCGATATGGATGGCATTCCGAATTTTCTAATAAAACAAACAGTAGATGAAATTGCTGAAAGTGCCGAATTGTTAGTTATTCCATTTTATCGGAAATAAGTGAATACTGTATTTACAAATGTTACATTTCTAGCATACTCCTGCCATGGTAGCTGGAACGAAAACGGTGTCAATTACATCGTAGCTACTCCCGTGACCAGCAAGAAAACTGTGATGGGAGAACCGATGAGGTACTGTTTTATCTACACGTTAGGTCACGACGTGGCGCAACACCCCGACCAAGGGGGGGACCCCCATCCAGTCATGGATAAACAAACGGCGAGTCAGTTAATTCTCAAGTTGTCCAGAGTCACGGACAGCTGTCATCGGATCGTCGTGCCCGGATTTGGTAATTGGGCCTATAACCTCACCAACACAGGTATCCATTTTCTTTGATAGGTACCTACATATTTATGCAATAAGATAACGAGCATTCGGCCGATAGGGTAACATCGATGATTTTTCGTCTTACTATGCAATAAATAAATAAACAAATAAATGTACACTTTTATTCACAATTCAATTCACGAGACCCATTAGCATAATGCTCATGTCTTGTTGATTTGTTAACGATGGCGTCAGCCATTTATCGATACTTATTCATGCATTGATTGCACCAATATTTGTGGAGGCTTCATCCAATTTGACGAAAAATATAACAGTAAAAAATATTGCACACAATTTAATGATCGAATATATTATCACGATATCATATTTAAATTCCTAAACGATAAAAGAGAAAGACGACAAAAAATCAGCTGATTATAGTGACATATTATTATAGAGGCTGATTCATATTATATGTCCAGCTCAGCCACGCCAATATATCTTTCAATGGGTCTTTTGATAAGTTCGTAGACGGATGATGTGAATTAGTACATTTAAATACCATTTAAGGAGATTTTGCCGTGGCTAGCTCACATACGTCTTTATGTCGGTATTCTACAACTAGTCACCAAGTTTCAATTCGATCGGATCTGTATTGGTTGAAAACAAAATTTGTACTCGGAAACCGTCGGGCCGATTATGGGTATTAACGAACTTGTCCGTCGCATTTGGACACGCCACCTACCCTGAAATTTTCAAGTCGCTGTCTCTTTCCGTTCTCAAGTTATCGTAACAACGGGCAACCGAACATAAGCGCAAATATTATTCATGAGCTTATAAAGAGAAGGTAGATCAGAGTCCCTTTCACATATACACTTCTATCAACTAAGTTTTATGTTTCCGTTCGAAACGCAGGCTGAAATCGAAATTCCAATTTTTTCGCTACGTCAAGTTCATTAAAGTAATTCAAACTCGACAATATTTCCTGCGTGTTTGCAGAATTTAGTCGATCCACATCAAAATTTGATAAATCACTCATCTCATAAATCAGCGATCATCATAAATATAACTCACTTATGGTCTATTGCGGAAGCAATAAATAACTGTTAATAATAATAATAGAACTCCTTTATGGTTAAAACACGAATTCAGATTTGATCGAAACCTATTTGTACCATTTGGTATCGAATATAAACCGTAAAACCATTTTACACTTGTCACACTTGGAACCTTATACAAGTGAGACGAGCCCAATACTCACACTAAGGGAGAAAGTCAAAAATAAACTCGAGCTGTAATCTACAGCATCACCTGAAACTTTAATTAATTTTTTTGTTCTATATATATATATAAAATTATTATCTTACTTCATGTGTATTTTCAGGGGCATGCAAGGCGACAGATCATTCAAACTCAGCTAGAATGGCGGTGCCAGCAACGGGCCTCATGCTGTGCCTGATTTGGATGACCCTGACTTCGAGATGATGAAGGAATTCTGACTGAATTTTTTTTCCTATTTCAGATTCAGTGTTTTGGAAGAGAATATTTCAACGATAGGTGATTACTGTTGATAATTAATTATTCGATTTCAACTTTCGACTTGTGAAGCGCTCCATCTCAAATTCTCAATATTGTTCTTTTGTTTTCGTAACTTTCAAGGGTGCTTCTCATGTCGCTTGTATAAAATCATCCATTTCTAATCATTGAATTTCACAAGGTATATCCGTTTAATTGGAACCTTTTGGTCTAGCTAGTTTACCCATTTCAAACAGGTACTTTCGTAGAATTCATAAATTAATTTCAACAACCAAGATGTATAACTCCGAATCCGAAATAATCCGGGAAATACTATAGAGCTTAGAATCATACAACGAAATCTTTTCACCCACGTTTTAGGTCCCTAAACATTATAATTATAAATCCTTATCATGCCAATATGAAATAAAAGAGCGATCGGTATATTGATGAGGAAGGATTCTTGGATTGGTTCTTGGTGTATTCTTGCATAATATCCAAGAATCCTAATTATTTTCTGCTGTTTTTATGATCTGTGATGTAGAACGGAAAAACGGGCGGCTGATGTAAAAAACACGCAAAATACTTGATAATTTGAAAAGGAGCATGACGATTATTTTGGATGTAACTGTAAATTTGTATTAATTAATTACATATAGATGTTGCTACCTAATCGGAAACGAATATACTAGAGATAATTCTAAATGAAGAAAAGATGAAGAAGAGAGACTAGTTAGGAAATACATATTATGTATATTTATAACCTCAGCGCAGTAGCAGCGAACCCAACTGACCGACCGAATAGTAAAATTTGTATCACGAAAATGATCATTTCCTGTGACGTCACGTCACGTCACGTCACGTCGTTTTCTCGCCTCAGAGTCGTGTTGTACTTAAGCCGTAATCTAGCTAGAAAGGACGAAAAAGACTGTTAAATTCTCAGCCGAATGGCATCGTCCTAATTTCCTATGATTCTACTAACTAAAGTTTTTTTATCGAGGTAAAACTGGGATGAAAAATGAAAGTAAGAAAGAAGGTATACAAGTAAGAAAAAGATCTATTTTACCAATGAAATTATGTATATAGAGCAGAAATTTTAGATTTTAAAGAATGTTGATTATTGGAAGGAAAACTATTCGATTAGGACTGTTTTAGTGGATTCCTCGTTGATTTTTTTACAGTGCAAATTATCTTCTTTCCTTTGTGATACATTTGTAAAATATAAATCTTTTTTAAATGAAACGATAATATGCACTCTTTGTGCCGTTTTACATTTTACGGACAAAGACTCTTTTTGAAAGTATATATTTGTGGATATGATACGTTGAACCTTTTGTAAATTATCTGTATATATGTTTATAGATGTTTTCTTTTTATCTATATTTATCAATGTGTAAAGAGAATTTAATTTATTGTCGATTTCGGAATCGTTGAAATGACCCCCTTCATCTCAACAACAGGAATGAAGGGATATTCTCAACAATTTTTGTCATCTTCAATTCCCTGTGATTTTATCTTTTTTTGCAGCTTTGAAAACTTAACAATATTTAAGCAATCTTTACGTTGCCGTAACCAATCCGAAATTTAGATGTTCTTAAGCCTTACAGTAATTACAGTATTTTATTCTCATTGAAACCTGTAGGGTAGGACGGGCCCTTTGTCAATATCGATCTGAAGGATTGGTGTTGGTTACAGCTACGTGGATTCGTACAATATAGAATATTAATTAATTGCCCTTTAAGAAACAGTGTGTCCAATTCAGCTTGACCTTCATACAATTTTATGAATATATTTTTGAAGAAAAAAATTCTTATTTCAATATCACCTATTACCTCAGCGTTCACTGAATCGGACACAAAATGTCCGTACGAAAATTCCTGCACCTACTACCTTTCCGAAAAAAAATAAAAGAAGGGAGTGTTAAATTTTCGTTATGAGACAATTTTCACCGTACTGTATCGAAATTTTATTGATCATGCATATTGGTCTATATGGATGAGCAGGAACGATCAAAGATTATTTTTCTTTGCTGATCTGGAAGCCCAATGAATGAATATGATGAAAATTATTCATGCAATTCGTTCATTCTAGTTAAGGGACATATGGAAGAAGACACTTGAGTTCTGAAGTTTGGAGAAATGACGGAGTGTTGCCACGATAATACCAAATGATATCGCTGTCGTTGTCCCACTAATTGGAAATCGACCTGAATGTTGGCTTCATAAATTGATGAATTTGTGAATGAGATACTGCATCTGCTCTTCCTACAGTTTAAGGGGGCATAAAAGTAGCCAATTTGCCAGGGATACCATGTAGGTAAGAAGAGAAAAGGATTAGATAAAAGCCGTGTTCCAATATTCCTGAACAGTACTGAGCAGTAAATTGAAACGTCAGATATTACTGAAATTCACTTACTACGATGCTTACTCTTACTTAAGAGCGTTCCGAAATTACTTACTGCGGCCAGTAATGCCAGCAATTTCGGAACGCAAGGAACGTCTGACATTTCGTAAAACCAAATTTTATTGGTTTGATGTTTGATTGATGCCTTGTCGCTGCGATATATTTAGAGATTTCTTTGTGTATAACTCCTGCACATGTCTTGCTCAAAGCATTCCTTGCGTTGGTTCGAGATGGCGAGGCATTCCATTATCAGGTTATCAGGAGATTCATCCTCCTCCCAACAGAATCTGCACTCGTCAGTTTCTGCTAGCACTAATCTCATCATATGCTTCCTGAGGGCGCAGTGCCCTGTGAGGAAGCCAGTGAGGAGGTGCAGCGTATTCTTACTGAGGTCAAAGTATTTCTTGAATCTGACAGTATTCCGGAGGAATTTCTTGGAGTGATACGTTCCGGGGAGAGATTTCCAGAAAATACCACTTTCAGGCCTATGGTAACAGCAACTGAAGTTATTATTCATCTTCAGGAAATGAAAATTATGTTAGCTGTTTTCCAACAAATGAAGAGATGACGCATTTATAGGTAAAGCTTCATTCTTCTTCTACCTCTGCAACATTTATTTGGTTTAGCATAAGCAGTGGCGAATTAAGCGTGTAGGCGCCCTAGGCAAGCAGCTCATCGGTGCCCCTTTGGCAGCCATACAGCATACACGTTTGTATACAGTGCTTCCCAACAACTCCGCACCAAGAGGAACTTTTCTTTTCTATTAATAATTTGGAATTTTATCGATTACAAAAAGTTGGTACATCAAAAACGATAAAAAATGATATAAAAGTCGGCCAACTCAGACTCCCGGTCTGAGCGGAAATCGCCATTTTCAAACAAAAATGTCCATTATCGCGAGATCCCACGCGGCCCAACGTGGCCTCACGCGGCCCCACTTAGCCCTAGGCGGTCCCACGCGGCCTCACGCGTCATTCCAAGAACTTTTATCATTTTCGAGCAAAATGGGTCATTCTAGGTTTTGTGCATTTATTCAAACTGCTGTAAATCATATAAAAATGGTCGGATTAGATTGGACATGGGGGAAATTGATGGGGTGGTATTGCTTAACCGATGTGCGAAATTGGGAGTCATTCCAAGAACTTTTATCATTTTCGAGCAAAATGGGTCATTCTAGGTTTTGTGCATTTATTCAAACTGCTGTAAATCATATAAAAATGGTCGGATAGATTGGACATGGGGGAAATTGATGGGGTGGTATTGCTTTACCGATGTGCGAAATTGGGAGTCATTCCAAGAACATTTATCATTTTCGAGCAAAATGGGTCATTCTAGGTTTTGTGCATTTATTCAAACTGCTGTAAATCATATAAAAATGGTCGGATTAGATTGGACATGGGGGAAATTGATGGGGTGGTATTGCTTTACCGATGTGCGAAATTGGGAGTCATTCCAAGAACTTTTATCATTTTCGAGCAAAATGGGTCATTCTAGGTTTTGTGCATTTATTCAAACTGCTGTAAATCATATAAAAATGGTCGGATTAGATTGGACATGTGGGAAATTGATGGGGTGGTATTGCTTTACCGATGTGCGAAATTGGGAGTCATTCCAAGAACTTTTATCATTTTCGAGCAAAATGGGTCATTCTAGGTTTTGTGCATTTATTCAAACTGCTGTAAATCATATAAAAATGGTCGGATTAGATTGGACATGGGGGAAATTGATGGGGTGGTATTGCTTTACCGATGTGCGAAATTGGGAGTCATTCCAAGAACTTTTATCATTTTCGAGCAAAATGGGTCATTCTAGGTTTTGTGCATTTATTCAAACTGCTGTAAATCATATAAAAATGGTCGGATTAGATTGGACATGGGGGAAATTGATGAGGTTGTATTGCTTTACCGATGTGCGAAATTGGGAGTCATTCCAAGAACTTTTATCATTTTCGAGCAAAATGGGTCATTCTAGGTTTTGTGCATTTATTCAAACTGCTGTAAATCATATAAAAATGGTCGGATTAGATTGGACATGGGGGAAATTGATGGGGTGGTATTGCTTTACCGATGTGCAAAATTGGGAGTCATTCCAAGAACTTTCATCATTTTCGAGCAAAATGGGTCATTCTAGGTTTTGTGCATTTATTCAAACTGCTGTAAATCATATAAAAATGGTCGGATTAGATTGGACCTGGGGGAAATTGATGGGGTGGGATTGCTTTACCGATGTGCGAAATTGGGAGTCATTCCAAGAACTTTTATCATTTTCGAGCAAAATGGGTCATTCTAGGTTTTGTGCATTTATTCAAACTGCTGTAAATCATATAAAAATGGTCGGATTAGATTGGACATGGAGGAAATTGATGGGGTGGTATTGCTTTACCGATGTGCGAAATTGGGAGTCATTCCAAGAACTTTTATCATTTTCGAGCAAAATGGGTCATTCTAGGTTTTGTGCATTTATTCAAACTGCTGTAAATCATATAAAAATGGTCGGATTAGATTGGACATGGGGGAAATTGATGGGGTGGTATTGCTTTACCGATGTGCGAAATTGGGAGTCATTCCAAGAACTTTTATCATTTTCGAGCAAAATGGGTCATTCTAGGTTTTGTGCATTTATTCAAACTGCTGTAAATCATATAAAAATGGTCGGATTAGATTGGACATGGGGGAAATTGATGGGGTGGTATTGCTTTACCGATGTGCGAAATTGGGAGTCATTCCAAGAACTTTTATCATTTTCGAGCAAAATGGGTCATTCTAGGTTTTGTGCATTTATTCAAACTGCTGTAAATCATATAAAAATGGTCGGATTAGATTGGACATGGGGGAAATTGATGGGGTGGTATTGCTTTACCGATGTGCGAAATTGGGAGTCATTCCAAGAACTTTTATCATTTTCGAGCAAAATGGGTCATTCTAGGTTTTGTGCATTTATTCAAACTGCTGTAAATCATATAAAAATGGTCGGATTAGATTGGACATGGGGGAAATTGATGGGGTGGTATTGCTTTACCGATGTGCGAAATTGGGAGTCATTCCAAGAACTTTTATCATTTTCGAGCAAAATGGGTCATTCTAGGTTTTGTGCATTTATTCAAACTGCTGTAAATCATATAAAAATGGTCGGATTAGATTGGACATGGGGGAAATTGATGGGGTGGTATTGCTTCACCGATGTGCGAAATTGGGAGTCATTCCAAGAACTTTTATCATGTTCGAGCAAAATGGGTCATTCTAGAGGTTTTGTGCATTTATTCAAACTGCTGTAAATCATATAAAAATGGTCGGATTAGATTGGACATGGGGGAAATTGATGGGGTGGTATTGCTTTACCGATGTGCGAAATTGGGAGTCATTCCAAGAACTTTTATCATTTTCGAGCAAAATGGGTCATTCTAGGTTTTGTGCATTTATTCAAACTGCTGTAAATCATATAAAAATGGTCGGATTAGATTGGACATGGGGGAAATTGATGGGGTGGTATTGCTTTACCGATGTGCGAAATTGGGAGTCATTCCAAGAACTTTTATCATGTTCGAGCAAAATGGGTCATTCTAGAGGTTTTGTGCATTTATTCAAACTGCTGTAAATCATATAAAAATGGTCGGATTAGATTGGACATGGGGGAAATTGATGGGGTGGTATTGCTTTACCGATGTGCGAAATTGGAAGTCATTCCAAGAACTTTTATCATTTTCGAGCAAAATGGGTCATTCTAGGTTTTGTGCATTTATTCAAACTGCTGTAAATCATATAAAAATGGTCGGATTAGATTGGACATGGAGGAAATTGATGGGGTGGTATTGCTTTACCGATGTGCGAAATTGGGAGTCATTCCAAGAACTTTTATCATTTTCGAGCAAAATGGGTCATTCTAGGTTTTGTGCATTTATTCAAACTGCTGTAAATCATATAAAAATGGTCGGATTAGATTGGACATGGGGGAAATTGATGGGGTGGTATTGCTTTACCGATGTGCGAAATTGGGAGTCATTCCAAGAACTTTTATCATTTTCGAGCAAAATGGGTCATTCTAGGTTTTGTGCATTTATTCAAACTGCTGTAAATCATATAAAAATGGTCGGATTAGATTGGACATGTGGGAAATTGATGGGGTGGTATTGCTTTACCGATGTGCGAAATTGGGAGTCATTCCAAGAACTTTTATCATTTTCGAGCAAAATGGGTCATTCTAGGTTTTGTGCATTTATTCAAACTGCTGTAAATCATATAAAAATGGTCGGATTAGATTGGACATGGGGGAAATTGATGGGGTGGTATTGCTTTACCGATGTGCGAAATTGGGAGTCATTCCAAGAACTTTTATCATTTTCGAGCAAAAAGGGTCATTCTAGGTTTTGTGCATTTATTCAAACTGCTGTAAATCATATAAAAATGGTCGGATTAGATTGGACATGGGGGAAATTGATGAGGTTGTATTGCTTTACCGATGTGCGAAATTGGGAGTCATTCCAAGAACTTTTATCATTTTCGAGCAAAATGGGTCATTCTAGGTTTTGTGCATTTATTCAAACTGCTGTAAATCATATAAAAATGGTCGGATTAGATTGGACATGGGGGAAATTGATGGGGTGGTATTGCTTTACCGATGTGCGAAATTGGGAGTCATTCCAAGAACTTTCATCATTTTCGAGCAAAATGGGTCATTCTAGGTTTTGTGCATTTATTCAAACTGCTGTAAATCATATAAAAATGGTCGGATTAGATTGGACCTGGGGGAAATTGATGGGGTGGGATTGCTTTACCGATGTGCGAAATTGGGAGTCATTCCAAGAACTTTTATCATTTTCGAGCAAAATGGGTCATTCTAGGTTTTGTGCATTTATTCAAACTGCTGTAAATCATATAAAAATGGTCGGATTAGATTGGACATGGAGGAAATTGATGGGGTGGTATTGCTTTACCGATGTGCGAAATTGGGAGTCATTCCAAGAACTTTTATCATTTTCGAGCAAAATGGGTCATTCTAGGTTTTGTGCATTTATTCAAACTGCTGTAAATCATATAAAAATGGTCGGATTAGATTGGACATGGGGGAAATTGATGGGGTGGTATTGCTTTACCGATGTGCGAAATTGGGAGTCATTCCAAGAACTTTTATCATTTTCGAGCAAAATGGGTCATTCTAGGTTTTGTGCATTTATTCAAACTGCTGTAAATCATATAAAAATGGTCGGATTAGATTGGACATGGGGGAAATTGATGGGGTGGTATTGCTTTACCGATGTGCGAAATTGGGAGTCATTCCAAGAACTTTTATCATTTTCGAGCAAAATGGGTCATTCTAGGTTTTGTGCATTTATTCAAACTGCTGTAAATCATATAAAAATGGTCGGATTAGATTGGACATGGGGGAAATTGATGGGGTGGTATTGCTTTACTGATGTGCGAAATTGGGAGTCATTCCAAGAACTTTTATCATTTTCGAGCAAAATGGGTCATTCTAGAGGTTTTGTGCATTTATTCAAACTGCTGTAAATCATATAAAAATGGTCGGATTAGATTGGACATGGGGGAAATTGATGGGGTGGTATTGCTTTACCGATGTGCGAAATTGGGAGTCATTCCAAGAACTTTTATCATTTTCGAGCAAAATGGGTCATTCTAGGTTTTGTGCATTTATTCAAACTGCTGTAAATCATATAAAAATGGTAGGATTAGATTGGACATGGGGAAAATTGATGGGGTGGTATTGCTTTACCGATGTGCGAAATTGGGAGTCATTCCAAGAACTTTTATCATTTTCGAGCAAAATGGGTCATTCTAGGTTTTGTGCATTTATTCAAACTGCTGTAAATCATATAAAAATGGTCGGATTAGATTGGACATGGGGGAAATTGATGGGGTGGTACTGCTTTACCGATGTGCGAAATTGGGAGTCATTCCAAGAACTTTTATCATTTTCGAGCAAAATGGGTCATTCTAGGTTTTGTGCATTTATTCAAACTGCTGTAAATCATATAAAAATGGTCGGATTAGATTGGACCTAGGGGAAATTGATGGGGTGGGATTGCTTTACCGATGTGCGAAATTGGGAGTCATTCCAAGAACTTTTATCATTTTCGAGCAAAATGGGTCATTCTAGGTTTTGTGCATTTATTCAAACTGCTGTAAATCATATAAAAATGGTCGGATTAGATTGGACATGGGGGAAATTGATGGGGTGGTATTGCTTCACCGATGTGCGAAATTGGGAGTCATTCCAAGAACTTTTATCATTTTCGAGCAAAATGGGTCACTCTAGGTTTTGTGCATTTATTCAAACTGCTGTAAATCATATAAAAATGGTCGGATTAGATTGGACATGGGGAAAATTGATGGGGTGGTATTGCTTTACCGATGTGCGAAATTGGGAGTCATTCCAAGAACTTTTATCATTTTCGAGCAAAATGGGTCATTCTAGGTTTTGTGCATTTATTCAAACTGCTGTAAATCATATAAAAATGGTCGGATTAGATTGGACATGGGGGAAATTGATGGGGTGGTATTGCTTTACCGATGTGCGAAATTGGGAGTCATTCCAAGAACTTTTATCATTTTCGAGCAAAATGGGTCATTCTAGGTTTTGTGCATTTATTCAAACTGCTGTAAATCATATAAAAATGGTCGGATTAGATTGGACATGGGGGAAATTGATGGGGTGGTATTGCTTTACCGATGTGCGAAATTGGGAGTCATTCCAAGAACTTTTATCATTTTCGAGCAAAATGGGTCATTCTAGGTTTTGTGCATTTATTCAAACTGCTGTAAATCATATAAAAATTGTCGGATTAGATTGGACATGGGGGAAATTGATGGGGTGGTATTGCTTTACCGATGTGCGAAATTGGGAGTCATTCCAAGAACTTTTATCATTTTCGAGCAAAATGGGTCATTCTAGGTTTTGTGCATTTATTCGAACTGCTGTAAATCATATAAAAATGGTCGGATTAGATTGGACATGGGGGAAATTGATGGGGTGGTATTGCCTTACCGATGTGTGAAATTGGGAGTTATTCCAAGAACATTTATCATTTTCGAGCAAAATGGGTCATTCTAGGTTTTGTGCATTTATTCAAACTGCTGTAAATCATATAAAAATGGTCGAATTAGATTGGACATGGGGGAAATTGATGGGGTGGTATTGCTTTACCGATATGCGAAATTGGGAGTCATTCCAAGAACTTTTATCATTTTCGAGCAAAATGGGTCATTCTAGGTTTTGTGCATTTATTCAAACTGCTGTAAATGATATAAAAATGGTCGGATTAGATTGGACATGGGGGAAATTGATGGGGTGGTATTGCTTTACCGATGTGCGAAATTGGGAGTCATTCCAAGAACTTTTATCATTTTCGAGCAAAATGGGTCATTCTAGGTTTTGTGCATTTATTCAAACTGCTGTAAATCATATAAAAATGGTCGGATTAGATTGGACATGGGGGAAATTGATGGGGTGGTATTGCTTTACCGATGTGCGAAATTGGGAGTCATTCCAAGAACTTTTATCATTTTCGAGCAAAATGGGTCATTCTAGGTTTTGTGCATTTATTCAAACTGCTGTAAATCATATAAAAATGGTCGGATTAGATTGGACATGGGGGAAATTGATGGGGTGGTATTGCTTTACCGATGTGCGAAATTGGGAGTCATTCCAAGAACTTTTATCATTTTCGAGCAAAATGGGTCATTCTAGGTTTTGTGCATTTATTCAAACTGCTGTAAATGATATAAAAATGGTCGGATTAGATTGGACATGGGGGAAATTGATGGGGTGGTATTGCTTTACCGATGTGCGAAATTGGGAGTCATTCCAAGAACTTTTATCATTTTCGAGCAAAATGGGTCATTCTAGGTTTTGTGCATTTATTCAAACTGCTGTAAATGATATAAAAATGGTCGGATTAGATTGGACATGGGGGAAATTGATGGGGTGGTATTGCTTTACCGATGTGCGAAATTGGGAGTCATTCCAAGAACTTTTATCATTTTCGAGCAAAATGGGTCATTCTAGGTTTTGTGCATTTATTCAAACTGCTGTAAATGATATAAAAATGGTCGGATTAGATTGGACATGGGGGAAATTGATGGGGTGGTATTGCTTTACCGATGTGCGAAATTGGGAGTCATTCCAAGAACTTTTATCATTTTCGAGCAAAATGGGTCATTCTAGGTTTTGTGCATTTATTCAAACTGCTGTAAATCATATAAAAATGGTCGGATTAGATTGGACATGGGGGAAATTGATGGGGTGGTATTGCTTTACCGATGTGCGAAATTGGGAGTCATTCCAAGAACTTTTATCATTTTCGAGCAAAATGGGTCATTCTAGGTTTTGAGCATTTATTCAAACTGCTGTAAATCATATAAAAATTGTCGGATTAGATTGGACATGGGGGAAATTGATGGGGTGGTATTGCTTTACCGATGTGCGAAATTGGGAGTCATTCCAAGAACTTTTATCATTTTCGAGCAAAATGGGTCATTCTAGGTTTTGTGCATTTATTCAAACTGCTGTAAATCATATAAAAATGGTCGGATTAGATTGGACATGGGGGAAATTGATGGGGTGGTATTGCTTTACCGATGTGCGAAATTGGGAGTCATTCCAAGAACATTTATCATTTTCGAGCAAAATGGGTCATTCTAGGTTTTGTGCATTTATTCAAACTGCTGTAAATCATATAAAAATGGTCGAATTAGATTGGACATGGGGGAAATTGATGGGGTGGTATTGCTTTACCGATATGCGAAATTGGGAGTCATTCCAAGAACTTTTATCATTTTCGAGCAAAATGGGTCATTCTAGGTTTTGTGCATTTATTCAAACTGCTGTAAATGATATAAAAATGGTCGGATTAGATTGGACATGGGGGAAATTGATGGGGTGGTATTGCTTTACCGATGTGCGAAATTGGGAGTCATTCCAAGAACTTTTATCATTTTCGGGCAAAATGGGTCATTAGAGGTTTTGTGCATTTATTCAAACTGCTGTAAATCATATAAAAATGGTCGGATTAGGTTGGACATGGGGGAAATTGATGGGGTGGTATTGCTTAACCGATGTGCTAAATTGGGAGTCATTCCAAGAACTTTTATCATTTTCGAGCAAAATGGGTCATTAGAGGTTTTGTGCATTTATTCAAACTGCTGTAAATCATATAAAAATGGTCGGATTAGATTGGACATGGGGGAAATTGATGGGGTGGTATTGCTTTACCGATGTGCGAAATTGGGAGTCATTCCAAGAACATTTATCATTTTCGAGCAAAATGGGTCATTCTAGGTTTTGTGCATTTATTCAAACTGCTGTAAATCATATAAAAATGGTCGGATTAGATTGGACATGGGGGAAATTGATGGGGTGGTATTGCTTTACCGATGTGCGAAATTGGGAGTCATTCCAAGAACTTTTATCATGTTCGAGCAAAATGGGTCATTCTAGAGGTTTTGTGCATTTATTCAAACTGCTGTAAATCATATAAAAATGGTCGGATTAGATTGGACATGGGGGAAATTGATGGGGTGGTATTGCTTTACCGATGTGCGAAATTGGAAGTCATTCCAAGAACTTTTATCATTTTCGAGCAAAATGGGTCATTCTAGGTTTTGTGCATTTATTCAAACTGCTGTAAATCATATAAAAATGGTAGGATTAGATTGGACATGGGGAAAATTGATGGGGTGGTATTGCTTTACCGATGTGCGAAATTGGGAGTCATTCCAAGAACTTTTATCATTTTCGAGCAAAATGGGTCATTCTAGGTTTTGTGCATTTATTCAAACTGCTGTAAATCATATAAAAATGGTCGGATTAGATTGGACATGGGGGAAATTGATGGGGTGGTATTGCTTTACCGATGTGCGAAATTGGGAGTCATTCCAAGAACTTTTATCATTTTCGAGCAAAATGGGTCATTCTAGGTTTTGTGCATTTATTCAAACTGCTGTAAATCATATAAAAATGGTCGGATTAGATTGGACATGGGGGAAATTGATGGGGTGGTATTGCTTTACCGATGTGCGAAATTGGGAGTCATTCCAAGAACTTTTATCATTTTCGAGCAAAATGGGTCATTCTAGGTTTTGTGCATTTATTCAAACTGCTGTAAATCATATAAAAATGGTCGGATTAGATTGGACATGGGGAAAATTGATGGGGTGGTATTGCTTTACCGATGTGCGAAATTGGGAGTCATTCCAAGAACTTTTATCATTTTCGAGCAAAATGGGTCATTCTAGGTTTTGTGCATTTATTCAAACTGCTGTAAATCATATAAAAATGGTCGGATTAGATTGGACATGGGGGAAATTGATGGGGTGGTATTGCTTTACCGATGTGCGAAATTGGGAGTCATTCCAAGAACTTTTATCATTTTCGAGCAAAATGGGTCATTCTAGGTTTTGTGCATTTATTCAAACTGCTGTAAATCATATAAAAATGGTCGGATTAGATTGGACATGGGGGAAATTGATGGGGTGGTATTGCTTTACCGATGTGCGAAATTGGGAGTCATTCCAAGAACTTTTATCATTTTCGAGCAAAATGGGTCATTCTAGGTTTTGTGCATTTATTCAAACTGCTGTAAATGATATAAAAATGGTCGGATTAGATTGGACATGGGGGAAATTGATGGGGTGGTATTGCTTTACCGATGTGCGAAATTGGGAGTCATTCCAAGAACTTTTATCATTTTCGAGCAAAATGGGTCATTCTAGGTTTTGTGCATTTATTCAAACTGCTGTAAATGATATAAAAATGGTCGGATTAGATTGGACATGGGGGAAATTGATGGGGTGGTATTGCTTTACCGATGTGCGAAATTGGGAGTCATTCCAAGAACTTTTATCATTTTCGAGCAAAATGGGTCATTCTAGGTTTTGTGCATTTATTCAAACTGCTGTAAATGATATAAAAATGGTCGGATTAGATTGGACATGGGGGAAATTGATGGGGTGGTATTGCTTTACCGATGTGCGAAATTGGGAGTCATTCCAAGAACTTTTATCATTTTCGAGCAAAATGGGTCATTCTAGGTTTTGTGCATTTATTCAAACTGCTGTAAATCATATAAAAATGGTCGGATTAGATTGGACATGGGGGAAATTGATGGGGTGGTATTGCTTTACCGATGTGCGAAATTGGGAGTCATTCCAAGAACTTTTATCATTTTCGAGCAAAATGGGTCATTCTAGGTTTTGAGCATTTATTCAAACTGCTGTAAATCATATAAAAATTGTCGGATTAGATTGGACATGGGGGAAATTGATGGGGTGGTATTGCTTTACCGATGTGCGAAATTGGGAGTCATTCCAAGAACTTTTATCATTTTCGAGCAAAATGGGTCATTCTAGGTTTTGTGCATTTATTCAAACTGCTGTAAATCATATAAAAATGGTCGGATTAGATTGGACATGGGGGAAATTGATGGGGTGGTATTGCTTTACCGATGTGCGAAATTGGGAGTCATTCCAAGAACATTTATCATTTTCGAGCAAAATGGGTCATTCTAGGTTTTGTGCATTTATTCAAACTGCTGTAAATCATATAAAAATGGTCGAATTAGATTGGACATGGGGGAAATTGATGGGGTGGTATTGCTTTACCGATATGCGAAATTGGGAGTCATTCCAAGAACTTTTATCATTTTCGAGCAAAATGGGTCATTCTAGGTTTTGTGCATTTATTCAAACTGCTGTAAATGATATAAAAATGGTCGGATTAGATTGGACATGGGGGAAATTGATGGGGTGGTATTGCTTTACCGATGTGCGAAATTGGGAGTCATTCCAAGAACTTTTATCATTTTCGGGCAAAATGGGTCATTAGAGGTTTTGTGCATTTATTCAAACTGCTGTAAATCATATAAAAATGGTCGGATTAGGTTGGACATGGGGGAAATTGATGGGGTGGTATTGCTTAACCGATGTGCTAAATTGGGAGTCATTCCAAGAACTTTTATCATTTTCGAGCAAAATGGGTCATTAGAGGTTTTGTGCATTTATTCAAACTGCTGTAAATCATATAAAAATGGTCGGATTAGATTGGACATGGGGGAAATTGATGGGGTGGTATTGCTTTACCGATGTGCGAAATTGGGAGTCATTCCAAGAACATTTATCATTTTCGAGCAAAATGGGTCATTCTAGGTTTTGTGCATTTATTCAAACTGCTGTAAATCATATAAAAATGGTCGGATTAGATTGGACATGGGGGAAATTGATGGGGTGGTATTGCTTTACCGATGTGCGAAATTGGGAGTCATTCCAAGAACTTTTATCATGTTCGAGCAAAATGGGTCATTCTAGAGGTTTTGTGCATTTATTCAAACTGCTGTAAATCATATAAAAATGGTCGGATTAGATTGGACATGGGGGAAATTGATGGGGTGGTATTGCTTTACCGATGTGCGAAATTGGAAGTCATTCCAAGAACTTTTATCATTTTCGAGCAAAATGGGTCATTCTAGGTTTTGTGCATTTATTCAAACTGCTGTAAATCATATAAAAATGGTAGGATTAGATTGGACATGGGGAAAATTGATGGGGTGGTATTGCTTTACCGATGTGCGAAATTGGGAGTCATTCCAAGAACTTTTATCATTTTCGAGCAAAATGGGTCATTCTAGGTTTTGTGCATTTATTCAAACTGCTGTAAATCATATAAAAATGGTCGGATTAGATTGGACATGGGGGAAATTGATGGGGTGGTATTGCTTTACCGATGTGCGAAATTGGGAGTCATTCCAAGAACTTTTATCATTTTCGAGCAAAATGGGTCATTCTAGGTTTTGTGCATTTATTCAAACTGCTGTAAATCATATAAAAATGGTCGGATTAGATTGGACATGGGGGAAATTGATGGGGTGGTATTGCTTTACCGATGTGCGAAATTGGGAGTCATTCCAAGAACTTTTATCATTTTCGAGCAAAATGGGTCATTCTAGGTTTTGTGCATTTATTCAAACTGCTGTAAATCATATAAAAATGGTCGGATTAGATTGGACATGGGGAAAATTGATGGGGTGGTATTGCTTTACCGATGTGCGAAATTGGGAGTCATTCCAAGAACTTTTATCATTTTCGAGCAAAATGGGTCATTCTAGGTTTTGTGCATTTATTCAAACTGCTGTAAATCATATAAAAATGGTCGGATTAGATTGGACATGGGGGAAATTGATGGGGTGGTATTGCTTTACCGATGTGCGAAATTGGGAGTCATTCCAAGAACTTTTATCATTTTCGAGCAAAATGGGTCATTCTAGGTTTTGTGCATTTATTCAAACTGCTGTAAATCATATAAAAATGGTCGGATTAGATTGGACATGGGGGAAATTGATGGGGTGGTATTGCTTTACCGATGTGCGAAATTGGGAGTCATTCCAAGAACTTTTATCATTTTCGAGCAAAATGGGTCATTCTAGGTTTTGTGCATTTATTCAAACTGCTGTAAATCATATAAAAATGGTCGGATTAGATTGGACTTTGGGGAAATTGATGGGGTGGTATTGCTTTACCGATGTGCGAAATTGGGAGTCATTCCAAGCACTTTTATCATTTTCGAGCAAAATGGGTCATTCTAGGTTTTGTGCATTTATTCAAACTGCTGTAAATCATATAAAAATGGTCGGATTAGATTGGACATGGGGGAAATTGATGGGGTGGTATTGCCTTACCGATGTGTGAAATTGGGAGTTATTCCAAGAACATTTATCATTTTCGAGCAAAATGGGTCATTCTAGGTTTTGTGCATTTATTCAAACTGCTGTAAATCATATAAAAATGGTCGGATTAGATTGGACATGGGGGAAATTGATGGGGTGGTATTGCTTTACCGATGTGCGAAATTAGGAGTCATTCCAAGAACTTTTATCATTTTCGAGCAAAATGGGTCATTCTAGGTTTTGTGCATTTATTCAAACTGCTGTAAATCATATAAAAATGGTCGGATTAGATTGGACATGGGGGAAATTGATGGGGTGGTATTGCTTTACCGATATGCGAAATTGGGAGTCATTCCAAGAACTTTTATCATTTTCGGGCAAAATGGGTCATTAGAGGTTTTGTGCATTTATTCAAACTGCTGTAAATCATATAAAAATGGTCGGATTAGGTTGGACATGGGGGAAATTGATGGGGTGGTATTGCTTAACCGATGTGCGAAATTGGGAGTCATTCCAAGAACTTTTATCATTTTCGAGCAAAATGGGTCATTAGAGGTTTTGTGCATTTATTCAAACTGCTGTAAATCATATAAAAATGGTCGGATTAGATTGGACATGGGGGAAATTGATGGGGTGGTATTGCTTTAACGATGTGCGAAATTGGGAGTCATTCCAAGAACATTTATCATTTTCGAGCAAAATGGGTCATTCTAGGTTTTGTGCATTTATTCAAACTGCTGTAAATCATATAAAAATGGTCGGATTAGATTGGATATGGGGGAAATTGACATATAACATATAACATATAACATATAACATATAACATTCAACATATAACATATAACATATAACATATAACATATAACATTCAACATTCAACATTCAACATTCAACATATAACATATAACATATAACATATAACATATAACATATAACATATAACATATAACGTATAACGTATAACGTATAATATATAACATATAACATATAATATATTACATATAACATATAACGTATAACATATGTCATATTACATATTACATATTACATATGACATATGTCATATGTCATATGTCATATGTCATTTGTCATATGTCATATGTCATATGTCACATGTCACATGTCACATGTCACATGTCATATGTCATATGTTATATGTCATTTGTCATATGTCATATGTCATATGTCATATGACATATGTTATACGTTATATGTTATATGTTATATGTAATATGTTATATGTTATATGTTATATATTATACGATATACGTTATACGTTATATGTTATATGTTATATGTTATATGTTATATGTTATATGTTATATGTTATATGTTGAATGTTGAATGTTGAATGTTATATGTTATATGTTAAATGTTTTATGTTTTATGTTATGTTATATATTATATGTAAGATATTAGATATTAGATGTTGTATGTTGTATATAAAAATGGTCGGATTAGGTTGGACATGGGGGAAATTGATGGGGTGGTATTGCTTAACCGATGTGCGAAATTGGGAGTCATTCCAAGAACTTTTATCATTTTCGAGCAAAATGGGTCATTAGAGGTTTTGTGCATTTATTCAAACTGCTGTAAATCATATAAAAATGGTCGGATTAGGTTATACATGGAGGAAATTGATGGGGTGGTATTGCTTAACCGATGTGCGAAATTGGGAGTCATTCCAAGAACTTTTATCATTTTCGAGCAAAATGGGTCATTAGAGGTTTTGTGCATTTATTCAAACTGCTGTAAATCATATAAAAATGGTCGGATTAGGTTGGACATGGGGGAAATTGATGGGGTGGTATTGGTTAACCGATGTGCGAAATTGGGAGTAATTCCAAGAACTTTTATCATTTTCGAGCAAAATGGGTCATTCTAGGTTTTGTGCATTTATTCAAACTGCTGTAAATCATATAAAAATGGTCGGATTAGATTGGACATGGGGGAAATTGATGGGGTGGTATTGCTTTACCGATGTGCGAAATTGGGAGTCATTCCAAGAACTTTTATCATTTTCGAGCAAAATGGGTCATTCTAGGTTTTGTGCATTTATTCAAACTGCTGTAAATCATATAAAAATGGTCGGATTAGATTGGACATGGGGGAAATTGATGGGGTTGTATTGCTTTACCGATGTGCGAAATTGGGAGTCATTCCAAGAACTTTTATCATTTTCGAGCAAAATGGGTCATTCTAGGTTTTGTGCATTTATTCAAACTGCTGTAAATCATATAAAAATGGTCGGATTAGATTGGACATGGGGGAAATTGATGGGGTGGTATTGCCTTACCGATGTGTGAAATTGGGAGTCATTCCAAGAACATTTATCATTTTCGAGCAAAATGGGTCATTCTAGGTTTTGTGCATTTATTCAAACTGCTGTAAATCTTATAAAAATGGGCGGATTAGCTTGGACATGGGGGAAATTGATGGGGTGGTATTGCTTTACCGATGTGCGAAATTGGGAGTCATTCCAAGAACTTTTATCATTTTCGAGCAAAATGGGTCATTCTAGGTTTTGTGCATTTATTCAAACTGCTGTAAATCATATAAAAATGGTCGGATTAGATTGGACATGGGGGAAATTGATGGGGTGGTATTGCTTTACCGATGTGCGAAATTGGGAGTCATTCCAAGAACTTTTATCATTTTCGAGCAAAAGGGGTCATTCTAGGTTTTGTGCATTTATTCAAACTGCTGTGAATCATATAAAAATGGTCGGATTAGATTGGACATGGGGAAAATTGATGGGGTGGTATTGCTTTACCGATGTGCGAAATTGGGAGTCATTCCAAGAACTTTTATCATTTTCGAGCAAAATGGGTCATTCTAGAGGTTTTGTGCATTTATTCAAACTGCTGTAAATCATATAAAAATGGTCGGATTAGATTGGACATGGGGAAAATTGATGGGGTGGTATTGCTTAACCGATGTGCGAAATTGGGAGTCATTCCAAGAACTTTTATCATTTTCGAGCAAAATGGGTCATTCTAGAGGTTTTGTGCATTTATTCAAACTGCTGTGAATCATATAAAAATGGTCGGATTAGATTGGACATGGGGGAAATTGATGGGGTGGTATTGCTTTACCGATATGCGAAATTGGGAGTCATTCCAAGAACTTTTATCATTTTCGAGCAAAATGGGTCATTCTAGGTTTTGTGCATTTATTCAAACTGCTGTAAATGATATAAAAATGGTCGGATTAGATTGGACATGGGGGAAATTGATGGGGTGGTATTGCTTAACCGATGTGCGAAATTGGGAGTCATTCCAAGAACTTTTATCATTTTCGAGCAAAATGGGTCATTCTAGGTTTTGTGCATTTATTCAAACTGCTGTAAATCATATAAAAATGGTCGGATAGATTGGACATGGGGGAAATTGATGGGGTGGTATTGCTTTACCGATGTGCGAAATTGGGAGTCATTCCAAGAACATTTATCATTTTCGAGCAAAATGGGTCATTCTAGGTTTTGTGCATTTATTCAAACTGCTGTAAATCATATAAAAATGGTCGGATTAGATTGGACATGGGGGAAATTGATGGGGTGGTATTGCTTTACCGATGTGCGAAATTGGGAGTCATTCCAAGAACTTTTATCATTTTCGAGCAAAATGGGTCATTCTAGGTTTTGTGCATTTATTCAAACTGCTGTAAATCATATAAAAATGGTCGGATAGATTGGACATGGGGGAAATTGATGGGGTGGTATTGCTTTACCGATGTGCAAAATTGGGAGTCATTCCAATAACTTTTATCATGTTCGAGCAAAATGGGTCATTCTAGAGGTTTTGTGCATTTATTCAAACTGCTGTAAATCATATAAAAATGGTCGGATTAGATTGGACATGGGGGAAATTGATGGGGTGGTATTGCTTTACCGATGTGCGAAATTGGAAGTCATTCCAAAAACTTTTATCATTTTCGAACAAAATGGGTCATTCTAGGTTTTGTGCATTTATTCAAACTGCTGTAAATCATATAAAAATGGTCGGATTAGATTGGACATGGGAGAAATTGATGGGGTGGTATTGCTCTACCGATGTGCGAAATTGGGAGTCATTCCAAGAACTTTTATCATTTTCGAGCAAAATGGGTCATTCTAGGTTTTGTGCATTTATTCAAACTGCTGTAAATAATATAAAAATGGTCGGATTAGATTGGACATGGGGGAAATTGATGGGGTGGTATTGCTTTACCGATGTGCGAAATTGGGAGTCATTCCAAGAACTTTTATCATTTTCGAGCAAAATGGGTCATTCTAGGTTTTGTGCATTTATTCAAACTGCTGTAAATCATATAAAAATGGTCGGATTAGATTGGACATGGGGGAAATTGATGGGGTGGTATTGCTTTACCGATGTGCGAAATTGGGAGTCATTCCAAGAACTTTTATCATTTTCGAGCAAAATGGGTCATTCTAGGTTTTGAGCATTTATTCAAACTGCTGTAAATCATATAAAAATGGTCGGATTAGATTGGACATGAGGGAAATTGATGGGGTTGTATTGCTTTACCGATGTGCGAAATTGGGAGTCATTCCAAGAACATTTATCATTTTCGAGCAAAATGGGTCATTCTAGGTTTTGTGCATTTATTCAAACTGCTGTAAATCATATAAAAATGGTCGGATTAGATTGGACATGGGGGAAATTGATGGGGTGGTATTGCTTTACCGATGTGCGAAATTGGGAGTCATTCCAAGAACTTTTATCATTTTCGAGCAAAATGGGTCATTCTAGGTTTTGTGCATTTATTCAAACTGCTGTAAATCATATAAAAATGGTCGGATTAGATTGGACATGGGGGAAATTGATGGGGTGGTATTGCTTTACCGATGTGCGAAATTGGGAGTCATTCCAAGAACTTTTATCATTTTCGAGCAAAATGGGTCATTCTAGGTTTTGTGCATTTATTCAAACTGCTGTAAATCATATAAAAATGGTCGGATTAGATTGGACATGGGGGAAATTGATGGGGTGGTATTGCTTTACCGATGTGCGAAATTGGGAGTCATTCCAAGAACTTTTATCATTTTCGAGCAAAATGGGTCATTCTAGGTTTTGTGCATTTATTCAAACTGCTGTAAATCATATAAAAATGGTCGGATTAGATTGGACATGGGGGAAATTGATGGGGTGGTATTGCCTTACCGATGTGTGAAATTGGGAGTTATTCCAAGAACATTTATCATTTTCGAGCAAAATGGGTCATTCTAGGGTTTGTGCATTTATTCAAACTGCTGTAAATCATATAAAAATGGTCGGATTAGATTGGACATGGGGGAAATTGATGGGGTGGTATTGCTTTACCGATGTGCGAAATTGGGAGTCATTCCAAGAACTTTTATCATTTTCGAGCAAAATGGGTCATTCTAGGTTTTGTGCATTTATTCAAACTGCTGTAAATCATATAAAAATGGTCGGATTAGATTGGACATGGGGGAAATTGATGGGGTGGTATTGCTTTACCGATATGCGAAATTGGGAGTCATTCCAAGAACTTTTATCATTTTCGAGCAAAATGGGTCATTCTAGGTTTTGTGCATTTATTCAAACTGCTGTAAATGATATAAAAATGGTCGGATTAGATTGGACATGGGGGAAATTGATGGGGTGGTATTGCTTTACCGATGTGCGAAATTGGGAGTCATTCCAAGAACTTTTATCATTTTCGAGCAAAATGGGTCATTCTAGAGGTTTTGTGCATTTATTCAAACTGCTGTAAATCATATAAAAATGGTCGGATTAGATTGGACATGGGGGAAATTGATGGGGTGGTATTGCTTTACCGATATGCGAAATTGGGAGTCATTCCAAGAACTTTTATCATTTTCGAGCAAAATGGGTCATTCTAGGTTTTGTGCATTTATTCAAACTGCTGTAAATGATATAAAAATGGTCGGATTAGATTGGACATGGGGGAAATTGATGGGGTGGTATTGCTTTACCGATGTGCGAAATTGGGAGTCATTCCAAGAACTTTTATCATTTTCGGGCAAAATGGGTCATTAGAGGTTTTGTGCATTTATTCAAACTGCTGTAAATCATATAAAAATGGTCGGATTAGGTTGGACATGGGGGAAATTGATGGGGTGGTATTGCTTAACCGATGTGCGAAATTGGGAGTCATTCCAAGAACTTTTATCATTTTCGAGCAAAATGGGTCATTAGAGGTTTTGTGCATTTATTCAAACTGCTGTAAATCATATAAAAATGGTCGGATTAGATTGGACATGGGGGAAATTGATGGGGTGGTATTGCTTTACCGATGTGCGAAATTGGGAGTCATTCCAAGAACATTTATCATTTTCGAGCAAAATGCTAGGTTTTGTGCATTTATTCAAACTGCTGTAAATCATATAAAAATGGTCGGATTAGATTGGACATGGGGGAAATTGACATATAACATATAACATATAACATATAACATATAACATTCAACATTCAACATTCAACATTCAACATATAACATATAACATATTACATATAACATATAACATATAACGTATAACATATGTCATATTACATATTACATATTACATATGACATATGTCATATGTCATATGTCATATGTCATATGTCATATGTAATATGTAATATGTAATATGTAATATGTCATATGTCATTTGTCATATGTCATTTGTCATATGTCATATGTCATATGTCATATGTCATATGTCATATGTCATATGTCATATGTCATATGTCATATGTCATATGTCATATGTCATATGTCATATGTCATATGTCATATGTCATATGTCACATACCACATGTCACATGTCATATGTCAAATGCCATATGTCATATGTCACATGTCACATGTCACATGTCATATGTCATATGTTATATGTCATTTGTCATATGTCATATGTCATATGTCATATGACATATGTTATACGTTATATGTTATATGTTATATGTAATATGTTATATGTAATATGTTATATGTTATATGTTATATGTTATATGTTATATGTTATATGTTATATGTTGAATGTTGAATGTTGAATGTTATATGTTATATGTTATATGTTATATGTTGAATGTTGAATGTTGAATGTTATATGTTATATGTTATATGTTATATGTTATATGTTATATGTTAAATGTTTTATGTTTTATGTTTTATGTTTTATGTTTTATGTTTTATGTTTTATGTTTTATGTTTTTTGTTTTATGTTTTATGTTATGTTATATATTATATGTAAGATATTAGATATTAGATGTTGTATGTTGTATATAAAAATGGTCGGATTAGGTTGGACATGGGGGAAATTGATGGGGTGGTATTGCTTAACCGATGTGCGAAATTGGGAGTCATTCCAAGAACTTTTATCATTTTTCGAGCAAAATGGGTCATTAGAGGTTTTGTGCATTTATTCAAACTGCTGTAAATCATATAAAAATGGTCGGATTAGGTTGGACATGGGGGAAATTGATGGGGTGGTATTGGTTAGTTTAGGTTAGGTTAGGTTAGGTTAGGTTAGGTTAGGTTAGGTTAGGTTAGGTTAGGTTAGGTTAGGTTAGGTTAGGTTAGGTTAGGTTAGGTTAGGTTAGGTTAGGTTAGGTTAGGTTAGGTTAGGTTAGGTTAGGTTAGGTTAGGTTAGGTTAGGTTAGGTTAGGTTAGGTTAGGTTAGGTTAGGTTAGGTTAGGTTAGGTTAGGTTAGGTTAGGTTAGGTTAGGTTAGGTTAGGTTAGGTTAGGTTAGGTTAGGTTAGGTTAGGTTAGGTTAGGTTAGGTTAGGTTAGGTTAGGTTAGGTTAGGTTAGGTTAGGTTAGGTTAGGTTAGGTTAGGTTAGGTTAGGTTAGGTTAGGTTAGGTTAGGTTAGGTTAGGTTAGGTTAGGTTAGGTTAGGTTAGGTTAGGTTAGGTTAGGTTAGGTTAGGTTAGGTTAGGTTAGGTTAGGTTAGGTTAGGTTAGGTTAGGTTAGGTTAGGTTAGGTTAGGTTAGGTTAGGTTAGGTTAGGTTAGGTTAGGTTAGGTTAGGTTAGGTTAGGTTAGGTTAGGTTAGGTTAGGTTAGGTTAGGTTAGGTTAGGTTAGGTTAGGTTAGGTTAGGTTAGGTTAGGTTAGGTTAGGTTAGGTTAGGTTAGGTTAGGTTAGGTTAGGTTAGGTTAGGTTAGGTTAGGTTAGGTTAGGTTAGGTTAGGTTAGGTTAGGTTAGGTTAGGTTAGGTTAGGTTAGGTTAGGTTAGGTTAGGTTAGGTTAGGTTAGGTTAGGTTAGGTTAGGTTAGGTTAGGTTAGGTTAGGTTAGGTTAGGTTAGGTTAGGTTAGGTTAGGTTAGGTTAGGTTAGGTTAGGTTAGGTTAGGTTAGGTTAGGTTAGGTTAGGTTAGGTTAGGTTAGGTTAGGTTAGGTTAGGTTAGGTTAGGTTAGGTTAGGTTAGGTTAGGTTAGGTTAGGTTAGGTTAGGTTAGGTTAGGTTAGGTTAGGTTAGGTTAGGTTAGGTTAGGTTAGGTTAGGTTAGGTTAGGTTAGGTTAGGTTAGGTTAGGTTAGGTTAGGTTAGGTTAGGTTAGGTTAGGTTAGGTTAGGTTAGGTTAGGTTAGGTTAGGTTAGGTTAGGTTAGGTTAGGTTAGGTTAGGTTAGGTTAGGTTAGGTTAGGTTAGGTTAGGTTAGGTTAGGTTAGGTTAGGTTAGGTTAGGTTAGGTTAGGTTAGGTTAGG